>JAZHRO010000062.1:46047500-47247500 GCA_037157565.1 Thalassia testudinum
GTTGCCTCCCCGGCAACGGCGCCAAAATGTTGAACGCGAGAAATCTACGCTAACGTGTTTGGTTTTTGGAAAAACCCGTCGTTGTAGTTCGAAAGCGAAGGATTCGTGTTCAACAAATAAAATTTATACCGAAATAAGAATTCCGGGTCGAACACAGGGAGGCGAACGTTTGATTTAAAAACTCCGCGTTTCTTTTTATTTTGTCACAAAGAAATTCAATTTAAACTATCTAAGTATCTACAACAAATAAAAGAGATAGAGGGAGTAAGAGAGAGAGAAGGAATACTATACATGGAAATCAAAATGAGATGTAGAATAGACAAGGAAGTTATCATAAAAGAGTTCTTTCATTACAACTAGAAAACATAAAACAATTACTCTAGAAAGCATTAAAAGAATGGAGGGAGAAATGTCCTCCTCGACGATCGCTCGGAGGACGAATAGACTACTCTAGAAAGCAGTAAATCTATACTAGAAAGCAGTAAAAAGAATAGGGAGAGAGAAATCCTCCTCGACGGTCGCTTGGAGGACGAGCCGGACGGGACGACGCCTGGACGAAGGAGAACGAAGCGGGACGAAGGAGGACGAAGCAGAAGAACGGGAACGAAGCAGCACGCCGTCGTCGTCGCGGGATCCACTTCCGAAGGGGGACGAAAATTTGGACTTTATCTCGCGAGAGGCATCCCGGGTGTGGGACAAGCTTCTCTTGAGCTTTGGAGAGGTAGAGAGGAGAAGGAAGGGATGAAAATTTCGTATGGAGGGGGTCTCCTTTTATAGTTGCAAGGAGTGGGGGCAAAATGGACATTACATCTTCAAAATAATAAATAAGGGGTCTTTAGTGACGGATAAAACCGTCGCTAAAGCCCCGCCGTCGCCGTCGCCGCCGCGCCACGCGCGCCCGCTCGGCTGGCCTGCGCGCGTAACGCAGACGCACGTCCGCGTCGTCTCAGCCGTCCGATCGCGAGATCGGACGGCTTAGATCGCGCCCGCGCCCGCTGCGTAGCGCGCCGCCCGCGTGCGATCGCGCGCCCACCAGGGCGTCCAATTGCGCGTCGGCGCTATCGGGCGCGCGCGGCCGTTGGATCTTCATCCGACGCTCGTGCGCGCCCGCTCGCCCGCGCCTTCGCCCCCCTCTCCGCGGCTCGAACCCGCGACCTCCGCTTCGCCTGCGGCTGCGTAGCCGCTGCGCTACGCGGCGAAATGGTCGCGCGGACGTTTTTAAACGCGCGCGACCGCAGCCGTTGGATCGAGATCCAACGGCGGAGAGGAGACGTTGCGTGGTCTTCACAGGACTCCTGCGGCCGATTGGGCGGCTGGGATGGCGCCACGTGGCGCTATCTTGGCCGTCCATCTTCTGGAAGTTGTAGATGGTGCCACGGATGTCGGATTGACTTGATTTTTGTGTCGTTCGGCTGCGATCGTCGATCCGAATTCATCCGTGTGGTCGGATTTTCCATCTGAAGTGCGGATTTACACCATCCTGGCCCTTGATCTTCTAGGGTTCCCCAGTCTCTATCTGATGCTACGGATGCCTGATTAGGGCGATCTTGGAGTCGTTGAACTCCAATCGTCGCCCTGATCATATCCATACGGTTGGATCTTTGATCCGAGGCCCCGATAAAATATTTGCCCTGTCCAAGCACATAAAAGGAGACAATTAACCTCCATTTTATTCAAACTACTCTAAATGCAAGATGATGCATGTAATGCAATATTTATATCATGAAATGCAATCCTATGCTTAAGAACATGCATAAATAGACATTTTAAGTAGTGTAAATGTGTTTACATCACCCCCCAACTCTTGCTTCTTTTGCAAGATGTATCGTTAGATGCACTATGACGTCGAAGAAAGCCGAGGAAAAAAATTATTCTATTTTGCATAGTGTAATTACAATTTGATCATTTCAATAGTCTAGACTTTCACAGTTCAAAGTCTTTGAGTAAACGACTTCAAAAAATTGACTCATCTTTATGACTGAATTGACCACTGGATCTGGCAACACTCCACGAATAGCTAACGGAAACAAAATCTACATGTAAACACGTGAATCGTGACTTCTCAATCCATTGATCTTCTTCTGAACTTCATTCACACAGCGCGAGAGCTATGATGAAAACCCATCTGGGACTCGGATTCCTTTCAAAATAGAGAATATATTATCCTCCTATCCTTGTTGTAGACTATTTATTGCTGGTGGCATTTCTTCTCCTTTGGTGACATGTAGCTCAGGACGGATACCTAGTTTCTTCATGTCATTTCTCGATCTTAACATGTCTTTGGGATTCTCTGTTAAATTCAGCAAGTTTAATATGTTGTTCATGACATTTTTCTCAATATGCATGACATCAAGATTGTGACGTAGTGTAAGATCTTTCCAATACAAAAGCTCCATGAAGAAGATGCTTTTCTTCTTAAAACCAGAGTCCTTCAATGCTATCAGATCTTTCTTGAAAAGGTGACCCAGTCATACATTGGTAAGCTTTTGTAATTTTACCATTACTTTAGTCCCTAACAATCGAATGGGAATTTGTTGACAACTTATTTCTTAGATTCCTGCTAGAATACAGACAAGGTTGTACCATCAAATCTATGCTTAAACTATGCGCCCTGCCATCTGTGCTCAATTAGAAGAAATTTGCGGTGCCCTAAATATCCAAATTTATTACTTTCAGGCAATTACAAATGATGTGTATCCTCCATACATACTGTGCAGGCAAACTTCCCTTTTGTACTCCATACAGAAAGATTTGCATACGCTGGGAAGTCATTAATGGTTCATAGCAAAGCCTCGTACATCTGAAAGAATTCTTTATTCTTTGCGTTATATGTCTGAACACTGTCGAGCCATAATTGTTTAAATTCATCTAGTAATGGCTATAAATAAATGTCAATTGCATTTCCTAGTTGCTTAGGACCTGCGATCAAGAGGGTCAACATCATAAACGAGGATTGCATGCATAACCAGGGTGGTAAGTTGTAAGTAACAATCACGACTGGCCATATAGAGTACGACGACTACATGTTCTTAAATGGATTAACCTGTCGCTTGCAAGTCCTAATCTGACATTACACTAATCCTCTGCAAAAGATAAATGTCTGCTATCAAAGTTTTTCCACTCCTCTAAATTAGTTGGATGGCGAATAAGACCATCTCTTGACTTGTTCTCGTGATGCCACCTCATTGACGTTGTAATCCTACTAGAAAAAATAAGCCATAGCAACCTTGGAATTAATGAAAAATAATGAAAAACCTTTCTAGCTTGTTTCATCTCTCCTTTATATCTTTCCTTACCATATTCCAAGCAGGAAATCAAGCTAGCATACTTGTTTCTATATAACACGTAGTCATTGGGACATGCGTGAATCTTTTCACAATTCATATCAAGTACGTGGATTTGCTTCTTGGCTTCATACCACGACTTTGGCACGCTGCTGGGATTAATAAACAACTCTCGTATAAACTGAAGCACCTCCAACATCATTTTCGTTGTAGCTCTATTCATAACTTTCATCTAAAATAATCTCAATAGGAAGGACAGCCTCGACATGGAACTTATTCTAGGCACGATAAGCTCCTCAGCTGCTTTCATCGCATCATAAAACTAATTACAGCTATTAAGTCCTTCCTCATCATTTGCAATTTTAGGATCAACCTATTTCATCTCATGCAGCATCTCATCGATTTGATTATTGTCTTCCTCATCATCACAATCATCCACTTCCACTATATTCTGTGTGTCATCATGTGCTAGTTCCTCTCCATGTGTAGTTCATTTCGTGTAATTCTGCCATCAACCATTGCAGATCACATGTTCTAGAACTATCTTCTTATACTGGACGAATCCATTAAAATACTTTCTATACGGACATAATATTTTCTCCAAAAATTCTCCATGTCTATATTTTTTCCTATCTACATGGAAGGCCCAACCTAGGAATGAGATCACTCCACTCTTATACTTAGGGTAATCCAAATTTCTTAGACTAATCCAAGACTTGTCCATGATTAGCTAAAATTTTATTGCAAACAACCTGCAAGTTAGGAGCGAATATTCTGAAGGTAATTGTATTTTAAAGAAGATTTTCACTTAATAGCACATCCTTGAAAATTTGATCATAACGTTACTTGTTACATGCAAGTAGTGTGTGGAGAAATTTCAGCAGCACCTCCCTGTACTTCTCCAGTATACCCCCCAAGACTAACCTTAACTAAGTTTCCAATAGATCCTACTGAAGGACACTTTAGGAAAGAAGCTAAGATTAGTTGGTATACAAGAGGAGAGAGTTGAAATTTCTGTATATACTAGTTCCATGTAACAAGTAACCCTAAGTTGTGATCAAATCTTCAAGGACCCTCCTTAACTTAGAACTTCTCCGAACTAAGGATGACGACATTTATGGCATGTTATAAAGACAATGCATTGTGTATGTAAGTGAGGTATACACACACTTTACATTATCCGTATAACATGATCATAAGTCTTAACGAGCTAGTATTTTGACACAATTATATCCCTCCCACAACCTGTTACCTAGGAGTTAGAATTTATATTGTTTGTCATGAAGTGCTTCTAAATTTGTGCAAGTGTGTGTGACTAAATGATATAATACAAAAAACTAATAATCAAAAAATTTATTTTTAAATTATTTTCTTTATTAAAAACTTCATCTACAAAAACCGTCACCTTAACCCCTAAACACTAAACTTTAACCTAAGCCCTAACCCTTAAGCATTAAACCCTACCCTAAACCCTAAACATTAAACAAATACCTTGTAATATAAATCTTACACCATAAATCAAACACCTTTATATTGAAACTCAAAATCCTAAAACCTAAACCATAAAATCAAACACATTAAATCCTAAATCCAAAACCCTAAACTCTAAACTCAAAATTCTAGAACCTAAACCCAACACCCAACCTAAACTCTAAACTCAAAAGCATGAAACCTAAATCGAAAATTGAACACTTTAAATCCATAACCCTATATTTTAAACTGAATAGCTTAAAACCTAAACCCAAAAGCCAAAACCTAACACCCTAAATCCTAAATCCAAAACCCTAAACTCTAAACTCAAAATGCTAAAATCGAAATCCAAAATGCAATATGCTGAATCTTAAAATCTATAAGCAAAACCCTAAACCTATATCACTTAACCCCAATATCAAAACTCGTCACCCAACACTTCAAACTTAATTTCAATTCCATCGTCAATCGAAAACTTAAACCCAACATCCTAAACCCTAAACCAAGAAGGTAAACTTAAAGTCGAATATAAATTTCAGCAGAGTTTCCCTTATAAGATTATATATTCACATTTCCTACAAAAATACAATAAATCATGCACAACATGTGGGCACACCCCACATGTAACATAATAAATTCAACATTAACAAATTTAAATTGTGGGCACACCCCACATTCAAATTAAACAAAATAAATGACCTAATCTAACAGACATTTAACAACTAATTAATAGACATGTAATATTAACAGTTGTTTAACAACTAATCTAGCCATCATTTTAGTAACAACTAATTAACATGCATTTAACCACTAATTTAACATACATTTGAAAATTAATTATGCCTTTAACCACTAATCTAATAAGCATTTAAAAATTATTTGACATGCATTTAAATTTAGGATGAATCAATTAATTAATAAATTACACAAATTTAATTACTTAACATGCATTTCACCTAAATCTAACTAATAAATTTAACTTAATTAAATAAAATAAAATTTTAATAAATTTTATGTTTAGAGGGGGGAATTTGAGGGGGGGGTGGGGAGGGTTGCGGTTAGGGGGCCTAGGGGGTGGGGGGGTCGAAGGCAGGACATGGGGGTTTGAGGTAGGGGGGTCGGTAGTGGGGGTGGGGAGGGAGGAAGGTTGCAGGGGTGGGGTGGCTGAGCGTGGGGGAGGAGGAGGAAGAGGAGGGGTGGCCAGTGGCGAGGGTGGGGAGGGGGGAAGGTGGTAGGGGTGGGGGGCCTGCATGTGGGAGAAGAGGAAGAGGGGTGGCCGACAGCGAAGGTGGTGGGGCTGTGCTCGAGGCGAGCGTAAGGAGGGGGTCGTGCATGGGGGAGTTCGAAATAGGGGGAGGGGGGAGCTTACGTGGGGGTCGACGGGCACGTGTGAGGCATGGGAAGCTCGCGTGAGGGCAGGCGGTGGTGGCGACAGTCGGGTAGTGGTGGTAGCGCAATGAGGAGGAATCGGCCACCTTGCAGAAGGTTAGTCGAGATCGCAGATGAGCTGAATGTCACAGACGAGAAGGTGAGGAGGAGAGAAGGTCGGTGGCCCGTTCGCGTGTGGAGAAGAAATGAGGGAGAGAAGGGGAAGGTTGATCGATTTTGTGAAAATATCTTCACATTTAGCGACGGTTCTTTTTGAAATGGTCTCTACAAGAACTTAAATGGAATGGCGCTTAGCAATAGTTGTATCTCAAAACTGTCCCCATTGAATGGCATCAACTTTTAGGTTGGCATAATTTTCGATGCACAATTGTGATGGTTTAGAAATTGCCTCCAAAACCCTAATTTTTCCATCGAGTTTCGCAAAATGCCCGCTCTCCTTAATTATCATTTAGCGACAGCTTGAAAAAAATCATCTCCAAAACGCCAATTTTTCCATCGTGCACGCAAAAAGCTTGCCCTCAATTATCATGTAGCGACGATTTTGAAAAAACCATCTCTAAAACCCCAATTTTTTCATCGAGCGTGCAAAAAGGCCGCCCTCCTCAATTATCATTTAGCAACGATTTCGAAAATAACCATTGCCACATATTAGCTCTTGCCACCCTTGGTTGGTGAGGGAGGGGGAAGGGTTTTTGACAACAATTATTTCAATAGCCATCCCTAAAACTAATCATTGGCGACAATTGTAAAACCGTCACTAATCGTCACTTAAAAATTATTGCAAAAGGCACATGTTCTAGTAGTGACTAAAAGATTATGTAATTATTCATTATAAACTGATATTATAAATCAAATTCAAAATTATTTATTTACCTCTATCGAGGAGTCTCTTCAATGCTCGCAATAGTCCCTCCAAATGGTAGATGCTATCGTAGGAGGCACATTTCTCGATGTCTCTTCATATGGCCTATTGTTAAAAAATTGAAATAATTTTACAATTTTTTTTAGAAATTATTGATTATATATAAATAATTAAATAAATTTATAATCTAAAAGATATCATACTGTACTCTATATCTCCTCTCTCCATCCACGTTGTATCCAGCCAGAATGCTACAGGATAGCCTTGGGTGCATTGGGATTCACCCCAATCGAAAGTTCTTTGTATTCAATAATATATAAATCAATTATATTATATATAAATCTTACAAAATGATTTCTAAAAATTTTTCCTACAACTCCCAAATAATGGAAGACTTCAACTCCTTTGCAACCCTCCAATCAATGCAGGAAAGTGGCATGATAGTCTTAACAATCATGGCTAACTGGCTGGTAAACCTGAGGTAGTTTTTTGCTTCCCCAGCTGTAGAGATAATCACCACAATCCTGGTGCCCTCAGGTAGCATGTCGAGGTTCGCATTTCGTGTCAGATCTCGCATGTTCTTCTTAGCTAAGCACATTAAAGAATAATTTTTAATAGATAAAATACAAAAGGAAATAAAAACACTTATAACTACTAAATTTTACCACCACTGGTGCCTGCCTTAGTAACAGGTCCCTGCGTCGTGCCTGCCTGAGTGGCAGGCTCCCGAACAGTGCTAGCATCAATATCTTGTTGTTGAAAGGGCTACTCTACCTCCTCAGCCTCGTGCTCGGCCCCCCTATCAGAATGACACCGCCAGCTCATCAGGCTCCTCCGGTAGCTCAACATAATATGGCTGAGTGTCAGGTGGTGGGGAACTAAAGACCGATGCCTTACCCCTACCATGAAGCTGGGATAGAAGATGTGGAGCTATGTACTAGATAGGAGTCTGGATATACTGGGAGGGGAGTGTAGACACAGGTGGAGGGCTAGCATTGGGAGGGGAGTGTGACTCCTCCCTAACATCATGTGTAGGTAGGGATCTCCCCCTATCAGTGTGCCTCCTTCGTGGCCTCATCTGCACATTGATAAAAAAAATAATTAATCATATTATCAAATTTATATGATAAATGAGAAAAACTGCAACAGTAAATTTTTGAAAAAATAACTGAACGATTATAACTTCGTTATAAAGTAAAAGTTATAATACCTTAAACATCAGTATCTATTACACCACAACCAGTTTCTGATTCTTCTGGAAATTCTTGATATGCTTCAGCTAGAAAAGAATGTTCACTATCCTTCTTTTCATCAATGAAATCACGAGGCACGACTTTAATGGGTGTAATCCACCCATTCCTGCTATTATCAGGCACATAGAAAACTTGTGATACTTGACAAGCTAGTGAAAATGGTTCAATTGTTTGAAGAATTCAATGATTCTTTTTTTTTTTTTAAGGTGAAAAGGAATGCTATCGAATCACCAATAGCAATCCAGGAGAGCTTTTATTGATAAAAAGATAATAAAAAGGTTACATGAGTGAACCCCATTGGTGTATGAGATTCCAGCAACTATTGACAATATTATCTACATTCACTGGACTCTCCTGAAATAAGCTCTCATTTCTAGCTCTCCATACCGACCATAGAACTGCCACCAAGGGCAAGTGTGGCTTATTCGCCCTCAAGAAGGAACTCCAGAGGTTCTCCCACGTGGGAATAGATTCCCTACATACCTTCCTCCAGACATAATCTATAATCATGCAAGTAGAAAAAATATGAATACTGGAATCATTATGCATCCCACACAAGTGGCAGAAGTGAGTGGGGGTTCCCATTCTCCTATGCCTCAAATCTCCAGTTATCAGGCCATCTCTTCTGCATAACCACAAAAAAATTTGTATCTTCAATGGTACCTTCAATTTCCATAGCTTTTTCCCAACCTCATCCACTTCAGCCATTCTGGATGAATTGACAAGCTTATTATAAGCAGCCACTGAGGAGAACGTACCCTCCCATTTGTATGTGTCATACTCCTCAGGTGTGGGTTTGAAAGCAGCAAGTTCCTGCATAAGACGTTCATTTTCTGCTCTTGTTCTTGTTTCATGACCATTCCACATCACATTGTTCAGAGACCAATTTTCAGAGGTTGTGTCCTATTAGTCATATACCACAGCATCTTTATCAGTAGTAGTTGAAAATGCAAGAGGGTACTTGTCTTTTATCACCCCACCAGGCAGCCAATTTTCCAACCAAAATTTAAAGCTTTTCCCATCACCTAAGATAAACTTGAACAGACTCCAATTATCTGCCAAGGCACGCACCACTGATGACCAAAAAGGAGATGGTTTATGTGGATTTAGGCGGTTCTTCTCATCATTGGCCACCCCATAGCTATTTTGGATGATCTCTGTCCACATTTTTTTTCCCCTTGAAGCAGCTGAACAACCCACTTCAGAAGCAAGGCATCATTAAATTCTTTGAGGGATCTGATTCCCATGCCACCGAACTTCTTTGGCAAACAAATTGAATCCCAGTTTACATGTTGGAGGAAAACCCCATGATGAGAATCCCCTTTCCAGAAGAACCTCTTGTGCATCACGTCAAGCTTTTTCCAAATTTATTTTGGGGCTCTAAGAATAGAAAAGAAAAAGACTGGAATGGACGTAATGACTAAGTTCAGTAAAATATACCTCCCACCTTTTGATAAGTAGTGACTACTCCAGCCCTCTAATTTCGTAGCCACCTTTTCATATAGGATGGACCAATCTGCTTTCCTCAGTTTTGTGCACTTTAAAGGTAACCCCAGGAATTTGATATACAGGGAAATCACAAGCGTGCCCAAGATGGTGGAGATGTCATTCTGGTCTATTCCATTCATACCAAAGCAAACCAAGGAGGACTTGCTTCCATTAAGTTTTAAGGTAGAAATCTCACCAAAAATTTTAACCATGTAGTATAGCGCTTGCGCTTCCCTCTTCCCACAAAAAAAATAGTGTCATCCGCATATTGGAGAATGGGGGCCAAAGCCCTATTGTTAGACATAGAGTATCCCCTTATCAACCCATCAGCTGCCAGTTTGCATGCATATCTTGCCAATGTATCCACTGCAAGATTGAAGATCAAGGGGGCAAGTGGGCATCCTTGCCTTACCCCACACTAAGGCTGAATCCAGGCTCGACATGGTTTCCCATTTATCAGAGGGGAGTAGGAAGCAGTCGTGATGCATCTCTTCACCCATTGTATCAGGTAGGGGGGGATTTTCTCCTTTTAAGAATTTCCCAAAGGTACGGCCAGGAGATTGAGTCATAGGCTTTGGTGAAATCAACTTTCCATAGAAAGGCCTTGGACTTTCGCTTGTGCCACCCCATCACCATCTCTTGCGCCATGATGAAGGATTCCTACAGAGACCTCCTAAGTAGAAAGGTAGATTGGATAGGCATTATCAAATCTTGTAGTACATCATGAATTCTATTGGCTAAAATCTTACTGATAATAAGGTAGATGGAGTTTGACAAAGCGATGGGTCTATAATCTGAAAAGTTCTCCACACCCGACTTCTTTGGTAGCAAAAGCAAGTAGGACTTATTCAGTCTCTCAAACCCAAAGTTGCCCATTTCAAATTCATGTATAACATCCATCACATCCTTTTTAAGGACATTCCACATTTCTCTATAAAAAAATACCTGAATCCCATCCAGTCCAGGAGCTCCCTCATTATTCAAGTCTTTAATTGCTTTAACTATTTCTTGTTCAGAAATAGGAGCAATTAGCATGGCCATCTGATCATTGCTGACACTTGGGAAATCTACCAAAGCCATCCTCCAAGAACCTCTTGGTGAGCCTTGTCTAGCTCTTTAAAGTACCTGCTAGCTTCACATCTTATTTCATTGATAGATGTGATAGTTCTCTCACCCATTTTAATAGATGAAATGAGATTAAACCTCCTCTTAGCACTGGTAGCAAGATGAAAGAACTTCATGTTGGCATCACCTTCCTTAAGCCATAATTGTCTAGATCTTTCATGCCAGTCCATTTCTTTCTTCAAATCCTCCTCCCCAACATCCTGCTGCATTTGCTGTCTTTGTTCATGTTCCTGAGAACTCAGAGGCTACCTGCACTCCTTCAGATCTAGACTTTGGATCACTGCCAGTGCCTCCACCCTCCTCTACTCTCTGATAGTTGCCACTGTCTGCCCATACTCTTTCAGCATGGATCTCATGCCTACCAACTTGGAAGCCAGCTACTGTGTGGCTGAGCTATACACTACCTTGTTCTACCACCAGCTGGATAACATCCCAGCAAAACCCTCCTCCCCAAACCAAGATTTCTTAAGTTTGAATTATGATCCAATATCAGAATTCACCCCACTGTCCCACACAATTGGAGTGTGGTCAGAACATGGTCTGTCAAGGCTCATAGCAGATGATAGTTGGAATCTCTCCAACATACTTGGGTTACCAAAGAATCTCTCCAGCTTTGATGTCTGTCCACTGCCATTTCTCCAAGTGAACTCCACCCCACTGATAGGGTATTCGGTGACTCCCAATCTCTGCACAACCAATTGGAATCCAGCCATAGCACTATCAGTTATGCCCCCAGGTCTGTCATCACTTGAAAGAGGGAAATTGAAGTCACCACCTATGAGCCATGGTACCTCTTGGACTCTTTGATGCAGTGTTGATAGATCTTCCCACAATTCTGCCCGATCAGCAGCTGCACATGGTCCATAGATGCAAGAGACAAACCACTCCAAATCACCTTGAAGGTTTTGACATCTGCAGGTGAGCACATGTCTGTCACGTAAGACTTCTGTTACATTGAGACAAGATTTTCTCCACCATATGGCCATCCCACCAGACCATCCAGCTGCACCCTTCCCCACACAGTCTACTTTCCTTGACAGTCTAAGAAAGTCCCAGACCTGGCCACTCTCCTCCTTCAAATGTGTCTCTTGGATGAGAGCACAGTCAATTTCCCACTCAGAAAGATATCTGAGTAAAGACGCCCTTCTCACCTTGTTGCGCAACCCATGCACATTCCATGTTAGAACTCTCATTCCTTGCACGGCTGATCCCCTTGAGCCAAACTGTCCACATACTCAACCATGATCTACTTTGCGACAGTTTCCTCCACTATAGGGGTTAAGTTCTCCTTCCTTTGCCTTCTAAGCATGTAAGGGGAGAGACCAAGCCCCCTTTTCTAATTTGTCCCACTCCCAAACTTCAGTTCACTGGGGACAATGAACTGCACCTGATTCACTTCCTTAAGGGCCCTTCTACCACTGCTGACTACTATTTCCATACCCGATTTTCCCTCCTCATTTCTAATAGAATTGTCTGAGTCCCTCTCTAAGACAATTGCATCAACCATGGACCCCTTGCCTTTGGCCACAAGGGCTTGGTTGCTACATCCCAAGATAGTAACATCATCCATAGGCATCAAGTCCCTCTCTGAGGTATCCATGTGACAATCATTCCTCTTCTTTGATTCAGGGGCCTCATTTGATGACTCACGACCCAGCAATTCAGCATATTGCACCTCCTCAGATCTAACCACAGACGTCTTAACATAGCTCTATTCTGGTAGCCCAGAGACCTACCCAGCCACTGATAAGCGGATGAGCCATGAGGAGCCCCCACACCTGAGAGTAATTATGTCTGGTATTGGCCCACTTTTAAGGACTTCAGCCTCAAATCGAAGTGAACGAGCATCACCCTCCCCAATCATGATTTTAGAGTCTTCACAGATGGATGCAAAGCCTGCAACCATCTTGGCGACAGCCCCTTAGATCTCAAGTGCAGTGGCAACCCTTTGATCTCAAGAATCACCCTCTTAGTTCCCAACCTCTAGGGGGGGCGATCAGGGAGTGCCACATCAAAGGGGGAGACCATCCTCCAGAGCACATTGATATTTTCAAAGGAGCTCGATCGAAAGCGCAACCTTTCCACATCTATCATCCCCAGACCAAACACAAGAAAACGAGTCTGGGATAGCATTGCCACCTTCCAGCCCGATGACACAAGTTGCAGGGAACTCACCAATTGTTGAAACCTCTTGATCGAGGGATTGTCGGTCATGATCTCACCAATCATCACTCCCCTTAGTAAGATCTCCGCAGAGAAAATCTCCTCAAATAATGGAATCTCCACTTCTATTGTATGACTACCAAGCACCGGCGGTGGTGGTAGTCGGGGCTCCTTCACCGCTTCCTGAACTGGGCGTTGAGGGGTCATCTTTGTATGCGGTGGCTTCACCTTAGGGCATGAATCGTGCTTGTGCCCTTCACCCCCACATGCCAAACAGACAAGAGGGTTTCTACACATCGCAGCCATGTGACCTCTTCGTCTGCATCTAAAGCACAAAACCTCTCCATTGGATCTCCTCTAGGCCCCTCTTGGAGTGAATCTGACCACCCTACCTTCATGCGACTGCCATCCCCTCTCCCTCCTTCTCCAGTTTCTCAATCTCCAGGTCTTCCACTCGCCCCCATCCCTAGCCCTAGTCGCTTCCCCGTCATTGCCTCCTATTGCCCGACGCCACGGACCTTCTCTCCCTCTCTCCCTCATTTTTTTTCCTCCTCCAATCAGCAATTCTTATTTAAACTGATAAAACCATATTTGTGATCTCTTTTGAAACCAATCCCTTCCTTGAAAATATTAAACCAATCACACTTAATAAAACCACCCTACGGTCATATGTGAAACTCATCTCGATGATCTTTGTGACTTTGCCATAGTAACCATCACAACCTGTTCCAATATCACAACTCACAAAAATTCCATCCTGTTGAGATGCCTTTCCATCATCGATTGACTTTATTCTGAATCTGAATCCATTTATTATGTACCCAGAATGTTAATGTCCATAACTCAATGGAGTTTCGTATATTAAATCAAAGTCATTCAACCAATGTGGGTCATTGTTTTCTTTCATATAATATACACGCTACTTAAACCAATCAAGGAATTGCAGCTCTTGAACAAAATGAGGTGAAGAATGTTTAAATTCATTGAAAAATAGATTGACATCAGGAATTTGTTTCAAGAAATACAAGTAAGCTAACTACCAATCTTTTAAATTGATCATTTTGTATTTTGTGTGGTGGATCGACCTTCCCCTCTATCAAAAATTGATAGAGAATCATCACTAATTTCGTTGTATCCCCCGTCAAAATTCCTCTCCAATTAATTGAATTTGTTATCAATATTATCCATTACATAGCACCAAAATTTATGCATTCTTCTTAAAGATAACCCTCAACAATTGACCCCTCTGGCATCGCTTTATTTAAGACATAATTTTTGAACTTCTTCAGAAATCACTCAATTGGATACATCCATCTATATTGTACCAGACCACCGACTCTTCATTTGAAAGATGTAGCGTTATATTGACCATCACATCAAAGAAAGGCAAGGGAAAATTTTGTTCCATTTTGCATAGTGTGATGAAAATTTGATCATTCCAATAGTCTAACATTTCACAATTTAAAGTCTTAGATCAAATGAATTTAAACGATCGACTCATCTCCATGAATGTATCAACCACTAGATCTGGCAACACTCCATGAATAGCTAGCGAGAACAAAATCTGCATGTACACATGTGAATCATGGCTTTTTAATCCGCTGATCTTCTTCTGAACTTCATTCACACACCGCGAGAGCTATGAAGAAAACCCATCTATGACTCTAAGTCCATTTAAAAAGGAGAATATCCTATCCCTCTATCTTTGATTTAGACTGTACATTGTTGGTGGCATTTCCTCCCCGTCGGTGACATGTAGCTCAGCATGAATTCCCAATTCTTTCATGTCATTTCTCGATCTTAACATGTCTTCCGGATTTTCTGTTAAGTTCAACATGTCTAAGATGTTGTCCATGACATTTTTCTCAATATGCATCACATTATGGTTGTGATGTATTGTGAGATCTTTCCAATATAAAAGCTCCATGAAAAATATAGTCTTCTTAAAATTGGAGTCCTTTAAAGCTGTTAGATCTTTCTTGAATGGACGACCGAGTTGAATGTTTGCAAGCTTCTGTAATTTTGGAAGCACTTTGGGCCCTGACAGTCAAATATCATTTGTGCTGAACTTACTTCTCGGATTTTTGCTTAAAAATCGACAAACTTTACGGTCAACTTTATCCTTAAATTGTGAACTCCGCCATCTATGTTCAATGGGGAGAAATCTATGGTGCCCTAAATATGAAAATTTCTTACTTTCAAGAAGACGCAAATGATGTGTATCATCCATACATATTGGGTAGGCAAACTTCCCTTTTGTACTCCATACAGAAAGGTTCACATACACTGGAAAGTCATTTACGGTCCAAAACAAAGCCGCGTGCATCTAAAAGAATTCTTTCTTCTTTGCATCAAACATCTGAACATCGTCATGCCACAGTTGTTTCAGTTTATCTACTAACGGTTGTAGGCAGACATCAATTGCATTTCCTGGTTTCTTGGGACCTGGGATTAAGAGGGACAACATCATAAATGAGGATCACATTCATAGCTAGGGAGGTAAGTTGTAGGTAACCATTACGACTGGCCAGATAGAGTACAACGGGTACATGTTCTTAAATGGATTAAATTCGCCGCTTGCAAGCCCCAATATAATATTATGTGAATCCTCTGTAAAATATAAATGTCTACTGTCGAAATTTTTCCACTCTTCTAAATTAGTTGGATGGTGAATAGGGTCATCTTTTGACTTATTTTCTTATTGCCACCTCATCCATGTGCAATCTTACTAGAAATAAACAACCGTTGCAACCTTGGAATCAACGAAAAATAATGAAGAACCTTTTTGCCTTGTTTCTTCTCTCCTTTCTATCTTTCCTTACCACATTCTAGGCAGAAAGTCAAGTTAGAGTACTCGTTTCTATATAACATGCAGTCATTCGACATGCGTGAATCTTCTTACAATTCATACTAAGAACTCGTATTTATTTCTTTGCTTTATATCACTACTCTAGCATACCATTTGGATTATTTAACAACTCTCATATAAATTGAAGCACCTCAGACATCAATTTCGTTGTAGCTCTATTCAAGACTTTCATTTGAAATAATCTCAACAGAAAAGACAACCTCGTCATGGAACTAATTACAGGCGCAATAGGCTCCTCAGCTTCATTCGTTGCATTACAAAACTGATTACAGCTATTGAATGCTTCCTCATCACTTGCAATATCAGGATCAGCCTCTTTCATCTCATGTATCAATTCATCGATTTGATTATCATCATCTTCATCATCATTAGACTTATCCACTTCCATTATATTTGGTGTGTCATCCTATGTTGGTTCCTCTCCATGTAGTTCACTTCGTGTAATGCTGCCACCAACCATTACAGATTACATGCCCTAGAACTGTTTTCCTATTTTGGACAAATCCATTGAAACACTTCCTACACGAACAGAATATGTTCTTATAAAATTCTCCATGTTTGTATTGTTTCTTATCTTCATGGAAGACCCAATCCAGGAATAAGATTATGCCACTCTTATACCTAGTGTGATACAAATTCCTCATACCAATCTAAGACTTGTCCATGATAACATAAAACAAATTTGCAAACAACCCACAAGTTACAAGTGAATATATGAAAGGTATTTGTATTTTAAAGAAGATTTTCACTTGATAGCCCATCTTCAAAGATTTGATCACAATGTTACTTGTTACATGCAACTAGTGTGTGAAGAAATTTCAACAGCAACCCCCCATACTTCTCTAGTATACCCCCAAGACTAACCTTAACTACTTTCCCAATAGCCCCCACTAAAGAGTGCTTCAAGAACGAAGCTAAGGTTAGTTGGTATACCAGAGAAGAGTGAGAAAATGCGTCCGAAATTTTTCTACACACTAGTTACATGTAACAAGTAACCCTAAGTTTTTATCAAATCTTCAAGGACCCCCCTTAGCTCAAAAATTCTTTGAACTAAAGACGACTACACTTATTGCATGTTATAAAGACAATGCATCCGACATGTAAGTGAAGTATACACATACTCTACATTGTCCGTATAACATGACCATAAGTCTTGGTAGGCTAGTATTTGGACACAATTATATCCCTCCCATATCCTATTACCTAGGGGTTAGAATTCCTATTGTTTGTCATGAAGTGCATCTAAATTTATGCAAGTGTGTGATACTAAGAGCTAACAATCAAACATTTAACTTTTGAATTAAATTATTAGATGTAAAGTTCATACACAAAAAACCTAAACCCTAAACATTAAACCCTAACCTCCAAATCCAAAAACCAAAGCCAAACTAAACCCGAAACCCTAAATCGAAAATGTAAATCAAAAGTCATAAACCTAAAGAACCTAAACTAAAAATCTTAAACATGGAAACCTAAATCAAAAACCCTAACTGCTAAACCCTAATTCAATTAGCAATTAACATTGCACGACCTAAACCCTAATTAAACCATAAATATTAAACATTTAAATCGTTAATTTTAGCCTAAAACCATAATGAAACCCAAGCCCTAACCCTGTATCTCAAACTCTAAACCCTAACCCAACACCCTAAATCTTAAATCAAGAAACCTAAACTCAATACCCAAAAGCATTAACTTCAAATCTAATACCATAAATTCAAATTGAAGACCTTTAATTCTAAAATCAAAACCTTAAAATGTAAACCCAAAACCTAAAATCATAAAACCTAAACCCAAAACCTTAAAACGTAAATCCAAAACCCAAAACACTAAAACCAATATTACAAACTCTAAACCAGAAACTCGTAAATTATAAAGCCTAAATACTATAACTCTGCCAAAAAATTTTCAGCAAAGCTTTCCCTATAATATTAGACATTCACATTTCCTACAAAAATACAAGAAATCATTCACAACATGTAGGCACACCGCACATGTAATACAATAAATTCAACATTAACAAATTTAAATTGTGGGTACACTCCACAGTTAAATTAAATGACAAAAATAACCTAATCTAACATGCATTAACAACTAATTAACAGTCATGTAATAACTAATTAACAGGCATTTAACAATAAATCGAACCAACATTTAACTAATAACTAATTAACTTGCATTTAACCACTAATTTCATAGGCATTTAAAAATTAATTAACATGCAATTAACCACTAATCTAAATGGCAAATAAAAATTAATTAATGTGCATTTAAATTTAACAACTAATCTAACAAGCATTTCACACAAATCTAATTAATAAATTTAACTTAATTAGATTCAGTTAATTAAGGTGTGGGTAGGGGTGGGGATGGGGAGGGCTACAAAGGTAGGCATAGAGGGGGGCACTGTAGGGTGGGGGGTTGCGGGCGGTGGAGGGGGTTTGCAGGGAGGGTGGTGCAACTGCGAGGAGGGGGAGCCGCAAGGGGGCTGTGTGTGGAGGGGGGCTACACATGGATGAGCGACTGCAAGTGGTGGAGGGGCGAGCACGGGGGCGGCTGTGGGTGGTGGAGGGGGGTTACAGCAAGTGGAGGACTAATCAAGGAGGAGGAAGAGAAGAAGGGGGCTGTGTGTGAAGGGGGGTCGCGGCTTCTGCCTTGTCGCAGGTCGAGGAGGAGCGATCGACGAGGCGAGGAAGAGGAGTGGGCGTGCAATGAGGCGAGAAGGAGCGGTCGCATCATACGTTGAAGTTTACATAGGTGAGGTAGGGAAAAGAGGAGAGGTGAGGAGAAGAGAAGAAAGGCGATTGATAAATGCCAGTTTATCATCATTCTTATGCCCTAAAACAAACCTAGCTCTTAGGATTTTAACTTTACAAATGGGTTTCTGGGATGCATTTATGTATCACGTAGGTTAAGCATGCATTGCATTATTTTTCTATTTTTGACATGTGTACTTGAGTGTTAGGGATGATTAGATAGCCAAACTTCTAAAACCCTAACATTTAGGAAGGCAACAGGTGAAGAGGAAGCTCAATCCAGCTAGGACTCAGCTAGATCCAGCTCATCATGGCTGGATACCAGTTCACTTGGGTTAGGGCTAGCTCCATTAATCTCCCTTCACCTCATCTTGGCTGAGTGGTAGCCCAAGGCAGTTCATCTTAGATCAACCTAGCCCAAGTCAGCTCAAATCCAACTCAACTTAGTTGAGGCTAGCTAATCTCAGCTCCAATCAACTCACTAGGAGCTCTAGCTAGCTCAACTAAGTTGACAATAGTCCACCTCAGCTCAAGTCTAGCTCTCCCCAGCTCCACTTAGCTCATGGTAGCTGAACTACCTCCAGCTTAGCTACTACTTGTCAACTTAGTAGCTAAGCTAGCTTGAGAGTTCCCATCAGAAGTAGATCCAGCTCAACCCAGCTTCAAACAAGTTGTGACCAACTCAACTTAGCTCAACTACTCAAGCTTAGCTACTAGCAGGAGAACTAGCTAGCTAAGCTAAGTAGCAGAGTCCTCATGAAGGCCTCTTCAGCAAGTTCAGCTCCAGTGTAGCTTCAATTTAGCTTCAAACAGTTCTTCCTCAGCTCTTCTTCCCTAAACCCTAGCTCCATCCTACCTCCTCCTCTACTCACGTATTAGCTAAGCTATCTTAGCTAGCTTAGCTAAAAGGTCCACTACATGGCCGTCCACCTTCACCAAAGGCCACCTCCACCTCATCCCCTTTTTGGCATCAACCCTAACCAACCACCACCCCTTCACACCTCCTCTTTTTGGTGCCAAAAAGAAGCACCCTTCCACCACATAACTACCCTTAACCACCACCCTAGGTTGGCGCCAAAACCACCTACGTACACCCCTTCAAAGTGGTGCCAACTCTAACCTTATCTCCACCTTACACCTAAGCTACCTAGCCATCCTAACCCTACACCTAATCCTCTTCTAGAAACCAAGACTTGGCACTGATAGATAGCGATTCTCGCGCATGTTTTGAAAATAGAGATCTCGTCGTAGTATAGTGCACGAAAATGCTCATAAAAAATAATTTATAAAATAACGAGACTTGAGTCCTGGTCGTTCATCTCTAGGAGGTGTTCAGAAAATGTAGATTTGAATTTGATCTATCTCACTCTACTTATTCAGAAATGCATGCCAATTTACAATAATTCGTATTGATGCACGACATGATTAGTTGCAAAAGAATACAAATTTTGCGCATGCAACTTTAATCACAAGGAAATATGGCAATCAGCTCATGGTGATTTTCACACATAGACATAGAGATATATAAAAGATGATTTCATTGATTGCATCATGGTGGCTACAGAGTGAAGCTCGCAGAAAGCTTGTACAGGGAAGCTTGAAAGCAATAAACTAGCTAACAGAAAATGGCAGCATACATGAATATATGGGGGGATTATGCATGCATCATTGGGGGAGAATATGGAGCTACACTACTAAGCAGTAATAAAGCATTAATCTACGAAGAACTACGCTACTTAGCTAACAAAAATAAGGGCATTTGGAGGTGGCTCCGATGGCCTTTGACTTGGTTGAGAGGAGGAGGGGCAGCCAATGGTGCTTAGGCCAGCCCTTGGAGAGAGGTTGGAGGTGATCTAGGCCTAGCATGGAGGTGATGGAGATGCCATGGTGTGCTTGTGGAGATGGAGGTGGAGTAATGGAGGTGGAATGAGGCTAAAACTAGATGGAAGGCTAGATGGGTGCAAATGGCCACCCCTTAGGTCTTTTTATAGACCTAAGGGAGACTCTCTAGAGAAGTGTGGAACTCTCTAGAGAGGCCTATGGTGGGATCTCGTGGGAGAGTGAGAGATAGGATGGATGGGTGGTTTTTAGATCCACATTTGGTGGATCTAAAAATTGATTGCATCTTGGTTGCTATTTTTAGCAACCAAGTCAACAACACATGGTAGAGAGTTCTAGAGAACTATAAGCTAGGTATTTTCATGTGGATGGTGTGTGCGGGTGTGTGTGGGTGCATGTGGGTCGAAACCTATGTGGCTAGGTTGATTAGGTTAGGTTCTAGTGGGTTTAGGTCAAGGTAGGTCTCAAATTAGGGTTGTAAACCCTAATTCATTAAACTAAAATGCAATTAAACTTGATACAAGTTTAATTGGATGTGTGAAAATCTAATTGAGAGTAAAACAACTCAATTAAGTCAGGTTTAGGTCAATTGGACTCTTACTAAGTCCAATTGGGCTGTGTGTGCTAAGATTAGGGCTCAATTGGACTCACTGAGTCCAATTGAATAGGCTGATGGAATTGACTAAGATCCAAGTCAATTAGGTTTAGTGAGGACCTAATTAGGTCCTTAGGGAGGTCTAGAGGTGATTTACTAGGGTTAGGGCACCTTAATTTAGATTCCTATGGGGTTGGAATTGGGTTTAGGGACCTAAGAATTCAAGATCCAAGCTTGAATTCAAAAACAGGAACTAGAGAGCAATTCCAGATGTCTGACAATAGTGTCAGACGTCTTAAAATGAAAATTCCGACATCTAGACTTGTTGTCTAGACATCCAAACAGAGGCAGGGAATAGTTAAGGTTCTGTCTGCAGAAATTGGACGTCCAGACCAAGTGTCTGAACATCTTAAAGTGTTGCAAAAGTGGGTTTTAGGTGCGTAGGTTGTGGCTAAGGGTCAGGATGTCCTGTAACTCATCTAGACGTCCAGATAGAGCTTGGAAATAGGGTTTTAGGGCTTCCTAGGGTACAGTGACCTAATCTAAGGGTGGCTAAGGCTTGGGGAAGCTTTTAGGCTATCCTAAGGCTAGGATGGACCTAGGTTTTTTGTAATTTACTACTTTATTCCTACTTAACAGAATAGCATACCTCAACCCCCTACATTATTGTCTACTACATCTTATTCTAGGTCTTCTGCTTTAGCTCTGCTGCAACTCTGGCTTTAGGTCCAGCTTTAGATCCAGTCTCAGATCCAGCTCCTGAGCTTCTTATTTCTTGCAATTTATATAATGCAACTAATTAGTATATTATAGCATTATTTTATGCATAGCTATAGGAGGAACAGTAAAGATGTAAATAATGCTTATGCATACATTAACTACCCTAACTTATGCTAAGTCCTAGCATAATTCTGGATAATTAAGACCTATGATTGCTGCGCAATCATACCCCCATGCCTAAATCTTGTTAGTCCCTAGAAAATGCAAAACTAAATTACTCACAAAAGGGTCCCTGAGGGATTGATTATTTTAGCAAGTGTATGCCTAGAGATTTTTCTCCTTTTTGTTTTCATCCTATGTTCTAGAAATCTAGACAGATGTGAAATTACAGCTACGTAGCTTTTGCAACAGATTCGAGTGAAAGACCTGATTTACCTCTAAAGCTTGTACTTGACCCCTAGTAAAATTCTAAGGGGATAGGCAAACTTCTTCCGTCAGGGTATTCAAGATATTCTATGAATTCCACCCCAGCTTTAAGCTTGGGTAGAGAATGTCTGAGGGATACGGGTGTTTATTTGGTGGCTCACTCTCACTTGGTGCTACATAGAGATTAGTACTTCAGAATCTAGATTCCTGAATTATCAAGTAACTCAACTCAAAGAAAGACGAGAAAAACTATGCTCTCTTTTGGTTCCTTTGTATTCATTCTCTCTTTCTATCTATTTTTTTTTTTTAGAGCTCACAATCTCACCAGATTCTCACGTATGATCCATATCTGGTGGTCTCACTTGGCATTAACACTTTAATTGAGTTCTTATAACCTTAACACTAAGTGAGAATTCTTCAGCCAGTATTCGGGTGGTTAGAAACACAGATAGATAGGTTAAGGCCATATTTGGTGGATCTCAAATTTATTTGGTGGTATTGCCTCAATGCAACTGAAATAAACACTAAATATTCACACACTCTTTTTTTTCTTGCTTTTCTTCTTTTTCTAAAATTTTTCCCCTTTTTCTTCATTCATTTCTTATTTTTTTTTCTATGTATAACTTTTTCTAAAAAAAACACAACACAAGCTAGCACACATTCATGAACTTTATTGAGGAGGCATTATTAGGGATTGGTGGTACTCAAGAGACATTGGGTGGCTTATTTGGTAGAAGTGTCTACTGATGACATCGGGAGAGATAGGTAGGATGGTGTATTTCTGACCTTAACATCAATACCCTCCTTCAGTCGAGGATTCTGTGAAGAATGGTCGTAACCATCCATCTTAGCCCTAGTTTTATGAAAACTTGCTCTCTGCGTATTTGCCTTATTTGGTGGCTCTCAATATCTCGCACAAAAATGTATATGCAGGAACTAAGAGTGAAAACTATGCCTAATATCTGAGTATCATCACCTAATTATCTAGGGTTCCAGATTCTTTGCACTAATCATAGAGCACCAGTACACTCTACTCTCATCTCACACTATTTGGTGGATTTTTAGAAGAAAATCTACCTGACTCCCAAAATACTATCCAGGGGTTCAGGAAAAAAAGCACTGCTTCTTCTTGACAGACTAATGACGTTTATCAACCTTCACCGTGAATCCATTGCAAATTCTACATGTGTGTGAAAAATTATACTGGATTCCAGATTACAAGAATCAACTAGAGGATAAAATCTCTAATGCATTCTCTTAATAAGATAATCTTATTCATGGATGCACTATGTATATATGCTAAAAACAAGCAACCTCTTATATTTGTACTTCATGAAATTTTCCTTATCAGGGTTACATTCAGCTTGACCCTAAATTTAGAACAAGTGGTGAGCGGATGAGTCGAAAATGGCTGTTGCAGACGATTTTTAACTCCCATGCGAACATTGGAGGTGGATTTGGTTGTTCTTTTATTTAGGCTCTGATGGGAACACCATCATGAGCCCTAACTAGCTCATTTTGACCCATAAAGAGAATAAAAGCTCCTACATAACCAACTGGAGGTCATAATTCACTGAATAACCTTTCTAAGAGAAAAGTAAGAAACAAAGGGTAAAATTACAATTTTACCATTGCAGTACAACAACGGATTTTCTTAAGGGCTAAACACAGGTCAAATGGTCTTAACAAGATAAAAAGTAGGTTGGTTCAAACAGAAAAGGGTTCGTGTGAATTCTGAGAATTAAATGACTTCTTGTAACCCTAAAACAGACCGACTTGATTTAACAAGGTTCTAGTCAGGATAAAATTCACGTAAACCCTTTAAAAATCATATAAAAATATTCTCTAGGGTTTAGAACCTTCAATTTGGCCATTGGAACCTATTTTGACCTAGAATGGGGTCTTAGATATATATTTGCCCTAAATTGAGTTTTTACGTAAATTACCCAGTCAAACGTGGTCAAACCCAAAATCAAACCTCACCATTAGAGTCCTTAGACCCAAATTAGGTTTGTGCCAAAATTTTGGCCTAAGAAGAATTCATCTTGACCCACTTTGCAAATAGGTCTGGCCCAATTACATTTCTACCCCTATCTTTCAAAAACCCTTACGTTTGACCCCCTATCTTCTTCTTCATTCTTTGCAATTAGGTCCCTCCACCATTATAGCGGAGGGAATCCTACTTCGGCGAGCCTGAAAGGGCGATTTCCCCCTGATCTCTCAGAGAGTCGCCTTCAAAATTGAAAGGGAGATTCTATGAGAAATCCCCTCCAATGTGAACCCAATTAGAAGCCTTATTTGGTACCTAATCTCTTATGCGAACACATGAGAGATTTGGGTCACTCTCGAGTTTCCATTGCCAGCGACCTTGCCGTGCTTGGAAGCTTGGCTTCCAAGCACAAAACTGACCTCCAGGACCTATTTAAGACACCCCAATTCGCCCCGCATCTCCGAAGCTTGAGATCAGTCGGAGAACCCCCTCAATTTCGTCTCTCCTCCTCCAGTTGACTTGCTCATCAAGCTTCAATGACTTCTCCCACTCTCCCTCGTCGCCGAGCCACAATACTAGTGGCAGGTTCCTCTTCCTCTCCCTCGTCCGTGTCGCGCAGCACCCGCTGATGCTCCTGCCTCCCCTTCGTCCTCGCCGACCACCCTTACTGAGCACCTTCGTCTCCAGCGTCGGTGATATGAGCTAGACGCCATTCCTGCCTCCCCCTTCGTCTCTTCACTCCCATATAAATCTCTCTCACTCTCTACATTCTTTTCCCCTCTTTATTTCCTTCAAACGACCACTGCACTCCACCACCATCATCCCCTTCACCTCCGGCCACCACTCTGTTGAGTTCGCTCCACCTCCACAGACCACCTCCCTCCTCTTCGATCGGTCCCTAAGCACCACCTCGACCCATTGATCATAACCCCCCACTCACAACACTCTGCCACTCACCCAAACGCACCCCCGAACACACCCACACACACGGCCGCAGTATGCCCTAGGCACCTTCCTCAGGCGTTCCCATGCCACGTCGACCACCTCTTCACATTTGCCGCACCTTGGCAAAGCTCCCTGAGCTTTTTAACATGGCCACGAGGCCGTGTGTGTGTGATTTCAGGTCCAGGGGCTTGCCGCCATTTACGCACAGCCGAAAGCTTGCTTGCAAGCTGCTCCAAGCTGTGCCCGCTAATGAGTCCATTTTAATGGACTAATATTATGCCTAAGTAACTTTAATTGTATCTTTTAGGTTTGCTAATAACTACAATAAGTTATAGAATATTTGCATGCATCATGATTTAGGTTTACATCTATTCTATAACTTAATATGTAATGATGTTCTTTTTATGTGCAGGAAAAATATTTGGCAAAAGAATAAGGAGGGGAGGGTAAATTACCCTTTTAAACAACCAGCGGCTGTTCTTTTCCCCATCCTCTGGGCACCCTCAATAGCCGCCGGTCAAAAATAGTTAAGGGATTTGAAAATCCCTTAACTCACGCACGCGCAAACTAGGAGGAGTTAAAGAGGAGGCGGAGAAAGGAGAGGGGGAGATCCATCTTCCCCCTTGCGGGGAACAACTCCAGCGTGCACTGTGGATCTGCATCTTTCCCCCCTACAGGGAATTGCTCCACCGCATGCATTGTGCCTATGCTTGCTCCTTCTCCACCTTACCTGCCCGCAGGCGCACACCCATCTCCAGCACCAAGCGTAGCACTGCAGACCTTCCAGCACTTCACTCGCCTTAACCTCCGCAGCACCAAGTGCCTTCACCTGCAGGACCTATTCAGGTGCAGCACCAAGCGCCTACACCCGCCTTCAAGCCCAGACCTTCCAGCGCCTAGCGCTCCCCGCAGGCACTGCGTGCCTCAGCCTCCAGCGCCTGCCTTCGCTTCCCCCGCCAGTGCCTTCAACCCCCCGCAGGCGCTGCACCGCACTGCCCTCACCACCTTGCGCACTCGCACAGCGCCTCTCTCATTGCAACGCCCTTGCCCCTGCAGGCGCCCGCAGGCGCTACTCCGCACAGCCACCCATGCCCACAGGCACGCCTGCCTTCATCCTCCAGTCGCGCCCGCAGGAGCTGCGCGCCTTCACCACTGCCACGCCCTCCTTCCTACAGCGCACCCTCCTCTCCGCAGCGCATCCACCTCGCCGCAGCGCCTCCACAGCAGAGACAGCAGTGCCTTCTCCAGCGTTCTTCTCCTCCGCCTGCCAGCTATCTTCGTCGACGTCGCAACCTCCATCGGATCGGCCTCGTCCTCGCCAACCTCCCTTACTTGTGAAAGCCCCACCGGTGCTCTCTCCCTCTTGCGAGGAGGAGAGAGAGCAAATGCTCTGTTTCTCTGAGATTAAAAATTACATTCACTGCCATTGCCACCAGAAATTAATTTTGATTTATTATTATTTTATTGTGCCAAAATTGCGCATGCACACTCATATTTTCTGATAATTGCATGTTATTGATATTCACCTATTTCAAGATTGGTTTTGGGCTTAACCTGTGCACTAATTTTCTCTAGTATATGTCAAGTGAAAATTACATAAAATCATCATATATTTATTGAAGATTTCAGTGAGGGAAAACTGTAAATACACCCTTATCTTTTTAAGTTATTGTGAATCTACTTTCCATCGCATTTTATGTCAAATTTGAATAGGGATTTCGCACTTTACCGAAAGAATATAAAATAATCGAGAGTTATCGCATAATTGCCTCCCTGTGGACACGACCCGCTCTTCTGTGAGTGGTTATTTTTATTATTGATTAGTCAATTTTTCCACCACTTAAATACTGCAACGTAAAGTGGAAATTCGACTCGTCACCCACTCCAGGACACAGTCCCAGGTCACACGGATAGCCTTCGCGAACATCTCCAAGCATCCAATTGGTGTCGAAGGCTGAAGCTGAAGCTGCAATCGAACGAAGACACTCGGCTGCAGGCATACATGAATGGGGGTGGGAAGATAGTCCCACCTCGGAAAGCTATGGAGCGCCGCACCCACATGAAAGGAATTTCTACATTAGGCTCTTTGCCTCCTACTCACGAGCTGAGGTCCCTCTCTCACCCGACCCGACACCTCATCCACGACCCCATGCCTCGCGAACCTGGTGACCCGACCTGACCGCACACCTCGCCCACCACTGTACGTCGGTGGGCCTGGTCCTGGGCGCATATCCGACCCGATTACCCGAGAAGCTATGGCTCTGGGAGAGTGAACCTAAGAGAGAAAAGAGAGAAGAGAGCTCGCATGGGTAGGGGGTAGGTTTTGCTCTGCAGGCCAAAGAGAAGGAGAAGGCAAGGAAAAAGGCTAAGGGCTGAAGCCAAGGAAGAAGAAGGAGAAGGCCAAAGTTAGAAGAGAAAGGAAGGGAAGAAAGACACTGAAGGCAGAAGAAGTTGAAGGTAGAGGAAGGGAAGCCGGCAAGAGAGAGAGGAAGAAGAAGCTAAAGGCAGCCAGCAAAGCCAAATTCAGAAGAGGAAGAAAGAAGAAGCCACAAAAGAAGAATAAGGAAGGAGCTGCCAGAAAACAGAGAAGGAAGAAAAGAAGAGCATTGAAGTCAAAGGAAAAGAAAGAAGAACAGGAGAAGAATCAGAAGAAGATTGAAGACAAAGGAGAAGCATTGTAGCATCAACATTTTAAGGCATCTGATTCACAAATTAGATGTCCAATTTTGTGCTTTATTCACATACATTGGTTCCTTTAGTATTTTGTGCCTTACATTTATTCCTATCTTTTTGTAGTATAACATTGATCTTATTGCATATTCTTTTAAATTCTAAAGTTCTGATCTTGATTTCTAAACCCTAATTTGCTCCCTGTGTTCGACCTCAGACTTTAAAATTTGAGTAAAAAATTGTATTTGTTTTGAATGCTTTTTCGACTGTACTACAATGCGATCTTTTTAAAACTCGATCAAGCGCTCCAAACATTTTGGCACCGTTGCCGGGGAGCAATGGGTGATTTAGAAATCCTGATTACAATTGCTGATTTGGTACTAACTTGATATATCTTTTTTTGTTGTGGTTGTTTCAGGGGAGAAGATTCAACAAAAGACAGCCGCACAACAAACACGTCTGGGGCAGGTAATTTCTGATTAATCTCTTTCTCTTAAGCCCCTCATTCTGAAAAGGAAGAAAAAGATAAAATCAATTAGGGCTACTTGCTTTCCATTTCTAGCTAAATTTACTAAGTTGCCTGATTTGATTTCAACAACAATACTAATTTGTGCACCCATTTAAGGTAAGTAGGGCTACCACCTTCTTGATTGAGCCCTTGATACCATATTTTGGCAAAGTAAATTGGACCAAGATTAGAGCCAAATTAAGGATTTCAATTTATGGTTTTAGAGACACACCTTCATAAGCAAGAATCAACTCTCCAGAAAGGGTGTGCCTAAGCCTTGATTGAAGAGACTTATTCAAGAAAACCCTAAAATTCAGGCTCTTTATCTCACTTGAATCCTCAAAGAAAGGACCTAAAACTTCACAAAGGACAAATAGGTGAAGTTGACCCCCTTTTTGGGTCAACCAACCTTGAAATTAGGTCACTTTTGTACTCAATACATCTAAAGTTCAAGTGGAATCTTAAGCACCCTTGCTCTTAAATAAAATTGGTAGACTTAAGAGGTCAAAGTCCCCACTTTGGTCTACCTAGAACATCAGTGACAAGAGAGGTCAGGCACATGACCTGCCTATGAAATGCAGAGACGTCTGAATCCTAATCTGTAGGAGGTCGTGAGAAAAGAGATCATCAAGTCGTTAGATGTAGGGATCATCTACCCGATCTCTGACAGTCGGTGGGTGAGTCCATTCCAGGTTATGCCTAAGAAGGCAGGACTCACCGTGATCACGACTAAAATCGGAGAAATCATACCAATCCGTATGGCGAATTCGTGGAGAGTTTGCATTGATTGCATAAGACTCAATACCTCCACAAAGTAGGATCATTTCCCACTACCATTTATTGATCAAATCCTCGAGAAACTAGCAGGAAATAGGTTCTTCTGCTTTTTAGATGGGTACTCCTATTATAACCAGGTGGCAATCCATCCTGAGGACCAAGAAAAGACCACTTTCACCTGCCCCTTCAGGATGCACGCGTTCCAAAGGATGCCATTCAGTCTCTGCAATGCACCCGCTACTTTTCAATGGTGCATGCTTGCCATATTCTCATATATGGTAGGTGATTATCTGGAAATCTTCATGGATGACTTTTTAGTATTCGGAGAATCATTTGACGATTGCCTCCTACACTTGGTCCAAATCCTTAGGCGGTGCATTGATGTGAATCTGGTTTTTTCCTGGGAAAAGAGCCATTTCATGATGCCTGAAGGAATTATCCTGGGACATCTAATATCAGAAAAAGGCATCCAGGTCAATCCAACCAAGGTGAACTTGATTTCCAAACTCCCTGTGCCTAGCTTGATCAAGGATATCCGATCTTTTCTGGGGCACGTCGATTTTTACTATCGATTCATTCCTGATTTCTCAAAGATCACACACCCCCTGACCACTCTACTATCTAAGGATGTTCCTTTCAAAATCTCTAAGGAATGCACTCAAGCATTTGAAATCCTCCGTGATCGAGTTACCCAAGCTCCGATCCTACAATCCCCTGATTGGTCTCAACCCTTTAAGATCATGTGCGATGCATCTGACTTCACTGTAGGAGCGGTACTTGGGCAAAAAATTGACAGGAAACCCATAATCATCTACTATTGTAGCAAGACACTTGATGAGGCTTAGCATAACTACACAGTTATTGAGAAAGAGCTACTAGCCATAGTATTTGCCCTGGAAAAGTTCAGATCATATCTCGTGTGTTCCTGTGTTATCATTTATTCGGATCACACAGCTATGAGGTATCTCCTTGCAAAGAAGGGCGCGAAACCTCACTTAATTCGTTGGATCTTGCTGTTGCAAGAATTTGACCTTGAGATTCGCAACAAAGCGGGAAAATAGAACATGGTAGCTGATCACTTGTCCCACCTCCCTTCTGAGATCATCGACCCTTCCAGACCCATCACGAACATTTTCCTGATGAGCACCTCCTGACTATCAATACAGGGCTTCCATGATTTGCTGATATAGTAAACTACCTGGCATCACATCAGATTCCGTCCGATTGCCGAATACCAAGGACAAATTGCTTTCCGATGCCAAGTATTACTTCTAGGAAGACCTGTATCTTTTCTGCATTGGTGCTGATCAAATCATTCGAAGATGTGTCATGGAAGTGAAAATTCAGGACATATTGTCCTTCTGCCATGACTAGGCATGCAGTGGACATTTCTCAGGTCATAAAACCGTAGCAAAAGTCTTCCAGTGTGGCTTCTATTGGCCCATGATTTTCAAGGAAGCATACAATCACTATAGGGCATGCACTCGTTGCCAAACCTTAGGCAACATAAGCCATCGTGATATGATGCCCTTATAGTCATTCTCGTAGTAGAAATCTTTGACGTATGGGGGATTGATTTTATGGGGCCCTTTCCTGTTTCGGATGGCTTTGAGTACAATCTACTCGCTATTGACTACGTGTCCAAATGGATCAAAGCCATTCCGACCCAAACTAATGATCATAAGGTGGTTATCAAATTCATTCATCAGAACATCTTCTTACGGTTCGGGGTTCCACATGCTATAATCTCTAATGGGGGGACCCATTTTACTAATTCTCAATTCAGGTCACTAATGACCAAATATGGGGTGTCACACTGAATCTCTACTCCTTACCACCCCCAAACTAATGGTCTAGCTGAGCTATCAAATCGGGAGATCAAGAAAATCCTCCAGGTTACTGTTCGACCTGACAGGAAAGACTGGTCATCCCGACTTCTAGAAGCTTTGTGGGCTTATAAAACCGCCCACAAAACCCAATTAGGTATGTCTCCCTTCAGATTGGTGTACGAAAAGGCATGCCACCTCTCCGTCGAATTGGAGCACAAAGCCTATTGGGCAGTATGGAACACTAACCTAGATCTTTCTAAGGTAGGAACCCACAGAAAGCTTCAAATGAGTGAGATCGATGAATTACGCCACGATGCATATGGGAACTTGTGAATTTGCAAAGAGCAGGTTAAGGCCTTTCATGACAAGCACATATCCAGAAAGATCTTTCCTCCTGGTCAAAAAGTTCTACTCTTTGTTGCCAAGCTTAAACTGTTTCCAGGAAAACTACGATCAAAATGGATCGGACCTTACCTCGTCCGATGAATCTTTGGAAATGGAGTCATCGAGATGAGTCCACTCAGCCACGATTCAAAACCTTTCATCGTGAACAATCAAAGACTCAAACCATTCATTGACCTAATCGATACAAATTTGGCTGAGATATCCTTTACCTTCCATTCTCCCTGAGCTCATTGCACCCAGCCGATGACATAAAACTCAATGCTTAACGAGAGGCAACTCGTCATTTTTTAAAAACCCAACACCTTTCTTGACATTCCTATGCTGAATTCAAATTGCATTTTAGGGTTCATCCATTAGAACAGTCGATCCCACCTCAGGTACCCGTACCCGAGTTTGAAATCATTCGCAATAGTCACCTCGACTCGTTCGCCCACCCAAAACCTGTTATAATGAATGATCTAAGATGAACTCGAGCCCACCTAATTTACAATGGGGACATTGCAAATCGTAGGCATGGGGGGGTATGAAACTACAAAACACCGTGAAAAATCATCTCACAAGAAAAGGTTTCAACAAAAAAATCACATATCACAAAAATACCAAAAAAAAAAAGAAAAAATTCTTGAAAAAGAACAAAAAAATCCTGAGGGGAGAGAAAATTTTGAGGTCATACAAATCCTGAAGAGAAAAAGGGGGAAATTGAAAAATGTCAAGAAATGAGAACAAAATGAAAAGAAAAAGAAGAGATAGTCATTAGTAAGAAATTAAGGGATTAACTGAGTTCTGGACCATATCAAGAAAAAGAAAATGAAAGAAAAAAAGTGCTAATGAGGCACAAAAGAGATTAGAAGGAATGCTGATCTTAGGCCTCTTGGGCTAGACTCCTAGGCTTAAAAATTCAAGTATCCACTAAGATCTGGATAGGCCTCAAGAGGTTGGGGAAATGAGAAGCTTAAGTATTAGGTCTAAGGTTTAGGGAGTATTTGACCTCGTTAACTGACCTCTGGTTTGCGGGACTCGGTAACCTAAGCACCCTAATCCACACACAGTCTGGTTCAGTGTGCATAAGTATCAAAATCACGTAAATGTGTTTAAGTTGTTCTGAAAAAGTCGCCTAGATTAGGAGCGGCCGATCAACACAAGTTGATTTGGACGAGTTTCCAGCCCGGAGAGGTGGGAAATTCCCTCGAAGATGCGCAATAATAGATCATCTCCTTTGTGCTTGTCTCCTAGGATATTTACATATCCTACTAGGGGCATCTAAGCACCCTGTGCTGGTTCAGATGCCATGTGCAGCAATATCACGAAATGGCAATTGCCAGGGTCTAGATTTAGCCATAGAATGCCATGGGCGGGATTATCTCGAAAGCTAGGGTTCTGGGGGTTGCCATGGGCAGTGCTATCACAATGCATCGATTGCCAGGGACCCTTAGAGGATTGATGATGGGGACTAGCAATCCAAAGCTAGAAATAAAAAGAAAAGAGAGAGAAAACTCTCCAAATAAAGAAAACCCTCTGTCTCTCTCTCTTACAAAAATGCATTGCAAACTGAACTGAGGCTAACATATGTTTCAAGCACAGGTGCTTTAACCGTGGAGTCCAACGAACCTTAGGATAGTTCCTGTGGGCCTTAAAAACCTTCGCGGCGGACTGAGGCTAAAGTTGGTCAGGTCTGGATCTTGGTTGGTACTTGAGTACCTCTAGGCCTATCATCGGCATTCTAACCTAATCAAAACAAAAAAGCACTCATCATAGTTTTTTAGCACTAAAAGAACTCATGGTCTAGAATCAAAGTTAAAACTTTAAAATTTTGCTAAGGGACTAGCAAAAGCTAGGCATGGGGGTATGATGGGAACACCATCATGAGCCCTAACTAGCTCATTTTGACCCATAAAAGAAAACAAAAGCTCCTACATAACCAACTGGAGGTCCTAATTCACTGAATAACCTTTTTGAAAGAAAAGTAAGAAAAAGGGGTAAAACTGCAATTTTACCATTGCAGTACAACAATGGGTTTTCTCAAGGGCTAAACACAGGTTAAATGGTATTAACAAGATAAAAAGTGGGTTGGTTCAAATAGAAAAGGGTTCGTGTGAATTCTGAGAATTAATTAACTTCTTATAAGCCTAAAACAGATCCACTTGATTTAACAATGTTCTAGTCAGGATAAAATCCACCTAAATCCTTTAAAAATCATAGAAAAATATTCTCTAGGATTTAGAACCTTCAATTTGGCCATGGGATCCTATTTTGACCAAGAATGGGGTCTTAGACATATATTTGCCTTAAATTGGATTTTTGCATAAATTGCCTAGTCAAACGTGGTCAAACCCAAAATCCACCTCACCATTAGATTCCTTAGGTCCAAATTAGGTTTTTACCAAAATTTGGACCAAAAGTGAATTCATCTTGACCCACTTTGCAAATAGGTCCAGGCCAATTACATTTCTACCCCTACCTTTTAAAAACCCTTATGTTGGACCCCCTAGCTTCTTCTTCGTTCTTTGCAATTAGGTCTCTCCACCATTATAGTGGAGGGAATTCTACTCTGGTGAGCTTGAAATTGCGATTTCTCCCTGATCTCTCAAGAAAATCCCCTTCAAAATTGAAAGGGAGATTATCTAAGAAATCTCCTCCAATGTGAACCCAATTAGAAGCCCTATTTGGTACCTAATCTCTTATGCGAACACATGAGAGATTTGGGTCACTCTCGAGTTTCCATTGCCAGCGACCTTGTCGTGCTTGGAAGCTTGGCTTCCAAGCACAAAACTGACCTCCAGGGCCTATTTAAGACACCCCAATTCGCCCTACATCTCCGATGCTTGAGATCAGCCGGAGAACCCCCTCAATATCATCTCTCCTCCTCCAACCGACTTGCTCATCAAGCTCTGGTGACTTCTCCCACTCTCCCTCGTGGCCTAGCCATAATACCAGTGGTAGGTTCCTCTTCCTCTCGCTCGTCCGCGTCGCGTAGCACCCGCCGACGCTCCTACCTCCCCTTCGTCCTCGTCAACCACCCTCACGAGCACCTTCATCTTCGGCATTGGCAATACGAGCTAAATGCCATTCCCGCCTCCCCCTTCATCTCTTCACTCCCATATAAGTCTCTCTCACTCTCTACATTCTTTTCCCCTCATTATTTCCTTCAAATGACCACTGCCACACTCCACCACCATCATCCCCTTCACCTCCGGCCACCACTCTGGTGAGTTCGCTCCACCTCCACAGACCACCTCCCTCCTCACCAACCGATCTTTGAGCTCCGCCTCAACTCACCGATCATAACCCCTACTCACAACACTCCGCCACTCACCCAAACGCACCCCCAAACACACCCACACACACTACCGCAGTGTGCCCTAGGCATGCTCCCTCAGGCGATCCCACACCACACCAGCCACCTTTGCACATTCGCCGCACCTTGGCAAAGCTCCCTGAGCTTTTTGACGTGGACGCGAGGCCATGTGTGTGATTTCAGGTCTAGGGGTCGCCGCCATTGACACAGCCGAAAGCTTGCTTGCAAGCTGCTCCAGGCCGTGCCCGCTCCAGGACACAGTCCCAGGTCGTGCGGAGAACCTTCACGAACGTCTCTAGGCATCCAATTGGTGTCAAAGGTTGAAGTTGCAGCTGCAATCAAATGAAGACACTCGGCTGTAGGCGCACGTGAAAGGGGGTGGGAAGATAGTCCTACCTTGGAAAGTTGTAGAGCGCCGCACCCACATAAAAGGAATTTTTGCATTATGCTCTTCGCCTCCTACTCACGGGATGAGGTCCCTCTCTCACCCAACACGACGCTTCGTCCCCGACCCCATGCCCCGCGGACCTGGTGACCCGACCCTACTGCACATCTCGCTCACCACCGCACGTCGGTGAGCCTGGTCCTGGGTGCGTATCCGACCTGATTACCTGAGAAGATGTGGCTCTAGGAGAGTGAACCTAAGAGAGAAAAGAGAGAAGAGAGCTCACGTGAGTAGGGGGAAGGTTTTGCTCTGCAAGCCGAAGAGAAGAACAAGGAGAAGGCTGGGAAAAAGGCTAAGGGTTGAAGCCAAGGAGGAAGAAGGAGAAGGTCGAAGTTAGAAGAGAAAGGAAGGGAAGAAAGACACTGAAGGTAGAAGAAGTTGAAGGCAAAGGAAGGGCAGCCGACAAGAGAGAGAGGAAGAAGCTGAAGGCAGCCATCAAAGCCAAGAGAGAGAAGAAGGCAGAGGAAGAGAAAAGCTAAGGCAAGGAAGTTGAAGCCAAAATCAGAAGAGGAAGAAAGAAGAAGCAAAAGAAGAAGAATAAGGAAGGAGCTGCCAGAAAACAGAGAAGAAGGAAGAAAAGAAGAGGATTGAAGACAAAGGCAAAGAAAGAAGAATAGGAGAAGAATCAGAAGAAGAATGAAGACAAAGGAGAAGCACTATAGCGTCAACATTTTAAGGTGTTTGATTCACAAATCAGACATCCAATTTTGTACTTTATTCGCATACATTGGTTCCTTTAGTATTTTGCACCTTACATTTATTCCTATCTTTTTGCACTATAACATTGATCTTATTGCATATTCTTTTAAATTCTAAAGTTGTGATCTTGATTTCTAAACCCTAATTTGCTCCCTATGTTCGACCTCGGACTTTAAAATTTGAGTAATAAATTGTATTTGTTTTGAACGCTTTTTTGACTGTACTACAACGTGACCTTTTTAAAACTCGATCAAGCACTCCAAACATTTTGGCGCCGTTGCTGGGGAGCAACGGGTGATTTAGAAATCCTTATTACAATTGCTGATTTGGTACTAACTTGATATATCTCATTTTGTTGTGGTTGTTTCAGGGGAGAAGATTCAACAAAAGACAGCCGCACATCAAACACGCTCGGGGCAAGTAATTTCTAATTAATCTCTTTCTCTTAAGCCCCTCATTCTGAAAAGGAAGAAAAAGAAAAAATCAATTAGGGCTACTTGCTTTCCATTTCTACAACAACAATACTGATTTGTGCACCCATTTAAGGTAACTAGGGATACCACCTTCTTGATTGAGCCCTTGATATCATATTTTGGCAAACTAAATTGGACCAAGATTAGAGCCAAATTAAGGATTTCAATTTAGGGTTTTAGGGACACACCTTCATAAGCAAGAATCAACTCTCCAAAAAGATGTGTGCCTAAGCCTTTGTTGAAGAGACTTATTCAAGAAAACCTTAAAATTCAGGCTTTTAATCTCACTTGAATCCTAAAAGAAAGGACCTAAAACTTCTAGAAGGACAAATAAGTGAAGTTGACCCCCTTGTTGGGTCAACCAACCTTGAAATTAGGTCACTTTTGTGCTCAATACATCTAAAGTTCAAGTGGAATCTTAAGCACCCTTGCTCTTAAATAAAACTGGTAGACTTAAGAGGTCAAAGTCCCCACTCTGGTCTACCTAGAACATCAGTGACAAGAGAGGTCGAGTGGGGGAAACCCTGTAACTCATGGGGACACTCTACCGTGTAGGGATCTTTGCGGGACTCTCCCTCTCTGGCTGCCCAGGTATTTCTCAGGTGGACGGCTTTCTGACTAAGGGGTATCATCCGCCCCGAACCTCTATAGTCATCCAAATTTTTCGAGTGTCTTGATTGGGTCCATCACATTCTACTCTCATCCAGACCATCGGTGCATGTTCGGTAAGAGGTCCTTAAGACCATCCATGAGGCCCCCTTTAGTGATTCACTCTCGCCAAGGCCAAGCCTCGATGTCCGTGTTTGTGCAGCAACCCCACCACATAGACATCTCCTCTGATTCATCTGAACCAAATTCTCCTTCTTCCATCATCATGGCACAACCCATAGAAGAAGAGAATAATCTTGAGAAACAACTTCAGCTCCTTAATGATTTATTTCAATCCTTTGTAAACCCGACGCAGCGTCCTATGATGCGAGATCACTATAATCCCGCTGCAGTAGCAATTGAACCTCAAGTCCAAATCCCAGCTGGAGGTCCTGATTTTGAACTCAAGCCCAACATGATTCACGCTATTCCAATGTTCCATGGGCTTAATCCCGAGGATCCCTTCTCGCACATCAAACAACTCAAGCATCTTGCTCAGACCTTTGAGTCAGATGTCCAAAATTGGGACATTCTTCTCATGAAGATGTTCTCCTTATCTCTCATGGACAAAGCAACTCACTTGTATCAGACTCAAATGCGTCCAATCAACACATGGGTGGAACTACAATCCGAGTTTCTGAAAAAGTTCTTCCCAGTTGGTCAGACGAATGCCTTATGACACCAGATGACACACTTCACCCAGCAATCTGGAGAACCTCTTCATGAAGCAAGGGATCGTTTCCTAGAACTCATGCGAAAGTGCCCCCATCACGGAGTTCCTAAATGGGAACAGGTCCAGTCTTTTTACTTGGGACTCCGTGAAGATATCTGCTTATTCGTCAATGTAACCTGCAGAGGAAATATCATGGGTCAACACGAAGACACTATGTGGGAGATTCTCGAGAATATGTGCAAGAATTCCATCAATAATGACTCCATGGGCTTATTCTACCGGACGAATGCCCACGTGAAAAGGGATGTGGTGTAGACCCGGATAGGTTGTGTTATTATGGTGATTTTATCGTTGAAATGTGTATAGTGGTTAACCTAAATCAGACATAACCATCTCTTTACAAAAAATTTTTTACCTGGCCTATTTGATTTTATCTTGGTCACTTTTAGGCCCAGGGTCGAACTCAGGGAAGTGGGATTAGAAGAAGTTTCTACGCCTTTCCTAGAAAGAATCTATTCTGTTCGTTTATTGTGTTTTTGGTGTTTTTCTATTTAATATTTATTCTGATAATTTTTGTCCTTGATGCACACCCTCAAAATCAGGTTCTTGGCTTTGAGCCAAATCAGGGTTCCAAAACTGGTCTTGTTATTCGCAAGACTGAGTACCTGCAAGTCAAGGATTATCTTTTCTCTTTTATATACTTTTTTTAGCTTTTTAGTGGTAGGAAAGAGAAATAGAAATAAAGTAAATATAGTATATATATATAGGTATATATTATATATGTATAAAGGGGTAGGGGTGGAGGTGGAGATGGCATGTAGCACGGTGTCGAGTCGGTCGTCGTCTAGGAAGACGCAACCAACCGGAGGAAGTGTCACGTGGAATGTAAGGGGGATTGGTGGAAGATGAGTGTGAACACGCTTTCTGTACGTGTGTATCGGGGAATATCAGCAACTGGTGTGGATATTCCCGCGATACAACGTATGGTAAGTAATATGAAAAAATATATATATATGTATATATGTAAATATATCTACATGGTTATAAATATATAGGTATATATGTAGTTATATATGTATATATATATATATGTATATATATATAGATATGTAAATATATGTATAGATAGATATATGTATAGATGTATATATATATATATGTATATATATATAGTAATATATGTATATAGATATATGTAGATAGATATGTGTATGTATATATATATATATATATGTATGTATATATAGTTATATAGATATATATGTATATATGTATGTATATATATATATATATTTATACGTATATAAGTATATGTATATATGTAAATATATATCTGTATATATATATATATATAAGTATATAGATGTATATATATATATATATATGTATATATGTATAATAATACTTAGTTATATAGGTACTACTATATGTATAGATATAAGTATATATATATATATACATAAATATATATATGTATGTATATATATAAGTATATATTAGTGTATAGGTGTGTGTACGAGAGTGTGAGTGTGTGTGTATGTGTGTGCAGAGAGTGTGAGAGAGTGCTGTGAGAGAGAGAGAGAGAGAGCGAGAGAGAGAGTGCCTGCTGTGTGAAGAGATGCTTTTAAGTCATCCGGGCGCAGCAGGGCATCGTCTGATGGCCACAGCGCGTTGCACTGCGCGTAGGCATGCGAAGACGCACACTGGAGGGAGTGAGTGTGCGGGAGAAGGACCGCAGCGCACCGCGATGTGTGAAGAGGCGAAGGGAGCGGGCAAAGGCAGACATTGAAGCGGGCGAAGACGCGGGCGGGAGCGGGTACTAGCAGACGCGGGCGCACGCAGACACACGAGCGGACGCTGGAGTGGGCGCGGGGCTGGATGCGGGCGTGGGATGGGACCGGTTGCAGCGCCGGGTAACCGGTTAAGTGAGAAACTTACCGGTCACCGCACTGTAGCCACAGTGTTCCGCTGACTGGTGTGAATAGTGGCTACAGTGCATGGCCGAGCTGCACGATCCGGCGTGGCCGGTGCTGTGAGTGCGGGAGGCGTGAGCGGCTCAGCGCGCGCGCGGAAGAGGCTGCACCGGCTGGTGGCTTGCGCGGAGAAGTGGGTGTACACGAAGAAGCGGGAGGCGAGGGCAGCCTGCAAGTGCGCGCGGTGGCCTGCATGCTGGCACTTGGTGGCCTACGCTGCTGCTACCGCCTTGCTGCTGCCGCTACGGAGCTTTGAGCTTCAAAGCTTGAAGCTCCTGTGGCAATGGAGGAAATGCTTCAAATGAAGAAATCAGGGAAGAGAACCACCATGCCCACCGGCTCTTTGATGAGCTGGGCGGTGGTGGACTCACGGTGGTGGTTGTGTACCACAATGAGGCACTCCTGCCCGCAAAGTGGCTCCTCAGAGGAGAGGCTGCGTATGGAGGGAGAGAGGGAGGAGATGGCCTAGAGAAGAAGCTGCTATGGTGTTTTTGGCGTGTGGACAAGGCTCCCTTTTTGCAAGAAGAAGCCGTGCCTTTTTAAAGAGGAAGAAGGCATGCACAGCCATGCCCTGGCTGTGCATGCGGCTGTGCATGGCTTGGCAGGGCTTGGCAAGGCATGCGACTGCAGGGCAAGCTTGCTGCAGAGCATGGTGCGAAGAGGAAGAAGAGGCCATGCCTGCAGCCGCGCAGAGAAATTCAAAGTCAAATAAAATTAAAAATAAAGATGGTGAATTTGTGAAGCAGCACTTGAGGAAAATGTTAATTTCACGGCCATTTTATTTCACTCTCCTCCCCTCTCAATTAAATGCATGCATGCGTGTATTTTTACAAATGCGACTATGGATACCTAATATGCGCTGGTAATGCTAGGAAATAGCACAAGATGGCACAATTGTTGGTGTATTTTTGCTGTGCAATCATACCCCCATGCCTATCTTTTGCTAGTCCCTAGCAAAACATTTTTTTGTATTGTATTTGGAAATGATCTTAAGCTGAAGATTTTCTTCTGAGGTGACATAGGTGTGCTTATTTTTGGATATTGTGAGAACCAATTGTAGAGAAGACTACCAGTACTTTAAGTCTCACATGACATAGATCATCTCTCGACTAACTAGGACTCTTGATATTTAACCTTAAGTACAATTTCCAGGACCCGGGAGGTTTTTACCATACTCGAGAGCTCAAGAGATTATGGCTTGTGCATAATGAAGGATCAAGACTGGCCAGATGAACATTAAGACTCAAGCCCAGGATTTCACGAATTTTTAAGTAAAGGTTGGTCCCAGTTTTAGCTTGTGTCTTTGGATTGACCATTAAAAAGATGATGGAAACTCAACTCCCATTTTATGACATTTGTGGCTCAAAGAAAATAGGGTATTTATGACTTTCCCTGAAGAACTTTTTTGTAGGAAGATTTTACATACATTTGTGAGATATACTGACTTATTTGCATCTTTTTTTTTTTTGAAACACGTGTCATTATATCTCTTACAGCATTATTTGGAGAAGCACACTTTTCTTTTTGGTGGGAGAGTTTATTTTTGGTGGAAAGAGTCTCTCCTAAACACAAGACTAAAGCCTGGGATAAAAAGTCTACCTGCGCGCATAGGTAAGGACTCCACCTTCCCTAATGAACACTAGGGTTGGATCTTATGTTCATCTGGTCTTTCTTGATATGTGTAGTGTGAACCAAGATTACTTATGCTCTCGAGTAGAAGCAAACCAACGGATCCTGTACTGGTGTCTCAAGTAGAAGAATACTCCTTAGTTAGGAGAGATTCCGATCTATCTTGTCAATGCTCAAGTGAATTAAGCCGAGCCTAAGCGAATCAAGCTTTTGTGGCCTGGAAAGTCTTCAAAACAGAGGTTGAATATCCATAAACACTTATTGTATTTTTGTTTCAGCCTTCAAATCATTACTAAACACCTTATATATATATATATATAGATGAAAACTGCATGATACCATAAAATACCCAGATCCTATGGATGCCTATCCACCCCCCCATGCCAAATGATGCTATGTCCTCATATGCATGCAGGGAAGGGTAGAGGAAGGATGAAAGATCAGGTAATGAGAGCTGAGGTGCAGGGTATACAGCAGGGTGGGTGGTGAAGTGAAAAGTGAAGTGAGCGTGACAGTGAAGTGAAAAGTGTTGGTGGATAGTGAGTGTTGTTGGGGTGCCTCCCAACGAGCGCTAAATTTAACGTCCCTAGTTGGACTCAGAATGAGGCACAAAATTAGTTACCCTTCAGCAGGGCAACAGTTTCGCCAACAGGGGTAGGTTCATGAGTAAGATAGGGTTTCAAATGCTGCCCATTGACCGTAAATTGATGCCCAGATTTGGGATCTTCAATCTCAACGGCCCCGTTGGGAAATGGTCTTGAGACCAGGAAAGGACCAGTCCATTTGGACTTCAGTTTCCCAGGAAAGAATTTGAGCCGGGCATTATAGAGCCAAACTTGCTGAGATGGCTCAAATTCCTTCCGCAGAATATGTCTGTCGTGAAAAGCCTTAGTGCGTTGCTTGAAAGTTAAAGCAGAATCATAGGCTTCACGACGGAGCTCTTCTAGCTCCTGGAGTTGGAGTTTCCTTTCTCGACCACACAGGTCTGGGTCGAGGTTACATTGGCGAACTGCCCAATAAGCATGGTGCTCCAACTCCACGGGCAAATGACAAGGCTTCCCGTAAACGATTCTATAAGGAGGCATACCAAGGGGAGCCTTGAAGGCAGTCCGATACACCCAAAGTGCGTCAATAAGCTTGTCGGACCAATCCTTACTGTCAGGTCGAACCATTTTCTGGAGAATTTGCTTGATTTGCCGGTTCGACACCTCTGCCTGGCCGTTTGTCTGAGGATGATACGGGGATGCGATACGATGGTGGGCTTCGTATTTCCTCAGAAGTGCCTGAAAAGAAGCATAGGTGAAGTGGCTTCCTCCATCCGAGATAATGGCTCGAGGGATCCCAAAGCACGCAAAGATGTGGTCTGACAAATTGAGTGCATATAACATGGTCAGCACGGCGGGTGGGAATAACCTCGATCCATTTCGAAACATAATCAACAGCCACAAGAATGAACTCGAAGCCGTTGGAAGGAGGAAAGGGAGCCATGAAATCAATTCCCCAAATGTCAAAGATTTCTGCAGCTAGGAGGGGTTGCAAGGGCATCATGTCACGACGTGACATTGACCCTAATGACTGGCGCCTAGTGCAATGCTTGGCATAATTGTGTGCATCCTAGTGAAGGGAGGGACAAAAGAAACCCACTGCAACACCTTGGCTGCAGTTTTCCTCCCAGAGAAATGGCCTCCGCAGGCCTGATCATGGCAGAAGGATAGCACACTAGGGAATTCGCTATCAAGAACACAGCGACAGATGATTTGATCAGCACCTATGCGAAAAAGAAGTGGATTATCCCAGAAATAATACTTTGCTTCTGCCATGAGACGCTCGCACTGGCTTTTAGGCCAGCCACGTGGAAGGGATCCAGAAGCAAGGTAATTGGCAATGTCGGCATACCAAGGTCCACTTGCCACATTAATTGCCAATAGGTGCTCATCAGGAAAAATCTCATTGATCAGAAGAGTAAGTCCAATATGGTCAGGGTCCAGTCTGGAAAGATGATCAGCCACAATATTCTGGGCTCCGGCCTTATCGTGAATCTCAATGTCAAATTCTTGGAGTAGAAGGATCCAACAAATCAGTCTAGGCTTGGCATCCTTCTTGTGCATGAGATGGCAAATGGCCACGTGATTAGTGAAAACAATAACATGTGAGCCCAGAAGGTAAGAGCGGAATTTCTCCAGCCCAAAGACGACCGCCAGTAGTTCTTTTTCAGTGGTAGTATAATTACGCTGGGCCTCATCCAACGTCTTACTAGCATAGTACACCACGAAGGGGTGTCTATTGCATCTTTGTCCTAGGATGGCTCAGACTGCAAGGTCGGAAGTGTCACACATGAGTTAAAAGTTGAGGGACCAATCAGGTGGCTGGAGAACAGGGGCCTTGGTGACAGCATTACGCAGCTGCGTGAATGCTCGTATGCAATCGGGGCCCATATCGAAGGGTACATCGGTTGATAGGAGATGAGTTAAAGGTCGAGAAATCTTGGAGAAATCTTTGATAAATCTCCTATAGAAACCGACGTGTCCTAGGAAGGAGCGGATTCGTTTGACAGAGCCAGGCACAGGTAAATCAACAATTACATCAAGCTTAGCTCTGTCAACCTCGATTCCCCTATCGGAGATGATGTATCCGAGAACAATTCCCTCGTGCACCATAAAATGACTTTTTTCCCAGGAAAGCACGAGGTTTACATCAATACATCTCCTAAGGATACGGGTCAGGTTGGCAAGACAGTCATCGAAAGATGGTCCAAAGACCGAAAAGTCATCCATGAAGACCTCGAGAAAGTCACCCACCATGTCATGAAATATCGCCAGCATACATCTCTGGAAAGTTGCTGGCGTGTTACAAAGTCTAAACGGCATCCTTCTAAATGCGAAGGTGCCGAAGGGGCAGGTAAAAGTGATTTTCTCTTGGTCCTGGGGGTCAATTGCCACCTGGTTATATCCTGAGAATCCATCCAGGAAGCAGAAAAATTTATTTCCTACTAACCGCTCCAGGATTTGGTCAATGAAAGGTAGCGGAAAGTGATCTTTCTTAGTTGCAGCATTGAGTTTCCTATAATCTACACACACTCTCCAAGATGTAGGAGTGCGTGTAGGGATGGATTCGCCCCTGTCATTGACACGAATGGTGAGTCTCGCCTTTTTGGGCACAACGTGAATCGGACTCACCCAGGGGCTATCACTGATTGGGTAGATTATACCTGCATCCAGCCACTTAATAATTTCTTTCTTAATGACCTCTCGCATGTTAGGGTTGATACATTGCTGCATCTCACGGGAAGGTTGAGCCTCCTCCTTTGTATATATACGGTGAGTGCAGTAGGAGGGGCTAATGCTAGATAAGTCTGATAAAGACCATCCAATGGCTGCCTTGTGTTCTATGAGGACCTTTGTTAGTTTGCACTCTTGCTCCCTGGTCAATTTTGAACTGATGATTATAGGGAGCGTTTCATTTGGTCCCAAGAAAACATACTTAAGTGTACTAGGTAGCTCTTTCAGCTCGGGAGTGGATGGTGAAAGGTCTGGCATTTCTCGAGATGAGAGTGTCCCAGGTGGATCGGAGAACAAGTCAGGAGGAAGAAATTGGCCCTCATATTGGCCAAGAAGAGGGGCTTCTTGGATAGATGGATCCAAAAAGGAATAGCCCCAGTGAGAAGTATGTGGGCACAAGGTCCTCGTGTGGATTTGCAACTCTGCCTGATTTGGTGGGAAAGAAAGGGCAATCCAGTCTTCAAGAGTGTGGATCGACGGTGAGTAGCCTGGATATGACTCAGACCACGAGGTATGGGAAGTGGAGAAAACCTCGTCAACAGTCTGGTCAGGAGAAGGTACGGGAATAGGGAGGGATGGAGGAACGTCACAATATGTGTCGGTCAGGCAATCGTCAGTGTTTAAAGGCAGTCCGCAGCAATCAGAATAGGTCCCAATTAGTCCGATACACGTGCTGATGGCCATGTCCTCATCAAACGTGTCATCCTCGATGCAATCGCAATCAAAGTTCTTGGCTACCTTGAAGATGTTAAGCTTGAGCTTTTCAGATCCAACCGCAATCTCAATACAGCCCGACTCACAGTCGATATGGGCTCGAGCTGTGGCCAAGAAAGGTCGACCAAGGATGATCGGACAATCAGAAAGTGAGCTAGGAACTTCCATATCTAAAACAAGAAAGTCAACAGGAAAACAGAGACTGTTGACCCTAACCACCACGTCTTCCACCACACCCTTCGGGATTTTGATAGAACGATCTGCCAACTGTAATGTGACAGTGGTGGGTTTCAGATTTCCCAAGGAAAATTTTTCGAGAATGATGGTCGGTATAAGATTGATGGAAGATCCTAGATCAAGTAGGGCACAGTTAAAATTGCAGCCTTGGATGCTACAAGAAATAAGCGGTGTGCCCGGATCTTTCTACTTCGGTGGTAGATTTGACAGTATAGCATAACTCGCATGGGGTGAGGAACCACCGGATTCTTAGTTTTCTTTGATTGTTGCCTGGGTGTTGTGTAGTCTTTGAAAAATCGGGCGACAGTAGGTATGTGGTCGATAGCCTCGAGCAGAGGTACCTTGATTTCTACATCCCTGAACAAATTACGCAGGTTATCGAAGGTCTGCGTATCTTTCTTTTTGCCTTTTGGCTCCCTCAGTAGAGCCTCAGGGAATGGGACTGATTCTGGGACCAATTTGGGTGTATTGTCCTCTCACGAATGCGGTGCGCATCCCGAATGAGGGGGCGATAAAGAAGACGGGCCAGGATCAGGTCGAGGCAGATCGACAGTCTGCTTACCGCTCCTCGTAGTGGTAGCATTAGACGATGCAAGTCCAGTGGGATCATAAGGCGGAGGAGGGTTCGCAATAGGGACATAAGAGTACGGTGCTGTAGTGGGAGTAGCCTGAAATCCCGGTGGAATGCTCGGAGACTGCAAAATCTGGTGAACCTGTCCCTGAGAAGGTCGTACCTGTGGTTGAGGACCACGGGGTATGAAATTTCGCGGGTTTGGAATAGGTTGGGCAGGAAGAGTGCCCTGAGATCGAGTCTCCATGCGTAGTTGACTGATCTCAGCATTCTGTTGCGCCAATTGATGCTGAAGAGAGGTCATGTTTTCTTTATGGCGCTTTGACATTTCCGTCATCATTCGCATCAATTTGTCAAGAGGACTTGATGCGTGTTCGGTTTGCGGTACGCAAGGGCCTAATGCCAGATTCGCCATAAGATTAGATTAGGCCCTTGGGATGACGGGTGTGGACGGTCGCATTGGTCCACCCACGGGGTTTTGGCGCTACGGGTTATTGGACCATGCGAAGTTCGGATGATTTCGCCACCCTGGGTTATAAGTGGCAGAGAATGGGTTGTTCCCCAGGGCGTAAGCGTCTTCAATGCCAGAAGACATGTCCGCATGTAAATATGCGTCCGAGCACAAGAGGCTTGGTCCTCCATGTCAAAATACTGGCTTGCAGAAGCCAGATCCACATGACTTACCGAGTTGCTCAGCGCGACACTCGGTAAGGAAGGTCTTATGGGGTTTCTCGGGATAAGCCTGGTATTGGAACAATTGGGATTGTGACGAAGTGGTGAGGTGTGGGTGTTTGCCATAGAACGAGCGGGGTTGGCTAGAAGCTCGTCCAGCTTCTTGTGCACGACGAGACTTCATCCAATTTCTGTGTGATAAGGCTGAGATCTATGGATGAATGGGAGGGTCCCGTGTCAACTTCGTGGACATTACAGGGCAGGCTGGTACGATTAAAGGCGACAATGGAGGCATTGTTCATTGAGTTTTCACTCATATTTTCAAATAATTCGAATGCTCCATTCTCATCTTTATTCATGAAATTTCCTCTGTAGGAAGCGTCTGCAATCTGCTTCAAAGTCTCATTTAGCCTGTTGTAGAAAATCTGGGCTATATGCCACTTAGGTAGACCGTGGTGCAGACACTTCCTGAGGAGGTCATTTTATCTCTCCCATGCCTCATGAAATTGTTCGCCGTTTTGTTGTGTAAAGGAGGTGATAGCACGGCGAAGCGCATTGGTTCACCTGATTGGGAAGAACTTCTTGAGAAACTCTATTCTCATCTCTTCCCAAGAGTGGATGGTTCTCCCAAGGGTGTGTAACCACTGCGACGCTTTATCCTGCAATGAAAACGGGAACATTTTCATGAGGACTATAGGTAACCCGATATTTCTTGGTTTAACAGTTTCATCCAATCGGGTTAAGTCTTCCAAGTGGAGAAAAGGATTTCACTTGAAAGACCATGGAAGTGAAAATTTATCAGGCCAATTATGTTAGGTTTTAATTCAAAGTCATCCCCACCCATGGGGACTTGAATTTGTCCTATGGTCTCTGTAGCAGCGAGATTCTGATAGGAGCTAAGAGACCTAGACTCCTCCCATTCGGGAGGGTTCTGCGTTTCCTCCAATGTTTCCCTAATGGCTTCAATTTTTTCATTATACATTTCCATTTGGGCTTGGAGGCGGGTATGGGATCTAAGGCTCCATCACCTGGTGGGTTTTGAGGGCGATTTCCTCCCTTGGGATTTGGGGGTGGGCATGCAGCCATGTTTGTGGAGGAAGAGGACGATTCGGCTTCTTTTCTAAATTTATCAGACAATTCACATAGTTCAAGGTTTTGTGACCTCCTCCCAAACATGCACTACCGCAGGAAGAATTAGGAAGATAAGAAGGGAAAAGAGCTAAGAGAAATGACGCCGCAAAGGTACACTTGATGATAAATCAATACAATCAAATTCCTAACCTCTACAGTGTACCCTTAGACCTACAGATCTAAGTTACCTACTATCACGAACTACGGAACCGAATGCGAGCACCGCAGAACCACCGGGCCAGATTGAAAGGCCATTTGCCCTAGTCTTAGACACCTGATAGCACGTGGGAACCCTCACCGGCACGTAGGCACTACACGTAGGTAGTTAGACCTCCAATCCTTAATAAGGGTCAAGTTGCTACCAGTTTTAGTTAGAGGCTTAGGATCAAGTGCTTTTGGAATGTGAAGAGCATTATTTACGGGTAATGCCCAAGTGATTGATTTTTAGAGTGTGTAAACCAAGCATGCAACGGGGAAATCTCCCTGAATTGAAGTTTTAATTGGTGAATGGTTTTTAGAATTCAGCCTTAAGTAGTATGGATTTTATGATTTCCCTGAAATACCAATTCAACCAATCTCCGGGTTTTGAGAGAATACAAGTTTTTTTCTAAGCCCAACAAACCCTTCTTCAATGTCAGTTGGTTAATGCATGCTAAAATGCAATGGGCTTCCCTAAATGGAGATTTCGATGTGTGGATGCACGAATCAGTTTTAGATTAGTGTGAAAGGGAGCCAAAGCACTTCATTTCAAGTGCTCCCAATCACCAAAAAGATGTCCACACACAAGGCTCAACCAAAAGATAAAGAAAATCAAATTGTTGGGGTTGAAGTATTCGAGATCGAATCTTAGGCACGTGAAAGGTCGTGGTGGGGTTGGAATCAACTCAATTCCAAGTCTCCCCACCAAAAAGGTGATCCCGAATTACAGATAAATGAGGCAAAGAGGGGTGGCAATCAATCTTTTCATTTGCCTCAAAGAATACTTCACATGGCAAAAAATTCAAGAATCAAGATTCTTGGATCTTCGCTATGCGAAGTTTGGCGGGAAATCCCGGGGTGGTGGGAGTAAAGGCAATCAATCAAACAAGTGAATTTTAATCCACTTGCCCCAAGAGATCCCAAGAAGTTTTTCTAGTTTTTTAATTTTTTTTTAGTTTTTTTTTTTTATTAAGGTGAAAAGTTAACCTAAGTTGCTAAGAGAGAAAGACCTACTTGTTCAGCAACGTGTGCGAAGCTCCAGTGCGGTGTCGGCGACTTCACGCTCTCGTTCCCGCCTTGGATCTGCTCACGTCTCCGACTTCGTCTGCCTGCCTTCTCTTTGCAACAGGTTCACCTGCACACCAAAAACAAAGACACACGTGAAGAGAAGGGTGTGAGAAGAGAAAAATTAAAGGAATGGAGTAAAAACTTACTTGAAGGCGCACTTCCCCGGCAACGGTGCCATGAAAAGGAGATTTGTTCGGGCCCGGACAGGTTGTGTTACTATGGTGATTTTATCATTGAAATGTGTATAGTGGTTAACCTAAATCGGACCTAACCATCTCTTTACAAAATATTTTTTTTTACCTGGCCTATTTGATTTTATCTTGGTCACTTTTAGGCCCAGGGTCGAACTCAGGGAAGTGGGATTAGAAGAAGTTTCTACGCCTTTCCTAGAACGAATCTATTCCATTCGTTTATTGTGTTTTTGGTGTTTTTCTATTTAATATTTTTTTCTGATAATTTTTATCCTTGAGGCACACCCTCAAAATCAGGTTCTTAGCTTTGAGCCAAATCAGGGTTCCAAAACTGGTCTTGCTATTCGCAAAACTGAGTACCTGCAAGTCAAGGATTATCTTTTCTCTTTTATATACTTTTTTTTATCTTTTTAGTGGTAGGAAAGAGAAATAGAAATAAAGTAAATATAGTATATATATATAGGTATATATTATATATGTATAAAGGGGTGGGGGTGGAGGTGGAGATGGCGTGGAGCACGGTGTCGAGTCGATCGTCGTCTAGGAAGACGTAACCAACAGGACAAAGTGCCGCGTGGAATGTAAGGGGGATTGGTGGAAGATGAGTGCGAACATGCTTTCTGTACGCGTGTATCGGGGAATATCAGCAATTGGTGCGGATATTCCCACGATACAATGTATGGTAAGTAATATGAAAAAATATATATATATATGTATATATGTAAATATATCTATATGTATATATATATGGTTATAAATATATAGGTATATATGTATATATATATAGATCTGTAAATATATGTATAGATAGATATATGTATATATATATATGTATATGTATGTATATATAACTATATAGATGTATATATATATGTATATTATATATAGTTATATATATATATATATTTATACGTATATAAGTATATGTATATATGTAAATATATAAGTGTATATATATATATATATAAATATATATATGTATGTATATATATATATAAATATATATATGTATGTATATATATATAAGTATATATTAGTGTATAGGTGTGTGTACGAGAGTGTGAGTGTGTGTGTATGTGTGTGCAAATAGTGTGAGAGAGTGCTGTGAGAGAGAGAGAGAGCGAGAGAGAGAGCGCCTACTGTGTGAAGAGGCGCTTTTAAGTCGTCCGGCCACAACAAGGAGTCGTCTGATGGCCACAGTGCACCGCGCTACGCGTAGGCGCGCGAAGACGCGTGCTGGAGGGAGTGAGCGCACGGGAGAAGGACCGCAGCGCACTGCGCTGCGTGAAAAGGTGAAGGGCGCAGGCAAAGGCAGACGCTGAAGCAGGTGAAGACGCGAGCAAGAGCGGGCACCGGCAGACGCGGGTGCACGCAGACGTGCGGGCGGGCGCTGGAGCGGGCGCGGGGATGGATGCGGGTGCGGGCTGGGACCAGTTACAGCAGCCGGGTGACCGGTTAAGTGAGAAACTTACCGATCGCCGCATTGTAGCCACAGTGTTCCACTGACTGGCGTGAACAGTGGCTACAGTGCATGGCCGAGCCGTGCGATTGGGCGTGTTCGGTGCTATGAGTGCGGGAGGCGTGAGCGGCTCGACGCGCGCGTGGAAGAGGCTACGCTGGATGGTGGCTTGCGTAGAGAAGCAGGTGTACACGAAGAAGCGGGAGGCGAGGGCAGCCTGCAGGCACGCGCGGTGGCCTGCGTGCGGGCGCGTGGTGGCCTGCGCTGCTGAAGCTCCTGTGGCAATGGCGGAAATGCTTCAAACGAAGAAATCAGGGAAGAGAACCACCACGCCCACCGGCTCTTTGATGAGCTGGGTGGTGGTGGACTCACGGTGGTGGTTGTGCACCACAGTGAGGTACTCTTGCCCGTAGAGTGGCTCCTCAGAGGAGGAGAGGTTGCGTATGGAGGGAGAGAGGGAGGAGATGGCCTGGAAAAGAAGCTATTGTGGTGTTTTTGGCGTGTGGACCAAGCTCCCTTTTTGCAAGAAGAAGCCGTGCCTTTTTAAAGAGGAAGAAGGCATGCACAACCATGCCCTGGCTGTGCATGTGGCTGTGCATGGCTTGGTAGGGCTTGGCAAGGCATGCGACTGCAGGGCAAGCTTGCTGCAGAGCATGGCGTGAAGAGGAAGTAGAGGCCATGCCTACAGCTGCGTGGAGAAATTCAAAGTCAAATAAAATAAAAAATAAAGATGGTGAATTTGCGAAGCAGCACTTGAGGAAAACGTTAATTTCACGGTCATTTTATTTCACTCTCCTCCCCTCTTAATTAAATGCATGCATGCATGTATTTTTACAAATGCGACTATGGATACCTAATATGCACTGGTAATGCTAGGAAATAGCACAAGACGGCACAATTGTTGGTGTATTTTTGCTGTGCAATCACCGCGCATCAACGAATCCAAGGAGAGCACATGAGACGCAGGCCTGTCCGCATCCGTCGACTTGGAATTTATGACCAGTCGGTTGGACAAGGTCTCTATCATTGAGAAGAAGGTGGATGAGTTGACTCGACATCTGTAGTGAGCCACCTCTGGGCAAAACCCGTTTGCACAGTCGCCCTTTGGGAGGGAAGCTGTGCAAAACATCTATCACCAATCTTCTCTAGGGATGGACCCGTATCCACCCCCGTCTGACTCTAAGACTGGAGGAAACTTCGATCTGTCCTACTCTAGTTGGGGGAACTCTGAACCCTCGTACTCTGACTTTCCTGAGGTTCCTCAAACCTGCGAGGACCTCAATGCCATCCAGAATGACCCATTCTCTAATACCTATAACCTTGGATGGCGGAATCATCTCAATTTCCTGTGGGCAGGAAATAATCACAATCAAAGACCACCATATCAACCCCGTTCACAAGCTCCTCATCCATATCAGCCGCCTCAGCCTTGGCCCAACCCAACCTATCAATCTGGGCCAACTCAAACAGATCAAATGACACTTATCCTTCAGACTCTGGCTGACATTCAGAAGACGAATGCGGCTATACAAAAATAGCACAAGGACGAGATCATAGAGGTTCGCAATCAACTCGCCCAGATGACGAATTCCCGCCAACCTGGCACACTTCCTTCGCAACCTCTGCCGAATTCGAATAATGTGCCGAACCAAAGGTGCGTTATGAACCCAAATCCGGGCCAAGCCCACATGATTTATCAGGCCCCTTCTGTTCCATTATCCACTAGGATGGAAGCTTCGACATCATATGCGAGATCTCAGAAGTAGCCACCTACTTTACCCACTCCGAACCAAAACCAGGCAGGATTGAATTCTATTACAACCCGTAGTGGCAAAGCAACACAAGACCCACCTTATCCAAGCCACTTTCAGCCTGGTAGTAACCCTAGCCCTTGGATAGTTATCCAGGATACCCCTGTCTCTGATCAAGAACCTGGACCTATTCTAGAGAAACCATCCAAGGTTCCATTTCCCGAGGCCTTGACCAAGGGAAAGAGGACAACCAAACTCATGGCACCTGAGGATGACCTGCTCAAGCTCTTTGAACAGGTCCATATAAACATCCCGTTGATGGATGTGATCCACCATGTACCAACTTACGCATGATTTCTGAAAGACGTGTGTACACCTAAGCGTAAGCCGCGAACCAAAAGTGAGAGTCCAATCGTACTGTCAAAGCAAGCTAGTTCTGTAATTTTGAGCAAACTCCCACCTAAGGTAAAAGACCTAGGTACTCCCTTGATTTGTTGTACCATTGGTGATACCCAATTTGGCAGAGCTCTATTAGATCTAGGAGCCTCCATAAACCTCATACCAACATCCCTACTTGACTACCTTGAGGAATCTCAGCTTAAACCAACAGAGGTGACATTACAGTTGGCTGATCGATCTATAAAGTTACCTAAAGGAGTTCTTGAGGATGTCATTATTAGGGTGCGGGACTTCTTTTTCTCGGTGGACTTTGTAGTCTTGGATATGGACGCTCTAGAAAACCCGAGGGATACACCAATTATACTAGAGAGACCCTTCCTGGCCACTGCTAGGGCCAACATAAATTGTGAGGGCGGCCAAATTGAACTGAAATTCGAAAACCAAACATTAAAGATCGACATCTTTAAGCCCAACAAGGGATTAATTGCGGTGTTATAGAACAAATATGTGACATCAAGGCTATGGTTTATTATCCATATATTGAGGAAAACGTGATTACTTCTGATCGACCACAGGAGGATCAAAATCGGCAATTAGAGGAGTCCAAACCTAACCTAGATACACCCATTACTCCCTCCCTTGTTCTTGACACACACCCTGAACCACCCGCTGCTCTGATAACCTTGTTTTGGAACTCAAGCCTCTTCTCAACCATCTTAAGTATGTCTTTTTGGGTTCCAATCAGACGTTTCCTATGATTATCAACTCTAAACTCACACCTGATCAGGAATCCCGTCCGATTACTATTCACCAGCAACATTGAAGAGTCATTGGATGGACTCTCGATGATTTGACTAGTATCAGCCCTTCCTACTGCACACACCGTATTTACACCGAAGAGGGCATACGACCTTCCCATGAAATGCAGAGACATTTGAATCCTAATCTGCAGGAGGTCGTGAAAAAGGAGATCATCAAGTGGTTAGATGCAGGGATCAGCTACCCGATCTCCGATAGTCGGTGGGTGAGTCCAATCCAGGTTGTGCCTAAGAAGGCAGGACTTACCGTGATCACGACTGAAATCGGAGAAATCATACCAACTCGTGTGGCAAATTCGTGGAGAGTCTGCATTGATTACAGAAGACTCAATACCTCCACAAAGAAGGATCATTTCCCACTACCATTTATTGATTAGATTCTCGAGAAACTAGCTGGAAATAGGTTCTTCTACCTTTTGTATGGGTACTTCGATTATAACCAAGTGGCAATCCATCCTGAGGACCAAGAAGAGACCACTTTTACTTGCCCCTTTGAGACATACTCGTTTTGAAGGATGCCATTCGGCCTCTGCAATACACCCGCTACTTTTCAGCAGTGCATGCTTGCCATATTCTCATATATGGTAGGTGATTATTTGGAAGTCTTCATGGATAACTTTTCAGTATTCGGAGAATCATTTGACAATTGCCTCCTGCACTTAGTCCAAACCCTTAGGCGGTGCATTGACGTGAATCTGGTTCTTTCTTAGGAAAAGAGTCATTTCATGGTGCCTGAAGGAATTGTCCTGGGACATATCATATTAGAAAAAGACATCCAGGTCAATCGAGCCATGGTGAACTTGATTTCTAAACTCCCTATGCCTAGCTTGATCAAGGACATCCGATCTTTTTTAGGGCATGTCAGTTTTTACCGTCGATTCATTCCTGATTTCTCAAAGATCACACGCCCCTTGACCACTCTACTATCTAAGGATGTTCCTTTCGAAATCTCCAAGGAATGCACTCAAGCTTTTGAAATCCTCCATGATCAAGTTACCCAAGTTCCAATCCTACAGTCCCCTGATTGGTCCTAACCCTTTGAGATCATGTGCGATGCATCTGACTTCGTTGTAGGAGCGATACTTGGGTAGAAAATTGATGGGAAACCCGTAGTCATCTACTATGCTAGTAAGAAACATGACGAGGCTTAGCATAACTACCAAGTTACTGAGAAAGAGCTGCTAGCCATAGTATTTACCCTGGAAAATTTCAGATCATATCTCATGGGTTCCTATGTTATCATTTACTCGAATCACACAACTGTGAGGCATCTCCTTGCAAAGAAGGATGCGAAACTTCGCTTAATCCACTAGATCTTACTGTTGCAATAATTTAACCTCGAGATTCATGACAAAGTGGGAAAACAGAATGTGGTAGCTGATCACTTGTCCCACCTCCCTTCTGAGATCATCGACCCTTCTAGACCCATCACGGAACATTTTCCTGATGAGCACCTCCTGACTATCAATACAGGGCTTCCATGGTTTGCTGATATATAACTACCTGGCATCACATCAGATTCCGTCCGATTAGCCAAAGGCTAAGAAGGACAAATTGCTTTCTGATGCCATGTATTACTTTTGGGAAGACTCATATCTTTTCCACATTGGTGCTGATCAAATCATTCGACGATGTGTCGCGGAAGTGGAAATTCAAGACATATTGTCCTGCCATGACCAGGCATGCGGTGGACATTTCTCAGGTCATAAAACCACAGCAAAAGTCCTCCAATGCGGCTTCTATTGGCCCATGATTTTCAAGGATGCATACAATCACTGTAGGGCTTGCACTCGTTGCCAGACCTTAGGCAACATAAGCCATCGTGATATGATGCCCTTACAACCGATTCTCATATGCGAAATCATTGACGTATGGGGGATTGATTTTATGGGGCCCTTTCCTATTTCGGACGACTTCGAGTACATTCTACTCGCTGTTGACTAGGTGTCCAAATGGATTGAAGCCATTCCGACCCAAACCAATGATCATAAGGTGGTTATCAAATTCATCCATCATAACACCTTTTCACGGTTCAGGGTTCCACGTGCTATAATCTCTAATGGGGGGACCCATTTTACTAATGCTCAGTTCAGGTCACTGATGACCAAATACGAGGTGTCACATTGAATCTCTACTCCTTACCACCCCCAAACTAATGGTCTAGCTGAGCTATCAAATCAGGAGATCAAGAAAATCCTCTAGGTTACTGTTCGACCTGACAGGAAAGACTGGTCATCCCGACTTCCGTAAGCTTTGCGGGCTTATAGGATCGCCCACAAAATCCAATTAGGTATGTCTCCCTTCAGGTTGGTATACGATAAGGTGATGAGAGCCTCATCATGAGCCATAACTAGCTCATTTTAACCCAATAAAGAAGATAAAAGCTCCTACATAACCTAGAAGAAGGCTTAACTGAAGGAACAAGTGCTCTAAGAAGAAAACATGAAATAAAGGTTAAAACTGCAATTTTACCATTGCATTACATAAACAGGATTTCTCAAAGGCAAAACATAGGTCAAGTGGTCTAAATGAGATAAAAAGTGGGTTGAGTCAATCAGAAATGGGTTTATGTGCAATCTAGGAATTAAATGACACTTGGTAACCCTAAAACAGACCCGCTTAAATTAACAAGGTTCCGGTCAGAATAAAAATCAAGTAAACCCTCTAAAAACCATGTAAAAAGATCCTCTAGGGTTTAGAACACTTAATTTGGCCCTTGGAACCCAGTTTGACCTAGATTAGGGTCCTAGCTCTTCAATTCATCTAATTTGGGTTTTTACGTAAAATGTCCAGTCAAACATGGTCAAACCTAAAATCCAACTTCACCATTGGATTCCCTAGGTCCAAATTAGGTTTATACAGAAATTTGGACCTCAGGGGAGGTCATCTAGACCTACTTTGCAATTTAGTACACCCAAATCATAATTTGGTCCCTATCTTTTGAATATCTTTGCAGAGAGCCCCCTAAGTTCTTCGCCCCCTTTGCAATCCGGTCCTGCCACCATTGTTAGGGCAGAACCAAGCTCCGGCGAGGTTTAGAGAAGGATTTCTCTCTAATTCCTCAGAGATTCCCACCCAAAAATGGAAGGGGGATTCTCTGAGAAATTCCCTTCCATCTAAAGCAGATCACGATCTCTGGTGTGAACCCAATCTCTCGTGCGAACGCACGAGAGATTTGGGTACCCACCAGCTTTCCATCTCCGGTGAGCTGGCAGAGTTGATTGCGCGGTCTCCACGTGCTAGAAGGTGCGGCCAACACCTATAAAAGACTCCCCAGACCCTACCGCAGATGCTAAGCTTGATTTTGACGGAGATCCCCTCAAATTCCCACTCTCCCATCTCCGGCCAAAAGACCCGCAAGCTCCGGCGACCTCCTCCCCTCCTCGTCGCTCTGCTGCCATACCAGCAGCAGAGTCAACTTCGCCGCTTCCTCCCGCGTCGCACCGTACCAAGCGCGCGTGCCCCTGACCTCATCCTCATCACCGCTTCCTCCCTCAGGGTCCTTCTTCCCCGACGACAGCAGTTACGCACCATCCACTCCGCTACCTCCCTTCCTTCCAGATCACTCCAGATACCCTCTTCATCCTCTCCTCTCTCTTTTCCCCCTGCTATTTTATCCAATTACCCCCCGACAGTGCCTAACCACCTCCATCGTCCTCGCCTCCGACCGCCCTCCAGCGAGCTGCCCACACCACTCCGCCCCTCCACACGACTCGCCAACCCTCTCGTGAGCTCCGCCTCACCACCAGGAACTCATTCCGCCCCTCCACTGCCACTCAAGACCTCTACAGTTGCCCCCCGAACAACCCCACACCTCCGGCCACAGGTTGACCTAGGCACGCACGCCTAGGCCAACCTGCAGCCTGCAGCACCGCGCATCATCTTCGCCGTGCCATGGCGAAGGTTTCTAGTTAATCTGATTGGGCCAATAGGCCGTTCTTGTGTATGACAGGTTGCAGCTCCTGCCGCCATTGATGGTCGAAGCAGCGAGGAGCTCGTAGCAGCTTCAGGCACCAGGGCTCCCAGGCTGCAGGTGCAGCAGGTTCACGCGAGTGTTGCGAAGCGACTGAGGCCAGCAAGTCACGCTGCGAAGCCAGTAGCTGGGGCAATTGCACGACGAAAGCTCTGCGGGCGCGCGCGAAATCAGGACTGACCAGATAGTCCCACATCGTGGAAGCGCAAAATGCAGGTATAGTATAAATTATTTTTGTGTTTTAAGCTCACTGCCTCCGTAAGCACAGGGGTGAGGTCCCTCACCTACCCTCACCCGCCTCGTCCGCGGCTTGACCTCGCGGATCTGGTTGGATCCGACCCAACCCTAACCTTGAGCACTCCTCGCGCATCACCACCTACCGGTGCGCCTGGTTCCGGGTGTAAAGCCGACCCGATTACTCGTGTGGCTCTGGGAGAGCGTCCTTGAGCGAATTGTAGAGAAAGAGAGAGACGTTTGGGTAGAGGGACGGGGGTAGGTTTTGCATTGGCTGTGATTTGCACAGGAAAGAAGGAGCAGAGGAAGAAGCGAACACTTAGTCGCTGCAGCAAGGGAAGAGAAGAAAGAAGAAGAGGCTGGGTAGCAGAGAAAGGAGAAACTTTGGTAGAGAAACAAAGACAAGGAAGAAGACCAAGGCAGGAGAAGAAATAAGAGAAAAGAAACAAAGGCAGGAAGAAGAAGCCTTCAAGCAAAGGTAGAAAGAGAAAGAAGTGCAAAGGAGAAGAAGAGCCACGAAGAAGAAGAGAGAAAGGGGATTACATTTAAGACGTCTGATACAGAAATCAGACGTCCAATTCTATTTTTCTTTCACAAATCCTTTTTAAAATTCTCTCTTTGAATCAATCATTTTCATTTAACAGTTGTATTCTTTGGTTTTAAAAAGTAGTGAGATTGCTCCCCGTGTTCGACCTCGGATACTCTAGTTTTTAGAGTAATAAAATTCTTTATATTTGTTTAAATGTTTTGTCGGTTATACTATAACGTGATACGCTTTAAACCTGCACAAAAACGTGAAAACATTTTGGCGCCGTTGCCGGGGAGCAACGGGCACTTTTAAAGCTTTTGATTACAACTTTTCTATCTAATATCTAACTTAACTTCTCTCTTTTGTTGTGTTCAAGCAGGGAAAGCAAAACAAAAAGGAAAGAACAATAACTGCACAACAAACTCTCCAAGGAACAGGTAATTTCCATAAGCCCTCTCTCTTAACCCTCTCAAAATCTAAAAAGAAAAAAAAAACAAGAAGAAAAATCAACTTAGGGCTACCTATTTCATATTTAGTAACTCATCAAGTTGCCTGATTTTCATTTCAACATATTTTTGTCTATTCATCCAACTAAGGCAACTAGGGCTAAAACTTTCTTGATTGAGCCCTAGGTGCTAATTTCTGAAGCAACTAAATTGGACCCACTAGAGCCAAGTTAAGGATTGCAAAGCTAGGGTTTTTATAGACACATCTTCTCTTAAACAAAGAAATAAATTTTCCAAAAAGAGGTGTGCCTAAACCGTGTTTGAAAAGATCTATACAAGAAGAACCTTAAGCAAATAAGGCTGTTAATCCATTTGAACCATAAAAGAAAAAGACCTAAAAACTCTCAAAGGAACAAGAGGTGAAGTTGATCCCTTGGGTCAACCAACCTTAAAATTAGGTCACTTTTGCACTCAAAATACTTAAAAGTTCAAGTGGAACATTAAGCACCTTGATCTTAAAATAAAAAAGGTAGACTTAAGAGGTCAAGGTCTCCATCCTGGTCTACCTGGAACCGCAGTGACAAGAGAGGTCAGGTGGGGGAAACCCTGTAACCCGTGGGGACGCTCTACCGTGTAGGGGTCTTTGCGGGACTCTCCCTCTCTAGCTGCCCAGGTATTTCTCAGATGGATGATCTTCTGATCCAGGGATCCATCTGCCCCGAACCTCTATAGTCACCCAACAATTTTTGGGTGTCTTGATTGGGTCTAGCACCTTCTAATCTCATCACATCCTTCGGTGCATGTTCGGTAGGAGGTCCTTAAGACCACCCTTGAGACCTCCTTTAGAAATTCACTCTCGTCGAGGCCAAGCCTCGACGCCCTTGTTTGTGCAGCAACCCCACCTTATAAATCTTTCATTTGATTCAGATCCTGATTCTCCTTCTTCTCCCATCATGGCACAACCCATTGAAGAGGAGAATAACCTTGAACACCAACTTCAATGCCTTAATGATCTCTTTCAGAACTTTGTAAACCCACCGCAGCGACCTATGATGCGAAATCACTATAATCCCGCTGTGGTGGCAATCGAACCCCGAGTACGAATCCCAATTGGAGGACCTGATTCCGAACTGAAGCCCAATATGATTCATGCCATACCGAAGTTCCATGGGCTTAACTCTGAGGATCCATTCCAACACATCAAACAACTCAAGCATCTGGCCCAGACTTTCGGGTCAGATGTACAAAACTGGGATATCCTACTCATGAAAATGTTTTCGTTCTCCCTCTTGGACAAGGCCGCACATTGGTATCAAACTCAAACCCGTCCGATCAACACATGGGAGGAACTGCAGTCCGAATTTTTGAAAAAATTCTTCCCCGTTGGCCGGACGAATGCCTTGCGCCACCAGATCACTCATTTCACTCAACAACCGGGAGAACCTCTTCACGAAGCTTGGGATCGATTCCTAGATCTCATGCGAAAGTGCCCCCATCACGGAGTTCCTAAGTGGGAACAAGTCCAGTCTTTTTACCAGGGACTCCGTGAGGATATTCGTTTATTCGTCAATGCAACATGCAGAGGAAACATCATGGGCCAACACGAGGACACGGTGTGGGAGATTCTCGAAAACATGTGCGAGAACTCCATAAATAATGACTCCATGGGCTTATTCGACGAATCTAAGAGGGACACATGAGATGCAGGACCTGTCCACGCCCGTCGACTTGGAACTGATGGCCAGTCGGTTGGACAAGGTTTCTATCATAGAAAAGAAGGTGGACGAGCTAACTCGACATTTGCAGCAAGCCACCTCTGCGCAAAACTCTTTTGCACGACCTCCTCTGGCAAGGGAAACTATGCAAAACATATATCACCAATCTACCAAGGGGATGGACCAATATCCACCCCCATCTGCCTCTCAGACCGGAGTAACCTCTGATCCATTCTACCCGAGTTGGGGGAACTCTGAACCCTCGTATTCTGACTTTCCTGAGGTTCCTCAGAGCTACGAGGACCTCAATGCCATCCAGAATGACCCATTCTTTAATACCTACAACCCTGGATGGCGAAATCATCCTAACTTTCAGTGGGCGGGAAATTCTCAAAGACCACTATATCAACCCCATCCACAAGCCCCTCATCCATATCAGCTGCCTCAGCCTCGGCCCAATCCCACCTACCAATCCGGGCAAAACCAGGATCAACTGACTCTTATCCTTCAAACACTGGCTGACATTCAAAAGACGAATGCGGCAATGCAAAAACAGCACAAGGACGAGATCACAGAGGTTCGCAACCAACTGGCCTAGATGGCAAATTCCTGCCAACCTGGCACCCTTCCTTCGCAACCTCTGCCCAACCCAAATAACATGCCGACCCAGAGGCGCGTTATGAATCCAAATCCAGGCCACGCACATTTGATTTATCAGGCTCCTACTGCTCCATCACCAGACGAGATGGAGGCTTCAACATCTTATGTGGGATTTCAGCAGCAGCCACCCCTCCTACCTAACCCAAACCAAAATCAGGCCGGATTAAACTCTGTAACAACACGTAGTGGTAAAATAACCCAAGACCCACATTATCCGAACCACTCCAAGCCTGATAATAGCCAAGACCCTAGGATAGTTATCCAAGATACTACTGTCCCAGATCAAGAACCTGGACCTATCCTAGAGGAACCAGCTAGGATCCCATTTCCTGAGGCCTTGACCAAAGGAAAAAGAATACCAAACCTGTGGCTCCTGAGGAGGATCTGGTCAAGCTCTTTGAACAGGTCCAGATAAACATCCCGTTGATGGATGCAATTCGCCACATACCAGCTTACGCAAGATTCTTGAAAGACATGTGTACACCTAAACGTAAGCCGCGAACCAAGGATGGGAATCCAATCGTACTGTCAGAGCAAGCCAGCTCTGTCATCTTGAGCAAACTCCCACCCAATGCTAAAGATCCAGGAACTCCCTTGATTTCTTGTAAAATTGGTGAAACCCAATTTGATAGAGCCCTACTAGACCTAGGTGCCTCCATAAATTTAATACCTACATCCCTCCTTGACCACCTTGAAGAATCTGAACTTAAACCCACTGAGGTGACATTGCAGTTAGCCGATTGATCCATCAAGTCACCCAAAGGAATACTCGAGGATGTCATTGTTAGGATACGAGATTTTTATTTCCCAGTAGACTTCATAGTACTGGACATGGATGCACCTAAGAACCCAAGGGACACACCAATCATATTAGGGAGACCCTTTTTGGCCACTGCTAGGGCCAATATAAACTGCGAAGAGGGCCAGATAGAATTGAAATTTGGGAATCAAAATCTGAAGATTGACATTTTAAAGGCCCAACAAGGGATCAATTGCGAGGTTATAGAGGAAATATGTGATATCAAAGCTGTGGTTGATGAATTGTATATAGAGGACAACCTGATTATTCCTGATCAACCACTAGAGAATCAAAAACTACTAACAGAGGAGTGCGACCATGATCTAGACACACCTATGACTCCTACCATTGCTCCTGATACAAACCCCGAACCACCCGCTGCTGCTGACAACCCTGTCATGGAACTCAAACCCCTTCCCGAACATCTGAAGTACGTCTTTTTGGATTCAAATTAGACGTTTCCTGTGATTATCAATTCTCGACTCACACCTGACCAGGAACTCCGTTTGATTTCTGTTCTCCAACAACATCGTAGAGCCATTGGATGGACTCTTGATGATTTGACTGGTATAAGCCCTTTATACTGCACACATCAAATCTACACAAAAGAAGGCGCACGACCTTCAAGAGAAATGCAAGGACGCCTAAGCCCTAACTTGCAGGAGGTCGTGAAAAAGGAGATCATAAAGTGGTTAGATGCAGGGATCATCTACCCGATCTCCGACAGTCGTTGGGTGAGTCCAATACAAGTGGTGCCTAAGAAGGCAGGACTTACCATCATCACGACTGAAACCGGAGAAGTCATTCCTACCCGAATAGCTAACTCGTGGAGAGTCTGCATTGATTACAGAAGACTCAATTCCTCGACGAAGAAGGATCATTTCCCACTACCGTTTATTGATCAGATCCTCGAGAAACTAGCAGGAAATAGGTTCTTCTACTTTCTTGACGGGTATTCCGGTTACAACCAGGTGGCAATCCATCCAGAGGACCAAGAAAAGACCAGATTCACCTGCCCCTTCGGGACGTATGCGTTTCGAAGGATGCCGTTCGGTCTCTGCAATGCACCTGCAACTTTTCAGCGGTGCATGCTTGCCATATTCTCAGATATGGTAGGTGATTATCTGGAAGTCTTCATGGATGACTTTTCAGTTTTTGGATAATCATTTGACGATTTCCTCCAACACTTGGTCCAAATACTCAGGCGGTGCATCGAGGTGAATTTGGTTCTTTCCTGGGAAAAGAGCCATTTCATGGTGCCTGAGGAAATTGTCCTGGGACATCTAATCTCGGAGAAAGGCATCCAAGTGGATCGAGCTAAGGTTAACCTAATTTCCAAGATCCCTATGCCTCGCTCGATTAAGGACATCTGATCTTTTTTGGGGCACGTCAGTTTCTACCGTCGATTCATCCCTGATTTCTCTAAAATCGCGTGCCCCTTGACCAATCTTCTTTCCAAGGATGTACCTTTAAAAATTTCCAAGGAATGCACTCAAGCATTTGAGATCCTACGTGACCGAGTCACCCAAGCCCCAATCCTACAGTCCCCTGATTGGTCTCAACCCTTTGAGATCATGTGCGATGCATCTGACTTCGCTGTAGGAGCGATTTTGGGGCAGAAAATTGACGGGAAACCTGTGGTCATTTACTACGCCAGCAAAACACTGGATAAGGCTTAGCGTAACTATACGGTTACTGAGAAAGAGCTGCTAGCCGTAGTATTTTCCCTGGAAAAATTCAGATCATACCTTCTGGGTTCCTGTGTTATCATATACTCGGATCACATAGCTGTGAGGCATCTCCTTGCTAAGAAGGACGTGAAACCTCGATTAATCCGATGGATCTTGCTGTTGCAAGAATTTGACCTCAAGATTCGCGATAAGGCGGGAAAGCAAAATGTGGTAGCCGATCACTTGTCCCGCCTTCCTTCTGAAATTATTGATCCTTCCGGACCTATTACAGAACACTTTCCTGATGAGCACCTCCTGACTATCAGTACAAGTCTTCCATGGTTTGCTGATATAGTTAATTACTTAGCATCACATCAGATTCCGCCCGATTGGCCGAAGGCCAAAAAGGACAAATTGCGCTCCGATGCCAAGTATTACCTATGGGAAGACCCATATCTATTCCGCATTGGTGCTGATTAGATAATCCGACGATGCGTCGCGGAAGCGGAAATCAAAGACATACTCTCATTCTGCCATGACCAGGCGTGCGGTGGACATTTTTCAGGACATAAAATCGCATCAAAAGTCCTCCAGTGTGGCTTTTACTGCCCACAATTTTCAAGGATGCATACGATCACTGTAAGGCATGTTCCCGTTGCCAGACTCTGGGCAACATGAGCCATCAAGGCATGATGCCTCTACAGCCGATCCTGGTATGCGAAATTTTTGATATTTGGGGGACTGATTTCATGGGACCCTTCCCGATCTCGGATGGCTTCGAATACATCTTACTCGCAGTTGACTATGTTTCCAAGTGGATAGAAGCCATTCCGACCCGAACCAACAATCATAAAGTCGTTATAAAATTCCTCCATCAAAACATTTTCTCCAGATTCGGGATTCCGCGTGCTATAATTTCCGACGGAGGGACCCATTTTACAAACTCTCAGTTCAGGTCACTGATGACCAAATACGGGGTGTCACACCAAATCTCTACTCCCTACAACCCCCAAACTAATGGTCTAGCTGAGATATCTAACCGAGAGATCAAGAAGATCCTTCAGGTTACTGTTCGACCTGATAGAAAAGATTGGTCTTCTCGGCTTCCAGAAGCATTGTGGGCCTATAGGACCGCCCACAAGACCCAATTAGGAATGTCTCCCTTCAGACTAGTGTACGGGAAGGCATGTCACCTCCCCATCGAGTTGGAGCATAAAGCCTATTGGGCAGTACGGACCTGTAATCTTGACCTTTCCAAGGCTGGAACCCACAGAAGACTTCAAATGAGCGAGATCGATGAATTACGCCACGACGCGTATGAGAACTCGCGAATTTACAAAGAACGGGTTAAAGCTTTTCACGACAAACACATTTCTAGAAAGGTCTTTCATCCTGGTCAAAAGGTTTTACTCTTCGATGCCCGACTCAAATTATTCCCAGGAAAGCTAAGATCCAAGTGGGTCGGACCCTACCTTCGAAAATGGAGCCATTGAAATCAGCCCACTCAGCCACGATTCTGAACCTTTTGTCGTGAACGGTCAGAGACTCAAGCCGTTCATTGACATGACCGATATAGATTTGGCTGAGTCATCCTTTACCCTCCATTCCTCTTGAGCTCATTGCGCCCAGCCGATGGCGTAAAACTCAGCGCTTAACGGGAGGCAACCCATCATTCTTTGAAAAAAAACCCGAAACCTTTTCTGACATCTCTATGCGGAATTCATATTGCACTTTAAGGTTCACCCATTAGAACAGCCGACTTCACCTTAGGTATCCCTACCCGAGATTAGAAATCGTTCGCAACAAGTCATTTCGACCCATTCACTCACCACACACCTATCCTAATGAATGAACTAAGCTGAATTCGAGCCCACCTAATTTACAATGGGGACATTGCAAGTCTTAGGCATGGGGGGGTATGAAAGTGTAAAATCTCAGGAAATTCATATCAAGAAAGGGTTTCAATGAAAAAAAAAAAAAGAGACTTGATAGAGGGGAGGAACAATTCAGGGTCATACAAATGAGAGAAGGGAAAGAGTAAAATGACAAAAAGGAGCACAAAAGGAAAATGAAAAGAAATAGTCATTAGTTAAAGATTAAGGGGTTAACTAAAGTTCTAGATCGAATCAAGAAAGAGAAAAGAAAAGTGCTATGGAGATATAACAAGAGATTAGCGGGAACGCTGGTCTTAGGCTTCTTGGGCTAGTATCTTTAGCTTAAAAATTCACGTATCCGTTAAAATCTGGATAATCCTCAAGAGGTTGAGGAAAATGCGAAGCTTGAGTATTAGGTCTAAGGCTTAGGAAGTATTCGGCCTCGTTAACTGACCTCCGATTTGCGGGATTCGGTAACCTAAGCACCCTAAATTCACACACAGTCTGGTTAAGTGCGCATAAACATCCAAATCACGCGAAAAGCATTTAATGTTCTGAAAAAGTCACCTAGATTAGGAGCGGCCAATCAACACAAATTGATTTGGACGAGTTCCCAGCGCGGAGAGGCGGGAAATTCCCCTCGAAGATGCGTAGCAACATATCGTCTCCTCGGTGCATGTCTCATAGGATATTTAAATATCCTACTGGGGGCATGTAAGCACTCTGCTGGTTTAGATACCATGGGTGGCATTATCATGAAATGTCCATCGCCAGGGTCTGGATTCGGCCACGGAATGCCATGGGCGGGATTATCTCGAAATCTCGAAAGCCAGGGACCCTTGAGGATTAATGATGGGGACGAGGAATCTGATACAGACCGTGTTGAGAAGCTAATCCGAAGCTAGAAATAAAAAGAAAAGAGAGAGAAAAGCTCTCCAAATAAATAAATCTTCTATCTCTCTCTTACAAAAAAAAAATGCACTGCAAACTGAACTTAGGCTAAAAATGTCTCAAGCACGGGTGCTTTAACCGCGGAGTCCAACAAACCCTAGGTTAGTTTTTGTGGGTCGTAGAAACCTTTGCGGAGGACTGAGGCTAAAGCGGAACAGGTCCGGATTTTGGTTGGTACTTGAGTACCTCTAGGCCTATTGTCGGCATTCCTACCTAATCACAAAAGAAAAGGAGAAGAACTCATCATGATTATTGACAGACATTCAGGGTCTAGAATGGAAGTTAAAACTTTGAAATTTTGCAAAGGGACTAGCAAAATCTAGGCATGGGGGTATGATGAGAGCCTCATCATGAGCCATAACTAGCTCATTTTGACCCAATAAAGAAGATAAAAGCTCCTACATAACCTAGAAGAAGGCTTAACTGAAGGAACAAGTGCTCTAAGAAGAAAACATGAAATAAAGGTTAAAACTGCAATTTTACCATTGCAGTACATAAACAGGATTTCTCAGAGGGAAAACATAGGTCAAGTGATCTAAATGAGACAAAAGGTGGGTTGAGTCAATCAGAAATGGGTTTATGTGCAATCTAGGAATTAAATGACACTTGGTAACCCTAAAACAGACCTGCTTAAATTAACAAGGTTTCGGTTAGAATAAAAATCAAGTAAACCTTCTAAAAATCATGGAAAAAGATCCTCTAGGGTTTAGAACACTTAATTTGGCCCTTGGAACCCAGTTTGACCTAGATTAGGGTCCTAGCTCTTCAATTCATCTAATTTGGGTTTTTACGTAAAATGTCCAGTCAAACGTGGTTAAACCTAAAATCCAACTTCACCATTGGATTCCCTAGGTCCAAATTAGGTTTATACCAAAATTTGGACCTCAGGGGAGGTCATCTAGACCTACTTTGCAATTTAGTACACCCAAATCATAATTTGGTCCCTATCTTTTGAATATCTTTGCAGAGAGCCCCCTAAGTTCTTCGCCCCCTTTGCAATCCGGTCCTGCCACCATTGATAGGGTAGAACCAAGCTCCGGCGAGGTTTAGAGAAGGATTTCTCTCTAATTCCTCAGAGATTCCCTCCCAGAAATGGAAGGGGGATTCTCTGAGGAATTCCCTTCCATCTAAAGCAGATCACGATCTCTGGTGTGAATCCAATCTCTCGTGCGAACGCACGAGAGATTTGGGTACCCACCAACTTTCCATCTCCGGCGAGCCGGCAGAGTTGATTGCGCGGTCTCCACGCGCTAGAAGGTGCGGCCAACACCTATAAAAGACTCCCCAGACCCTGCCGCAGATGCTAAGCTTGATTTTGACGGAGATCCCCTCAAATTTCCTCTCTCCCATCTCCGGCCAAAAGACCTGCAAGCTCCGACGACCTCCTCCCCTCCTCGTCGCTCTGCTGCCATACCAACAGCAGAGTCAACTTCGCCGCTTCCTCCCGCGTCGCGCCATACCAAGCATATGTGCCCCTGACCTCATCCTCATCGCCGCTTCCTCCCTCAGGGTCCTTCTTCCCCGACGACGGCAGTTACACGTCGTCCACTCCGTTGCCTCCCTTCCTTCCAGATCACTCCAGATACCCTCTTCATCCTCTCCTCTCTCTTTTCCCCCTGCTATTTTATCCAATTACCCCCCGACAGTGCCTAACCACCTCCATCGTCCTCGCCTCCGATCGCCCTCCGGCGAGCCGCCCACACCACTCCGCCCCTCCACACGACTCGCCAACCCTCTCGTGAGCTCCGCCTCACCACCAGGAACTCATTCCGCCCCTCCACTGCCACTCAAGACCTCTACAGTTGCCCCCCGAACAACCCCACACCTCCGGCCACAGGTTGACCTAGGCACGCACGCCTAGGCCAACCTGCAGCCTGCAGCACCGCGCATCATCTTCGCCGTGCCATGGCGAAGGTTTCTAGTTAATCTGATTGGGCCAATAGGCCGTTCTTGTGTATGACAGGTTGCAGCTCCTGCCGCCATTGAAGGTCGAAGCAGCGAGGAGCTCGTAGCAGCTTCAGGCACCAGGGCTCCCAGGCTGCAGGTGCAGCAGGTTCACGCGAGTGTTGCGAAGCGACTGAGGCCAGCAAGTCACGCTGCGAAGCCAGTAGCTGGGGCAATTGCACGACGAAAGCTCTGCGGGCGCGCGCGAAATCAGGACTGACCAGATAGTCCCACATCGTGGAAGCGCAAAACGCAGGTATAGTATAAATTATTTTTGTGTTTTAAGCTCACTGCCTCCGTAAGCACAGGGGTGAGGTCCCTCACCTACCCTCACCCGCCTCGTCCGCGGCTTGACATCGTGGATCTGGCGGGATCCGACCCGACCCTAACCTTGAGCACTCCTCGCGCATCACCACCTGTCGGTGCGCCTGGTTCCGGGTGCGAAGCCGACCCGATTACCCGTGTGGCTCTGGGAGAGCGTCCTTGAGCGAATTGCAGAGAAAGAGAGAGACGTTTGGGTAGAGGGACGGGGGTAGGTTTTGCATTGGCTGTGATTTGCGTAGGAAAGAAGGAGCAGAAGAAGAAGCGAACACTTAGTCGCTGCAGCAAGGGAAGAGAAGAAAGAAGAAGAGGCTGGGTAGCAGAGAAAGGAGAAGCTTTCGTAGAGAAACAAAGACAAGGAAGAAGACCAAGGCAGGAGAAGAAATAAAAGAAAAGAAACAAAGGCAGGAAGAAGAAGCCTTCAAGCAAAGGCAGAAAGAGAAAGAAGTGCAAAGGAGAAGAAGAGCCACGAAGAAGAAGAGAGAAAGGGGATTACATTTAAGATGTCTGATACAGAAATCAGACGTCCAATTCTATTTTTCTTTCACAAATCCTTTTTAAAATTCTCTCTTTGAATCAATCATTTTCATTTAACAGTTGTATTCTTTGGTTTTAAAAAGTACTGAGATTGCTCCCCGCATTCGACCTCGGATACTCTAGTTTTTCGAGTAATAAAATTCTTTATATTTATTTAAACGTTTTGTTGGTTATACTACAACGTGATACGCTTTAAACCCACACAAAAATGTGAAAACAGAAGGCATGTCACATCCCTGTCGTATTAGAGCACAAAGGCTAGTGGGCAATACGAAACTGCAACCTAGATCTTTCTAAGGCAATAACCCACAGAAAGCTTCAAATGAGCGAGATCGATGAATTACGTCACGATGCGTATGAGAACTCGCAAATTTACAATGAGTGGGTTAAGGCCTTTCACAACAAGCACATATCCAGAAAGATCTTTCATCCTGGTCAAAAAGTTCTACTCTTTGATGCCAAGCTTAAACTATTTCTAGGAAAACTAGGATCAAAATGGATCGGACCTTACCTCGTCCAACGAATCTTTGGAAATGGAGCCATCGAGATCAGTTCACTCAACCATGACTCAGAACTTTTCGTCGTGAACAATCAGTGACTCAAATCGTTCATTGACCTGACCGATACAAATTTGGCTGAGATATCCTTTACCTTCCATTCTCCCTGAGCTCATTGCACCCAGCCGATGGCGTAAAACTCAACGCTTAATTGGAGGCAACCCGTCATTTTTGAAAAACCTGACGCCTTTCTTGACATTCCTATGCTGAATTCATATTGCACTTTAGGGTTCATCCATTAGAACAGCCGACCCCACCTTAGGTACTCGTACCCGAGTTTGAAATCGTTCGCAACAGTCACCTCGACTCGTTCACCCACCCAAAACCTGTTCTAATGAATGATCTAAGCTGAATTCGAACCCACATAATTTATAATGGGGACATTGTAAATCGTAGGTAGGGGGGGTATGAAATTGCAAAACACTGTGAAAAATCGTCTCATAAGAAAAGGTTTCAACAAAAAAATCACATATCACAAAAATGCCAAACAAAAAATGAAAAAATTCTTAAAAAAGAACAAAAAAATTCTGAGGGGAGAGAAAATTTTGAGGCCATACAAATCGTGAAGAGAAAAAGGGGAAAAGTGAAAAATGTCAAAAAAGGAGCACAGAATGAAAAGAAAAAGAAGACATAGTCATTAGTAAGAAATTAAGGGATTAACTGAGTTCTAGACCATATCAAGAAAAAGAAAATGAAAGGAAAAAATTGCTAATGAGACACAAAAGAGATTAGAAGGAACGCTGATCTTAGGCCTCTTGGGCTAGACTCCTAGGCTTAAAAATTCAAGTATCCGCTAAGATCTGGATAGTCCTCAAGAGGTTGGGGAAAATGCAAAGATTAAGTATTAGGTCTAAGGCTTAGGGAGTATTCGGCCTCGTTAATTGACCTCTAGTTTACGGGACTCAGTAACCTAAGCACCCCAATCCACACGCAGTCTGGTTCAGTGCGCATAAGTATCAAAATCTCAAAATTGCATTTAAGTTATTCTGAAAAGTCGCCTAGGTTAGGAGCGACCGATCAACACAAGTTTATTTGGAAGAGTTCCCAGGGCGGAGAGGCGGGAAATTCCCTCGAAGATGCGCAATAACATATCGTCTCCTTGGTGCTTGTCTCCTAGGATATTTACATATCCTACTGGTGGCATGTAAGCACCCTGTGCTGGTTCAGATGCCATGGGCCGCATTATCATGAAATGTCGATTGCCAGGGTTTGGATTTAGCTACAGAATGCTATGGGTGGGATTATCTCGAAAACCAGGGTTCTGGGGGTTGCCATGGGCGGTGCTATCATGAAGCATCGATTGCCAAGGACCCTTTGAGGATTGATGATGGGGACTAGGAATCCAATACAGACTGTGTTGAGAAGCCAATCTGAAGCTAGAAATAACAAGAAAAGGGAGAGAAAACTCTCCAAACAAAGAAAATCCTCTATCTCTCTCTCTTACAAAAATGCACTGCAAATTGAACTAAGGCTAAAATATGTTAGAAGCAAGGGTGCTTTAACCGCGGGGTCCAACGAACCTTAGGATAGTTCTTGTGGGCCTTAAAAACCTTCACGGTGGACTAAGGCTAAAGCTGGTCAGGTCCGGATCTTGGTTGGTACTTGAGTACCTCTAGGTTTATCATCGGCATTCTAACTTAATCAAAACAAAAAAAGTACGCATCATAGTTTTTTAGCATTAAAAGAACTCAGGGTCTAGAATCAAAGTTAAAACCTTAAAATTTTTCTAAGGGACTAGCGAAAGCTAGGCATGGGGGTATGATGTGAACACCATCATGAGCCCTAACTAGATTATTTTTACCCATAAAAGAGAACAAAAGCTCCTACATAACCAACTGGAGGTCCTAATTCTTTGAATAACCTTTCTGAGAGAAAAGCAAGAAATAAGGGGTAAAACTGTAATTTTACCATTGTTGTACAACAACGGGTTTTCTCAAGGGCTAAACACAGGTCAAATGGTCTTAACAGGATAAAAGTGGGTTGGTTCAAACAGAAAAGGGTTTGTGTGAATTCTTAGAATTAAATGATTTCTTGTGACCCTAAAATAGACTCACTTGATTTAACAAGGTTCTGGTCAGAATATAATTCACCTAAACCCTCTAAAAATCATAGAAAAATATTCTCTATGGTTTAGAACCTTCAATTTGGCCACTGGAACCTATTTTGACCTAGAATGGGGTCTTAGACATATATTTGCCCCAAATTAGGTTTTTACGTAAATTGCCCAGTCACACATGGTCAAAGCCAAAATCCAACTTCACCATTAGATTCCTTAGGTCCAAATTAGGTTTCTACCAAAATTTGGACTTGAAGGGAATTAATCTTGACCCACTTTGCAAAAAGGTCTGGCCCAACTTCATTTCTACCCTTATCTTTCAAAAACCCTTACGTTTGACCCCTTAGCTTCTTCTTCATTCTTTGCAATTAGGTCCCTCCACCATTATAGCAGAGGGAATGCTACTTCGACGAGCTTGAAAGGGAGATTTCCCCCTGATCTCTCAGAGAATCCCCTTCAAAATTGAAAGGGAGATTCTCTGAGAAATCCCCTCCAATATGAACCCAATTAGAAGCCCTATTTGGTACCCAATCTCTCATGCAAACACATGAGAGATTTGGGTCTCTCTCCAATTTCCATTGCCAGCGACCTTTCCATGCTTGGAAGCTTGGCTTCCAAGCAGAAAATTGAGCTCCAGGGCTTATTTAAGACACCCTAATTTGCACCGCATCTCCGAAGCTTGAGATCAGCCGGAGAACCCCTTCAATTTCATCTCTCCTCCTCCGGTTGACTTGCTCATCGAGCTCCAGCGACTTCTCCCACTCTCCTTCATCACCTAACCATAATACGGTGGCAGGTCCCTCTTCCTCTCGCTCGTCCGCATCGTGCAGCACCTGCCGACACTCCTGCCTCCCATTCGTCCTCGTTGACAACCCTCACTAAGCACCTTCGTCTCCGACGTCGGCGATATGATCTAGACGCCATTCCTGCCTCCCCCTTCGTCTCTTCACTCCCATATAAGTCTCTGTCACTCTCTACATTCTTTTCCCCTCTTTATTTCCTTCAAACAACCACTGTCGCACTCCACCACCATCATCCCCTTCACCTCCAGCCACCACTCTGGCGAGTTTGCTCCACCTCCATAGACCACCTCCCTCCTCGTCGACTGATCCCTGAGCACCTCCCCGACTCACTGATCATAACCCTCTACTCACAACACTCTGCCACTCACCCAAACGCACCCTCGAACACATCCACACACACGGCCGCAGTGTGCCCTAGGCACTCTCCCTCAGGCAATCCCACGCCACGCCGACCACCTCTGCACATTTGCCGCACCCTGGCAAATCTCCCTGAGCTTTTTAACATGGCTGCGAGGCTGTGTGTGCGATTTCAAGTCCAAGGGCTCGCTGCCATTGACGCACAACCGGAAGCTTGCTTGCAAGCTGCTCCAGATCTTGCCTTCTCCAAAACACAGTCCCAGGTCGCACGGAGAGCCTTCGCGAACGTCTCCAAGCTTCCAATTAGTGTCAAAGGCTGAAGCTGCAGTTGCAATCGAACGAAGACACTCAGCTGCAGGCACGCGTGAAAGGGGGTGGGAAGATAATCCCACCTCGGAAAGTTGTGGAGTGTCGCACCCACATAAAAGGAATTTCTGCATTAGTCTTTTCGCCTCCTACTCACAAGGTGAGGTCCCTCTCTCACCCGACCCGGCACCTCGTTTGCGACCCCATGCACCGCGGACCTAGTGATCCGACCCGACCGCACACCTCACCCACCACTACACGCCAGTGGGCTTGGTCCTGGGCACGTATCCGACCTGATTACCCGAGAAGCTGTGGCTCTGGGAGAGTGAACCTAAGAGAGAAAAGAGAGAACAGAGCTCGCGCAGGTAGGGGGTAGGTTTTGCTTTGCAAGACGAAGAGAAGAAGGAGAAGGCAAGGAAAAAGGCTAAGGGCTAATGCCAAGGAAGAAGAAGGAGAAGGCCGAAGTCAGAAATGAAAGGAAGGGAAGAAAGACACTGAAGGCAGAAGAAGTTGAAGGCAAAGGAAGGGCAGCCGACAAGACAGAGAGGACGAAGAAGATGAACATAGCCAGCAAAGCCAAGAGAGAGAAGAAGGCAGAGGAAGAGAAAAGCTAAGGTAAGGAAGCTGAAGCCAAAATCAGAAGAGGAAGAAAGAAGAAGCCAAAGAAGAAGAATACGAAAGGAGTCGCCAGAAAACAGAGAAGGAAGAAAAGAAGAGGATTGAAGACAAAGGCAAAGAAAGAAGAATAGGAGAAGAATTAGAAGATGATTGAAGACAAAGGAGAAGCACTATAGCATCAACAATTTAAGGCGTCTGATTCACAAATCAGACGTCCAATTTTGCGCTTTATTCACATACATTGGTTCCTTTAGTATTTTGTGCCTTACATTAATTCCTATCCTTTTGCACTATAACATTGATCTTATTGCATATTCTTTTAAATTCTAAAGTTGTGATCTTGATTTCTAAACCCTAATTTGTCCCTTGTGTTTGACCTCGGACTCTAAAATTCTAGTAATAAATTGTATTTGTTTTGAATGCTTTTTCAACTGTACTACAACGCGACCTTTTCAAAACTCGATCAAGCGCTCCAAACATTTTGGCACCGTTATCGGGGAGCAATGGGATATTTAGAGATACTGATTTCAATTACTGATTTGGTACTAAATTCATATATCTCTTTTTGTTGTGGCTGTTTTAGGGGAGAAGATTCAACAAAAGACAGCCGCACATCAAATAGACCCGGGGCAGGTAATTTCTAAGTAATCTCTTTCTCTTAGGCCCCTCATTCTGAAAAGGAAGAAAAAGATAAAATCAATTAGGGCTACTTGCTTTCCATTTCTAGCTAATTTCACTAAGTTGCCTGATTTGATTTCAACAACAATACTGATTTGTGCACCCATTTAAGGTTACAAGGGCTACCACCTTCTTGATTGAGCCCTTGATACCATATTTTGACAAACTAAATTGGACCAAGATTAAAACCAAATTAAGGATTTCAATTTAGGGTTTTAGAGACGCACCTTCATAAGCAAGAATCAACTCTTCAAAAAGAGGTGTGCCTAAGCCCTGGTTGAAGAGACTTATTCAAGAAAACCCTAAAATTCAAGCTCTTAATCTCACTTGAATCCTAAAAGAAAGGACCTAAAACTTCACAAAGGACAAATAAGTGAAGTTGACCCCCCTGTTGGGTCAACCAACCTTGAAATTAGGTCACTTTTGCACTCAATACATCTAAAGTTCAAGTGGAATCTTAAGCACCCTTGCACTTAAATAAAACTGGTAGACTTAAGAGGTCAAAGTCCCCATTCTGGTCTACTTGGAACATCAGTGACAAGAGAGGTCGGGTGGGGGAAACCCTGTAACTTGTGGGGACGCTCTACCATGTAGGGGTCTTTGCGGGACTCTCCCTCTCTGGCTGCCCAGGTATTTCTCAGGTGGATGGCTTTCTAACTAAAGGATATCATCCGCCCCGAACCTCTATAGTCATCCACATTTTTTCGGTGTCTTGATTGGATCCATCACATTCTACTCTCATCTAGACCATCGGTGCATGTTCGGTAGGAGGTCCTTAAGACCATCCTTGAGGCCCCCTTTAGTGATTCACTCCCGCCAAGGCCAGGCCTCGATGTCCGTGTTTGTGCAGCAACCCCACCACATAGACATCTCCTCTAATTCATCTAAACCAAATTCTCCTTCATCCATCATCATGGCACAACCCATAGAAGAGAATAACCTTGAGAACCAACTTTAGTGCCTTAATGATTTATTTCAAGCCTTTGTAAACCCGCCGCAGCATCCTATGATGCGAGATCACTATAATCCCGCTGCGGGAGCAGTCAAACCTCGAGTCCAAATCTCGGTTGGAGGTCCTGATTCTAAACTCAAGCCCAACATGATTCATGCTATTCCAAAGTTCCATGGGCTTAATTCCGAGGATCCCTTCCAGCACATCAAACAACTCAAGCATTTGGCCCAGACTTCAGGTCAGATGTCCAAAATTGGGATATTCTTCACATGAAGATGTTCTCCTTCTCTCTCATGGACAAAGCAACTCACTGGTATCAAACTCAAATGCGTCCAATCAACACATGGGTGGAACAACAATCTAAGTTTCTGAAAAAGTTCTTCCCAGTTGGTCAGACGAATGCCTTATGACACCAAATCACACACTTCACCCAGCAATCTGGAGAACCTCTTCATGAAGCATGGGACCGTTTCCTTGACCTCATGCGAAAGTGCCCCCATCACAGAGTTCCTAAATGGGAACAAGTCCAGTCTTTTTACCAACGACTCCATGAAGATATCCACTTATTCGTCAATGCAAACTGTGGAGGAAATATCATGGGTCAATACGAATACACTATGTGGGAGATTCTCGAGAATATATGCGAGAACTCCATCAATAATGACTCCATGGGCTTATTTGACCGGGCAAATGCCCACGCATCGACGAATCCAAGGGGAGCACATGAGATGCAGGGCCTGTCTGCATCCATCAACTTGGAATTGATGGCCAGTCGGTTGGACAAGGTCTCTACCATTGAGAAGAAGGTGGATGAGCTGACTCGACATCTGTAGTGAGACACCTCCGCACAAAACCCATTTGCACAGCTGCCCTCTGGGAGGGAAGCTGTGCATAACATCTATCACCAATCTTCTTAGGGGATGGACCCGTATCCACCCCCATCTGACTCTAGGACCAAAGGAAACTCTAATCCGACCTACTCTCATTAGGGGAACTCTGAACCCTCGTACTCTGACTTTCCTAAGGTTCCTCAGACCTGCGAGGACCTCAACGCCATCCAGAATGACCCATTCTCTAACACCTATAACCCTGGAAGGCAGAATCATCCCAATTTCCTTCGAATGGGAAATAATCATAATCAAAGACCACCATATCAACCCCATCCACAATCTCCTCATCCATATCAGCCGCCTCAGCCTCGGCCCAACCCCACCTATCAATCTGGGCCAGCTCAAAAAGATCAAATGATTCTTATCCTTCAGACTCTAGCAGACATTCAGAAGACAAATGCGGCTATGCAAAAATAGCACAAGGACGAGATCACAGAGGTTCGCAATCAACTCGCCCAGATGGCGAATTCCTGCCAACCTGGCACACTTCCTTCGCAACCTCTGTCGAATCCGAATAACGTGCCGAACCAGAGGCACGTTATGAAACCAAATCCAGGCCAAGCCCACATGATTTATCAGGCCCCTTCTATTCCATCACCCATCAGGATGGAAGCTTCGACATCATATGCGGGATTTCAGTAGCAGCCACCTATTTTACTGACTCCGAACCAAAACCAGGCAGGACTAAATTCTGTTACAACCCATAGTGGCAAAGCAACACAAGACCCACCTTATCCAAGCCACTTTTAGCCTGGTAGTAACCAAAGCCTTAGGATAGTTATCCAGGATACCCTTGTCCCTGATCAAGAACCTGGACCTATTCTAGAGGAACCATCCAAGGTTCTATTTCTCGAGGCCTTAACCAAGGGAAAGAGGACAACCGAACCCATGGCACCTGAGGATGACCTGGTCAAGCTCTTTGAACAAGTCAATATAAACATCCCGTTGATGGTTGCGATCCACCACATACCGGCTTATGCACGATTTTTGAAAGATGTGTGTACACCTAAGCGTAAGCCGCGAACCAAAAGTGGGAGTCCAATCGTACTGTTAGAGCAAGCTAGCTCTGTAATTTTGAGCAAATTCCCACCTAAGGGAAAAGACCCAGGTACTCCCCTGCTTTCCTATACCATTGGTGATACCCAATTTGACAGAGCTCTATTAGATTTAGGAGCCTCCATAAACCTAATACCAACATCCCTACTTGACCACCTTGAGGAATTTGAGCTTAAACCAATAGAGGTGACATTACAGTTGGCTGACCGACCTATAAAGTCACCTAAAGGAGTTCTTGAGGATGTCATTGTTAGGGTACGAGACTTTTATTTCCTGGTGGACATTGTAGTCTTGGATATGGATGCTCCAGAAAACTCGAGGGATACACCAATTATACTAGGGAGACCCTTCCTGGCCACTGCTATTGCCAACATAAATTGTGAGGAGGGCCAAATTGAACTGAAATTCGAAAACCAAACATTAAAGATCGACATCTTTAAGGCCCAACAAGGGATTAATTGCGGTGTTATAGAATAAATATGTGACATCAAGGCTATGGTTGATGATCCATATATTGAGGAAAATGCGATTACTTCCGATCATCCACAAGAGGATCAAAACCCGCAATCAGAGAAGTCTGAACCTAACCTAGATACACCCATAACTCCCTCCCTTGTTCATGACACACATCCTGAACCACCCGCTGCTACTAGTAACCCTATTTTGGAACTCAAGCCTCTTCCTGACCATCTTAAGTACGTCTTTTTGGGTTCCAATCAGTCGTTTCCTGTGATTATCAACTCTAAGCTCACACCTGATTAGGAATCCTGCCTGATTACTGTTCTCCAGAAACATCGAAGAGCCATTGGATGGACTCTCGATGATTTGACTGGTATAAGCCCTTCCTACTGCACACACCTTATCTACACCAAATAGGGCACACGGCCATCCCGTGAAATGCAGAGACATCTGAATCCTAATCTGCAAGAGGTCGTGAAAAAAGAGATCATCAAGTGGTTAGATGCAGGGATCACCTACCCGATCTCCGACAGTCGATGGGTGAGTCCAACCCAGGTTGTGACTAAGAAGGCAGGACTCACTGTGATCATGACTGAAATCGAAGAAATCATACCAACCCTTGTGACGAATTCTTGGAGTCTGCATTGATTACAGAAGACTCAATACCTCCACAAAGAAGGATCATTTCCGACTACCATGTATTGATCAGATCCTCGAGAAACTAGCGGGAAATAGGTTCTCCTACTTTTTGGACGGGTACTCCAGTTATAACCAGGTAGCAATCCATCCTGAGTACCAAGAAGAGACCACTTTCACCTGCCCCTTTGAGACATACTCATTCTGAAAGATGCCATTCGGTCTCTGCAATGCACCCACTACTTTTCAACGATGCATGCTTGCCATACTCTCAGATATGGTAGGTGATTATCTAGAAGTCTTCATGGATGACTTTTCAATATTCAGAGAATCATTTGGCGGTTGCCTCCTGCACTTGGTCCAAATCCTAAGGAAGTGCATTGACGTGAATCTGGTTCTTTCCTGGGAGAAGAGCCATTTCATGGTGCCTGAAGGAATTGTCCTGGGACATCTAATATCAGAAAATGGCATCCAGGTCAATTGAGCCAAGGTGAACTTGATTTCCAAACTCCCTATGCCTAGCTTGATCAAGTACATCCGATCTTTTCTGGGGCACGTCGATTTTTACCATTGATTCATTCTTGATTTCTCAAAGATCGCATGCCCCTTGACCACTCTACAGTCCTTCATGATCGAGTTACCCAAGCTTCGATCCTACAGTCCCCTGATTGGTCTCAACCCTTTGAGATCATGTGCGATGCATCTGACTTCACTGTAGGAGCGGTACTTGGGTAGAAAATTGACGGGAAACCCGTAGTCATCTACTATCCTAGCAAGACACTTGACGAGGCTCAGCGTAACTACACAGTTACTAAAAAAGAGCTACTAGCCCTAGTATTTGCCCTGGAAAAGTTTAGATCATATCTCCTGGGTTCCCGTGTTATCATTTACTCGGTTCACACAGTTGTAAGGCATCACTTGTGAAGAAGGACACGAAACCTTGCTTATTCCGCTGGATCTTATTGTTGCAAGAATTTGACCTTGAGATTCATGACAAAGCGGGAAAATAGAACGTGATAGCTGATCACTTGTCTCGCCTTCCTTCTGAGATCATCCACCCTTCCGAACCCATCACGGAACATTTTCCTGACGAACACTGCCTGACTATCAATACAGGGCTTCCATGGTTTACTGATATAGTAAACTAACTGGCATCACATCAGATTCTGTCCGGTTGGCCGAAGGCCAGGAAGGACAAATTGCCTTTCGATGCCAAGTATTACTTCTGGGAAGACCCATATCTTTTCTACAACGGTGCTGATTAAATCATTCAACGATGTGTCACGGAAGCGGAAATTCAGGACATATTGTCCTTCTACCATGACCAGGCATGCGGTGGATATTTCTCGGGTCATAAAATCGTAGTAAAAGTCCTCCAGTGCGGCTTCTACTGGCCCACTATTTTCAAGGATGCATACAATCACTGTAGGGCTTGCACTCATTGCCAGACCTTAGGCAACATGAACCATCGTGATATTATGCCCTTACAGCAGATTCTCGTATGCGAAATCTTTGACGTATGGGGGATTGATTTTATGGGGCTCTTTCCTATTTCGGACGACTTCGAGTACATTCTAATCGCTGTTGACTACGTGTCCAAATGGATCGAAGCCATTCCAACCCAAACCAATGATCATAAGGTGGTTATCAAATTCATTCATCAGAGCATCTTTCCACGGTTCAAGGTTCCACATGCTACAATATCTGATGGAGGGACCATTTTACTAATGCTCAATTCAGGTCACTGATGACCAAATATGGGGTGTCACATCGAATCTTTACTCCTTACCACCCCCAAACTAATGGTCTAGCTGAGCTATCAAATCAAGAGATCAAGAAAATCCTCCAGGTTACTGTTCAACCTGATAGGAAAGATTGGTCATCCTAACTTCCGAAAGCTTTGTGGGCCTATAGGACCGCCCACAAAACCCAATTAGGCATGTCTCCCTTCAGATTGGTGTACGAGAAGGCATGTCACCTCCCTATCGAATTGGAGCACAATGCTTATTGGACAGTATGGAACTGCAACCTAGATCTTTCAAAGGCAAGAACCCATAGAAAGCTTCAAATGAGCAAGATGCTGAATTACGCCATGACGCATACGAGAACTTGCAAATTTACAAAGAGCAGGTTAAGGCCTTTCACGACAAGCACATATCCAGAAAGATCTTCCATCCTGGTCAAAAAGTTCTACTCTTTGATGCCAAGCTTAAACTATTTCCAGGAAAACTATGATCAAAATGGATCGGACCTTACCTCATCCCACGAATCTTTGAAATGGAGCCATTGAGATCAATTCACTTAGCCATGATTCAGAACCATTTGTCGTGAACAATCAAAGACTCAAACCATTCATTGATCTGACTGATACAAATTTAGCTGAGATATCCTTTACCCTCCATTCTCTCTGAGCTCATTATGCCCAGCCGATAAAACTCAGCGCTTAACGAGAGGCAACCCGTCATTTTTGAAAAACCCGACACCTTTCTTGACATTCCTATGCTGAATTCATATTGCACTTTAGGGTTCATCCATTAGAACAGCCGACCCCACCTCAGGTACTCGTACCCGAGTTTGAAGTCGTTCGCAATAGTCACCTCGACCCGTTCGCCCACCCAAAACCTGTTCTAATGAATGATCTAAGCTGAACTTGAACCAACCTAATTTACAAAGGGAACATTGCAAATCGTAGGCATGGGGGGTATGAAACTGCAAAACATCGTGAAAAATCATCTCATAAGAAAAGATTTCAACAAAAAAATCACATATCACAAAAATACAAAAAAATAAAAAAATTCTTGAAAAAGAACAAAAAATTCTAAGGGGAGAGGAAATTTTGACACCATACAAATCGTGAAGAGAAAAAGGGGAAAAGTGAAAAATGTCAAAAAAGGAGCACAAAATGAAAAGAAAAAGAAGAGATAGTCATTAGTAAGAAATTAAGGGATTAATTGAGTTCTAGACCTTATCAAGAAAATGAAAACGAAAGGAAAAATGTGCTAATAAGACACAAATGAGATTAGATGGAACACTAATCTTAGGCTTCTTGGGCTAGACTCCTAGGCTTAAAAATTCAAGTATCCGCTAAGATTTGGATAGTCCTCAAGAGGTTGGGGAAAATGCAAAGCTTAAGTATTAGGTCTAAGGCTTAGGGAGTATTCAGCCTCGTTAACTGACCTCTGATTTGCGGGACTCGGTAACCTAAGCACCCCAATCCACACACAGTCTGGTTCAGTGCGCATAAGTATCAAAATCACGCAAATGCATTTAAGTTGTTCTGAAAAAGTCGCCTAGATTAGGAGCGGCCGAGCAACAGAAGTTGATTTGGACGAGTTCCTGGCACGGAGAGGCAGGAAATTCCCTTGAAGATGCGCAATAACATATCCTCTCCTCGATGCTTGTCTCCAAGGATATTTACGTATCATATTGGGGGTATGTGAGCACCCTGTGCTAGTTTAGATGCCATAGGCAGCATTATCATAAAATGTTGATTGCCAGGGTCTGGATTTAGCTACAGAACGCCATGGGCGGGATTATCTCAAAATCTCAAAAGCCAGGGTTCTGGGGGTTGCCATGGGTGGTGCTATCATGAAGCATCGATTACCAGGGACCCTTCGAGGATTGATGATGGGGACTAGGAATTCGATATAGACCGTGTTGAGAAGCTAATCCGAAGCTAGAAATAAAAAGAAAAGAGAGAGAAAACTCTCCAAACAAAGAAAATCCTCCGTCTCTTTCTCTTACAAAAACGCACTGCAAACTGAACCGAGGCTAACATATGTTACAAGCACGGATGCTTTAACCGTGGAGTCCAACGAACCTTAAGATAGTTCCTATGGGCAATAAAAACCTTCGCGGCAGACTGAGGCTAGAGCTAGTCAGGTCTAGATCTTGGTTGGTACTTGAGTACCTCTAGGCCTATCATCGGCATTCTAACCTAATCAAAACAAAAAAGCACTCATAATAGTTTTTGAGCATTAAAAGAACTCATGGTCTAGAATCAAAGTTAAAACCTTAAAATTTTGCTAAAGGACTGATGTAAACACATTTACACTACTTAAAATGTCTATTTATGCATGTTCTTAAGCATAGGATTGCATTTCATGATATAAATATTGCATAACATGCATCATCTTGCATTTAGAGTAGTTTGAATAAAATGGAGGTTAATTGTCTCCTTTTATGTGCTTGGACAGGGCAAACATTTTGTCGGGGCCTCGGATCAAAGATCCAACCGTATGGATGTGATCAGGGCGACGATTGGAGTTCAACGACTCCAAGATCGCCCTAATCAGACATCCGTAGCACATTCAACGATTATCCTTCTGAGCTTCAATTCTCTGTAACCCGACTTTTTGGTCTTGGGTTGCATCCTCAGAAATCGTAGGCCTGACCCCACTTGCATTCTGATTTTAGGTTTTGGGTAATTTTTATCCAGAACCTAAGATATTCTCGATTATGGGGTGTGGGTCTGCACCACAATCTGGTCCACATCTGTGGACCTCTGTTGACAGGTCAGAGTATTCTTCTGTTTATTTTAATTCTGACATGCACTTGTGAATTCTTCATTTCTTTTCTTTGTATAGTGTCCCTAGCTGAAGGCACTAAATTCAGCATATATACAGTTTTTCTTAATTTTCATCTCGGAGCGGACCTGACATTCACGCAATTCAGGTGCTTTCTTTGCTTTTCCACTCTATTTTATGTCTTTTTAATACAATGAGGACATTGCATTAGATAGGCATGGGGGGGTGGATATTCATCTCTGAATTCATTCGTCAGCTCCGTAGATTTGTTTTATTTTCTTTAAAAAAAAATTTCAGAATTAGGAAAGAGAATTTTGGTTTAAGAAAATTTTCAATCTTAGGAAATACTACATTAAGATCTGAACACAAAGACCTTTCAGGTCTTTGGACTTAATTAGCCTGTGTATCCACTAAAATGTGGATTTGTCTTTGAGTCCTCGCCATCTTAATTCTATTACAATTGGAATAAATAAGTTTGGGTGATAAGTACACGACTTATCAACCCGCCCTCTGATTTGAGGAAATTTTGAGTCTTAAGCATCTGCACACTTTTTTTGCATTGACTCATTGTTTGGCGATTTTAACAGAAATTGGGTAGCTAATGAACCTTCTAGGGTGATATGGCTGGCAAGTTATCGTGGGTAACAGCCCATAGGTAGGTTGTCTAGAGCCCAGTCACTGGACCTTTCTCTTTTTCCTGCTCTTAGGTAAATCTTAGACCAGGGAAGCCACCTACTTAAAAAAAAAAATTCAAAAAGAAAAGGAGAAAAGAACAAAAAGAAATAAGCCACACTTCGCCGCAAGAGTATGGCTGGCAAGTTATCGGTGGTAACAGCTCATCGACCGGTTATCCAAAACCCAGCTCAGAAAATGCACTAAAAATTCCCAAAACACTTAGGAAGAAGCGGAGAAGTAGAATAAACTGGGGAAATATACACTGGATTCACCCTTGTGTTGACCCCGAAAAAAAAAAAATAAAAGTAAGGAGAAAGCTACCGGTTGTAAAGATACACTTTTAGGTAGAATTCTTGTTAGGTCACCTAGAGGCGTAGAAATCCGAAATCTATTTTAATTGCCGGTCAACGAGTCTATCACAATCACAATAAGATGCTTAAAGCTTAGGGTTCTCATCAAATTTTGGGTGAGTTGAATGGCCGTAGAAAGCCACTCTTAAACCCTAAAATTTGAAAATCCAAAAAAATTAGAAAAGAGAAAAAGAGAAAAAGAAAATTTTCTTTTAATAAGGCGAGGGCTTGAGGCGGTCTGCATTTTGGCTGATACCCGGGTACTACTGTGTCTTTGAAAGTTTAGTTCCTAAGTAGACAATTTCTTAATGATTGAAAATAAATCAAGTCCAAATAATCCAACCTAATTCTTTTATAAATAGCATATAGTTTTTGCTAGGGACTAGCAAAAGATAGGCATGGGGGTATGATGTAAACACATTTACACTACTTAAAATGTCTATTTATGCATGTTCTTAAGCATAGGATTGCATTTCATGATATAAATATTGCATAACATGCATCATCTTGCATTTAGAGTAGTTTGAATAAAATGGAGGTTAATTGTCTCTTTTTATGTGCTTGGATAGAACAAACATTTTGTTAGGGCCTCGGATCAAAGATCCAACCGTATGGATGTGATCAGGGCGACGATTGGAGTTCAACGACTCCAAGATCGCCCTAATCAGACATCCGTGGCATCAGATAGTGACCAAGGAACCCTAGAAGATCAAGGGCTAGGATGGTAAAAATTTGCACTTCAGATGACAAATCCGACCTCACGGATGAATTCGGATCGACGATCGCAGCTCAATGACACAAAAATCGAGTCAATCCGACATCCGTGGCACCATCTACAACTTCCAGAAGATGGACGGCCAAGATGGCGCCACGTGGTGCCATCTCGGCTGCCCAAACAGCTACCTACATTCCATGAAGACCGTGCACCCGCCCCCTCTCCACCGTTGAATCTCGATCCAACAACTGTGGACGCGGTGCTTTAAAATCATCCTCACGACCTTCTCGACGGCGTGGCACAGCGGAGATGAAGCGACGGGCGAAGTAGAGGTCGCGGGATCGAGTCCCGCGAGCCTCAAATCAGGCGCAAGCAGGCATTGGATCGCGATCGGACGGCCACGCGATTGCACGCGCCAGGCGGGCGCAGCAGCGGGCGGAGATGCATCTTAAGCCATCCGATCTCACGATCGGACGGTTGAGAATCGACGAACGTGGGAAGCCGTTAAGCGCGCGAGAAGCTGAGCGGGCACGCGTGGGTGCGGAAGCTACGCCCACGTTGGGGCTTTAGTGATGGATTTATCCGTCACTAAAGACCCCTCATTTATTGTTTTGAAGTTGTAATGTCCATTTTTCCCCCACTCCTTGCAACTATAAAAGGAGACCCCCTCCATAAGAAATTCTCATCCCTTCCTTCTCCTCTCTACCGCTCCAAAGCTCAAGAGAAGCTTGTCCCACACCCGGGATGCTTCTCGTGAGATAAAGTCCAATTTTCATTCCCCTTCGGAAGTGGATCCCGCGACAACGACGGCGTGCTGCTTCGTTCCCGTTCTTCTACTTCGTCCTCCTTCGTCCTGCTTCGTTCTCCTTCGTCCAGGCGTCGTCCCGTCCGACTCATCCTCCAAGCAACCGTCGAGGAGGATTTCTCTCTCCCTATTCTTTTTACTGCTTTCTAGTATAGATTTACTGCTTTCTAGTGTAGTTTTGTTCGTCCTCCAAGCAATCGTCGAGGAGGACATTTCTCCCTCTATTCTTTTAATGCTTTCTAGAGTAAATTTATCGCTTTCTAGAGTAATTGTTTTATGCTTTCTAGCTGTAATAAACAATCTCCTCAATGAAAAATTCCTTGTTTATTTTACATCTCATTTTGATTTCTCTGTGTAATATTCTCTCTCTCTTACTCTCTCTCTCTCTTCTATTTATTGTAAATAATTAGATAGTTTTAGATTGAATTATTCTGTGACAAATAAAAAGAAATGCGTAGTTTTTAAATCAAACGTCCGCCTCCCTGTGTTCGACCCAAAATTTTAATTTCGGTATAAATTTTATTTGTTAATTTCGGTATAAATTTTATTTGTTGAACATGAATTCTTCGCTTTCGAACTACAACGACAGGTTTTCCAAAATCGAACACGTTAGCGTAGCGATTCGTAATACGTTCAAGATGGACTATCAAAAGCTAGGCATGGGGGTATGATGGGAACACCATCATGAGCCCTAACTAGCTCATGTTGACCCATAAAAGAGAATAAAAGCTCCTACATAACCAACTAGAGGTCCTAATTCACTGAATAACCTTTCTGAGAGAAAAGCAAGAAACAAGGGGTAAAAGGAATTTCTGCATTAGGCTCTTCACCTCCTACTCACGAGGTGAGGTCCCTCTCTCACCCGACCCGATGCCTCGTCCACGACCCCACGCCCCACAGACCTGGTGACCCGACCCGACCGCACACCTCGCTCACCGCCGCATGCTAGTGGGCCTGGTCTCAGGTGAGTATCCGACCCGATTACCTGAGAAGTTGTGGCTCTGGGAGAGCGAACCTAAGAGAGAAAAGTGAGAAGAGAGCTCGTGCAAGTAGGGGGTAGGTTTTGCTCTGCAGGTCAAAGAGAAGAAGAAGGAGAAGGAAAGGAAAAAGGCTAAGGGCTAAAGCCAAGGAAGAAGAAGGAGAAGGCCGAAGTCAGAAGAGAAAGGAAGGGAAGAAAGACACTGAAGGTAGAAGAAGTTGAAGGCAAAGGAAGGGCAGCTGGCAAGAGAGAGAGGAAGAAGAAGCTGAAGGTAGCCAGCAAAGCCGAGAGAGAGAAGAAGGTAGAGGAAGAGAAAAGCTAAGGCAAGGAAGCTGAAGACAAAATCAGAAGAGGAAGAAAGAAGCCAAAGAAGAAGAATAAGGAAGGAGCCGCGAGAAAACAGAGAAGGAAGAAAAGAAGAGGATTGAAGACAAAGGCAAAGAAAGAAGAACAGGAGAAGAATCAGAAGAAGATTGAAGACAAAGGAGAAGCACTGTAGCATCGACATTTTAAGGTGTTTGATTCACAAATCAGACGTCCAATTTTGTGCTTTCTTCACATACATTGGTTCCTTTAGTATTTTGTGCCTTACATTTATTCCTATCTTTTTGCACTATAACATTGATCTTATTGCATATTCTTCTAAATTCTAAAGTTGTGATCTTGATTTCTAAACCCTAATTTGCTCCCTATGTTCGACCTCAGACTTTAAAATTCGAGTAATAAATTGTATTTGTTTTGAATGCTTTTTCGACTGTACTACAACACAACTTTTTTAAAACTCAATCAAGCGCTCCAAATAGGGTCCTAAAGTACGTTTGACATGCAGCTCTGAGGTTTCCCTAAATGTTGGCATAAAAATTTTCAGTTTTGTCGTATCTACCCCCCCATCCCTAAGTTCTTGTATGTCCTCATGCATGAATACAAAAGAAAATAAATACAACAGGGAGTAAATGGGTAGAAATCACTTGGAATTGCTCCTGAAATTTTAATGTTCAGCATCAGCCAACCTGACAGTATGCAATATGTGAAAAGGAAATATGCTGAAAGAAAAAAATGCTATGTATAAAAATGGTATGTATTGGTGATGGATGTGAAGTAGATGCAGAATTTAACGCCTCCAGCTGGGCAAAAACTCAATCAGATGGATCAATTCTTGCATAAGAGCCAGTCAAGATTAAGAGAAAGATGTGCTTGTATGCTCCCAGAATCAGTTGTCCAGAGATGCGAACCAACTGATTGTGCATCCCTACTCTAAAAATTCTAGCTATAAGAAAGTGTGGAGTGGTGGCGGAAAATAGAGGATGATCAGAGGGGGAGACATGATGTTGATTCAGCTGATTTATCATGTCCCACAATTCTGCAGGAAGTTGTTGAGGGAGTAGATCAACATGTATCTCAGAACCAAAATCTGAGTCATAGGGATCCTCATAACAATTATTGACATCAAAGATCATGCCATCTGCAAGCTCTAGATCATATGGGGGTTTCCATGAAAGTAAAAGATCTGTGGGGAGGTCACTGAAATCCTTGTCAAAAATTACTTTGTCCTCATCAGTACTCATCTCTGATTCATTGGAGGCTAACTCTTCAGGCTCGAAGTCGTGCCATCCATTAGATTGACTAGGATGGTAGGTGCGTCCCTAGCTCATTCTGCTCAAAGCTTCACCCTCGTATGCATTGTGTTCCTCAGTAATTCCTGCCTCAGGTAGCATATCCATTTCTTCGGTCAAAACATCCATAGCTACTTCTGGTCTTCGGATGTCAAGATCAAGGATAGAAAGTGTCATCTCAGAATCTCTAGCATCCGCATTAGGGATGTAGGTGAAAGAAGAGTGCAGATCAAAAGATGTTGGCCCTAGCACAGGTTCACCTATAATGGGAAGTGGCCTAGACTGATCAGTAGTGTCACATGTAATGTTTTCCTCAAGATCCATATCCTCAAATGGATCTACTTCCCTTATCATGGTTGGGTTATCTAACCCAAGAGGTATCTCCTAGGATTCAGGATAATCTGATTATGGCTCTATCCTAGAGATATCAGTCCTTTCCTCAGTTTCTTGAATGGAGTTCTCAGATGAACCCATTCGGAACATTTCCTACTCCTGTCTCATATCCAATCTAGATTCTTCTTCCCCTGAATGCATCTGCTCCCAAGAATCTCCTATGTGTCCTTCTGACGTAGTCGTTTCAGATTCTTCGAGGTCTTCAAGGCTATTTTCCACTTGATATGTCAAAAGCAGTAGTTCTTGAGTTTCCCAATTTTGTCCAATTAGCCTTGTTATCCCTACCGTTCCCTGAAGGAGCTCCATCACAGCTTGTTGATACGAAATCCAGCTTTGTCTTTGGTTCAGCTCAATGATAGCTTGGATTTCATGTAGATAGAATGCGGCCTTCTCCTTAGCGCTAGCTACAGCTCTCTGTATTCTATAATGCAGTCGCATATGCACTGGTAGTTCTTTAGGGGTTCCAAGGGGTGAATCATGTCTACCCATATTCCACAGGTGACATGTAGGAGTGTGAAATCCATATCCTCGGTTATAAGATGCAGTCCTTTGAGGAGCCGAATAGGATGGGTCATAATGTCCAAGGTCAAGTTATGGGATAACCACTTCGGTAATCCAAGGAGAAGGATCAGGCGAAGCGAAAAGTCGTCTTTGCCACCTTGGGTTCCAATCCCAAGGTTGAGTTGATTTAGTGACTTAGGCTCTGAGATAAGCTCGTGGGTCCAACTCTTTTGGATCCTGATTAGGTCCAGATCCAGGGTTAGCCATTGCAGCTAAGCAAATAGAAGAGGGTGGGGGAGAAGATGGTCCGGGCGAAGTGACGAATCACCTCCACCTCCTTGGGATCGACTCCCAAGATCCAACAAGTCGAGGTCTAAGTGACCTCCTTCCTTTCATACACCAACCAACCCCTAGGTTGGTGCAGCCAGCCAAACAAGGCTAAGACCCTGTCAATCAGATGGTCCGTATGATCAAATGACTATATTTTTTGTTTAAGTTATAATTCTTGGAAAAAAAAATTCGTCGTTCAACCAACTGAAAGTAATTTCCCCCTCTTAAGCTAACCCAGCCAGTCTGGTTACGAGGGGACTAAGGGGAAGGTCTTCCTTCGACTCACGCCTCCAATTCCGTTGACCCCTGAATCGTGGCCGTTTGACACTACCCGACAGACTTAGTCACCAGGTTTGGCAAGAGCGGTTGAAACCACCCAGCAGTACGACAATGAATTCGGGTTTATTCTGTGTTTTAAAATTTATTTTAACCCTTTTTTTTCACTGGGGTTTGGTAAGTGTCCCATAAGGTGACCAAGCTCACTGGCCAAACACTAGACTTGACTAAGTCTAGGTTAGCCCAAATGTGTGGTCTCTAGAGTGTAACCCTAAAGGTGTAACCCAGGGTTCATGCAATTCTAGGATTTTTTTTCTTTTTTTTTCAATAGACCAGGAAAAAAGAATAATTCTCTAATAAAAATTGGAATCAGAATAAGTTGAAATTTATCAAGTAGATTCCTTTTTTAATTATCTTTTCAAATAATATTTTTTTGTAATTTTTACTGCTTCAACCGAATTTATAGAGATTTTTAAATGTCAGGGGGTCAGATTTGAAATTTTGACCCCTAATTGGTTTTCTACTTTGAAACAGTATCAAATGAGCTTCAAAATTTTGGTAAAAATATGAAAATTAAAGCCAATGATATCAGCTTTCAAACCCCACCATTTTCAATCAAAATAAATTTGTAAGTTGCTCAAATTTTATTTTTTAATTTTGAAAAGTTTCAAATCTAGGTCAGTTCGACCCCCTTGCACTTCGTGAATTTTTAAAAATTTTATACTTTGAATTTCTTCAAATTAATGGTGGCGTTCGAAAGTTGGTTTGAAAATGTAGGTATAGCCCAAATTTCAAAATTTTTTGCTTATTAATTTTTTGGTAATTGAATTTTTAAGTCGGAATTTGAAATTTGGTCGAAAATCAAAGAATGGTGGGAAAGATTTTAAAAGGTGTTTGAATTCAAAATTCAAACTTTCCACCAAAATGATTTTTTTTTCCTTTCAATTTTTTTTTCAAAAACTTTTGAATTTTTTTTTTGAAGGGAAAAGGTTTTTTTTTTCAAGTAAACTAACTTAAGATTCAAACTGAAACCTAATCTAACTACCTAGACTTTTATTTTTATTTATTTTTCACTAAAGTAAATTACTTTTTTTTTTCAAATGAAATTGCTAGAAGGAAATCTAACCTAGGGTTCGAAAATGGAAAATCCTAATCTAGGAAGAGATGTGCACCTGATGATTTTTCTACGCCCAATGTGCGCGCAGATCCTGTTTTTCCTGCTTTCCTGCACATCCAACAAACAAGCAGAGGAATATTTGTCACTAAAAGCTCAAAAGATCAAAATCAATTCCGTTGCCTCGTCAGCAATGGTGCCATTAGACAGAAGGTAGTTCTCACGCATGTTTTGAAAATAGAGATCTCGTCATAGTATAGTGTGCGAAAACGCTCGTCAAAAATAATTTATAAAATAACGAGACTTGAGTCCCGATCGTTCATCTCTAAGAGGTGTTGAGAAAATATAGATTTAAATTCGATCTAGCTCACTCTACTTATTCAGAAATGCATGCCAGTTTACAATAATTCGTATTGATGCACGACATGCTTAGTTGCAAAAGAATACAAATTTCGCGCAAGCAACTTTAATCACAAGGAAATATGGCAATCAACTCATGGTAATTTTCACACATAGACATAGAGATATATAAAAGATGATTTCATTGGTTGCATCATGGTGGCTACAGAGTGAAGCTCACGGAAAGATTGTATAGGAAACCTTGAAAGCAATAAACTAGCTAATAAAAAACAACTACATACATGAATCTATGGGGGGATTATGCATGCATCATTGGGGGAGAATATGGAGCTACACTACTAAGCAGTAATAAAGCATTAATCTATGAAGAACTACGCTACTTAGCTAACAAAAATAAGGGCATTCGGAGGTGGCTCCGATGGCCTTTGACTTGGTTGAGAGGAGGAGGGGCAGCCAATGGTGCTTAGGGCAACCCTTGGAGAGAGGTTGGAGGTGATCTAGGCATGGCGTGGAGGTGATGGAGATGCCATGGTGTGCTCGTGGAGATGGAGGTGGAGTAATGGAGGTGGAATGAGGCTAAAACTAGATGGAAGGTTAGATGGGTGCAAATGGCCACCCCTTAGGTCCTTTTATAGACCTAAGGGAGACTCTCTAGAGAGGCCTATGGTGGGAGCTCATGGGAGAGTGAGAGAGAGGATGGATGGGTGGTTTTTAGTTCCACATTTGGTGGATCTAAAAATTGAATGCATCTTGGTTGCTATTTTTAGCAACCAAGGCAACAACACATGGTAGAGAGTTCTAGAGAACTCTAGGCTAGGTATTTTCGTGTGGATGGTGTGTGCGGGTGTGTGTGGGTCGAAACCTATGTGGCTAGGTTGATTAGGTTAGGTTCTAGTGGGTTTAGGTCAAGGTAGGTCTCAAATTAAGGTTGTAAGCCCTTATTCATTAAGCTAAAATGCAATTAAACTTGATACAAGTTTAATTGCATGTGTGAAAACCTAATTGAGAGTAAAACAACTCAATTAAGTCAGGTTTAGGTCAATTGGACTCTCACTAAGTCCAATTGGGCTGTGTGTGTTGAGATCAGGGCTCAATTGGACTCACTAAGTCCAATTGAATAGGCTGATGGAATTGACTAAGATCCAAGTCAATTAGGTTTAGTGATGACCTAATTAGGTCCTTAGAGAGGTATAAAGGTGATGTACTAGGGTTAGGGCACCTTAATTTAGGTTCCTATGTGATTGGAATTGGGTTTAGGGACCTAGGAATTCAAGATCCAAGCTTGAATTCAAAAACAGGAACTAGAGAGCAGTTCCAGACATTTGACAATAGTGTCAGATGTCTTAAAATGAAAGGTCAGATGTCCAGACTTGTTGTCTAGACATCCAAACAGAGGCAGGAAAAAGTTAAGGTTTTGTCTACAGAAATTAGACGTCCAGACCAAGTGTTTGGACATCTTAAAATGCTGCAGAAGTGGGTTTTAGGTGCGTGGGTTGTGGCTAAGGGTTCAGGATGTCCTGTAACTCATTTGGACGTCCAGCTAGAGGTTGGAAATAGGGTTTTAGGGCTTCCTAGGGTACAGTGACCTAATCTAAGGGTGGCTAAGGCTTAGGGAAGCTTCTACGCTATCCTAGGGTTAGGATGGATCTAAGTTCTTCGTAATTTACTACTTTATTCCTGCTTAACAAAATAGCATACCTCAACCCCCTACATTATTGTCTACTACATCTTATTCTAGGTCTTCTGCTCCAGCTCTGCTGCAACTTTGGCTTCAAGTCCAGCTTCATATCCAGTCTCAGATCCAGTTCCTAAGCTTCTTATTTCCTGCAATTTATATAATGCACCTAATTAGTATATTATAGCATTATTCTATGCATGGCTATAGGAGGAACAATAAAGATGCAAATAATGCTTATGCATGCATGAACTACCCTAACTTATGCTAAGTCCTAGCCTAATTCTAGACAATTAAGACCTATGATTGCTGCACAATCAAGCGCCAACTCAACACCCCCATAACCACCCTATAACCACCACATAAGTGGTGCCAAAACACCACCAACACCCCTTCACCTTGGTGCCATTTAACATCTACCCTTGATCCCACAACCACCACCACATGGAACCATCCTACCCTTTCCTAAATCCCACACCAACTAACCCACTTAAACCCACCTAAGTTGGCGCCAAGCCTCCTTAACTCAACCACCAAACACCCCTCCACTTTGCTCCATTAAACTCTAGCCTTCCATCCCATAACTTCCACCCTACAACTCCATCTTAACCCAACAACACACCACATCCAATTCCTTAACCCTAGTCACCTTTAAGGATGGCGCCAACCACCAAGCAGCCTTCCATTTTGGTGCCATCTATCCAAACCCTAGGATCCCATAACCACCCTCTACAATCCATCTTAGCCCTCCATCCCCTAACCACACCTTCTCCATTTGACCCTTCATCTAACTCCCTCCCCGTCACTTCACCCCTGGATCAAAAAGCAAAAATTATCTTGGAGTTGGGTCCCCAACTTGAGTTAAAACCCTTGCCCGACTCCCTTACAAATGTTTTCCTTGGACCAAATCAGACCATGCCCCTGATTATCAATTCTAGACTTACAGGGGCATAAGAGGAAAAACTTCTCCTGGTTTTAAGTAAACACAAGAAAGCTATTGGCTGGACCATTACTGATCTTAAGGGTATTAATTCGTCCTATTGCTCCCATTGCATCTATCTTGAGGATGATTCTTTCCCCTCCCACCAACCACAAAGGCACTTGAACCTTAATATGCAGGAGTTGGTAAAAAAGGCGATTATGGAGTGGCTTGATGCTGATTTCATTTACCCCATTTCTGACAGCTCCTGGCTTAGTCCCACGCAAGTTGTTCCTAAAAAAGCTGGACTAACAGTTGTCACGAATGAACATGGGGAAAATATAGCCACTAGGACCACTTCTTGGTGCGTGTGCATTGATTACTGAAAACTAAACACTGCCACCAAGAAGGACCATTTTTCGCTCTCTTTTATTGATCATATATTGGAGTGATTAGCCAGATGTGATTATTATTGTTTTCTTGATGGTTATTCTAGCTATAACCAAGTTGTGATCCATCCTAAGGATCAAGACAAAACTACATTCACCTGCCACCTTGGAACCTTCGCTGTTCGAAGGATGCCCTTCGGTCTTTACAATGCACCTGTGACTTTTCAAAGGTATATGCTTGCAATTTTCTCATACTTGGTAGGTGAATGTCTTGAAGTCTTTATGGATGACTTCTCTGTATTTGGTGAGTCCTTCGATCTTTGTCTTAGAAATCTTGAAAGGACTCTCCAGAAATGCATAGGAGTTAACTTGGTCTTCAGTTGGGAAAAAAGTCATTTCATGGTCCAGGAAGGCATCGTCCTACGCCATGTCATCTTAAAAAAGGGAATTGCGGTAGATTGAGCGAAAATTGATGCTATCTCTGAGCTCCCACCACCCACTACTACGAAAAAGATTCAATCTTTCCTAGGGCACATGGGCTTCTACCACTGTTTCATTAAAAATTTTTCCTAAATCTCCAAGCCCTGAAGTCAATTACTTACTAAAGACCATCCTGTCGAATTTAATAAACAATGCCTGGAGAGTTTTAATAGATTTAAGAAGGATGTCACAGAGGCACCAATTTTACAGGGACCTAACTGGAATTGTCCCTTTGAGTTAATGACAGATGCCTCTGATTTTGTTGTGGGGGCCATTTTAGGGCAAAGAATTGACAAGAAGCCTGTTGTGATCTATTATGAAAGTAAAACTCTTGATGATGCACAACGGAATTACATAGTTACTGAAAAAGAACTTCTTGCCATTGTCTTTACTCTAGAAAAATTTCGCTCATATTTATTAGGGTCACATGTCACTATATACACTGACCACTCAGCACTTAAATATCTGCTGAATAAAAAAGATGCGAAACCCCGCCTTATCTGTTTGATCCTGCTGCTCTAGGAATTTGACCTGGAAATCAAGGATAAGGCGGGATCGCAAAATGTAGTGGCCGATCACCTCTCTCGTCTTATGACGAAGGATATGTTGACCCCTCCTGATGTGTTCCCTAATGAGACCATCTTAGCTACCAATACCGTCCCTAATTTGCTCCTATTGCAAACTATTTAGCAATAGAACGAATCCCCTCTGACTGGCCAAAAACTAAATGAGACAAGTTCTTTGCTGATATCAAATATTATTTTTGGGAGAAACCCGACCTTTTTCACATTTATGCTAATCAGGTCATTCAACGGTGTGTACTCGACTAAGAAATTCATGATATTCTGACACACTGTCACTCCATGGCCTGTGGCGGACATTTTTCGGGTAAGAAAACTGCAACTAAGGTCCTCACTTCTAGATTCTTTTTGCCCAGCTTGTACAAAGATGCTCACTCTTTCATTCGGTCCTGTGTGCGTTGCCAGAGCATCGGCAACATGACTCGGAAGGATATGATGCCCCTAAATCAATCTTAGAGGTTGAAATTTTCGATGTATGGAGCATCAACTTCATGGAACCATTCATCAACTCTTGTGGGTATTTGTATATGCTAGTCGCAGTCGAATATGTATCAAAATGGATTGAAGCAATACCCACACACACCAATGATCATAGGGCGGTTGTTGAATTCATCAAGAAATTTTTTTTTTGAGATTCGGCATTCCCATGGCCATCATCAGTGATAGAGGATCACATTTCACTCACTCTCAATTTCGTCACCTTATTTCCAAATGCAGGGTTAATCATAAAATTTTCACTCCTTACCACCCCCAAACAAATGGCCAAGCAGAAGTTTCTAACAGGGAGATTAAAAAAATTTTACAAAAGACGGTTCAGTTCGATCATAAAGACTGGTCCATCAAATTGAACGATGCTTTATGGGCCTACTGTATGGCTTTTAAAACCCCTATCGACATTTCTCCTGATGTAGACACATCTATTTAGGTTAAAATGACTATTCATGCATGTTCCTGGGCTTAGATTTGCATTTCATGTTATAAATATTGCATAACATACATCATTTTGCATTTAGAGTAGTGGATATATTTTAGGTTAATTATGTCCTTTTTATGGTCAGGAGAGAAGACTTATTTTAGGGCCTTGGATGGACGATCGAACTGTACGGATCTGATCAAGATGACAATCAGAGTCTAATGACGAGTCGATTGCTCGCTTTAAAGTCGTTTGCAGTTTTATGTGGTGGAAAAATTGACTAATCAATATTTTAAAAAGAAATAACCACTCGCAGAAGAGTGGGTCGTATCCACAGGGAGGCAATGACGTATTTAAATTCGCACCAGTTAAAAACGTTCGTTCATAGTTAGTTTGGACAAGAATCAAGCCAAAATTGCCTTCAGATTAAGGTTGAATCAAGAAATCATGCTGAAATAGCAATTCTAAATAACTAGAGGATATTTGTCGCAATGCAGAATCAATAAAATATCATTAAAAATTGACAATGGTAGAAAATGTAATTATTAATGGACATGTTACTGTAGCAAAACAAGGGATTTTTTCCCCTTTGCCGTGCGCGACGAGGAGTGGACGGCCGGACGCGGGAAGCTCGGAGGAAGTTCCTTGGACTGAGGGCTTTGAAGTGGTGGTGGCAGCGTGTCGCACGGCAGCCAGAGCCGGCCAGATGAAGCTCCAGCGGAGGTGGCTGCAGCTGGTGCTGCAGCTGTTGTTGGCGAGAAGTGCGTGCGTTGCAGGCGGGTACGCGCTCTGTTGGCGGAAGCGTTGCAGCCGGTGCTGGCGAGCACACGCTGGAAGAGGCGGTGAGATGCAACAGGGGCGCGCGTAGGCGGAAGGCATGGTGCGGGGGAATGCCGCAACTGGTGCAGCCTGTTGGCGGTGAACGCGGGTGAGGTTGCAGGTGTGGGTGCGCAGTCGGGTGGTCGCAAAGGCTGGAGGGCGCGGGTGAAGTACTTCAGGCGTGCGGGTGAGCGGGCGAGTGTGGTTGTGCGGGTGCGGCTGTAGGCGGAAGGTGAGCAGGCGTGAGCGGTGAGGCGCTGCAGGCTGTGCACACCTTGCGTGCGGCTGGAGGCGATGCACGGCCTGGAGTGGATGCGGGAGTGAACGGGTGAGGTTGCGGTTTAGGTGCTGGAGGTGAAGTGGGCGGACGGTGGTTGCTGCTGGAGTGGGGAGGTGGCTTCAGACGTTCGGGAAATTTCCCGGACATCTTAAGTGACTGAGAAGATGATTGCAGCAACGGTGGTTGTTGATGACAACGGTGAGGTGCTCATGGTAATGCGAACGACCTTCGAATGGCGGTGTAGCCTATCACACCACATGCCCACGGTGGTGGAGGGTCATCACCGCGGTTGAGGCCGGCGGTGTGGAATGGAAGAGAGAAGCACTCTCTGCATAGTGGTGGGTCGGTGGTGGAGGCCTGCCCCGCTCAGCATCCTCTCCCCTCCTTTTGTAGCTGCTGCACAAATTTGAATGGAGAGGCGAGAGCAGATCCACCTTCTCCGCTGATCCATGAATGTGCTTTTAGTGCGGCTGGAGGCATTGCAGCGGCAGCCGAGCCGTTGCTGAGAAGAAGAAGAAGAATAAAGGATATTATTAAAATATTATGGTTATTTATATACAAACCCTCAACTTTTATGTTAACTAAAATAATGTACCTAATTGGTTAACTAATTAGATGAATGCCATTCTAAGCTAATTCTAAATGCACTTTAAAATATGAATGCAATGCATGGATTATGTAATTAAATTAAAAATATGAATTAATCTATTTACATCCTAATTTATGCTAAATAAATGTTAGAATTAACCTAATGTCTAGGCACTTAAACACTTAAATAGCCCACAACTATGGGCTAATCATCTAACGCCTCCGAAATCGTCTAAATTGGAGTCCTGTAGCATCATATGAAGTCCAAGGAAGATCAACGGCCAGGGGGGCAATGCAACATCCATACAATTTTCGGATGGAAAATCCAACCGTAAGGATGGATCTGGAGCAACAATCATAGTCCGGCAATGCGGGAATCATCTCGATCTGTGCATCGTGGCACCCTCTGCAACAGAAAGAAGAATGGATGACCTAGATGGTGCCACATGGCACCATCCGAGCCACCCAACATCGACCAGCAACACCCGCTCCCACCACTCCATCATCTGCGACCTTCATTTCCAGCCATTGGATCTTAATCCAACTGCTGAGAAGCTCTCCCTTACCGCAAGCGTTAAGTTGTCCGCTCGACATAGCAGACGTCTTGGTGCGCTGGTTAGGGCACTGGACTCCAAGGGAGGGGCACGAGTTCGAATCCCCGCAGCCCCCCAATTAGCAATTGAGCGCACAGCAGTAGCGCAGTGCAAGCGCAGCACAGCCGCAGCCACACGCAACAGCAATGCGTGTGCACGTGACACGACGCGAGGAGCACGAGTGCATGGAGCACACAGCGCCAGCGGAGCAGGTACTAGCAGGGATATGCGCAAGTCTTCAACAATAATTGCGTGGGCCTTTAGTGACACTTGCAGTTGTCACTAATGGCCTATGCGCACTAGCAAAGGAATTGAAGGCATGGATCTTCAGCAACAGAAAGGTCAGATCTGTAGCAACGTTTACGGATGTCGGTAATGACCAAGATGCGAATTTGTTCTTCCTCCACTATAAAAGGATGTACCCACCACCATTCCAAACCATCTCTTCCTTTCTTCACCTCACCACCTCCAAGGCTCTACAGAGAGCTTGTCCCAAGCCCGAGATGCTCCTCTAGAGTAGGACCAAACATTTTCCCACCTCTCATCCCCCTTCGTGGAGCATCCCATGGCCATCTTCTCACCTCCCTTCGGGAAGAAGATCCCATCGTGATGCTGTCCTACCCTGCCCTCCATCCTCTAGCTCCATCCCTATTCATCCTACTCCTCGCCACCTTCCTCCAAGCAACGTCAGAGCGAGTCCTCCAAGCGACCGTCGAGGGGGATTTCTCTCACCTCTTTCTATCTTTCTTTCACTTTCGTAGTGTAGATTTTTTGCTTTCATAGTTGTAACAAACAATACTTTATAAATAGATGATTGTTTCTCTCTCTCTCTCTTTCTCTCTCTCTCTCTCTTAAATTTTTGCAAGTAGATTAGATAGAATTCATCGACCTGATCTCTTTCTTGCTAAAAATACCAAAAAAGTTAGAAAAGATAAAAACGACCAAAAACAAATAAAAGTGAAGTGTAGATTTTTATAAACCAAATGTTCACCTTCCCGTGTTCGACCCGGGACTCACTTTTCATGTTTCGGTTATAAATTTTATCTGATAGACGTGTTTTGTGAGCTACGACGACGGGTTCTCCAAACCCTAATTTCAACACGCGAAACACGTACATCATTTTGGCGCCGTTGCTAGGGAGGCAATGCTCTTTGGTTTTTTTTCCGTGTTTTTTCGCCTTACCTAACTTTTATCTCACTTTTTCTCTGATCTTAGTGTGATTGCAAGTACTCATCCGAGGTGGGCCAGAGCGGTTAAATTGGAGAAAAGTACGGATGAAGGTTTTGTAAGTGTATCCCCACCACCCCCACTCTAGTTTTCATTCCATAACCTAATTACTCAAACCTAAATCAACTTAGGTGCTTGCATAAACCCTAGGGTAGATTTTGGTTGTTTGATTGTCACTCCATTCACCTCACCCACCTGAATATATAAAAAATAAATAAATATTCTTCTCTTGTGGGATTTAACTGAAAGCTACACACTTAACACCCACAACTTCTTACCATAAGGTGCACAATCATTTTGATTCTACCACTTAACCGGGATCTGACCTGTGGATCCGATACACTTCAACTCAATACACATAAGTGAGTAGAAATCTGAATAGGTTAAACATTCTTGTGTGCCTTAACTAAGTGGTGCAACAGGCCAAATGATTGAGCTGTTTGGGCCGCACCACTCAATTTAAAACAGATATATCAAGTAGCTTGCCTCTTAGGGTTGATTTTTAGGGTTGAACCAGGCACTCCACATTTTCTTCCGATTTCTAAAGGAGTGCATCATCACCAGTGCTTGCAAAACTTGGAGTGTTCTCCTGAACTTGATTGAACGAACTTAAAAATTAAACCCTAAAAGCTACTAAACAAGGTTGAACCCTAAAAGACACATCATCAAATAACCTTGTTTGTAAACCTTGGTTATGCACACACACACATTTGAATCAATCATTTAGGGCACAACGCATCTAAGGGCCCATCACATTCCAAGAGCACAATCATCCCAAGCCTAATTAAAATTGAGTAGACGTTGGCCTTAAGGATTGATTCACTCTTTGGGGCTCATATTGAGATTTTTTTTTATTAATCTACTTCTACTAGTCCATCTGATGTCTAGCTAGGGGAGTAGCATCAAACAACCGCGGCTGGGGGTATACTAGGAGCCAAAGGCGTAAGCCAAAGGAAGAACCTTCTCCCCAGTCCCTCCTTCTAACTAGTTGGATTGACCGGATAAAAGTAGACCAAATCATTTATAATCTCAAGACAAGTCCTAGGAGTCTATAGGTCTTTAGGCTAACCCACCTAAGGACAGGGTTGATTGCTTGTACTGCAAGGCTCCTTTCCCTCTTCCAATTTCCCTCCTATTCTACCATGTATCCTTCCACGTCTTACACGCATTTCCCATCCTACCCTCCTACCAACACTTATCCCCAAGATGATTACTATCCTGACTTGACTTGTAATTACCCATCCACTAGTTGGGATAACTTTGATTGGGGATATGAATCCAGACCTCAACATCCACGGCCTAACCCTGGACAACAAGACTATGATTACTATCCTTCCCAGAGCTACAATGATTATAGATCTTGATCCTTTGATGATCAAACCAACCCAATCTACAATTAGGAAGGATATGATGATTATAACATCTACCCTTTCTAGTAATCCACTGAATATAGGTCACCTTTTTTTGAACAACCCAAGATGACCTACCATCAAGGAGGGACCCGAGAACCTCAACATCTTGACTCCCCTAGATTTAACCTAAACCCACCAAACCCTGAACCGAACCAATCAGTTCAGGTGAACCAAATCCAGGATAGGGTGTTGGCTAATTTAAGGAACACTATAAATCTTTAGAAGCTCAGCCAACACCATGCACTGAAACATTGGAGCCTATGATAAAAATGATTGATGAGCTGAATAGCTCTTTATTGGATTTGCTCCAAAATGTTAGGGATAGGGACCTGGATAAGTTTCTTCTTGGGAAGTTGTCAAGGTTGAAGGTGAAATTTGTGGTTGCCCTAATGAAATCTTGGGATGATTCTTAAGATGAACCCCCTTCAAGAGAGCCAATGTCTGAACCTGCTCAAACGCCTGTAGGGGGGGATACATTTTCTGAGACCAGGGATGACCAGGTTGGGCTAGAGAAACCCATTGAGGATGAATCGAATGATTCACCCTAGATCCTTGAGCCAGTGAGCGAGGAAAAATATGTCTATTTGAACTAGGAAATGACAATCAATTTTGAGACATATATAAATGAGGATCATGAATTCTTTGACTCTGAGGGTGAAGAATCTCTTAGTGAAGTCTCACTTGAGCGTAAGGAAGATGATTTTAGTGAGACAAACGGACTTGAGGAATCTGATGAACCATTTGATAGCCTGTTCATTGAGGATTTGGATTTGGTTGGGGTTAACTTGGAGAATTCGAATCCTTATTTACTAGAAGATTCAATCAGTAGCCCCATTCCTCAACTATACCCTGAAGGGATTGATTTTGATTTGGAAATCATAGTACCCAAGTCAATTTTGAGTCAGCCACTATTTCTAGACTTGGGTAAATCTTATGGGGTGAACGGTATGCTAGAGGTCTTGGAGCCTGAGCACTTGATGTTGGAGGATAGAAATGTTGAAATGAAAATTTTGGAGGTTAATTCTGAGGGAAAATCAAGTTTGCATTTAAGGGGACCTGTTGACCTAAAACCACATACTTTTTACCAGGACCCTTACGATATCTTTCATGTGCAACCCAAGCTCGAAATAACTGATTATCTTTCTGAGTTGAACTTTAAGAGGACATTCGAGCCTATTGAACCATCTTTACTCGTTGTCTGACACTTTGATCTTGGGCTGCACACCACAAAACCACAGGCCCAACCCCGCAAGCTTAACAATCTTCGGATCTAGGCGATTTTCATCCAGAACCTAAGAACCACTCGACCCTAAGGCATGGGTCTCCATCATAATCTGGTCCACGTCTGTGGACATCTTTTGCTGACGGGTTTAAGGATCAATCTTTTAATTCTGATTTTGACCCGTACCTGTGAATTCTTAACCTCTTCTTTGTTTGTATTTTATGCCTAGCTAAAGGCATTAAATTTCGCACATGTTTATATTCCACGTTATCTACGGAGCTGACTGGATTTTCACGTTATTTAGATGATATTCTATTTACTCCACCTTTTCATGTCTTTATTTTTACAATGAGGACATTACATCATTTAGTCATTGTTGAACTTACGAATTGCTACGGTAACGTATTTGGTTTTAAAACCTTATCATTGTAGCTTGAAAGAGAAGAATTCGTGTTCAACAAATAGAATTTATACCGAAATTTGAATTCCGGGTCGAACACAGGGAGGCTATGTCGATCTATATTCGCAATTACATTTTTTTTTTAAGAATTTTTGAAAAGCGAGGTGATATAATTACAATAAAGCTATCAGACTAAAAGGAAGAGAGAGAGAGAGAGAGTGAGAAAGAGAACATGCATTCAATATTTCAAAATGTTTATACAATCAAACCAAATAGAAGTTACACTAGAAAGCGGGAAATCAGCTACACTATAAAGTAGGAAAATTCTACACTAGAAAAGCTGTAAAGAAGAATGGGAGAGAGAAGTTATCCTCCTCGACGATCGCTTGGAGGACGAGCCAGACGGGACAACACCTGGATGAAGGAGGACGGAGTAGGATGAAGGAGAACGAAGCAGAAGAACGGGAATGGAGCAGCACGCCGTCGTCGTTGCGGGATCCACTTCCGAAGGGGGATGAAAATTTGGACTTTATCTCGCGAGGAGCATCCCAGGTGTGGGACAAGCTTCTCTTGAGCTTTAGAGAGGAGAGAAGAGAAGGAAAGGATGAGAATTTCGTGTGGAGGGGGTCTTCTTTTATAGTTGCAAGGAGTGGGGGCAAATTAGTCATTACATCTTTAAAACATTAAATAAGGGGTCTTTAGTGATGGATAGAACCGTCGCTAAAGCCCCAACGTGAGCGTAGTGGGCGCTCCCCACGGGCGCCTCCTTAGCTGCCCACTCTCAACACCCGCCACACCTTCAGCCATCCACAGCCGTCCGATCGGGAGATCGGACGACTGTGATTGCGCCTTCCCTACTCGCTGCGTGCCCGCCTAGCGCGTGCGATGGTGCGTTCCCGCCTCACGTGAAATAGCACATGGCCGCTATTGGAAGATCTGAGTCACCCGATCATAATCCAACACACGATCGCGCTCGCTCGCCCACGCCATTCTCCCCTTCGCTGCAGCTCGAACCCACGGCCGCTGCTCGCGATAGCGCCTTCTATCGCTGCCCTACGGGGCACGGATGGTCGAGCGGACGCTTTTGGGCGCGGCTGCCCACAGCCGTTGGATCGACATCCAATGGCGGAGAGAGGGCAGATGTGGAGGCTTCAATGGTTGCATGCAGGCGTTTGGGCGGCCGAGATGGCGCCACGTGGTGCCATCTTGATCGTCCATCTTCTGGATGTTGTAGATGGTGCACGGATGTCGGATTGACTCAATTTTTTGCATCGTTAGGCTGCGATCGTCGATCCGAATTCATCCGTGTGATCGGATTTATCATTTGAAGTGCAGATTTACACCATCCTGGCCCTTGATCTTCTAGGGTTCCCCGATCACTATATGATGCTACGAATCCTAATTAGGGCGATCTTGGAGTTGTTGAACTCCAATCATCACCCTGATCACATCCGTATGGTTGGATCTTCGATCCGAGGCCCCGATAAAAAGTTTTCCCCATCCAAGCACATAAAAGGAGACAATTAACCTCCTTTTTATTCAAACTACTCTATATGCAAGATGATGCATGTTATGCAATATTTATATCATGTAATGCAATCCTATGCTTAAGAACATGCATAAATAGACATCTTAAGTAGTGTAAATATGTTTACATCATACCCCCATGCCTATCTTTTGCTAGTCCCTAGGCAAAACTATATGCTATTTATAAAAGAATTAGGTTGGATTATTTGAGCTTGAGTTATTTTCAATCATTAAGAAATTGTCTACTTAGGATCTGAACTTTCAAAGACACAGCAGTGCTCGAGTATCTTCCAAAATGCAGACCGCCTCAAACCCTCGCCTTATTCAAAGAAAATTTTCTTTTTTTCTTTTTACTCTTTTCTAAATTTTTTGGATTTTCAAATTTTAGGATTTAAGAGTGGCTTTCTATGGCCATTCAACTCACCCAAGATTTGATGAGAACCCTAAGTTTTAAGCATCTTATTGTGATTGTGATAGACTCGTTGACCGACAATTAAAACGGACTTCGGATTTCTACGCCTCTAGGTGACCTAAAAAGAATTCTGCCTAAAGGTGTATCTTTACAACCGATAGCTTTCTCCCTACTTTTATTATTATTTTTTTTACGGGGTCAACACAAGGGTGAATCTAGTGCATATCTCCCCAATTTATTCTACTTCTCCACTTCTTCCTAAGTGTTTTGGAAATTTTTTTAGTGCATTTACTGAGCTGGGTTCTGGACAACCGGTCGATGAGCTGTTACCATCGACAACTTGCCAGCCATACTCGTGCGGCGAAGTGTGGCTTATTTCTTTTTTTTTCTTCTCTCCTTTTCTTTGTGATGATTTTTTTTTTTTAAGTAGGTGGCTTCCCTGGTCTAAGATTTACCTAAGGGTAGGAAAAAGAGAAAGGTCCAGTGACTGGGCTCTGGACAACCTACCTATGGGTTGTTACCCACGATAACTTGCCAGCCATATCACCCTAGAAGGTTCATTAGCTACCTAATTTCCGTTAGAATCGTCTAACAATGAGTCAGTGCAAAGAAAGTGTGTAGATGCTTAAAACTCAGAAATTCCCTCAAATCAGAGGGTGGGTTGATAAGTCGTGTACTTATCACCCAAACTTATTTATTCCAATTACGATAGAATTAAGATGGCGAGGACTCGAAAGATAAATCCACATTTTAGTCGATACACGGGCTAATTAAGTCCAAAGACCTAAAGGGTCTTTGTGTTCAGATCCTAATGTAAAATTTCTTTGGATTGAAAAGTCCTAATGTCCAACTAATCCTTCCTAATTTTGATATTTTTTTATAAAGAATAGAAAAATAATTTACATGAATTTCACAAAGCTGACCAAATAATTCAAAAATGAATCCACCCCCCATGCCTAGCTGATGCAATGTCCTCATTGAAAAAGAGACATGAAAGAAAGGGTAGAATATGAAAGATGTCACCTAAATATGAAGCTCGTATCAGCCTTGTGTCATATGTACAACTGCTGAGTTTAATGCCGTCAGCTAGGCGAAGTCCAGCCAAAGAAGTCATAGAATGGCTAGAGCAACTGAGTCTGAGACGAGTTCTGGAAGAATACGGTCAACAACAGGCTTCAGACGTTGACCGTTGACTTTAAATGTGTTACCCGTCTTAGGGTCAGAAATCTGAACGGCACCATTTGGAAAAATCTGATCAATTATGAATGGGCCATTCCATTTAGATCTAAGTTTTCCAAGAAAGAGCTTAAGTTTAGAATCAAATAACCAGACCTTCTAGTTTGGCTCAAAGCTCTTGCGGGAGATTAGTTGATCATGTAGAGCTTTGGTCCGAGCCTTGTAGATCTTAGCATTCTCATAAGCATCATTTCTAAGCTCCTCCAACTCAGATAGTTGGAGTTTCCTGGTCTTCCCAACTAGATTCAGATCCAAATTGCATTGTTTGATTGCCCAGAATGCCCTATGTTCAATCTCTACGGGTAGATGGCACACCTTTCCATACACCAAACAGAATGGAGACATGCCGATGGCATTTTATACGCCGTACGATAGGCCCAAAGAGTATCCTCAAGCTTTTGAGTTCAATCCTTGTGATCAGGCCTAACCATTTTTTGCAGAATGTTCTTGATCTCTCGATTGGAGATCTCGGCTTGTCCATTCGTCTGGGGATGGTAAGGTGTGGAAATTCGGTGATTAACCCCGTATTTGGCCAATAAATTCTGGAATTGGGCATTAGTAAAATGAGTGCCACCATCACTAATGATAGCCCTCGAAATCCCGAACCTACTAAAGATATTTTTCTTGACAAAATTGATGACCACCTTGTGGTCATTGGTTCAGGTGGGAATCGCCTCAATCCAATTGGACACATAATCAATAGCAGCAAGAATGTACTGATGTCCAAATGAAGGGATAAAGGATCCCATGAAATCGATGCCCCAAACATCGAATATTTCGACAGGAAGAATAGGGTTTAGGGGCATCAGGTCTCTCTTAGTTATGCTCCCGAGTGCCTGACATCGAGAACATGACCTTGAGAAATCCTGGGCATCTTGGAATAAAGACGGCCAATAGAAGCCAGATTGCAAGATTTTTGCAGCCGTCTTTTTCCCGGAGAAATGTCCACCACACCCAGATGCATGGCAAAACTCGAGTATACTGTTGAATTCATTCTCCAGTATGCATCGGCGAATAATCTGATCAGAGCCGATGCGATATAGTTTAGGGTCCACCCAGAAGTAGTATTTAGCCTCAGATTTGAGTCTATCCTGTTGTTGCTTGGTCCAATCCTGGGGGATTCGACCAACGGCCAAATAGTTAACAATGTCAGCAAACCATGGGGTGTGGACACCTAAAACTGTAAGAATAGTTTCGTCCAGAAAAGTGTCAACAATCGGAATGTCCGGACAAGAAGAATCACCTGGGAGTCTCGACAAATCATCCGCAACCACATTTTGTACCCTGGTTTTATCCTTGATTTCAAGATCAAATTCTTGAAGAAGAAGAATCCAACGAATAAGCCAGGGTTTAGCATCCTTTTTAGCCAAGAGATGTCTCAAGGCCGAGTGGTCAGTATAAATGAAAACATGAGACCTTAAGAGATAAGCCTTGAATTTTTCCAAAGAAAATACTACAGCTAGTAATTCCTTTTCAGTAATAGTGTAATTCCTCTAGGCTTCATCCAGAGTTTTACTAGCATAGTAGATGACAGAGGGCTTTTGATCAATTTTCTGACCCAGGTCAGCCCCGACTGCATAATCAGAAGCGTTGGTCATGATCTCAAAAGGTTGGTGGTTGCAAAATTGGAGCACAGGTGACCGCCGTTTTCAGGAAATCAAATGCCTTTCAGCATGATTCGTCAAAAACAAACGGTGTTTCTTTGGCAAGAAGATTGCTCAAAGGACGAGCAACCTTCGAGAAATCCTTGATGAATCTTCGATAAAATCCCACATGGCCAAGAAATGATCAGATTTGTTTAACAGATGTGGGAGGAGGAAGTTTAGCGATAGCATCAACCTTAGCTTTGTCCACTTCAATTCCTCGTTCAAAGATTACATGACCCAAAACGATACCCTCTTGGGTCATGAAATGACTCTTTTCCCAGCTAAGGACCAGTCGTGTCTTGATACATCGCTTAAGAATCATTTCCAAATTAGCCAAACAAGAGTCAAATGATTCTTCGAAAATAGAGAAATCATCCATGAAGACTTCCATAAACTCTCCCACCATGTCAGAAAATATGGCTAGCATACACCTTTGAAAAGTCACAGGTGCATTGCATAACCTGAAAGGCATCCTATGAAAAGAAAAGGTTCCATAGGGACAAGTGAAAGTAGCTTTTTCCTGATCCTCGGGATGGATAGGAACTTGGTTGTATCCCGAGTAGCCATCAAGAAAACAGAAGTACTTCTGCCCGGCTAATTTTTCTAAGATTTGATCAATGAAGGGCAGGGGAAAATGATCCTTTTTAGTGGCTATGTTCAGCTTCCTGTAATCAATATAAACTCTCCAAGAGGAAGCTGAACGAGTTGTGACAGATTCTCCTCTCTCGTTAGTCACAACAGTAATCCCGGCTTTCTTTGGAATAATCTGAAAGGGACTTACCCAGGGACTATCAGAGATTGGATAAATAATTCCTGCATCGAGCCACTAGATGATTTCCTTTTTGACCACTTCTCGCATATTTAGATTCAATCTCCTCTGCATCTGGCGAGAAGGGTGGAATCCATCTTCCAAGAATATTTTATGATTACAGTAAGATGGCTCGATCCCCCTGAGGTTATGAATGGTCCAACCAATTGCCTCCTTATGTTCCTTTAGGACCTTGATCAATTTAATCTCTTGCTCCTTTGTCAATTTAGCACTGATAATCACAGGGAGCGTATTCTGAGGTCCTAAAAATTGATATTTCAAATTCTCGGGCAATGGTTTCAATTCAAGCTGGGGTGGGTTGATGATTGATGGTAGGGTAGATGCTGAAGATTCAACAAGAGGAAGAGGTTGTGAGTAAACAAAATCAATAACCTCTTCCGAAGATGTCAGGTCAGCCAAAGAGGGTTGCAGGTCAAATTCATCATCCAAAGAGGAACTTTCGATTGAAGAAACTGTCAAACAAGTTTCAATATTATCATTATCCTCATCAAGTTCCTCAATAAATCCACGATCCTCAAATTTGTTGATCGCCTTAAAAATATCCAATTTCATTCGTTGGTCCCCAAAGGCAATTTCCATGCTACCGCTTTCACAATTAAGATTGGCCTTTGCGGTAGCTAGGAACGGACGTCCCAGAATGATGGGCGTGTTCCTCAGATTATCAGGTACATCCATGTCAAGGACAAGGAAATCTATAGGAAAATAGAAATCCTTGACCTTAACTATAACATCTTCAATAACGCCTCGCGGGTTTGTGACCGAACAGTCCGCTAACTGTAGCGTTACTGAAGTTTGCCGAAGTTCACCTAACCCAAACTTCTCGTAGAGAGAAGTCAGAATTAGGTTAATGGATGCACCGAGATCCAAAAGTGCTCTATCAAATGTGTAATCTCTGATAACGCAAGAAATCAATGGAGCACCAAGATCTCTCTTTTTCCGAGGGAGGTAGTGCAGGATAACAGAACTAGCCTGCTCGGAGAGTACCACCTTCCTCGGAACAAATTCTCTCGACTTACGCTTTTGTGTACATAATTCCTTTAAAAATCTTACATAAGTTGGTATGTGCTTAATAGCATCAAGGAGCAGGATATTGATCTCAACATTCTTAAATAGATTCAGAAGCTCCTCATTGCTATCAACAGACTTCTTCTTCTTTGATTTGGTTAAGGGTTCAGGAAAAGGAACATGAGTCAGATCTTTGGAATCAGGTTCCTGAGCCTTGATTTCTCCTCTAGAATTCTCCTCTCTCTCCTCAGGTTCTTCAGGATTCAAAAGATCATAATAGTGTGGTTGTGGATCCTGAGTCTTCTTACCACTCCTCAAAGTGACAGAATTTGCAGATGCGTAAGAATTTGGGTCTTGGGGAGGGTTAGGAAAGATTAAAGGGGCTTGATTGACCAGGAATTGTTGATTTGCAGAAGAAGAAGAAGACGAGGAACCCTGCTCAACCACCTAAGCATGTGCGTGCGGGTCCCTCTGATTTCCGTACCCTTGGGCTTGATTGCCCGAATTCATAATATTTCGTGGGTTGGGTACGGGTTGGAATGGTAGAGATCCGGGTTGACGAGAGTTAGCAATGAGCCCAGATTGCAAGTTGTCCAGTGAGTTTTTCATTTGCTGCATGAGCTGGAGCATAGATCCTTGCATCTCTACCATTTGACGGTTCAAATCAGCCTGCCCTGCGGGTTGACGGGCATTCCAAGCTGGCTGATTGACTTGATTCGGAGGCAACTGAGTATATACTTGACCCCGACCCATTGGTCGTTGCGGAGCATAATTGCCGGGTCGGAATTGGGTCTGTTGCCCCGGATTTTTCCAAGAGAAGTTAGGGTGGTTCCTCCAAGCTAGATTATAGGCATTCGAGTAGGGGTTGGATCTAACATTCTCTTGTACAGCATAGACATCCTCATAGGGTGAGGATGGAGAGAGAGAAAGGGAAGGATCAGAAAAACTGGGATCAAAGGCCCCAGTTTGGAACCCGTGGGGTTCCGAAAAATGCTGACTCACAGGTTGAGCCGCATCGAGTTGATTCATGAACTCCCGTCCAGAAGGAGCTCGTGAGGAATGGAATCCCGAATTTTGGGATTGAGTGGATCGAGAGTTGTTCATAGAATTGACAGCCATCCACTCTTCCATTCTTTTAGCAACCAAGTCCACCTTATCAAGTTTGTTACAAATCAATTCCATATCAAATGAATGAGAGTCATGGACTTCATTAACATTTGATCTGGGTTGCTGGGACCGGTTAAAAGTATCCATGGAGGCATGATTAATTGAATTCTCACTCATTTCCTCAAATAAATCATGAGCACTATCTGCATCTTTATTGAGGAAATTACCTCCGCAAGAAGCATCCACATGATTTCTGAGTTGCTCAGTCAACCCATGATAGAAGATCTGCACGAGTTGCCATTTCGGCACCTCGTGGTGTGGACACCTCCACAATAAGTCCTGGAATCGCTCCCAGGCCACATGAAACTGCTCCCCTGGCCGCTGGGTATAGGTAGTGATTGCCCGTCTCAAAGCATTGGTACGTCCAACTGGGAAGAATTTCTTCAGAAAGGCCGATTTGAACTCATTCCAAGTTGTAATTGGTCTTCCTATTATCCTATACCAATGCGCGACCTTATCCCTAAGAGAGTGGGGGAAGAGCCTCATGATCATTTGCTCCTCGTTTACATTTCGAGCCTTGGTGGTCTAGACCAAAGTGGTCAAGTCCTCCAAGTGCTGAAATAAATCTTCGGAGCCAAGCCCATGATAATATTTCATCAGGCTTAACACCTGGCGCTTGATTTCTACGTCACCAGTTGGAATCTGGATGTCAGGACGTTCCCCGTAATTTAAAGGATCATAAAAATCCTTCAAGGGCTGAGCACCCTGCATTCTCTGGAACCATTCTTGCATTCTCTGCATTTGTTCCAGCTGCCTTCGAAATTCTTCATCTGGATTTCCAAGCAGAGGAGGCTGTTATTCGGCCATGGGATCAAATTGACCAAAATCCAATTTTCACCTCCTAGAATGTTCTAATGGTCCTTCCAATCAGGGATTCAATGACCGTATTCACAGCATAAACTAAAAGAAAGTCGAAAGGACTGGGGATAGGGACCCTACAGCACAACAAAACAAGGCTGTCCTTAAGTGAGATAGCCTAAGGATCTACTGACTCCCAAAACTCGCCTTAAGACTGTAAATGATTTACTCTACTTGCGTCTGTTTAATCCAACCAGTTAGAAGGAGGGACTGGGGAGAAGGTTCTTCCTTCAGCTTTCGCCTCCGGTTCCTAGTGTACCCCCCAGCCACGGTCGTTTGATGCTACTCCCTTAGCTAGACATCAGATTAATCAGTACAAGTAGGTTAATCAAAAATAATCTCAGACTAGGCCCTGAAGAGCGAATCAGACCTTAAGGCCAACGTCTACTCAATTTTATTAAGGCCGAGGATTGTAGTGCTTATGGAATGTGATGGGCCATTAAAATGGGTTGTGCCCTTAATGATTGATTGAGATTTGTGTAAGTGCATGCACAACCAGGGTTTTCAAGCAAGATTATTTATAATGCGTGAATTTTAATGTTCAAATCTTGCTTAAGTAGCTTTTAGGGTTTCAAATTAGGTGAATTGCAATCAAGTTTCTAGGCAAACTAAGTTGTAAAACACAGGTGAAAATTATTTTCCTTTAAAATCAGAAAGAAAGTGGAGTGCCTGGAATATACCTAGATTGAAAACCCTAAGGAGGAGCTACTTGATGAGTTGGTTTTAAATAGAGTGGTGTGGCCCAAACAACTCAAACAATTTGCCACAATTGCACCACTAAGTTAGGCACTCAAAGATGGTTAACCAAGAATGATTTATACTCTGTTATGTGTTGCTTTGTGTGTACCGATTCCATAGATCAGAACCCGGTTGAGTAGAAACAAATCAAGTTGATTAAGTGCCTTGAATGTGGGTGTGTGTTGTGTGTTTGTTGAAAATTACCCCACAAGATTATCTTTTTGTTGTTTTTTTTTTTTATAAATGAGGGTGGAATGAATGTGAGTGAAAATCCAAACAACCAAACTATTCTTTATATCTTTCTCTCACCACTTTCTATCTTTCCTAATCCTCCAAGCGACCGTCGAGGGGGATTTCTCTCACCACTTTCTATCTTTCTTTCACTTTCGTAGTGTAGATTTTCCACTTTCGTAGTTGTAACAAAAAATTCTTTATAAATAGATGATTGTTTCTCTCTCTCTCTCTTTCTCCCTCTCTCTCTTAAATTTTTGCAAGTAGATTAGCTAGAATTCATCGACCTGATCTCTTGCTTACTAAAAATACAAAAAATAAATAAAAGTGAAGCACGTATTTTTATAAAACCAAACGTTCGCCTCCCCGTGTTCTACTCGGGACTCACTTTTCGAGTTTCAGTTATAAATTTTATCTGATAGACGCGTTTTGCAAGCTACAACGACGGGTTCTCCAAACCTCGATTTCAACACGAGAAACACACACATCATCTCCATTCCACTTAATTTTTGGAAAGGCATGCCATCTCCCGGTAGAACTCAGACATAGGGCCTTTTGGGCAATCAAATAATTAAACATGGATTTATCTGAAGCTAGTAACCACACGAAGTTACAATTAACTAAATTGGAAGAATTACGTAATTTCTCTTACAAAAATGTGTGGATTTATAAAGATTGAACAAAGAAATTTCATGATAAATATATTATTCGAAAAACCTTTGATGTCAATCAACGCATTTGCCTTTTCAATCCTAGATTATGAATTTTTCTAGGAAAACTCAAATCCAAGTGGACCAACCCATTTATTATCCTTAAAACTTATCCATACAGCAATGTTGATCTTTTAAATCCTAAAACAAATACTGCTTTTCAAGTCAACGGCCAGCGTTTAAAGCCCTATCTAGATAATACTTCGAATTTCCCATCAGACACTATTGCTTTAACCGACTTACCCTCTACTGATCATTGATGCAATTCACACTTGGCTGAATTGCGTAAAAGATAGCACTGGATGGGAAGTAACCCATCGTTTTTCTCACTTTTCGTTTTTCTTTTCTTCAGAGGTTTTGACTATCCAAATTTTGACCGCCTTCACCAAGGTAATCTCTTTTCCCTCCCTACTACATGCAGACATGCCATATCTTTAGCATGGGGGGCATTTTTACATTTGACAATCAAATCAAGATTTTCAAAACCCAAAAGCATTCAATTTTGTTATTTCATTTTTCTACATGCATGCCCAAAATAATAATAATATTAATAATAATAATGTTGGAAACTTTTTAAGGAAATGTTGAGATCGAGACCAAGGTTGAAAGATTCATTTTAAGGCACAATGGGATTTAATCTTTAACAAACTAGGGATAAGGATACGGATCTGATTGTTATTTTAGACTAGATCAAGTATCCTTCTTTAAATTCCACCTGAACTCATGATGGTTCAGGTGACGTGATTTCCTTTTGTGACCTGGAAATTACCTGATTTAGTTTCTGATCAAAAAACTTGCATCTCTTACAAAATTCTTGTGTCAAATTTCACACACAAGCCAACACCTAAAAAACATTTAGAAATTAGAAAAACCTCTTGTTTGGCCTTAGTGAAATCCGAAGCAGATCATTGGTTTGAGTTCTCACCACCGAGAAGGAGAAAAATGCCTCCTTTGACAACACGATGTCAACATGTTACCGCCTCAGCACTACTCTATATCTATATCTCATTTCTTTAGATGAAGCATTAAGGCACAATTGTGCAACTCAAGTGTCTTGGACGGTGCTCTACCCACAACATCGGAGCAAGAGCTTGAGTTTGCCTGGAAGTCTCCTTTACACTGCATTGTGTTTTGGGGTTGTAAGCTCCTTGGTGGTGTCTTGGACAGTACTATCTCGAAGTGTTGGCACTAGAGCCCCCTCGAGGATTGGTAACGAGAATGATGATCCTGACACATCTATTATAGGATTAAGCTAAAGATAAGTATGGAGGAGATTCAAAAAAAAAAAGTTTTAAACAAGTACATGACCTTATAAATGTTGCCATTCACAAGCACAGACATAAAGTTTTAAAGGATTATGCAAGTTGAGAATTGAATTCAAGAACCAAGAAAATCCTAACTGCAAAATGATTTCGAGTCATTTGAATTAACAACAAATTAATTTGTAATTTTTTGAGGATACATTGATCCCAATTCATCTAATTTTTGGATTTGAAAAATGAATCCCGATGTTTATCTTTAACAAATCCCATGCCTCTCGTGTTTTAACCAACCAAGGTCCCATAATCTCCTCAAAAGTAGAAAAATTAGTTTTCCCCAAAATTCTATTTTGTAAAAAAAATTAGTTTTGCTAAGAGACTAGCAAAAGATAAGCATGGGGGTGTGATAAACGCCAGTTTATCATCATTCTTATGCCCTAAAACAAACCTAGCTCTTAGAATTTTAACTTCACAAACAGGTTTCTGGGCTCAATTTAGGCATCACTTAGGTTAAGCATGCATTGCATTTTTTTGTGTTTTTGACACGTGTACTTGAGTGTTAGGGATGATTAGATAGCTAGACTTTTAAAACCCTAACATTGAGGAAGGCAACAAGTGAAGAGGAAGCTTAATCCAGTTGGGACTCAGCCAAATCTAGCTCATCATTACTAGATACTAGTTCACTTGAGTTAGGGTTAGCTCCATTAATCTCCATTCAGCTCATCTTGGCTGAGTGGTAACCCAAGGTAGCTCATCTTAGCTCAACCTAGCTCAAGTCAGCTCAGATCCAACTCAACTTAGTTGAGGCTAGCTCATCTCAGCTCCAATCAATTCACTAGGAACTCTAGCTAGCTCAACTAAGTTGACAAGAGTCCACGTCAGCTCAAGTCCAGCTCTCCCTAGCTCCACTCAGCTCATGGTAGCTGAACTCCCTCCAACTTAGTTACTACTTGTCAACTTAGTAGCTAAGCTAGCTCGAGAGTTCCCATCAGAAGTAGGTCCAGCTCAACCCAGCTTCAAACAAGTTGAGACCAACTCAACTTAGCTGAACTACTCAAGCTTAACCGCTAGCAGAAGAATTAGCTAGCTAAGCTAAGTAGCTGAGTACTCATGAAGGCCTCTTCAGCAAGTTCTGCTCCAGTGTAGCTTCAATTTAGCTCCAAACAGTTCTTTCTCAGCTCCTCTTCCTAAACCCTAGTTCCATCCTACCTCCGCCTCTACTCACCTACTAGCTAAGCTAGCTTAGCTAGCTTAGCTAAAAGGTCCACTACATGGCCATTCACCTTCACCAAAAATCACCTCCACCTCATCCCCTTTTTGGTGCCAACCCTAACCAACCACCACCCCCTTCACACCTCTTCCTTTTGGCGCCAAAAAGAAGCACCCTTCCACCACATAACTACCCTTAACCACCACCCTAAGTTGGCATCAAAACCACCTACCTACACCCCTTCAAATTGACGCCAACACTAACCTTATCTCCACCTTACACTTAAGCTACCTAGCCATCCTAACCCTACACCTAATCCCCTTCTAGAAGCCTAGACTTGGAGCCAACTCAACACCACCCTAACTGCCATATAACCACCACATAAGTGGAGCCAAAACACCACCAACACCCCTTCACCTTGACGCCATTTAACATCTACCCTTGATCCCACAACCACCACCACATGGAACCATCCTAACCTTTCCTAATCCCACGCCAACTAACCCACTTAAACCTACCTAGGTTGATGCCAAGCCTCCTTAACTCAAGCACCAAACACCCCTCCACTTGGCGCCATTAAATCCTAGCCTTCCATCCCATAACTTCCACCCTACAACTCCATCTCAAACCTACAACACACCACATCTAATTCCTTAACCGTAGTCACCTCTAAGGATGGCACCAACCACCAAGCACCCTTCCATTTGGCTCCATCTATCCCAACCCTAGGATCCCATAACCACCCTCTACAATCCATCTTAACCCTCCATCCCTTAACCATGCCTACCCCTCTACCACTCCTATAAAAAGACCTGACCTACCACCAAAAAAGGGGGACCCTTGGCTTCATTTATTCACCACATTCCCACCATATTACACCCTTCATTGTCGGCCAATAGAAGAAGGAGAAGAAGAAGATTAAGGGGACACTCTGTCCCTTTGGTGCCTTCTCCTCTTCCCTTCTCTCTTGTGCCCATGCCAGCCAGAGGACCTGCCAAGCAAGGAGGACTCTAGGAAGAGATCTTGAGGGTGGTGCACGCCCACCCTAGGAGAAGTTCTTGTGGGTGGAATTTTTCCACCCTTGGAGGAGCAAGGGCACTCCCTATCTAGGGTTTTCCAGGAGAAGGATCTCACCAACTTGGAGGAGCATTTCAAGGAAGGAGAAGGAGAAACCCTTTTCAACTATGGGAGCAGCCGCAATTGGAGCAAGGCTCTTCTTCTTTTCACCATCATCACAGGAGGATTAGTGTTTCCTTTTCAATTTTTGTATTTTGAATTCTAGTAGTAGAAGCATTCCTCTACTAGCAATTTTGTAAACACTTTTCTCCATATATAAAGTTGCCTCTTCTAAAATTCTTATTTTCATTAAAATCATTGCTTTTACTTTAGTGCACTCACACTCTCTCTCTAATTACCCTAGGTCTGCACGTACCTAGGGTGAGCTTAGAAAGATAATTATTTTGTCACTTAGGTTTTAAGCTTTAGCAAGTTGGTGTAGTCTTTTCCTGCCTTCTATTTCGTTGTCGTCTCATTATTTCAAAACTCAAAAGAAAAAATCTTATATTCAAAATCTAAAAAGAAAGTTGATTTCCCTAATGTCAAGTAAGAGTATTTAAAGTGCATTCTTGCCTTTTTGGACAACCCTAGATACCACCGCTATCTAGGTTTATAAATTGTAAAAGCGATTGTGCATTGGCGTGTTACAATGACTTAAAGACCCTAATTTCAAATCACACTCTTCTTTGCATCAGCGATCAGCCTCGCCAAAATATCTCTAGATTCAACAACAGTTTTAAAAATAACCATCGCCAAATGAGATAATGGGGGCGCGCTTAGTGATAGTTTTACCCATAACTATCTCCAATTTAATTTAAATTACCATTTTCCGTGGACATCGAACTTTGGAGGGGCATGCCTTTACACAGATAATTGGTAGCGGTTCCAAAAAAATCGTCGCCAATTGCTAAATAGTTCACCTATGGCGTGCAAAATGCCCATGCTCCCCTGTAATCATTAGCGACAGTTACTTTCAAAATCGTCCCAAAATCTTACCCCGAGTTAAGTTTGGTTGGGGGAGGAGGAAGGAGGCTTTAGGTAACGATTATTTAGATAATCGTCCCTAAAGGTAACCATTGGCGTATAATTGTCACTAAGAAATCATTACAAATCGCACATTTTGTAGTAGTGTATCTAAAGGTCATTCTAAACTTAGAATGATTTATTGATGCTCACTAACCTATTTGGAAGCTTAGAGAGAGAGAATCACTGTGCATAGCTCTACCAGAGTTGGAGAAGAAAGAGATGCTCAGGGTGAATTAATCAATGAAAATCTAGTTGAATGCTTGGGAAATGATCACCAGAGTCTACTTAGGTGCTCTCAGATCACTACAAATAGATTTGAACTCTTTCTCTTAGGTTCAAAGTTGCCAGAGCTCACTGGAGCTTTGGTGATAGACTGATTTGATCATCAGAGTACAATTCTTGATGAAACATCACAAGATCAGGTTCAAAAGCTTCTTGAGCTTCATGTGAAGCTCTAGAACACATCAATTGGATTACTAGAAGCTTGAATCAATACAATGAACTCAAACTGATCTAAAGAATAACTTGAGTTCATCAGAACTCAAAGATGAATGATTTGATTAATTGAGTTAGGAGAAATAATATGAAAGGAGTTACGATGGTTATGAGATAGTCAAATTAGATGGAAGAACTCTTCTGACCCTTGCCATAGACAGCGGAGGTCCGAAGTTCAATGAAATTAGGCATTTGGTGTGTAGTAGCTATTCCAGAAAAGGAGGTGGAAATGGATCGTGGAAGGTCAAAGAAGATGGAGAAATGGTGTAATTAATGAATGAAAGCTTAAACAAGGCTAGATTGGCCTTGCCAAAGTTAGAGAAGGATGTGAGAAGTAGGATGTCTAAACTAGGCTAAACTACCTAATTAACTGCCTAGAATTACTCTAAAGAACTAGACTAAGCTATCTACTGTTACTTGGATGAAATGGTAAGAAGGAGCTCTAATTTTGGCATGTCGGAGCCAAGAATGAAATAGTTATGGTGAGAGGAGAGTCAACGACAATTGAATATGATGATAGAGAGAGCTAGGGCACTCTTTTGCCGTTGGCAAGGCAAAGGAGAGGAAGAGAAGGTGAGAGAGGTGGCTTCTCTGTCGAAGAAGGCTGAGAATAATGTGAGAAGACTTGCTAGAGTTGGAAAGAAACCTACTGATCGATTACATTGGGGGAAGGAGAAAGGGAACTAATCGTTGTAATTAAAGGGGTGGACGACTATTTATAGCCGTCGAAGAAGCTTAGGGGAAAAGAATATGGACATGAGGTGGTCTAGGTTCATCAGAACCTCTATCGTTGTCTCCAACAATGATGAGTTTGTCCACGTCAGAGTAGTCAGTTAAAGGTGAATTCGAGTTTTTGGATTAACAAGGTTAGTTGAGCTTTTGCTTGATGACCATGGAAATGCTAATCCTCCATCCATTCTCCAATGATCGGAGAGGGATTGTCCATTCTCCAATGATCGGAGAGGGATTTCACTGGTCATCACTGATCATTGAAAGAGAAGAAAATAAGGTGTACAGAGGATCGAATTTTAAATTATGAAGGATTGAATAGAAATGAAAAGCAGTTAGTTGTAATGAATTTAAGGGACTAAAATGCAAATCATCATTTTAAATATGTAAATTAATTTATTTCTTTTTCAACCTTTTATTATAAGTTAAATATATGTTGAATAATTTATTTATGGCCTAAAATTACATTTTTATCCTTTTTGCATTTTTTAATTAAATGATTACTTACATTATTAACTTATATAATATAGTATATATAAGTTTAATTTAATTTAATTATAAATAGCCAAATACTTAGGTTTAAGTCATTATTATTAATTAACTATAGATGAAAACTTATTAAACAATAATTAAGTAATTTTAACATATACTTAAGGCCCTTGTACAATATTGACTTAGTTATAAATTAACCTTGTTTCTATGTTATTCCTAATTAATTAACTAGGTAAATTAGCTTATTTTAATGAATTAAGAGCCATGATGAGTCCCTCATCATGCACTCCACAATAGCCTACGCAAACACCACCCAATTACCCTCCCAAATCCAATGCAACCCACCTTCCAAATCCCTCCAAAATCCGAACAATTCCATAATCCTCAATTCCATATTCCTACTTCCCTAATTTCTAAACCTATTCCCACTTTCCATAAAACCTAAACCTAAACTTCCAACGTAAGCCAACACCACCCCTTGGACATCCCCCCCTCCTATAAAACTGCCACCAACTCTCCCTCTTAGCCTCTCTTACCTTGTCTTCTTCCTTGCCTCCATAACCCTATCCTTCCTTCCTCTATCTTCTTCCATACGTTACTACCATTACCATTACCTTCCTCCACACCAACAACTCACCACCACCATGGCCATCCCCCTCCATCTCTCCTCCACTTTCTAGTCACCATATTTTAGGTCCCTACCTCCTCTAGAATCCTTTCTCCCTTAGGTTTTCCCCTTAAACAAGCTTTCCTCTACCTTCTTCTTCTCCGCCTTCTACTTCTTCTTCAAGCAAGGTGTCCCAAGTCTCCAGCTTCTTTCTCAAGTTCCTCCATGCTTCTCTACATCTTGAGGATCGTGGAGGGCTTCTCCACCGTCGTCATGAATCCTCTATTTCCATCACTTGATCATGCCTTGATTTCTTTACTTCCTCTTCTTCTCTTTCCTCTCATTATTTTCTTTTCGTTTTTGTGCTTACTAGTTGTAGAACTTGATGGCTATCCAATAAAAAATTCTTAGTTTGATAGTATCTTTATTTTACTGCTTTCTTATTACAAAAACCCAAAAAAAGTGTCCTTAGGTTAGTTGAGAAATTCGTATTGACTCAAGAGTCTGAGGTCAAGTTTAGAAAATTTTTTTGTGTGGTCCAATCATCAGCAAATCACTAAATTTTTTCTACTGGTAGAAATTAAGTCTATATTCATGGCACCAAATTTCAAAGTGTAACACTTTCTAAATTATTTTATAAAATTCTTGCACTGATAAGGAGTCAATTTGCATAGTAGAACAAAAAATTGCTGAATTCCCAAATGTTTCTTGAATTTTCTACTCATCCAAAGTACGTGAAAGAAATTGCATTAGTTCTCTCTTTAAATAAGGAATCTTCTATAAAATCAATGAATTTTTATGGTGGTGGTAAGTTTAAGGTTTAGGTGTGTCTTTCATTAGGGGTCAAAATCGCCTGTCTACCCTACTTCCTATTGAAAAATCCAAAAAACTTAGAAAAATCCTTAAGAAAATCACAAAAAATCTTAGAGTGTTTAGTTAGGTTGGGAATATATAGAGAACTTTGCCTCTCTATGAGACAACCCATACTCTCGACTTTACACTTTCATCTTTAGTAGATGAACTTATAAATTTAAACAATCTATTTTTGCAACTACAGCGATGAAATTAGCTTTACTGTGATTTCACGATCAGTTTGTTATTCCTATGAATATATCCTGTTTTGAAGAAGACTTTTGTTTTGAAAAAAATGATAATATAGAAACAAATTTGTGAAATTACGTATCCTTTGAAGATCAACTTGGAATTTTGTGAGTCCTAAGCTTATCTCTAGATTACTTTTATGCCACCTATTATCTTACTAGTTAGGAGGCATGCATTCTAGGAAATTAAAAAACAACACTAGATCTTCTCTAGTTCTCTTCATGCCATCCAATTTGTTTGTTCCATTCTTGTCATTTTCAATTCTTTGCACCTTCATTTCGGCAACAACACTTATTTGCAAATATTAAGTACAAAAAGTTTTGTTAACACCAAAATTACAGTTGAAGTGGAATAAGGTCCTAACAGAATGGGTAGAATTGCATGTCCCTCCTCTCTTAGGATGAGGTTGAAGTAAAATGGGAGGTAGGCCTGATGAAAGGCTCATCACGACTCCTAATTAACACTACTTAACTGGTTTCCCTAGCTAATTACCAAAGAATGCCATTAATATAGGGTTAATTATAATATATAGGTAAAATAGTAAGGACCTAGAAAATATGTTAAAATAATGTAATTAAGGTTTAATTAATGTTAATATAAGTTTAATTAATAATCAGGACTCAAATCATAATCATTTAGCTATGTATTAGGTATTAAATATAACTTATATTAATTAGTGACCTAAGTTGTTAATTAACCTATTTAAGTTAAGCACTTTAATAAATATAGCTAAAATAGGAAAAAATGTAATTTCAAGGCATAGATATTATATTTACATTATTTATAATTATATATAAAAAAGTTGAAAAAGAAATAAAATAAAATAAACCTTCAAATCAATTATTTGCACTTTTGCCCTTAACTTTCATCTCAATCGAGTCCTTTTTATTCTATATAGGTCCTTCTATATTTACATATAGGTCTGTGTGAACACCACCTTCTTCAACCTCTTCTTCTTCCTTCTGAATGGCTAAGGGTCTCCGATGAGCACACCTCATGATCACCGCCCATCCACCAAACTTTACTTCCAAGCTCATCTCACCTCCCTCTTTTCATCCATCATTTTAGATACCTCAGAAATCATAATTCTCCTAGGTGATTAAGCTCACCGGCGTCGAAGAAGGCACCAATGGTTTCCATGAACCTAAACGTGTTCCCATCCAGATACACCCCTTGAGGACCTTCTCCACCTATAAATACCCCTTCGCTTCTCTAATCTCGGTTAGTGGGCTTCCTATCCCTCTTCGCCAACTGAGTTGATGATAGGCTATTCGTATTAAAGCTCTAGCGACCTCTCATCCCTCTTTCAGAGTTTTTGCACTAGTGTAACTTGTCTCCCTCACCTCTTCTTCCTCTCCAGTAGCTATAACAGGGCTTAAGAGCGTCATCTTCTTCGTCTCAACGATTTCCATTCTTGTTGTAGTTTCTTCTCCAAATCCTCTGATTTCCTCCTCCAACAGACCTCAACGGAGTCCCTCTGCCTTTATTCTTCCAGGTAAAATGCAGATTAGCCTTGTTTCTTTGTTTAGATTAGGTTTAGCTAGTTAATTAGGTAGGTATGTAATTCATAGAATCAACTTCGTCTTCTCCATCTCTGGCAAGGCTAATCCAGCCTTGTTGGACTTCATTTCATTTATTCACACACCTAATCATCTTCTCTATCACTCCAAGATTTCATTCGACGTTCTAATTCCCTAATTAATCACTTATACATGCCTAAACCACCTCACATGTACCTGAGCACCTCCGCTGTCTATGGCGGAGGTCTCAGAGCTATTACACATTCAATTAAGGCCCTCCATCACTTCTCCGTACATTCGGGCCCCTTTCCCCTAGTTAATTTCATATATTATCATCTACATGAAAAACACCTAATTTCACTCAACCTCTTGAGCTCACTATCAATGGTAGCTCAAGAGGAGTTTATTTGCTAATTCCTTCTTCACAGAGCATCGCCTCACCTCAATACACATTTCCCCTCACTCAATTGAGTGAGAATCCTCTTTCTGAGTGCATGAGAACTCAAAGCATTTCTTTAAGGCATTCTTGATAAATCCATGTTACCTGTCCTCAATTGATTTAATTGTAAGGTTCTTGAGGTTCCTTGCAACCTTAGGAAGCTTTTGAATCCTTTCTTGATGAGTTTCATGGAGATTTTTCTCTGAACATTGATATCATCCTTCATTGAAGCTCTAGCAAGCTCCGACGACTCCGATTGAGAGCTATAGAGTATGGAACTCCTTGAAAAGCTCCAGATCACCTAGTTTAGAGATGAGGATCAGATTCCAATATTGAGAACTGTGTTTTGATGTCGATTACTTGCTGTTGATCATCATCTTCTCCAACTCTGGTGGAGTTGGAGAGACGTATTGGTTAAGGTTTAGAAGATGAATACAGGTCAAAAAGCTTGAGTATAACATGGAGATCCTATTCTAGGTTTCATTTAGGTCTTAGAACCTATAGCTTTGTCTGTCGAACAACATGTCATTTGAACTCTGCCAACAGTGTCAGGGAGCATGTGTAGAGTGCTCAAAACATGGTTTTGAGGTGCAGAATCAATTCCTAAGGTCGAATTTAGTCTATTTAGGTATCTAATTTGATCTGAGGACCTTTAGAATTAAAAGTCAACATTTCGAGCAAAGGTCAACTCTGGTTGAATTTGATGCATTAAGGATTGAAACTCACATTTTTGGGTTGATTTAAGTTCCTACATGTAATGTGAATATTTTGGAACAAGTTTGAGTGAATTTGATCAAGTTTTGTTAAAGATTTCATCTTCTAACTGTGTTGGGTTCAAATTGGAACCCAGTGTCATTCATTAGCTTTCAGATGAGTTTTAGCTCAAAATCTAACCTAGATTAATCACTTTCAATCTTTAGAATTGATCCAAATCGATTTTTGAAGCAAATATCTATCAGATAGGCTATATCAACTCTAAAATTAGAGTTCTAAGCTTCACATTCAAAGCTCTGAAGCTTCTGAGCTTCTTAAGCATTCTTCTACCTCCAATTCTAAGCTTTTGAGATTCTTAAGCATTCTTCTACCTCCAATTCTTCACAAATCTATGCAGAATGCTCTCTTTCACATTTCTAGATCCTCAATTGAGAGGATTGATTGCATAGCAATCATAGGACTTAAATGACCTAATTTTTTTTTTTTGAAACAAAAAGGAAAGCTATCGTTCTACGATAGCAATCCGGGAGAGCATTTTATTCCTCGAAACTAAAGTAGGAACTTACAATATAGATTCCCACATACGTATGAGGGACCAGCACACATTTACAATTTGTTCCACACAAACGAACCTCTCCTGAAACAAAAAATCATTTCTCGCTCTCCAAACACACCACATCACTACCGCCATATGAATATGCGGCTTATCACGCATCAAAAAGTTTTGCAACAGGATATCCCACATGGGGAGCGGTTCTTTACATACTCTTCTCCAAACCGCATCAATCACCACACATGAGGAGAAAATGTGAGTAGAGCTGTCAGTGGGTAATCCGCAAAGCAGGCAAGACTCTAAGGCATTACCCATCCTCCTATGTCTGAGATCCCCTGTAATCAATCCATCCCTCCTACATAGCCACAGAAATATTTGGACTTTTAATGGGATCTTCAAAAGCCATAGTTTCCATCTTATCAGATCCACCTCATCAGAAATAGACCTCATCATGATCTTGTCATATGCCTGGGTTGGAGTGAAGATCCCATCCCATCGATAGCTATCTTCTAAACTAGCCACTAGTCTGAAGGCCATCAAATCCAATTGTAGCCGTGACTTCTCCTCCCAAGTTCTAGTGCCTTCTTTGCTTGAGTCACCCCCATCAATCCGCCAAGACTCCTCCAACTCAGACCAAAACCTGCTGACCAGATCCCATTTACTTGTCGCAGCTACATAGACTCTCAGATAAGCATCCTTCAGTAGTCCCAACGTCGACCATTCCTCCTGCTAGAACCTGAAAGAGCAACCATCGCCTAACATCGACTGAAACATCTGCCAATTGTCCCTCATTGCTTATACCACAGATTTCCAGAAAGGGGATGGTTTGATTGGCTGAAGTCGGTTCAAAGATCTTTGAGGACTGCCATAGTTTTCTTTAATAAGGACTGCCCAGTTCTTATTCTCATCATTAAGTAATCTGATGGCCCACTTAAGAAGTAATGCATCATAGAATTCTTTAAGGGATTTTATCCCCATTCCACCATGTTCTTTGGGCATACACAATTTATCCCACTTCAAGGGTTGTAAAAATTTACCTTCGTGGCTTGATCCCTTCCAAAAGAATCACTTCCGCATCACATCAATGCTGCTTCCAAATGCGTTTAGGTGCTTTGAACACAGAAAAGAAGAAGACAGGGATGGCGGTAATCACAGAATTTAAGAGAATAAGCCTGCCTCCCTTGGATAAGTATCTGCTACTCTAACCTTCCAATTTGATTGAGATTTTATCAAACAAGATATTCCAATCACTTTTTTTTAATTTGGTGCATTTTAGAGGCAAGCCCAAGTATCTGATTGGAAGAGTAACCAATGGAGTACCCAAAATAGAGGATATGATTGTTTGTTCATCACCAGAAAGCCCAAAATAAACCAAAGATGATTTGTCCCCATTCAATTTTAGGCCGGATATCTCCCCAAAATTCTTGACCATGTGCAATAGTGCTCGTGCTTCCTGCTCTTTCCCCTATACAAAAAAGATTGTGTCGTCGGCATATTGTAATACAGGAGCCATGAAATTCCTATTAAAGATGGAATAGCCTCTAATCATACCAACCTCCGATAATTTGCAAGCAATCCTCGCTAAAGTGTCAACCGCAAGGTTGAAAATATGTGGTGCAAGCAAGCATCCTTGCCTAACCCCGCATTGCGGTTGAATCCATGCCCCACATGGTCTACCGTTTATCAAGGGTGTGAAAGAGGCAATGGTGATGCATCTTTTCATCCATTGTAATCATGTGGATGGAAAACCTCTTCTCTTGAAGACTTCCCATAAATAATGCCACGACACCGAGTCATGAGCCTTTTGGAAATCTACCTTCCAAAGAAATGCCTTACATTTTCTCCGATACCATCCCATCACCATGTTCTGAGCCATGATGGAAGACTCTTGTAATGACTTGTTGGGGAGGAAAGCATATTGGACTGGAAAAATCTAACCCTGCAATACACTCCGAAGTCTATTTGCCAAAACTTTACTCACCACCAAGTATATAGAGTTAGAGAGTGCAATGGGCCTAAAATTTGAAAAGCTGTCCACACCATATTTCTTCGGGAGTAAAAAGAGATACGATCGATTTGTCTTATTGAAACCATAATTGCCCCTTTCAAACTCCCTAACCACCTCCATCACCTCCACTATTAATACATTCCAAAACTCTTTGTAAAAAAAAAACTTGCATTCCATCCGGACCTGAAGAGCCCTCATTGTTCAAGTCACTAATGGCCTCCTACACTTCTTTTTTAGATATAGTGGCCACCAGATTGCCAGCCTGGTCGTTGGAGATTCATGGAAAAATCGACCTAGCCATCATCCAGTCACCCCTACCCACATCCCAAGAGGTATTCTTGAAGTATCTGATGGCTGCTACTCGAATCTCCTGCAAAGAGGATGTTCTCTGATCTCCCACAACAATTAATGAAATATAATTGTGTCTTCTACGTGAACTAGCTGCCACGTGAAAGTATTTAGTGTTGGCGTCCCCCTTTTTGAGCCATAATTGTCTAGAGCGTTCACACCAATCCATTTCCCTCTTCAAATCTTCTTCAGCTATCACCTCCTGCCACTGTTTCCGTGTTTCCAGTTCATGTTCAGATAGAATGGAGGTTGATTCCTTAGCAACCAGCCACTGTACTTGCAACATGGCTTCATGGCATTTCTACTCTCTCTCCACAGCAACAACAGATCCATATTCCTTTAACATTATTCGCATAGAAGCAAGCTTTGAGGCCAATCTAATTGTAGTTGTACCCTCCACCTATTTTGCTTGCCACCATGATGCAATCATTTCATGGAATCCCGATTCCCTGAGCCATGAGCATCTAAACTTGAAATAAGAACCAACCTGAGCATTATCGCCACTATCCCAAACCAATGGTGTATGGTCTGAGAAAGAATGCTCTAAACCAGCCACATATGATAGCTAGAATCTTTCCATCAGGTCTGCATTCCCGAAGAACCTATCTAATTTTGATTTCAAACCATTTCCATTTCTCCATGTAAACTCCACACCCTGCAGATGGGAACTCATTTAGACCTAAATTTTGCACAACCAATTGAAATCCAGCGATGAGCTGTCCATCAGGCCACTTGCTCTATCCGTTCCTATCAATGTGCAGTTGAAATCTCCTCCTATCAGCCATGGGAGGCCCCGTGTATGAGTTGCAATCGCTGAAAGATCCTCCAATAGTTCATACCGAGAGTTCTTAGCACATGGTCCATACACCCCAGTAATTACACACTCCAACTCTCCCTGAACCATCTTGCACTTACAAGTGATCACATGCCAAGATTTGAACGTCTCAATCAATTCTAGATAAGCCTTCCTCCACTAAATGGCAACCCCACTAGACCTCACTTGTGCATTCAGATTCACACAATCAATACTACTAACACTCTTCATTTCATTGCACATTAGACTATTATCATCCTCAATATGTGTTTCTTGGATAAGTGCATAGTCAATCTCCCATTCCCTTAAATATCTTGCAAGTGAGGTTCTTCGGACTCTATCGTGCAACCCACGCACATTCCATGAGAGGGCTCTCATCTTCCCTCTTGTGAAACCCCCTTGTTTGCTTGTTGGGATCGTTCCACTCTAAGCACTACTGCTATAGAGTTTTCATCCATCCTTCTAGAATCAACATTCCTTCTTTGCCTTAGCTTGTATGGGGATCTACCTAGAGTAGATTTTGATGTAGCTCCAGTCCCAAACTTCAACCCTTCTACAGCCTGAAAGGAAAGGTGTTGTCTTAGTGAATTAACTGGGATCTCTTGTAGAACCCCAACAGCTGAATTCTCTTCAGCTGCAGGTTGGTCGCTCTTCATGTCTAACATCTCCTCCTCTTCCACCCTTGTGTGATGGTGATCCTTCCTCTTTTTTGGCTCAGGTGCTTCCTCTGGTGGGTCTCAGCCCAACTGCTCCTGATTGAGTTCCTCCCTTACAGCATTTGCATAAGTCTTCTTCCCATCTTGCTCCTGGACATCTACCTCCACACATCCAAACCGTAGTCGTCTTAGCCATGAATTGCCTCCATAGTGCAGTACAATCTTCTCTAGTACCAACCCACCTCTGAAGACATCAACATTAACACATAGCTGACGACCATCTCCTTCCCATAAACCAACCTCCGCATCTTCTACCAATTTTGCGAACCCTATTATCATGGAGGCGATCACATATTTTGATCCCAGATACCATGGCAGGCCTCTGATTTCCAACCTCCCCGATCGACACCCAAACCTCTGAGGTGGTCATTCTGACAACGCACCATCAAAAGGCGACACCAATCACCATAACACTGTTAAATTCTCAAAAACACTCAATTAAAACCTAAGGCATTCCACATCAATCATGCCCAATCCAAAAACCACAAACTGCATGGGAGAAAGAGTGGCAATCTTCCAACTTTCAACAAATAGGGATAGGGATCTTAGTAATAGCTGGAGGAACTCTAGAGAGGGGTTTCCAGCCATCACTTCTCCGACTAGAGCACGTTTGAGCACTAGTTCAGAAACCCTAATATCTTCAGAGATTGGGACCTCCACATCAATGGAATGACCCATATATGCATCAGGCGGTGGAGTTGGGCCTTCTCTATTTACCGGCCTAGGGCGAAGAGAAGCTGATGGGAACATCATCATGAGCCCTAACTAGCTCATTTTGGCCCATAAAAGAGAACAAAAGCTCCTACATAACCAACTAGAGGTCCTAATTCACTAAATAACCTTTCTAAGATAAAAGTAAGAAATAAGGGGTAAAATTGCAATTTTACCATTGCAATGCAACAACATGTTTTCTCATGAGCTAAACATAGGTCAAATGGTTTTAACAGGATAATAAGTGGGTTGAATTAGACAGAAAAGGGTTCGTGTGAATGCTAGGAATTAAATGACTTCTTATAACCATAAAATAGACCCACTTGATTTAATAAGATTCTGGTCAGGATAAAATTCACATAAACCCTCTAAAAATCATAAAAAAATATTCTCTAGGGTTTATAACCTTCAATTTGGCCATTGGAACCTATTTTGACCTAAAATGGGGTCTCAGACAAATATTTACCCTAAATTAGGTTTTTACATAAATTATCCAGTCAAACGTGGTCAAACCCAAACTCCAACTTCACCATTGGATTCCTTAGGTCTAAATTAGGTTTATACCAAAATTTGGACCTAAGAGGAATTCATCCTGACCCACTTTGCAAATAGGTCCAGCCTGATTACAGTTTTACCCTTAGATTTCAAAAACCCTTACAAATGACACCCTATCTTCTTCTTCATTCTTTGCAATTAGGTCTCTCCACCATTATAGTAGAGGGAATCCTACTCCAGCGAGATTGCAAGAGCAATTTCTCCCTGATCTCTCAGAGAATCCCCTTCAAAATTGAAAGGGAGATTCTCTGAGAAATCTCCTCCAATGTGAACCTAATTTGAAGCCCTATTTGGTACCCAATCTCTCATGCAAATGCATGAGAGATTTGGGTCTCTCTCGAGTTTCCATCTCCGACGAACTTTCCTTGCTTGGAAGCTTAGCTTCCAAGCATAAATCCAACCCTAGGGTCTATTTAAGAGACCCCAAATCACCCCGCATCTCCTAAGCTTGAAATTGACCAGGAAAACCCCTCAAATTCGTATCTCCTCCTCCGGCCAGTTCGCTCATCAAGCTTCGGTGACCTTCCCTGATTTCCCTCGTTGTCTAGCTACAATACCGGTGGCAGGTTCCTCTCCCTCATGTTTGTCCGCATTGTAGAGTATCCGCTGACGCCTCTGCATCCCCTTCGTCCTCGCCGACCTCCCCCACTGAGCACCTTCGTCTCTGACGTCGGTGATACGCACAGACGCCATCCTTGCCTCCCTCTTCATCCCTTCATGCCCAGATAAGTTCCCTCTCCCTTCTACTCCTTTTTCCCTCTTTTTATTTCTCAAAAACACCCCTTGATGCCACCAAATACCATCACCTTCTCCACCTTCGGCCAAACCACCGACGAGGCATCCCCATCTCTCCGCACCTCCACCCACCTCGCCAACCACCCTACGACCTCCGCAACACTCCCACTGATCACAACCCCCCACTCACAACACTCCATCATTCACCCACAAGCACCACCGAACACACCCACACACACGGCCACAGTGTGCCCTAGGCACGCTACCTCAGGTGGTCCCACTCCACTCCGACCATTGCAGTACACTCGTCGTGCCTCGACAAAGCCTTCTGAACATTCTGACATGGCCACAAGGCCGTTTGCGTGATTATAGGTTTAGGGGCTCGTCGCCATTGAAGCGAAGCTCGAAACAAGCTTGCAAGCTGCTCTAAGCTTCGCCTGCTCCAGACTTGTGTCCCAGGCTACGCGGGGCACTCTCGCGAACAACTCCAGGCATCTAATTGGTGCTGAAGGCTGAAGCTGTAGCTGCAATCAAACGAAGTTCTCTGACGTAGGCGCGTGCGAGGAGTGTGGGCAGATAGTCTCACCTCAGAACTGGACGAAGAGTCGCGCCCATATAAATTATTTTTCTGCCAGTGGCTTATCGCCTCCTACTCACGGGGTAAGGTCCCCTCTCACCTGATCCAATGCCTTGTCCACAACCACCCCCCTCGGACCTGGTGATCCGACCTGACCCAGCACACCTCGCCCACCACCGCACATCAGTGGGCCTGGTCCCGGACATGTACCCGACCTGATTACCCGAGAAGTGGCTCTGGGAGAGCGAACCCAAGAGAGAAAGGAGAGAAGAGAGATCGCGTGGGTAAGGGGTAGGTTTTGCTCTGCCATGGAAGAAGAAGGAGGAGGCCAAAGAGGAAGCTAAGGAAGGAGAAGACAAGGCTGAAGAGGAAGCTAAGGAGCTGAAGAGCTGAAGCAGAGAGAGGATGGAAAAGGGTGAAGGTAGAAGAAGAAGAAGAAGCTAAAGGCAACCAAGACAGAGAAGAAGGCAGAGGAAGAGATAGGCTAAGGCAAGGAATCAGAAGAAGAGAAAGCAACCGCCAAAGATAGAGAAGAGAAGAGAAGACAGAGAAGAGAAGAGAAGGAGAAGAAAGAAGATCAAGCACTGTAACATCCACAAATTTAAGGCGTCTGATTCATAAATCAGACGTCCAATTTTGTGCTTATTCACATACATTGATTTCTTTAATATTCTGTGCGTACATTTATCTTTTTGCACTATAACTTTGATTTTTATTGCATATTATATTCAAATTCTCAAGTTGTGATCTTGATTCTAAACCCTAATTTGTTCCATGTGTTCGACCTCGGACTTTAAATTCGAGTAATAAATTGTATTTGTTTCGAATGCTTTTTCGACTGTACTACAACGTGACTTTTCTAAAACTTGATCAAGCGCTCCTAACATTTTGGCACCGTTGCCGGGGACTTACAGGCGATTTTAGAAATCTTGATTACAATTGCTGATTTGGTACTAACTTGATATATCTATTTTGTTGTGATTGTTTTAGGGGAGAAGATTCAAAGGGACATAGCCGCACAACAAACATGCCCAGGGTAGGTAATTTCTGATTAATCTCTTTCTCTTAAGCCCCTTATTCTAAAAAGAAAAAACAAGATAAAATCAATTAGGGCTACTTGCTTTCCATCTCTAGCTAATTCACCAAAGTTTGCCTGATTTGATTTCAACAACAATACTAATTTGTGCATCCATTTAAGGTAACTAGGGCTACCACCTTCTTGATTGAGCCCTAGATGCCATATTTGGCAGCTAAATTGAACCAAAATTAGAGCCAAAGTAAGGATTTCAATTTAGGGTTTTAGAAACACACCTTCATAAGCAAGAATCAACTCTCCAAAAAGAGGTGTGCCTAAGCCTTGGTTGAAGAGACTTATTCAAGAAAACCCTAAAATTCAGGCTCTTAATCTCATTTGAATCCTAAAAGAAAGGACCTAAAACTTCTCAAAGGACAAATAGGTGAAGTTGACCCCCTTGTTGGGTCAACCAACCTTGAAATTAGGTCACTTTTGCACTCAATACATCTAAAGTTCAAGTGAAATCTTAAGAACATTTACTCTTAAATAAAACCGGTAGACTTAAGAGGTCAAAGTCCTCATTCTGGTCTACCTGGAACATCAGTGACAAGAGAGGTCGGGTGGGGGAAACCCTGTAACTCGTGGGGATGCCCTACTGTGTAGGGATCTTTGCGGGACTCTCCCTCTCTAGCTGCCCTGGTATTTCTTAGGTGGACAGCTTTCTGACTATGGAGTATCATCCACCTCAAACCTCTATAGTCATCCAAATTTTTGGGTGTTTTCATTGGGTCCAGCACATTCTACTCTCGTCTAAACCATCGGTGCATGTTTGGTAGCAAGTCCTTAAGACCATCCTTACGACCTCCTTTAGTGATTCACTCCCGCCGAGGCTAGGCCTCGACGTCTGTGTTTGTGCAGCAACCCCACCACATAGACATCTCCTCTAATTCATCTGAACCAAGTTCTCCTTCTTCCATCATCATAGCACAACCAGTAGAAGAAGAGAATAACCATGAGAACCAACTTCAGCGCCTTAATGATCTATTTCAAGCCTTTGTAAACCCGCCACAACGTCTTATGATGCGAGATCACTATATTCCCGCTGCGGTGGCGATCGAACCTCGAGTCCAAATCCCTATTGGAGGTCCTGATTCTAAACTCAAGCCCAACATGATTCATGCTATTCCAAAGTTTCATGGGCTTAATTCCGAGGATCCCTTCCAGCACATCAAACAACTCAAACATCTGGCCCAGACCTTTGGGTCAAATGCCCAAAATCGGGATATTCTTCTCATGAAGATGTTCTCCTTCTCTCTCATGGACAAGGCAGCTCATTGGTATCAGACTCAAATGCATGCAATCAACACGTGGGTTGAACTACAATCCGAATTCTTGAAAAAGTTCTTCCTAGTTGGTCAGACGAATGCCTTAGGACACTAGATCACACACTTCACCCAGCAAACTGGAGAACCTCTTCATGAAGCATTGGACCATTTCCTGGATCTCATGCGAAAGTGCCCCCATCATGGAGTTCCTAAATGGGAACAAGTCCAGTCATTTTACCAGGGACTCCGTTAAGACATCTGCTTATTCGTTAATGCAACCTGTGGAGGAAATATCATGGGTTAACACGAAGATACTGTATGGGAGATTCTCGAGAATATGTGCAAGAACTCCATCAATAATGACTCCATGGGCTTATTCGACCAGATGAATGCCCACGCATCAACGAATCCAAGGGGATTACATGAGACGCAGGGCCTGTCTGCATCCGTCGACTTGGAATTGATGGCCAATCGGTTGGACAAGGCCTCTATCATTGAGAAGAAGGTGAACGAGCTGACTCAACATCTGCAGCGAGCCACCTCTATGCAAAACCCATTTGCATAGCCGCCTTCTGAGAGGGAAGCTGTGCATAGCATCTACCACCGATCTTCTCAGGAGATGGACCCGTATCCACCCCTGTCTGACTCTAGGATCAGAGGGAACTCCAATCCGACTTACTCTAGTTAGGGGAACTCTGAACCCTTATACTCTAACTTCCCTGAGGTTCCTTAGACCTGCGAGGACCTCAACGCCATCTAGAATGACCCATTTTCTAATACCTATAACCCTGGATGGCGGAATCATCCCAACTTCCTGTGGACAGGAAATAATCAGAATCAAAGACCACCATATCAACCCTATCCATAAGCTCCTCGTCCATATCAGCCGCCTCAACCTCGGCCCAACCCTACCTATCAATCTGGGCCAGCTTAAATAAATCAAATGACTCTTATCCATCAGACTCTGGCTGACATTCAGAAGATGAATGGGGCTATGCAAAAATAGCATAAGGACAAGATCACAGAGGTTCGCAATCAACTCTCCCAGATGGTGAATTCCCACCAACCTTGCACACTCCCTTCGCATCCTCTACCGAATCCAAATAACGTGCCAAACCAAAGGTGCACTATGAACCCAAACTCGGGCCAAGCCCACATGATTTATCAAGCCCCTTCTGTTCCATTACCTGATAGGATAGAAGCTTCGACATCGCATGCAGGATTTCAGCAGTAGCACCTATTTTACCAACTCCAAACCAAAATCGAGCAGGATTAAATTCTGTAACAACCTGTAATGGCAAAGCAACATAAGACTCACCTTATCCAAGCCACTTTCAACATAGTAGTAACCCAAGCCCTAGGATAGTTATCTAGGATACCCCTGTCCTAGATCAAGAACCTGGACCTATTCTAGAGGAACCATCCAAGGTTCCATTTCTCGAGGCCTTGACCAAGGGAAAGAGGACAAATAAACACGTGGCACCTGAGGAGGATCTGGTCAAGCTTTTTGAATAGGTCCATATAAACATCCCCTTGATGGATGTGATCCACCACGTACTAGCTTATGCACAATTTCTGAAAGACATGTGTACACCCAAGCATAAGCCGCAAATCAAAAGTGGGAGTCCAATCGTATTGTCAGAGCAAGCTAGCTCTGTAATTTTGAGTAAACTCTCACCTAAGGCAAAAGACCCAGGTACTCCCCTGATATCTTGTACCATTGGTGATATTCAATTTGATAGAGCTTTATTAGATCTAGGAGCCTCCATAAACCTAATACCTACATCCCTACTTGACCATCTTGAGGAATCTGAGCTTAAACCAACAAAGGTGACATTGCAGTTGGCTGATCGATCTATTAAGTCACCTAAAGGAGTACTTGAGGATGTCATTGTTAGGGTGCAGGATTTCTATTTCCTGGTGGACTTTGTAGTCTTGGATATGGATGCTCCAGAAAATCCAAGGGATACAACAATTATACTAGGGAGACCCTTTTTGGCCACTGCTAGGGCCAATATAAATTGTGAGGAGGGACAAATTGAACTAAAATTCAGGAACCAAACATTAAATATTGACATCTTTAAGGCCCAACAAGGGATTAATTGCGGTGTTGTAGAACAGATATGTGATATCAAGGCTGTGGTTGATGATCCATATATTGAGGAAAACCTGACAACTTCCAATCAACCACAAGAGGATCAAAACCTGTAATCAGAGGAGTACGAACTTGACCTAGATACACCCATAACTCCTTCCCTTGCTCCTGACACACACCCCGAACCGCCCACTGCTGCTGATAACCCTATTTTGGAACTCAAGCCTCTTCTTGACCATCTGAAGTATGTCTTTTTGGGTTCCAATCAGACATTTTCTGTGATTATCAATTCCAGACTCACACCTGATCAGGAATCTCGTCTAATTACTGTTCTCCAGCAACATCGTAGAGCCATTGGATGGACTCTCGATGATTTGACTAGTATCAGCCCCTCTTACTGCACACACCGTATCTACACCAAAGTGGGCACATGACCTTCCTGTGAAATGCAGAGACATTTGAATCCTAATCTGCAGGAGGTCATGAAAAAGGAGATCATCAAGTGGTTAGACACAGGGATCATCTACCCGATCTCCGACAGTCGGTGGGTGAGTCCAATCTAGGTTGTGCCTAAGAAGGTAGGACTCACCATGACCACAACTGAAACTGGAGAAATCATACCGACCAGTGTGGCAAACTCGTGGAGAGTCTACATTGATTACAGAAGACTCAATTCCTCCACAAAGAAGGATCATTTCTCACTACCGTTTATTGATCAGATCCTCGAGAAACTAGCAGGAAATAAGTTCTTCTACTTTTTGGATGGGTACTCCAGTTATAACCAGGTGGCAATCCATCCTGAGGACTAAGAAAAGACCACTTTCACCTACCCCTTCAGGACATACGCGTTTCGAAGGATGCTGTTTGGTCTCTGCAATGCACCTGCTACTTTTCAGCGGTGCATGCTTGCCATATTCTCAGATATGGTAGGTGATTATCTGGAAGTCTTCATGGATGACTTTTCAATATTCGAAGAATCATTTGACGATTGCCTCCTACACTTGGTCCAAATCCTCAGGCGGTGCATTGACGTGAATCTGGTTCTTTCCTGGGAAAAGAGCAATTTCATGGTGCCTGAAGGAATTGTCCTAGGACATCTCATATCAGAAAAGGGCAACCAAGTCAATCGAGCCAAGGTGAACTTGATTTTCAAACTCCCTATGCCTATCTCGATCAAGGACATCCGATCTTTTTTGGGGCATGTCGATTTTTACTGTCAATTCATTCCTAATTTCTCAAAGATCGCGCGCCCCTTGACCACTCTGCTTTCTAAGGATGTACCTTTCGAAATCTCCAAGGAATGCACTCAAGCATTTGAAATCCTCCGTGATCGAGTTACCCAAGCTCCAATCCTACAATCCCCTGATTGGTCTCAACCCTTTGAGATCATGTGGAATGCATCTGATTTCGCTATAGGAGCAGTACTCAGGCAAAAAATTGATGGGAAATCCATGGTCATCTACTATGCTAGCAAGACACTTGACGAGGCTCAGCGTAACTACACAGTTACTAAGAAAGAGCTACTAGCTGTAGTATTTACCCTAGAAAAATTTAGATCATATCTCCTAAGGTCCCATGTTATCATTTACTAGGATCACACAGCTGTAAGGCATCTCCTTACGAAGAAGGATGTGAAACCTCGATTAATACATTGGATCTTGCTATTGCAAGAGTTTAACCTCGAGATTCATGACAAATCGAGAAAACAGAACGTGGTAGCTAATCACTTGTCCTGCCTTCCTTCTGAGATCATTGACCCTTCCGGACCCATCACGGAATATTTTCCTGATGAGCACCTCCTGACATCAATACATGGCTTCCATGGTTTGCTGATATAGTAAACTACCTGGCATCACATCAGATCCCATCCGATTGGCCGAAAGCCAAGAAGGAAAAATTGCTTTCTGATGCCAAGTATTACTTCTGGGAAGACATGTATCTTTTCCGCATCGGAGTTGATCAAATCATTCGACGATGTGTCGCGAAAGTGAAAATTCAGGACATTGTCCTTCTGCTATGATCAAGCATGTGTGGACATTTCTCATGTCATAAAATAGCAGCGAAAGTCCTCCAGTGCGGCTTCTATTGGCCCACGATTTTCAAAGATGCATACAATCACTGTATGGCATGCACTCGTTGCCAGACCCTAGGCAACATGAGCCATCATGATATGATGCCCTTACAGTCGATTCTCATATGTGAAATGTTTGACGTGTGGGGGATTGATTTTATGGGACCCTTCCCTATTTTGGACGGCTTCAAGTACATTCTACTAGCTGTTGACTACGTGTCCAAATGGATTGAAGCCATTCCGACCCGAACCAATGATCATAAGGTGGTTACCAAATTCATTCATCAGAACATCTTTCCACGATTTGGGATTCCATGTGCTATAATATCTGATGGAGGGACTCATTTCACTAATGCTCAGTTCAGGTCACTGATGACCAAGTACGGAGTGTCGCACCGAATCTCTACTCCTTACCACCCCCAAACTAATGGTCTAACTGAGCTATCAAATCGGGAGATCAAGAAAATCCTCTAGGTTACTGTTCGACCTGATAGGAAGGACTGGTCATCCTGACTTCTGGAAGCTTTGTGGGCTTATAGGGCCACCCACAAAACCCAATTAGGTATGTCTCCCTTCAGATTGGTGTATGGGAAGGCATGTCACCTCCCCGTCGAATTGGAGCACAAGGCCTATTGGGCAGTACGGAACTGCAACCTAGATCTTTCTAAGGCAGGAACCCACAGAAAACTTCAAATGAGCGAGATCAATGAATTACGCCATGACGCGTATGAGAACTCACGAATTTACAAAGAGCGGATTAAGGCCTTTCACAATAAGAACATATCTAGAAAGATCTTCCACCCTGGTCAAAAAGTCCTACTCTTTGATGCCAAGCTTAAATTGTTCCCAGGAAAACTACAATCAAAATGGATCGGACCTTACCTCGTCCGACGAATCTTTGGAAATGGAACCATCGAGATCAATCCACTCAGCCACGATTCAGAACCTTTCATCGTGAATGATCAAAGACTCAAACCGTTCATTGATTTGACCGATACAAATTTGGCTGAGACAACCTTTACCCTCCATTCTCCCTGAGCTCATTGCACCCAGCCGATGGCGTAAAACTCAGTGCTTAACGAGAGGCAACCCGTCATTTTTGAAAAACCCGAAACCTTTCTTGACATTCCTATGCTGAATTCATATTGCACTTTCGGGTTCATCCATTAGAACAACCGACCCCACCTTAGGTACTCGTACCAGAGTTTTGAAATCATTCGCAACAGCCACCTCGACCCATTCGCCCACCTAGAACCTATTCTAATGAATGATCTAAGCAGAACGCGAACCCACCTAATTTACAATGGGGACATTGCATATAGTAGGCATGGGGGGTATGAAAGTGCAAAACACCGTGAAAACTCATCTCACAAGAAAAGGTTTTAACAAAAAAATCACATATCACAAAAATACCAAAAAAAATGAAAAAAATTCTTGAAAAAAAAAAATTCTGAGGGGAGAGAAAATTTTGAGGCCATACAAATCATGGGGAGAAAATGGGGAAAAGTGAGAAATGTTAAAAAAAGGAGCACAAAATGAAAAGAAAAAGAAGAGATGGTCATTAGTAAGAAATTAAGGGATTAACTCGGTTCTAGACCATATCAAGAAAAAGAAAATGAAAGGAAAAAATGCTAAGGAAACACAGAAGAGATTAGTAGGAATGCTGATCTTAGGCCTCTTAAGCTAGACTCCTAGGCTTAAAAATTCAAGTATCCGCTAAGATCTGGATAGTCCTCAAGAGGTTGGGGAAAATGCGAAGCTTAAGTATTAGGTCTAAGGCTTAGGGCATATTCGGCCTCATTAACTGACCTCTGGTTTGCAGGACTCGGTAACCTAAGCACCCCAATAAACACACAGTCTGGTTCAATGTGCATAAGTATCAAAATCATGCAAAAGTGTTTAATTGTTCTGAAAAAAGTAGCCTAGATTAGGAGCGGACGATCAACACAAGTTGGTTTGGACGAGTTCCCGATGTGGAGAGGCAGGAAATTCCACTCAAAGATGCGTAATAACATGTCTCCTCGGTGCTTGTCTCCTAGGATATTTACATATCCTACTGGGGGCATGTAAGCACCCTGTGCTGGTTCAGATGCCATGGGCGACATTATCATGAAATGTCGATTGCCAGGGTCTGGATTTAGCTACAGAACACCGTGGGCGGGATTATCTCAAAATCTTGAAAGCTAGGGTTCTGGGGATTGCCATGGGCGGTGTTATCACAAAGCATCGATTTCTAGGGACCTTTCAAGGATTGATGATGGGGACGAAGAATCCAATACAAAACGTGTTGAGAAGCCAATCTAAAGCTAGAAATAAAAAGAAAAGAAAGAGAAAACTCTCCAAACAAAGAAAATCCTCTGTCTCTCTCTTACAAAAATGCACTGCAAACTGAACCAAGGCTAACATATGTTACAAGCACGGCTGCTTTAACTGCGGAGTCCAACGAACCTTAGGATAGTTCCTGTGGGCCTTAAAAATCTTCACAATGGACTAAGGCTAGAGCTGGTCAGGTCTGGATCTTGGTTGGTACTTGAGTACCTTTGGGACTACTATCAACATTCTAACCTAATCAAAAGAAAAAAAGCTCTCATCATAGTTTTGAACATCAAAGAATTCATGGTCTAGAATCGAAGTTAAAACCTTAAAAATTTGCTAAGGGACTAACAAAAGATAGGCATGGGGGTATGATGGGAACACCATCATGAGTCCTAACTAGCATATTTTAACCCATAAAAGAGAACAAAAGCTCCTACATAACCAACTGGAGGTCCTAATTCATTGAATAACCTTTTTGAGATAGTAGCAAGAAATAAGGGGTAAAACTGTAATTTTACCATTACAGTGCAACAACATGTTTTCTCATGAGCTAAACACAAGTCAAATGGTTTTAACAGTATAATAAGTGGGTTGAATCAGATAGAAAAGGGTTCGTGTGAATGCTGGGAATTAAATGACTTCTTATAATCCTAAAATAGACCCACTTGATTTAGCAAGGTTTTGGTTAGGATAAAATTCACCTAAACCCTCTAAAAATCATAGGAAAATATCCTCTAGGGTTTAAAACCTTCAATTTGGCCATTGGAACCTATTTTGACCTAAAATGGGGTCTCAGACAAATATTTGCCCTAAATTGAGTTTTTACGTAAATTACCCAGTCAAACATAGTCAAACCCAAAATCCAACTTTACCATTGGATTCCTTAGGTCCAAATTAGGTTTTTACCAAAATTTGGACCTAGGAGGAATTCATATTGACCCACTTTGCAAATAGGTTCAGCCCAATTACATTTCTACCCCTAGATTTTAAAAACCCTTACAATTGATCCCCTATCTTCTTCTTCATTTTTTGCAATTAGGTCCCTCCACAATTATAGCGGAGGGAATCCTACTCCGACGAGATTTCAAGAGCGATTTCTCCCTGATCTCTCAGAGAATCCCCTTCAAAATTGAAAGGGATATTCTCTGAGAAATCTCCTCCAATGTGAACCTAATTTGAAGCCCTATTTGGTACCCAATCTCTCATGCGAACGCATGAGAGATTTGGGTCTCTCTCTCGAGTTTCCATCGCCGGTGAACTTCCCTTGCTTGGAAGCTTGGCTTCGATGCACAAATCCAACCTCTAGGGCCTATTTAAGAGACCCCAAATCACCCTGCATCTCCTAAGCTTGAAATTGACCAGGAAAACCCCTCAAATTCGTCTCTCCTCCTCCAGCCAGTTCACTCATCAAGCTCCAGTGACCTTCCCTGATTTCCCTCATCGCCTAGCCACAATATCGGTGGTAGGTTCCTCTCCTTCATGTTCATCCACGTTGCGCAGTACCCGTCAACGCCTCTGCATCCCCTTCGTCCTCGTCGACCTCCCCCACTGAGCACCTTCGTCTCCGGCATCGGCGATACACACAGACGCCATCCCTGCCTCCCTCTTCATCCCTTCACACCGAGATAAGTTCCCTCTCCCTTCTACTCCTTTCTCCCTCTTTTTATTTCTCAAAAACACCCCTCGACGCCACCGAACACCATCACCTTCTCCGCCTACGGCCAAACCTCCGGCGAGGTGCCCTCGTCGCTCCGCACCTCCACCCACCTCGCCAACCACCCTACGACCTCCGCAACACCCCACTGATCACAACCCCCCACTCACAACACTCCATCACTCACCCACATGCACCTTTGAACACACCCACACACATGGCCACAGTGTGCCCTAGGTGCACTACCTCAGGCGGTCCCACTCCACGTCGACCATCGCAATACACTCGTCGTGCCTCAAAGAAGCCTTTTGAACATTCTGACATGGCCATAACTTTGATTTTTATTGTATAATATATTCAAATTCTCAAGTTATGATCTTGATTTCTAAACCCTAATTTGCTCCCTGTGTTCGACCTCGGATTTTAAATTCGAGTAATAAATTGTATTTGTTTCGAATGCTTTTTCGACTGTACTACAACGCGACTTTTCTAAAACTCAATCAAGCACTCCTAACAGCAGCCCCCTCTCCCAGATCTCCCTCTATTCCCTATGCAAACAGCTCACTTGCAACCATGGCCTCTGCATCCAAGCAAACCAGAGGAGATCGACAAACCGCCGCCATGTGTCCTTGCCTTCGACAGCGAAAACACACAATCTCCTTATTAACCCTTCTCCACTCCTCCTTTACTACCCTCCCTCTGTCCACATGACTCCTTCTTCTTGAGGCATAATTGTAGTATAATTCATGCATAAATAGCATACATTGCATCTTTTCTGTTTTATACAGATATTCATGAAATAATGTTATAATGTACTACTTAGTGCATTATTTGGCTTGCAGGCAATAAGAAGCTCAGGAGATGGCCTAAAGCTGGATCTGAAGCAAGGAAGAAGCTAGAGCTGCAGCAAAGCTGGAGCAAAAGCCCTGGAACAAAGAGGAAGAAATAATGTAGGGAGAGGTATACTACTCAACTAAGTAGAATTTTAATGTAGGAGTTAAATTATGAAGAACATAGGACCTTTCCTAGCCTGAGGATAGCCCTAGAGACCCTCCTAAACCCTAATCGCCCTTAGATTAGGCCACCTTAGCCTAGGATACCTCAAAACCCTCATTTCCAGCCCATATCTAGACGTCCAGGTAGGTTGCTGGATGTCTAGAACCCTTAGACACCACCTACAAACCTAGAACCCAATTCTGCTAGAATATTAGACATCCAGACAAGGTGTCAGATGTCCAATTTTTGCAGAATTCCAAGATAGAACCAAAACTCCTTCTTGACTCAACATTGGACGTCCAAACCAGAGTTCTGGATTTCTGATTTTGAAGTATAAGTCCTCTAATTGTTAAATTAGACGTCTGGAACCCTTCTCCAATCCCTCCCTGTTGTTGAAATCAAACTTGGATCTTGATTTCCTAAGCCCCTAAACCCAATTCTACACCATAGGGGACCTAAATTAAGGTGCCCAAAGCCTAGTACACTACCCTAAGACCCTCCTAAGAACCTAATTAGGTTCTCACTAAACCCAATTGACTTAGATCTAAGTCAATTACACTTCACCTATTCAATTAGACTCATAGAGTCCAATTGAGCTCAAATCTCAACCAACAAAATTCCAATTGAACTTAGTGAGAGTCCAATTGACTCAAGCCTAACCTAATTGGGTATTTTATCTCCCAATTAGACACACATCCACACAATTAAACTTGTAATAAGTTTAATTGCACTTTCACATTAGTATTAGGGTTTATAACCCTAATTCTAGGAGCCTACCTCAACCCAATCACCTAGACATATAGGACTCGACCTAGACCACATAACCACACCCACCTAGTCATGCACACACACTCACACACATACACTTGGCCACCACCTTTAGAGTTCTCTAGAACTCTCCCTAAGTGGCACCACTTTGAGTTGCCAAAAATAGCAACCAAAGTAATCCATTCTTAGATCCACAATTTGTGGATCTAAGAAGACCACTCCCAACCAAAGTTGACGCCAACTTTGGAGTTCCTCTAGAGAACTCTATAGTTCTCTAGATTACCCCCCCCCCCCCCAGTCTATTTAAGGGACCCCTTGGACGGCCATGCACCCCCAATCTTGGATACTACCTCCATCATTTTTCTTTGAATACCAATACGTCCTGCCATCAAATTTACCCCTGAACTATGACATTCACCATCTATGTTCAATGGATAGAAATCTATGATGTCCTAAGTAATAGAACCTCTTACTTTTTGGCAGTCGTAGGTGATGGGTATCTTCCATACAGACTGAGCAAGCAAGCTTTCCTTTAATACTCCAACCTGAAAAATTTGCATATGTCGGGGAGTCATTTATGATCCACAACAGTGCTGCATGCATATTGTAGAATTCTCTCTTTACATCTTCATGTCGGTGTACCACAACTGTTTCAATTCATTAATTAATGGTTGAAGATAAACATCTATTGCATTTCTCTGTTCTTTTAGATCGGGGATTAATAGGGTTAGCATCATGAATGATGATCTCATACACAACCAAGGAGATAGGTTATAAGTGACCATTACCACTGGCAATATAGAGTACGACAAGTATATACTCTTAAATGGATTGAATTCGTGGCTTACATGACCCAACCATATGTTTCTTGCTTCTAAAGCGAATAAATTATTTATTTTATCTAATCTCTTCCACTCCTCTGAATCAGTAGGATGATGTATTCTTCCATCTTGAGATTTAGAATCCTAGTGCCATGTCATCCACCGTGCAGTTTTAGTTGATATAAAAAGGCATCGAAGCCTAAGTGTCAATGGGAAGTAACGAAGATCCTTCTGAGGTTGTTTCCTCTTACTTTCATTTTTATCTCCCTTATATCTCTCATGTCCACATTCCGAACAGTTACTCAAGTTTGCGATTTCATTTCTAAAAAGAATGCAGTCATTCAGACATGTATCGATCTTCTGACAGTCTAAACCAAGCATGCGAATCTGTTTTCTTGCCTCGTATCGTAAAGTCAAAAAACCATTGGATTTATTCAATAGCTCAGCAATAAACTGAAGTATTTCTGACATGAATTTAGCACTAACTTTATTCATAACCTTTAGCCGAAATATCCTCAACAGAAATGACAACTTAGACATTCTTGTAACATCGAGAGCAATAGGATCCTCAATTGCCATAATTGCATCATAGAACGGATTACAACTGAACGGATCTTTCTCATCTGTATTTATATCCTTTCCTACTCTCATCTCGTTCAACATTTCTTATATTTTTTCACCTCCACTGTCGGTAATCTCCTCATCAATCTCTTCGTCAACAGTGTTTTCAATATTTATGGCTTCCTCAGTAAACTCCTCTCCATGACCTATCCAAGTAGTGTAATATTGCCACCACCATTACAAATCAAGTGCTCTAGCACAGTGTTACGGTCATGCAAGGAACCATTCAAACATCTTCTGCATGGCCAAAAGATGCTATCGAGTTGGTCTCCTCGCATAAATATCTTCCTATCATCATCAAAAGCCCAATCCAGGAATGATATTACTCCATCTCTATATCTGGTGTAATCTGAACTCCTCAATCCAATCCAAGATTTGTCCATGATAACCTAAAATTTAATGTAAACAAACAACTATTAGGAAGGGAAAGGACAAAATGATGTGTATCTTGATTAAGATTTTCACTTTATAGCAAATTCTCAAATATTTGATCACAACTTAGGTTTGCTCGTTATATGTAACCTTCATGTAGTGAAATTTAGACAGCATCTCCCCACACTTCTCTAGTATACCCCCCAATACTAACCTTAACTAAGTTTCCTTTAGCACCCAGTTAAGGGTACTGCAGAAAACTAGATAAGATTAGTTGGTATACCAGAGAAGAGCAAGAAGAAGCAACCGAAATTTCACCACACAAGGTTACATGTAACGAGTAAACTTAAGTTGTGATCAAATCTTCAATGACCTTCTTTAATTTGGTACTTCACCGAATTAAAGTTGATCAAGTCTTATGACATGCTACAATGACAATGCATCATGCATGTAAGTGAGGTATACATACACTTCCTGCATTGTCCATATAACATGATTATAAGTCTTGACGGGCAAGTAATTTGACACAATTTGACTTAGAGGACTTTTACCCTAGGGGTTAGAATACCTAATGTTTGGCCTCATGTTCATTTATTTTCCTTAGCAAGTGAGTGTATCTCAACACTAACCAATTTAAACATTCAAAAAATTCAACAAAAAACTAAAATATCATTCAATTAAATTAAAAAGATTGAATGTATATATACCTCCAACTGTTATAGCCTCCGAGTATGCCCGATACCGATAACCTGCAATTTCAAAAGTAAAATTAATTAAATAATAGATTATTATCTTAATGTTAATAACACATATATTAACATAAGATATATATTAACAAGGAGGAGGAGGACGGCGAGGACAAGGAGGAAGGGCAGTACAAGGGCGACAAGGGGAGGATAGGAGGAAGGGAGTCTTCTCTTAGAGAAGAGTTGCTGGTAGAGAGAAGTGTATTGATTTGATTTGATTGTAATGACCACTCGAAAGTGATTGGGCTTCTCATTCTTCTTCGCAAAGTCAGAGTCGAGCCCCCACTTCATGCAATGGATCACGAGAATGAGTGGCGCCTTCTCTTGCTTAGTACTCCTTTTAGGAGTACCCTCTTGACAAGGAGGAGGGCAGGAGGATAGGAGGAGGAGGGCAAGAGGAGGAGATAAGGAGGAGGATGGCAGCAGGAGGAGGAGGAGGATGGGAGGGAGGGGGAGAATGGAGGAGTAGGAGGAGGGGGGCAAGGAGGAGACGATGAGGAGGAGGGCAGGAAGAGGAGGTGAAGGGGGGTTAGAGGAGAGGAGGAGGAGGTAGGAAGAGGAGGCAGAGTGGGGTTGGAGGAGGGGGGCAAGAGGAGGGCAGAAGGAGAGGAGGAGGACGAGGCGGTGGGGCAACAAGGAGGACGAGAAGGGGGACGTCGACGAGGAGGAGGAGGAAGACTAGGAGGAGGAGAATGAGGGTGACGAGGAGGAGGAGGGACAGCGACGAGGAGGAGAAATTCTGCAGGAGAAGTTCGCATAGTGTGGAAGAGGAGAGGGCATTGTGTGGGATAAAAGGTCTGACATTCGCTGTCGGTTTAATTACTAACTGACAGCAAATGTCTACTCTACCCAATTCTTGCACACAAAATTTTACGTGAAAATTTAACCAGACATTTGCCATTGCTTATTATAATAAATGATGATAAATATTAATGACATTACTTTTTGGACAAGGTGGAGGCACTCAATTTTAGATTGGCATTCACCATCTCTTATATCAAGAAGCGATGACAAAATTATTTTTGCCATCATATCCCCAACCGATGGTAAATAACCGACGATAGATCACCTTTTTCTAGTAGATGAGGCTATTGAGTAGATCTGAAACTCATCACAACACAAAGCTAGCAAAAGAGTTATGCTAATCATAACTAGTAAAATATTCAGTTTGAAGTCAACAATTTGCTTTTCCTGAAGGTATTGCCCATGAGAGGCATATAGAGTTTTGGAGTGAAAGGCAAGTTAACATCGAGATTTGCGTGTTCCTTTGAAATTCTAGAGTGAATCAGATTTGTCGCATACAAACTTGCTCTCCCACCTCAATTAGCTAGCATACATGACATGTTTCACATTTCGAGCCTGTGGAAGTACGTGCCATACCTAAACCACATTCTCACCTATGAAAATGTGGGAATAGATGAGGACCTATCATATCAAGAGTAGTTAGTATAGATCTTAGATCAAATGGTTCAAAAGTTATTGAATAAATAGGTCCCTCTGGTAAAGGTGTTGTGAAGGAGTCAAAAATATAAGGAGGTGACTTAGGAGCCTAAGACAGAAATGGAGGAGAAATATCTGGATCTATTCACTGGTGAGTCCATAATACCCTAGTTTGCTTTCCTTTAAGGTTGTTTTACATCTTTAAGGTTGTTATGAACTTCATAGTGGTTTATATCTTCATCTATAACCTTGTTTAAGTTTTAGGGGTGAAACTCTCTTTAGGGTTATATTTGCAATGCCTCAAAATCCAAGTCCCAAGTTGTTTGAGTCGATGGCATCATTTTGGACCCATTGGGACTTGCAGTAATCAAGTTAAGTCAGAGTACCTCGTAAAATATGAAAAAACTTGTGTTTTCAGTCAAACCTTAGTCAAACTTTTCTGAAATATGACATTTATGGCATCGTTGGTTTCTTCTCATTGCAAGCTTGCCAATGATTCTTGTTTCGTGGGAATTTAAGGTGTGTAGGTTAAGTTATGTTGAAAAAAGACAAATAGGGTAAGAGGCATAATTAAACCAACACTCGAGGGATGATAAGAGGCTTGAAAGCCCAAAAGAGGAAGGATGTTGTAGATGGCGTTAAGAGATTGAATGATAAGGAGGAGGTTGCCCCTTTAAATGATAACAAACTTCATCAAAGGAAGACCCTTCAAAATATTATCATGCAGTAGGATCTATAACGAGAGGTAGATTGGCGTCAGAAGTCACATCAACTGTGGTTGGAGGGAGATTCCAATACAAAAATTTTCCATGCATCTACAAGCAAAAGGAGAAGATATAATCTTATTTCTTCCCTTCGTTATGGTGATCATTTGGCGAAGTCTCCTTTGGACATATGTTGCATGGCAAATAAATATTTTCTGGACATGACACGTGCCTACCCACGGGAGAAATGACAACTTGGGGCATCTGATATGCCATTATTAGGGGAGGAGGGCTACTCCTTATGTCAGGAGATTTCTGAGGAGGAGGTGATTAGTGCCTTGAAGGGCCTAAAGTCGAAAGGTTCCCTGGGTCCTGATGGATTTCCGATATTATTTTGTAAGGAATTTTTTGCTTGTGGTGAGTTAGGATGTCATGGCGATGGTGGGGGAGTTTCAGAGTGGTAATTTTGGCATGGAAAGAAATTAACAGAGCCTTGCTATTTTTACTACCAAAGAAGTAGGGTGTAGAAGCAATGTCTGATTTTCGGCCTATTACCCTTTCAAATTCTATCTATCTACTTATTGGCAAGGTACTTGCAAATCGCCTAAGAGATGTCTTGTAGAATCTTATTAGTCCAATGCAATCTACTTTTCTGAAGGAAAGGTTACTATAGGAATCATTCATCCTAGATCAAGAGATGGTTTCAGGGTGGGTAAGGAAGAAGACCACGGCATTCTTATGGAAGGTGGACTTTTCAAAAGCATATGATTTCATATCATGGTCTTACTTGTGGGAGATATTCCGAAGGAGGAGATTTCTGGAGAAGTGGGTACAGTGGATGAAACATTGTATCACCACTTTTTTATTTTTGCCACTTGTAAATGGGAAGCTAACAAGGCAATGGATCTAGCCACAGAGGGGAACGAAGTAGGGTGTGTCCTATTGTGCCATTAATTTTTATTCTTGCCTTGGATACCTTGGCAAGGTTTTCCTTCAAAGCATGCGCTAGGGGTCTGATACATGGCTATACCTTATTGTTTCAAAGAACATTGACGCCTATTCTCCAATTTGTTGATGACATTGTTTTCTTCATTGAGGGGGGATGCATGGAGGCGGAATAGTTGAAGCATGTGGTGGAGATATTTAGTGAAGTGTCGGGGCTCACCATCAATGGCTCCAAGTCTTCGCTTATCTATTTTGGGGATGCATGCGATGATAAGGATGCTATCTCTGAGACTCTCCACATGCCAGTCACATGTCTTCCAATACGATATCTGGGTCTTCCACTACAGACAAAGAAGATGAGAAAGGTAGATTGGGCACAGTTACTTGAGAGGATGTCTATGTGGCAGACTACATGGTGTCGGCATTTTCTATCTAAAGGTGGCAGGCTCATATTGCTCAATTCTGTATTATCGACTGTTACAACCTGGTTCCCGAATCCCTGCAGGACATGAGAATCGGACCGACTCGACTGATCCAAAGACCCAGTCGTCCAACAAGAAAGTAACCAAAAAGCAGTAAAATAAACCACATTCATCATGCATGTAACTAACAGTAACAAAAGTACAGCAGTAAAGAAAAGAACTATTATAGTACATACCACCACAACAGTAGAGAATTAAAAATAGGTACAGAAATATGAAGTTTACAATAAAAAGTACAAGGTGAAACAGAAATACTCACTACTACAGAAATACGGTACAACAAAAGTACAACTACTGGGCTCTACTAGGCTCAGCACCCTTCGCAGCCGCAGGCTCTGGCTGCTCAACACCTGATCCTGAAAAGGTGACAAAAGTGACACGTCAGCGAAACGCTGAGTAGAGTGGCAACCAGCTAGCTAAGAAAATAGTAAGGGTGGACAAGTAGCTGTTATTTTTAATTTCTTTCTTTATTTCTCTATTTACTCTTTCTCAAATTATTTCTCAGATCTTTCTCTTGATCTCGAATGTTCCTCGTGGGAACGATTTTGATTGCAGTCATTTCCAAAAAGTAGAAGTAGCATGTGGTGCTCTCCTAGCTGGGAGAGTCCCCCCGTGGTGGTCCTACCCTCAGTCAACCACCCCAACGTCACTAACAGACGTAACAGTGACTACGGCATGCGCGATAAATGCGTGGGTAGCTACCCCTCACTGGCACGCGGTCAGTCGTTTCCGTTAACGGGTGTGCCCAAAGCACAGCACGGAACCAGTATAGGGCAAAGCCCTCTTAGTAACAGGGGTCCAGCCCCTTCACAGTAACCAAACAGGGGTCTTGCCCCTCCACAGTCTGCGCACCCTCGCCTGACTACCCCGGTTTGCCCAGTGGGCCTAATAAGTCGGTGTAGGACGGCTAGCTGAACCCCGGGGCCCGTGGGGTGGCTAACTCTCTCCCTACACTAGTAGCTCTCCTCGATACTATGTACGCGAGGGCCAGAAATCGATACAAAGTGGCCAGACCTAACCCCGGGTCCCTGGGGCGGCTAGCTCCACTCTGCACTAAACAGGGGGACAGTCGCTCTCCTTGATACTCCGTACTCAAGGGCCAGCTCACTTCCCCATCCACTTTCCCGGTTCCATTCTATTTATTTTCCAGGAGCTCTACTCCTAATTCCCCGTAGGATTCATAATCATATTTCTCAGACCAAGCCATACTAGGTTTCATCATTTTGGTTTCATTCACATTTAGCCCATGTTTCCAACATTTAATATCAATTTATATATAAGCAACTCAAATTTAGTTTCCAACAACAGGAATTTCATGTAGCAGTTACTAGCAACAATACTCTACATTTCACAGGCAACTGTTATCCAATTACAGGCAATTATCATTATTCTATCTACTTATCCAAGACTACAATTCAGGTATTCAAGACATTCGTTTCAGTGTTTCTATTCCTATGATTCATGCCACACCCTAGGATCTATCATTCAATCTAGTTTTCAGGTCCTAGGATTCATGCCATGCCCTAGGATCTATCATTCAATCTAGTTTTCAGGTCCTAGGATTCATGCCATGCCCTAGAATCTATCATTAAATCTAGTTTTCAGGTCCTAGGGTTCATGCCATACCCTATGAATATATCATTCATCTCAAAATGCATTTATGTTCGTAAGTAATTAAGGGGAGCCACTCTACCCGCAAAAATGGGAGTAATGGGGGCATGATCAGTAGGTCTACGTGACTCCGCAACCCCAGAGCAGTAATAGAACGAGGTTCTACACAAGGATCAATCACAAGGAACCACTCAGATTAGGATAAAAGTATTTTAAACAAGTAGAGGAACAAATTCTGAGAGGAACGGAATCTCAAATGCGAAAATAGGACTTCGAACGGACCCTAAACGGGTCAAAAATGACAACTCTGCCTCAAATCAAACATTTGGAACACCTTCCAGACGTCTTAAAAGGTGGTCCAGGTCATACCTCACTCTACGCTGCTCTTCAGACGTCCAGGATCCCGCTGAACAATCTGGACCTACTTCCAGACGTCCGACCACCTCTCCGGACGTCTGGAGATGCTCTCTACCATCTGGTGCTGTGCCCAGACGTCTGATCTGTGTGGGAGGACGTGTCCTCGCACCTTCCCGAAATGAAACCTACATGCGCGACAAAAGCCTCCTCATCACGACACGTCTCAGCCTTCAGCGGATCGGCCTGCATGGCCGTATCCGCAAAAAGGAGGAAGATGAGAAATATCATACATTTCAGACGTCTGGATCTCCCTCTAGACGTCGCCCATGTCGTCTGGACGTAGGTCCAGACGTCTGATTCTGGGAAAATTTTCTAGAATCAGAACCTCCTCGCCTTCTTCCTGCTGTGCACAGCCACGCCGCGCTCGCCTGCCTGCTGCCGTGTCGAGGTAACCTCCCTAACACCACGCTCCCACTGCGCGCCCATTGGCCGGCCCTGAGCTACTCCGGCGAGCTCGCTCTCTCTTCCTCACGCACTCTCCCTCTTCTCCCCTCTCTCTGCACTCACCCGGCAGCAGCTGCTGCCCACGCTCTCTCTCTCTCATGCTCAAGCTAGAAGAAGGAGGAGACGGTGGGATGGTGGGTGAGGGAGAGGGAAGGGGGGAGAGGGGTATTTGAAGGCGTCAGGGGGAGAAAAAGTGCCTGCAGGTCGGTGGGCTCAGTCTGCGCATGAACACGCACAAACTCGAAATCGTACGCCCATAATATTTATTTCTAGATGTCTGGGAAGGTGTCCAGACGTCTGGACCAACTCCCAGATGTCTTAAAAAGCGTTTGAGGTCTCGGGTCTTAACATCGACCATACCAGTTTTCTTCTTATCAATGTTTAGACCACCTGGGTCTATCCTATAACAAATGGAAGTGATGAGGATGAGATTCTTTTGGAAAGGTCCAAAGCATGAAGGGTGTTTCCTTCAACCTGTGAAGTGGTGCCATATTTATCCTCCCAAGAAAAATGGTAGGATGGAAGTTAGATCACTCAGGGAGTTTGGAGATTCCTTATTACTCAAGTGGGAAGTGATCATTATGAGAGGAGATACTGGCACGTGGCAAGAGGTGATATGGGATTCATATGGTGCGTCAAACTCACATTCCAATAGGGTGAATCCATCTACACCATCCCCCTTTTGGTGGTCAATATCTCAAACTGTGGAGTCTCATTAGGGGAGGTTTGCCCCCATTTTGGGCAATGGCCGTTGTTTTAGATTTTGGAAGGATAATTGGAGTGGTTTAGGCATCTTTGAAGATCTTTATCCTAGTGCATATAATGGCACAGTAGAGAAGACAACCACGGTTGCAGAGCATTGGGAGGAAGGTATGGAAATATGGAGGCTACTTGATGTGCACACATCTAATTGACTTAAAATGCCTATTTATGCATGTTTCTAGTGTCATAGAAGCATTCATGCATTATAAATATTGCATAACATGCATCAACATTCATTTAAGTTAGATTATATAAATTTTAGGTTAATTTTCTCTTTTTGTGGTTAGGGAACAGAGAAGCATTTATCGAGGCCTCAGATTGAAGATCCAACCATACGGATTTATCAGGGTGATGATCGGAGTTCAACGACTCCAAGATCGCCTCGATCGAACCTCCATAACATCAGATGCAGTCTGAGAATGATAAGAGGTCAAGAGGTAAGGTGGCGTAAAATCCAAACTTCAAATGACAAATCCAACTGTACGGATGGGTTTGGAACAAGGTTTGCAGCCCAACGATGCAAAAATCGATCTAATCCGATAACCGTGGCACCACCTACGAGCATATGAAGATGGACGGCCAGGATAACACCACGTGGTGCCATCCTAGCAACCCAAATCACCACAGCAATGCCCACAACCCTTCTTCTTCCTCTGATCAAGCAATCTTAGCCCTTGGATCATTCATCCAATGGCTGAGAGTGCGTGGACGGAAATCAACAAATAAGACAAAGAGAAGCTAGTGGTGTAGCGATCAAGCGGCGTACGCAGAAAGGGAGGTCACACAGTTAAGACCTTGCGTGCCTCAAATCGAAGAGGCGAGTGTGCTGCACTTAATTTAACCATTAGATCAGAGGTGAACGGTGGATGCAGGTGCGATGTGGCACCTTATCGAGCACCGGATGGAAGCATAGCACGAATGTGCGATGACGCACCATTGCACACAGGGGGCGAGTAACGCTGAAGGTGAATTAGCTCACACACTCTAAGACATCCGATTGAACAATTGGACAGCTGAGATGGTGTGTGTGCGATGAAGTGCTCGCTGCTGAAGATGAAGAGGTGAGGGCGAGCACATGTGTTTAGTGACGTGGGTCTTCATGACGTTTATATCCATCACTAAATGCCAAACCAATTAATGTGTAAAACTTTAAATGACCTTTTTGCCCCCAACTTTTGCACCTATAAAAGGGCACCCCTTCCACTCATTTTCTTCATATCTTCCTCTCTTCTCTCACCCCCTGCAAAGCTCTACGAGGTTATCCTAAACCTAGGATGCTCCATTAGAGTTAAAAATATAAATTTTCAACCTTCCCACCCCATTCGTGGAGCATCCTGCGGTTGTCCTCTCACCACCATTCAAGAAGCAGATCCCACCTTGACATCGTCCTACTCTGTCCTCCTTCCTCTGTCTTCATTCTCCCTTTTCCAATATCTCACCACCTTCGTCTGGGCGCTACGTCAATGCGACTCGTCCTTCAAGCAGCCATCGAGGAGAATAACTTCTCTCCCTCTTCTCTTTATCGCTTTCTAGATTAGATTTCCCACTTTCTAGTATAGCAAATAGTTTAATGAATTTATTTCTATAATTATGAAATGCTTGTTCATTCTCTCTCTATTTTCTTTTTATTTGTATTATTCTTTCTCTTTCTTCTATTAATTATTCTTTAAGTAGATAGCTAGCACATATTTAACTCAACCAGTTAATCTGCTTTCGTGACAATAATATAAATGCGATTTTTGATCAAACGTATACCTCCCTATTGATTAGCCCATATTTGTGGGCTATGTAATATCTAAATGTCTAGACATTAAGTTAATTTTAACATTTAAATAGCATACATTAGGAGGTAAATAAATTAATTCATATTTTTAGCTTAATTGCATAATTCGTTCATTGCATGCATTTAGAATTAACTTAGAATTGCATGCATTTGATTAGTTAATCAATTAGGTGAATTACTTGCATTGTTTTAATTTAACATAGAAGTTAAGGGTTTATGCATAAATAATCATAATATTTTATTATTTTCTTATTTTCCTCCTCCACAGGTAACGACTGCTTCTTCTCCTTGCGCAACCATTCACACAGCTCCAAGCATTCATTGGCCATGAAGAGCATTTGAGCCCACCTCTTTGGATTTCAAATTCAACTACAAAGCGAGGAGACAACCATGAAAGGGGAGGCCACCACCCATTCCACCACCGTGGGCCTCCACGACCAAGCTCTGTCATACTGTGGGTCGGCGGGGTGACAGACCGCCACGCCAAGAGGATGGACTTGACCACCACCGTGCACGAGCTCCTTGAAGCTCGCCTACTGTGAGTGCATCTACTGATGCATGACTTGTTACCACCGTCATCAACCATCTCCAGCATCCACCTCCATCTTGTTCCCCATTCTCTATTTTTCCTCCACTCCACCAAAAAGAACCCAAAAACCTCGCCACACCCGCTGCAGCACAAAGAGCTGCAACTCCTCCTGCCCGTACCTCAACCCTGCCAAGCATGCCTGCCCCCCGTGCGCCTTCACCCCAACAGCCCCCCACTCCATCAGACCACGCTCCACGCCCTTGCAGCCTGCAGACCGCCCTCCAGCAGCACCTACAACCCACCACGTGCCCTCACTTCACCTCCAATGCACATGCCAACACTGCATGCCATCTGCCTCCGCACACCTTCACCCCATAGCCCCACGCCATCAGACCATGCCCGCGCCTTCACCTCCAGTGTAGTAGGCACGCACGCCCACTTCCAACAGCTCAGCACACCTTCTCTCCCACGCCTCAGCCGCCGACCGCACCTCCAGCCAGTGCGCCTCAGCCTCTGCAGCACACCCGCAGGTGCACGCGCCTACTTCCAACCCGTGCGCACCTCCCTTCGTGCGCCCTCACCTCGCCGCGCTGCTGCCTGCAGCACTCGGCCTGCGCCCTCCAGCCGCAGCACGTGCAACAGCAGCAACCACAGCCACCGTTACTGCCCCCTCTCTACTTCACCCCATCGACTTCGACCACCATTTTCCACGAGACCACCACCATTGGAAGCAGCGTGGCTCCTTCTCCCTCCGGCAAGCTCCTCCCCTCCAGCCATCACCCCTCGTGTGCGCTCACGACAAGGGGAGTTCTCCCCTATTTTGCTACAGGGAACTTGCAATTAGTTATTACATTTCAATGCCATTTCCAAAGTCTAATTTTTTATTTTAATATGTGATATATTGAGTAAAATTGCGACTTCATACTCATACTTTCTTATAATTACGTGGCTTTTGTATTCACATCTTTTGACATTGGTTTTGGATTAAGATGTCCACAAATTCTCTCTAATGCATGTCAATTGGAAATTACATAGATTCATCACATATTTATTGAATATTTCAGTAAGGAAAAATTGCACATATAACCTTACATTTTCGAGTTATTGTGTATCTTCTTTTTGTAGCATTTCATGTCAGATTTTACTATGGATTTCGCACTTGATTGAGTGAATACAAGAAAAATTTTTGTGATTTTATTGCATCTTTACCTCCCTGTGGACATGACCTGCTCTTCTGTGAGTGGTTTAATTTTTATTTTAATCATTTTGTTAAGTGATTTTCCACCACTTTGATCCTACAACGACAAATCATCTTAATACATTATTCGAAAGCAAAAATTGACTTATCACCTATATTCGACTCGGGACTCACCAGAGTTTCGGTTAAATTATCTATTTGATGGATTTTTATGTGACTGCAATGATAAGATTTTCAAAACTCAAATCTTTTCGCAACGAATTTCCACTACATCATTTTGGCGCCGTTGCTGAGGAGGCAACTCTCTTTGATTTCTCGCGTTTTCGTGCCTTACTTATCTTTTACCTCACTTCTTTCCTTTCTTATTATGATTGCAGGTACTCTCTCGAAGAGGGCAAAAGTAGTAGATTGGAGTAAAGTGCTGTTGAAGGGTTTGTAAGTATACTCTACCTCCCACCCACTAGTTTTCATTCCGCCACTTAATAATACAAACCCTAATTAACCTATGGGCTCTCAAACCCAAGGCTTAGTTTAGTTGTTTGTTTTTCACCTCCACCCACCTCACCCTCCACTTATAAAAAAATTTCTAAAAAAATCCCACAGAGATACACGTCTTCTGATTCTTCATACTCAACCGGTAACCCGATCTTTGGAACCAGTACACCTATCAATACATAACTAAGTAGAAATCAAATTAGGTAATCACTTGTGTGCCTAATTCAGTGGTGCATCATGCCAATTGTTTGAGTTGTTTAGGCCGCACCACTTCATCTAAAATTAACTCATTGAGTAGCTGCCTCTTAGGGTTCAATTTTTAGGAATTAACCAGGCACTCCACATTATTTTAAGTTTTAAAGGAAAACATCTTTACCCGTGCTTTCAAAACTTGGTGTGTCAACTGAACCATGATTGAATATACCTAAAGTTGAACCCTAAAGGCTACTAAACAAGGTTGAACCCTAAAAGACAAATCATCAATAAACCTTGTTTGAAAACTATTGGTTGTGCACGCACACACATTGAAATTGATCTTTAAGGGCACAACCCAGATAAAGGGCCCATCACATTCCAAAGCACATTCAAATCTAACATTAATTAAAACAGAGTAGACGTTGGCCTTAAGGATTGGACTCGCTCTTCGAGGCCCAGATCAAGATTATTTTCAATTAATCTGATTCTACCGTTCAATCTGATGTCTATCTAGGGGAGCAGAGTCAAATGACTATGGTTGGGGGGTATCAAAGGAACCTGAGGTGAAAGCCAAGGGAAGAACCTTCTCTCCAACCCCTCCCTCTAACTGGTTGGATTGACCAGAAAGAACTAGATCAAATCATTCTTTTCATCTCAAGATGAGTTCTAGGAGTCCATAGATCTTTAGGCTACCCCACTTAAGGATAGGTTTGATTGTTTGTACTGTAGGGCACCTTTCTTCCTCTCGCTTTGCCATGAATGCTTCCACATCCTACTCGTATTTCCACTCTTATCCTCCTTCCACTACTTATTCCTAAGATGATTATTATCCCAACCAGACTTATTCTCACCCATCTACTAGTTGGGATAATCCTGATTGGGAATATAGTTCTGGACCTCCATGTTCAAGGTCTAACCCTAGACACCATGATGTTGATTTTTATCCTTCTCCGAGCTACATCAATTATAGTTCATCGCCCTCCTATGGACAACCTAATATGATCTACAATCAAGAAGGATATGCTGATCCTTACCCTCCCTTAGATTACACTGCATATGGGTCACCACCCCTCTATGGACAACCTGAAACGACCTATTATTAGGGAAGGTACTAAGAACCTCAATTTGTTGACTCCCTTGGATTGAACCCAAACCCACCCAACCCTGAACCAAACCATTTGGTTCAAGTGAACCTGGTCCAAAATAGGGTGTTGGCTAGCTTAAGGAATATCATTCAATCTTTAGAAGCTCAACCAATACCTTGCACTAAAGAATTGAAGCCTCTGATTCAAATGATTGACGATCTTAACAAGTATTTGTTAGATTGGCTCCAAGATGTTAAGGATAAGGACTCGAGTGAGTTTTTACTTGGGAAGTTGTCGAAATTGAGGATGAGATTTTTGATTGCTCTAATCCAATATTGGGATGATTCCCAGGATGAACTCCTTGCTGGAAAGCCAATGTCAAAATCCCATCAGCCACCTATAGGGGGACATATTTTATGAGATTGGGGTTGACCAGGTTATTCTAAAGCAACCAATTGAGGATAGTTTATTACTTCACCCGAGATCCCTTGATGAGAACATCATCATGAACCCTAACTAGCACATTTTGACCTAATAAATTAAACAAAAGCTCCTACATAACCTAAGGGAAGGCCTAAATCAGTGAATTGTTGAGCAGAGAATAAAACATTATATAAGGGGTAAAACTACAATTTTACCATTACAGTGCATGAACGGGATCTCTAAGGGTCTAGACATAGGTTAAGTGAACCTAATAAGAGAAAAAGTGGGATGATTTGGTCTAAAAAGGGTTATGACAAAACCTGGGAATTAAATGATATTCTGTAACCCTAAAACAAACTCACTTTAATTCAAGAAGTTTCAGGCAAGATAAAAATCAACTAAACCCTCTAAAAATCATGAAAAAATATCCCTAGGGTTTAGAACCTTCAATTTGGCCATTGAAACCTATTTTGACCTAGATTGAGAACCATACCCAATTTTTGACTTAATTTAGTTTTTTGTGCAAAATGTCTGATCAAACATGGTCAAACCTAAAATTCAACTTCACCATTGGATTTCTTAGGTCCAAATTAGGTTTATACCAAAATTTGGACTTAAGGGAAGGTCATCTTGACCCACTTTACAAAATGGTCCTCAATAATTACTTTTTGACCCTTAACTTTTTGAAACCTTACAACTACCCCCTCAACTTTCCCATCATTTTCTTCAATCCGGTCCTTCTACCACTCGCAGCAGCAGGCCATACCTTCGACGACTTTGCACGGAGGATAGAGCCGCGCATGCATGGGGAGCTAGCCCCAGATTTGAAAGGGCAACTCCCTGCGTTGTCCCCTACCGCATGGGTCGGCTCCCATGCCCTGTCGCCCGCCATACCTCTCGTGCGAATGCGCAAGAGGTATGGGTATCTGACAGACATACCTCCAGCGAGGCTTTTCCCACCGCTCTCGCACGACTACCGGCCTGCCCTTGCCTATTTAAGGAGCGGCACCCTTTACCGCACCCTTCAAGCTTCGTTTGGCCTGAGATCTCTCCTCCTATTTGTCTTCCACCAACTCTGGCCAACTGCCAGAGCTTCTGGCAACATTCCCTCTCCTCTCTTGTCACCCTGCCACCCTACTAGTGGCAGGGTTAACTTCGCCGTCTTCCGCCACGCCGTGCTGTACCAGTAGCCACCCTCCAGCCCCCCTTCCTCATCGGCGTTCTCTCCCCCTGGCACCTTCATCTCCGGAGATGGCAACACCGGCCACTCGCCACCTCCGCATCCCCTCCTTCACTCTAGACTCACAGCTAAGTTCCTCTCACCCTTCTCTTTATTTCCCCTCTGCCAATTTGCTATTCAAACCCCTCGACAACCGCAAGCCACCACCATCTCCTCCACCTCCGGCAGATCACCAGCGAGGTGTCTCCGTCACTTCCCCACACCCATCCACCTCGCCAAACCCCTCAAAAGCATCACCTCCACCCACTGATCACCCTGCGACCCTCCACTGACCGCGCCACCTACTGTCGCCTCCCCCCGAACAGACCCACTCACATAGACCCAGATCAACCTAGGCACGCACGCATAGGTCTCTCTGAGCCACGCCAACCCCTGTAGTATCTTCACCGTGCTCTGGCGAAGCTCACCGAGCATTTTGACAGGGCCACAAGGCCATATTCTTGATTTCAGGTCCCGAGCCCTCGCTGCCATTGACGCCAAGCTTGAAGCAAGCTCGCAAGCAGCTCCAAGCCCTTCCAGCCCTAGGAGATGAGCCCAGATTTCGTGGAAGACTTCTACGCACAGCTCCAGGTCCTCAATTAGCGTCTAACACCTTGGCTGGAGTGGCGATTGCTCACGCTTGCGGCTGCGGGCGCACAAGCAGAAGGGTGGGATGTTTAGTCCCACCTCGTGAGTTTGCAAGCGCCCCACAGCGCATAAATTGAAAAAGTGACCAAGGCTTATCGCCTCAGTCACACGGGGTAAGGTCCCTCTCACCCGCTCACCCGGCCTTGTCCGCGACCACCCCCCGTGGACTTGGCCTGACCCGTTTACCTAAGCCTTGCACACCTCGCCCACCACCGCACGCCAGTGGGCCTGGTCCCGGGCGCATTACCCGACCTGCATACCCGAGTAGGCTTTAGGAGAGCGAACCCTAGAGTGAAACAGAGAGAGAGACGTGGGAAGGGTAGGGGTTAGGTTTTGCCTAACCATGCTTGTGCAGGGAAACTGAAGAAGAAGGAGGAGGAAGAGGAAGCGGCTGAGGACTTAGCCGCAAAAGCAGCTGCAGCCGAAGAGAAGAGAAGAAGAAGCTCAGGAGCAGAAGTAGAGGAAAAGGAAGAGAAAGAAGAAGACAGCAGCTGAAGCAGGAAAGGGAAAAGCTTACTGAGGAAGGAAGGAAGGAAGAGGAAGCTGTTGCGAAGAAGAAGGCCAAGTCAGAAAAAGAAGAAGAGAAGAAGAAAAAGCTAAGGAGAACAGAAGCAGCAGCAGCAGAGAAAGGAAGAAGGAGACGTGCACTGTAGCAAGTGGCTATTTAAGACGTTTGATTCCCAGAATCAGACGTTTGAAGATTGAAAGAAGAAGAGAGAAGGGCGGACAAAGAAGAAAGAGAAGAAACAATTTTTTATTCCCTTTCTCTCTCGTTGTTCTTTTGTAAAACAGTGTATTATTGTAAATTGTGATTTTCTACGCTTCTAGAATCAAGCTTGCTCCCTGAGTTTGACCTCAAAGAATTTTTGTATTCGAGTAATAAAATAATATCAAACTGATCGAACACAACCATCCCTGAGCTAGGGTACGAGGAAAAATATGTCTCCATGGACTAGGAAATGATAAATGATTTTGAGACATATATGAATGAGAATCAAGAATTCTTTGATTCTGAAGGTGAAGAATCATTATGTGAAGTCTCACCTGAGTTTGAAGGAAATGATTTCAGTGAGACAACTAGGCCTAAGGAATTCGATCAATTTTTTGATGGCCTTATAATTAAGGAATTTGATCCTATTGGCTTGCATGATGGATTCAGATCCTGATTTCATGAAAGATTCAATTTATAACCCTATTCCTCAATCACACCCCATTGAGCATATTGACAATTTTGATTTTGAGATCACTAGACCCAAGTTAATTCTGATTCAACCACCTTAGACTTGGAAATTTTAGATGAGGTGATTAACATGCAAGAGGTCCCGGAATCTGAAATTCTAATTGTGGAGGATAGGAATTTGGAAATGAAGATATGGAAAGCCAATTTTGGGGGAAGTAGAAGTTTGAATCTAAGGGTTCCTATATACCTGAAACCACCAACCTTTTACTAGGGCCCTTACGGCATTTTCTATTCCAAGGATGTCCAACCCAAGCAAAAATTTATTGATTATCTCTTCGATCTTCCTGTTATCTGAATTTTTGGACTTGGGTTGCATCCTCACAAACTGTAGGCCTGACCCCGCTTGCATACTGATCTCAGGTTCTGAGTAATTTTTATCCAGAACCTTAGATACACTCGACCATGGGGCATAGATATGCATCACAACCTCATCCACATCTGTGGATATCTTCTCCTGGCAGGTCCAAAAATAAAATTTCTTATCTTGATCCTAACCTGCACCTGTGAATTCTTGATTTCTTCTTTTGTATAGTGTGTGCCTAGCTGAAGGCACTAAATTCAGCACATATATAGTCTATTTTCATCTCGGAGCTGACCGGGTAATCACATAATTCATGTGCTTTTTACTCGACTTTACTCTGTTTCATGTCTTTTTAATATAATGGGGACATTACATTAAATAGGCATGGGGGGTGGATATCATTATCTGAATCATCTTGTTAACTTCGTAGATTCTTTTTTTTTCTCTTTATTTATGAAAAAAAAATGGAATTAGGAAAAGAGAACTTAGGCTTTAGAAATTTGGCTTTAGAAATTTGTCAACCATAGGAAATAATACGATAAAATCTGAACACTTAGATTTTTTAGGTCTTCGGGCTTAATCATCCTGGGTGTTCACTAAAATGTAGATTTATTTTTTGAGTCATCACCATTCTGAATTCAATTTCTAATTGGTTAATAAGTTGAGGTGATAAGTACATGACTTATCAACCCGCCATCTGATTTGAGGGGACTTTAAGTCTAAGCATTTGTACACTATTTGCACTGACTCGCTTTTCGACGATTTTAACAGAAATTGGGTAGCTAATGAACCTTCTAGGGTGTTATGGCTGGCAAGTTGTCGGTGGTAACAACTCATCAGCCGATTTTCCAAAGCCCAGCCACACGACCATTCTCTTCCTACTGCCTTTAGGTAAATCTTAGATCAAGAAAGCCACCTACTTAAAAAAAAGAAAAAAAAGAAAAATATCCAAACAGAAAAGAAAAAAAAATAGAAAAGAAGAAAAGAAAAAAAGAAATAAGCTACACTTCACCGCATGAGTATGGCTGGCAAGTTATCGATGGTAACAGCTTATCGGCTGGTTGTCCAGAACCAAGCTCACAAAAATGCACATTTAATTCCAAACACTTAGGAAGAAGCGGAGAGGTAGAATAAGACGAGGAGATATACACTGGGTTCGCCCTTGTGTTGATCCCATAAAAAATAAAAGTAGGGAGAAAGCTACTGATCGTATGGATACATCTTTAAGCAGAATTCCTTTCAGGGTCACCTAGAGGTGTAGAAACCTAAAGTCCGTTCTAATTGTCGATCAGTGAGGCTCTCACATTCACATAAAAAGATGCTTAGTGTTTAGAGTTCTCTTCAAGTCTTGGGTGGATTGAGTAGTCGTAGAAAGTTGTCTCGAAGCATTAAACTCAAAAATCCAAAAAAATTAGGAAAAGATGAAAAAGAAAAAGATGATTTTGCTTTTGTGTAAGGTGAAGGCTTGTGTGGTCTGCATTTTGGTAGACACCTAGGTGCTGTTGTGTCTCTGAAGTTTAGGTTCTTAGTAGAAATTTCCTAGTGTTGAAAAAAAACTTTTGCCCAAGAAATATGATCCCAATTCTTTTAAAGATAGCATATAGTTTTTGTTAGGGACGAGCAAAAGATAGGCATGGGGGTGTGATGTGCACACATCTTAATGACCTAAAATGCCTATTTATGCATTTTTTAGTGTCATAGAAGCATTCATGCATTATAAATATTGTATAATATGCATCATCATGCATTTAGGCTAGATTGTATAAATATTATGTTAATTTTCTCCTTTTGTAGTTAGGGAACAGGACCACATTTATCAAGACCTCGGACTGAAGATCCAACCATATGGATTTGATTGTGGCGACGATTCGAGTTCAACGACTCCAAGATCGCCTCGATCGGATCTTCGTAGCATCAGATGCAGTCTGAGAAAGATAAGAGGTCAACAAGCAAGATGGTGTAAAATCTAGACTTCAGATGACAAATCCAATCGCACCAATGAGTTTGGATCGACGATCACAGCCCAACGGCATGAAAATCGGTCAAATTTGACAATCGTGGTACCACTTACGAGCATATGAAGATGGATGGCCAGGATAATGAAATAGTGGCGGCGGTGACTAGGTTTTGTTGTTTGTTATAGAAATGGCGTTATAGTACAGTTAGTCATTGCCACTATTACAATTTTACTCGGAAATAAAAGGTTTCTCGAGGTCGAACTCAGGGAGCAAACTATAATTCTAGAAGTACAATGTTTCTGTTACAAAAATAAGAGAGAGAGAGAGAGAGATTGGTCTCTTGGCTTTTTCTTCTTCTCTTCTTTCTCTCTTGCCTTTGTCTTCTTCTTCCTCTCTTCTCTTTGCTTGATCGTCTTCAGCTCTTCTGTTCTTTCTTCTACTTTATCTTCTTTCTTTCTCTTTCTCTCTTTGATCTTCTTCAGCTTTTTATTTTTTTTCTTTTTCTTCTGTTCTTCTTTTCTTCTTTGCTTCCAGCTGCAGTGCCTGTTCTTCATTCCTTCTTCTTTTCTTTTTTTTTTTTCAGAGCGTCGTCTGATTTCTCAACCAGACGACTTAAGTAGCACCTGCTACAGTGCTTCCTCGGTGCTCCTTCTTCTACTTCTTTCTTCGTCTTCTTCTTGCAGTCCTTCCTCCTCTGCGGTCTTCTTTCTCCTCTTCTTCTTCTTCTTCTGCCTGCACACTCACATAGCCTGGTCAGAGCAAAAACCTAACCATACCCTCTCCCGCGTCTCTCTCTCTCAGATTTCGCTCGTAGGATTGCTCTCCGAGAGCCGGGTATTCGAGTACGAATTCGCGCCCAGGACCAGGCCCACTGGCGTGCGGTGGTGGGCGAGGAGTGAAGGTCGGGTATACGGGTCGGGCCAGGTTTGCAGGGGCTGGTCGCGGACGAGGCCGGGTAAGCGGGTGAGAGGGACCTCACCCCGTGTGACTGAGGCGATAAGCCTTACTCACTTTTACAATTTATGCGCAGGTGCGGCTACGAAATCCCATGATGTGGGACTATCTTCTGTGCTGTCTTCGCGCGCGCCCGTAGGACGACTCCACCTCGCCCTCTGATCAGCTGCAGCTGGTGTCGGTGCCAACTGACGAGGCAGGAGTCTTCACGGACTTCGCCCCAACCTGCAGCACCTGGGAATCTGGGGCTGCAGGGCCTGGAGCTTGCCTCGAAGCTGCTTCAGTCGTCGTTAATGGCGGCTGGAGCAGCGAACCTGATAGACAGAAACACGGCCCTTCGGCCTAATCAGACAAGCGGGGGACCTTCGCCGTGGCATGGCGAAGGTGGTGCGGGGTGTGGCAGGTCATGGGACGGCGTCTGGTGGTGGGGCTAGGTCGGACAACGACCGGAAAAATGGGTCTGCTCGGTGGAGTGTGGTGGGGGTGTGGAGCGGTAATGGGTGGGTGGAGGTTGTTCAGTGTGGTGAGGCGGAGGTTCTGTGAGGGTCGGCGAGGCGTGTGGGGCTGTGGAGCGATGGGGGCGTCTCGCCGGAGGGTAGCCGGAGACGAAGGGGGTGACGGTGGTCAGGAGTGGTCGAGGGCTTAATTGAATGTGAAATAGTGAGGAAAAGAAAGAGGGGGAGGTGGGGAGAAGTTTTGACCTAGTTGTAGGGACAAAGGGGGCCGGAGCGGGGCGGCAGTCGTATCGACTGTCGCCGGAGAAGAAGATGCCCAGAGAGAGAGGGCGGCGGCGAGGAGGGAGTGGGAGAGCTCGCGCTGGGTACGGCGCGACGCGGGAAGAGCGGGCGAAGGTGGCTCTGCTGCTGGTATTGCAGCAGAGCGACGAGGAGGGGGTGGAAGAACCGCCAGAGCTGGTGGCTTCTGCCGGAGTGGGAAGAGAGGGAAAAAGAGGGTGTTTCTCCATCAGGACCGAGCTGGTCTCTTCTGCAGGCGGAGGCGGCTTTTATAGAGGTGAAAGCAGAGAGGTGGGCGGAGGGAGGCGACGTGCCTCCCTCGCCGGAGGACGGCCGGAGTAGGGACCCATACCTTCCACACGTTCGCACGGAAGGTATGGGCTACTGCAGAGACCATGGAGGTGTCCCTGCGACAGCAGACGTCGCAGGGAACACCCCATTGAAAGGGTAGAGGTCCTCCCTCACGCTGCGCGGCGCCATACTCCGCGCAAAGTCTCCGGAGCATGGCGCTGCTCAGGGTTTTGCAGGGAGGACCTAAATGCAAAGAACGATGAAGACTTAGGGGCCAAAATGCGAGGGTTTCAAAAGTTAAGGGTCAAAAAGTAATAGATGAGGACCAAAATGCAAAGTCGGTCGAGAAGGTCTCTTCTTAGCCTCAGGTTTTTATGCATGACTAAATGGGACCTAAGGATTTTAATGGTGAATTTTATTTCTAGATCAGACCTTGTTTGACTGATCAATTTACGTAAAAATCTAAATTAAATCATTAATTGGGCATGATTCTCAATGTAGGTCAAAATGGGTTTTCAAGGCCAAATTGAAGGTTCTAAACCCTAGAGATTACTTTTCTATGAATTTTAGAGGATTTATTCGATTTTTACTTTTCCTCGAACCTTGTGAATTGAAGTGGGTTCGTTTTAGGGTTATAGGATGTCATTTAATTCCTTGGAGTTGCTGTAGCCCTAATTGGATCAACTCATCCCACTTTCCTTCTTATTAGGTTAGTTTGACCTATGTCTGGATCCTAAGTTACCCTGTTTACAGATTGTATTGGTGAAATTGTATTTTTACCCCTTAGTTCCTATTTTCTTCACAAACTCAGAATTCTCTCAGTCAAGCCTTTCTATAAGTTATGTAGGAGCTTTTATTGCAAATCTAGGTTAGATGGTGCTAGTTTAGGGTTTATGACGAGGTTCTCATCAGATAACACCATGTGGCTCCATCCCAACTGCCCAAATCGCCTTAGCAATGCTCGTAGCCCTTCTTCTTCGTCTGATCAAGCAATCTCAGTCGTTGGATCATCCATCCAATGGCTGAGAGTGCGTGGATGGAAATCAACAAATGCGACAAAGAGAGGCTGGTGGTGCAGTGATCGAGTAGCGTACGCGGAAAGGGAGGTCGCATGGTCGAGACCTCGCACACCTCAAATCAAAGAGGCAAGCACGTTGCACTCAATTCGACCATCAGATTAGAGGTGAACAGTGGATGTGGGTGCGACGTGCCACCTCATCGAGCGTCGGATGGAAGTGTAGCATGGACGCGCACGAGGATGCGCCATCACACATGGGGGGCGAGTAATGCTGAAGGTGAAGCAGCTCACACACTCTAAGCTGTCTAATCAAACAATCGGACGGCTGAGATGGTGTGTGCGCGATGAAGCGCTTGCTACTAAAGATGAAGAGGCGAGGACGACTGCATGTGTTTAGCAATGTGGGTCTTTAGTGACGTTTATATCGATCACTAAAGACCCTAACAATTAATGTGTAAAGCTTTAAAATACCATTTTGCCCCCAACTTTTGTACTTATAAAAGGGCATTCATCTCTCTCTCTTCTCTCACCCCCTCCAAAGCTCTACAAGCTTGTTCCAAACCTGGGATGCTCCATTAGAGTTAAAAATACAAATTTTCCACCTTCTCACCCCGTTTGTGTAGCATCCTGCGGTTGTCCTCTTAGCACGATTCGAGAAGAAGATCCCGCTGCGATGTCGCCCTACTCCATCCTCCTTCCTCTATCTTCATTCTCCCTTGTCTAGCATCTCACCACCTTCATTTGGGCACTTCGTCAATGGGGCTCGTCCTCCAAGCAACCGTCGATGAGGATAACTTCTCTCTGTCTTCTCTTTATCGCATTTTAGATTAGATTTCTCACTTTCTAATATAGCAAATAGTTGTAATGAACCTGTTTCTATAATTATGAAATTCTTGTTCATTCTCTCTTTATTTTCTTTTTATTTGTATTATTCTTTCTCTCTCTTCTATTAATTATTCTTTACATATATAGCTAGCGTAGATTTAATTTAACTAGCTAATTTACTTTTGTGACAATAATATAAACACTGTTTTTGATCAAACGTATGCCTCCCCGTGTTTGATCCAGGACTCACTAGAGTTTCTATTAAATTATCTGTTTAATGAATTTTTACGCGACTGTAACGACAGGGTTTCAAAATTCAAATCTTTTCGCAACAAATTTTTACTACATCACTACTCACCTTGAGTAGCACATATCAAAGTTGTTCTTCTATGAAATACAATAGACTTATGGATGTCTTGGAAGCATTCAAGCCTATGGATGTGTGGATAGGCTTCAATGGACGGAAGGGATTTATGCTCCAAGTAAAGCTTACTAAACAATTATACTAACAATTGATGATGATATCCACATGTCTATTTGTGCCTAAGAGACTTTAGTTATCCTTTTCATTTAATTTTCTAGACTTGTAAACTTATTTAATTATTTCTAGTTATCACTTGAATTTTATTTTAATTTATATTTTATGAATGATTTATTTGATTATTGATGTTTTATAACTACTACGTGATTGTAATTTTATATTTGATTTAATGATTTGTATTCGATGGTTCGAAGGTAAGAGGTAAGTTATCATATAAATTAAAATGTTAAGTGTAAGTTTAGGACTTCTATGTAACTTACTTTATTGTTTATAACGTATATATGTGACTTGAGCTTTCGACCTCCTAGGCTATAAAATTTTCATCTTTTACATTTTCTCTCAACTTAGCTACATAAATTTTCATCTTGATAATTAATAAGAATACTCACCTTACCATATATGTCCCTATAAATAAAATAAAATATTAATTTTCTCAAAATTTAATAAAAGACGTATTTACATCGAGAATAGTAAAATAGAAGCTATGTTTATTTCATGTTGTTATTCAATATGATCAAAATATTTACAATTCTTCTGCATGTTGTTCTCATGCCATGGTAGTTTTGCGACCGTCATATGCAAATTTGATTTTTTGTTTTTTTAGGATTGAGATAATACAAGGAAATGATTAAACTTACGTAACCATTTTTACAGGTGCCAGGGGCGAGGTTTAATGCTAGCTTGTCTTAAGGCAGAACAAGAAGTTGAGATCAACTCAACTCATTTGTCACAGTTGATCTTATTCAATCAGGATCATATAAATCTTCTCAGTTTAATTTACATGAAGAGCTTTTAACTACGATTTTGTCAATCTTTTTTGCATTTATATAACCTTTTTTGTTTTTGGGTTTGAAGGATTTTGCATTTAACCCATTTACGTGAGACGATAGCCGATCTAAGGATGAGACAAGTGCGAACGTCAAATAGAAGTCCTCCGCGGACTCAATTGCTCGACTCAGAAAAAAGATAAGGTAAAGCTCTTTCTCAAGATATTTTGGGATTTGCAACAGGGAATCACAGCCACCATCTATTTTTAAATTCGGACGGTGATGTGGTCCCCATTCTTCCTCCCCTCCTCACATTCATTGGACAGCAGCAGATGGAGATAAATTAGAAATTTTCAAAAAAGGGAAATTACCCAAGACAAAACAAAGAGGCCATGGGTAAGGCTAGGTGAGAGAGCAAACGGAGGGAAAGGGAGATGGAGGATGGGGGCCGGTGGAAATGGAGGTGGAAAATACCCATGAACAGACGTTGAAACGGGAATAAAGAAAGGCACATGAGGGTGGGTGGAAACAACCGATAGAAGGGAGAGGAAGGGAGAGGGGAAAGGGAGCCTTTGCTTTCCTTTTGCTTTCCTTTCCTTTCCTTGGTGGTTGTTTCTATCTATCTTCTCTTCCTCTGCTCTGTCCCCTCCTCCTCCTCCTCCTCCTCTCTCCTGTACGAAACTTCTTCTTCCCTCTCTCCTTCTCTCTCTCTCTCTCCTCCCACTGTTCCACAGGAAGCTCACCCGAAGACTTTTCCCCCCAAAGGTACCAACCACGTCCTCTATTGCAAGATTTCACGCTCTTTGCTTTCCATCATACGCTTAGATCCTTCTTCCTTTGTGGCGTTTATTGTTACTATTATTATTGACTCCGTCCTCCTCCGTCTGGGTAGAGCTTCCCTCCAACGCAATCTGATGTGGGAGAGAAAAGAACAAAAAAAAGAGAGAGAGAGAGAGACGTTCGATTTTGAACTGGAACAAGAAGGTTTTTTTTGGTGATCGTCTAGCTGGAGCATGATGATGTTGCTCAAGTGATGCCCAATTTAGATCTCCTTTGGAAGATCTATCTTGTTTGGATATTAGCCGGTTCATATTTCCCAATCCCTTTGCTACTTTTGCTCTCTCTCCCTCTATTTTTATGATTCTCTCTCTCTCTCTCTCTCTCTCTCACTCTCTCTCTGTTTGCCTCCCGTTTTTTTTTTTCAAGAGGAGAGTCTTGATGGTTCTGTAAATTGTTGTTTCGATTGGTTGCTTGGGAGATCCATCTCCGAGTTTCGTTGCCCCTGTTTTTCATCTGCTGTATAGCACCTTCCCAACATTTTTTTTTTTTGGTTTGGTTTGTTTTATCTTTGGCTGTGATCTTCTTCTATGTGCTTAATTTGTTGCAAGATCTTGGGTTTCTTCTTCTCTATGTTGATATAGAGCTAATAAGATATTTAGAACTGATTTCATGTGTCCAGACGGCAACAGAGGGAGGAGTGGAGTCAAACTAAAAGGGGAGGTAGGAGCAGCTGCAAGAAAGAAGGAATCGAGATGGGAGAGGTTTTGGTTGGTAGATACTGGTGCTACATGTGCAACCAAGTGGTGAACCCCATCATGGAAGCAGAGATTAAATGCCCCTACTGCGACAGCGGTTTCATCGAGGAAATGAATGGCAGGGAGGATCCTCTAGACGCCACCGATCTAGGATCCGACCGCACCCTCTCTCTGTGGGCCCCCATACTCCTCGGAATGGTCGGAGGCTTCCCACGGCGCAGGAGATCATACCACCACCACCACCACCACCACCACCGGAGGGAAGAGGAGGAGGAGGAGGAGGACGACGACGATGATGCCAACACGGATCGCGAGCTCGAGTCCGTACTCCGGAGGAGACGCCGCAGCTCGGCTGCCCTTCTTCACTTACTGCAGGGACTCCGGGCCGAGCTGGCGTTGGAGTCAAGTAATTCCAGCACTGCCGACAGGGAGAGGGACAGGGAGAGGGATGGAGAGAGGGAGAGGGAGAGGGATGGGGACAGAGAGGGCTTGATACTGATCAACCCCTTCAACCAGGCCATAATTCTCCAAGGATCATCATCTCTAGATTCAAGCCGTAGCAGCCGAAACTTGGATGGGTCATCGTCTGGTGGAGGCACGTCCCTTGGGGATTACTTCGTTGGGCCGGGGTTGGACTTGCTGCTGCAGCATCTGGCTGAGAACGACCCCAACCGATATGGGACGCCTCCTGCAAGGAAAGAAGCCGTGGAGGCCATGCCGACGATTAAGGTTGCGGACTGCTTGAGCTGCCCAGTCTGCTTGGAGGAGATTGATGTTGGGGCTGAGGCCAGAGAGATGCCTTGCAAGCACAAGTTCCATACTGGATGTATATTGCCATGGCTGGAGCTCCACAGCTCGTGCCCTGTCTGCCGGTTCCAGCTGCCTTTTGATGAGTCCAAGGTGTCAAACCCACCTACGAATCTGCGCAGGTCAGATAGCTCCAGTAGTGGAGGAAGAGGAGGAGGGGAGGATGGGACGAGTGGAGGGAGTGACAGGAGGTTCTGGGTCCCCGTCCCATGGCCATTCAGTGGTCTCTTCTCTTCCTCTGATTCCCAAGGGAATGGAAACTCTGCTTCAAGCTCGTCTTCCTCACGTGCATCTCGTGGAAATTCTCATGCAGATGGGGATTGAAGATGATTGTGAAGCAAGCGATCCTCTCCTGTCCTAAAATCATATAAGCTGGTTGAGCTTTTTAAGATCTACATGTAAATAAGTTTTCCTTTTCTTTCTCTTCTCTTGTCTTTATTTTTCTTCTTTTTCTTCTTTCCCTTTTGCTTTGTCGATTGGAATGCTTGAGGAGCAAAAGAACACTAACTTTTCTTGCATCCTCAGTTGTCCAGTTTATTTTGCTGTTTCAGTTACTGTGGTTAAATAAACGTGCTGCGAGCATGCTTTGATGGTTCGGAGTGTGGGTTTTAGGTTGGTATTTGGTGATGATTTTGAGTGCTGCAACTTGGTTTCGTTGCCGAGCACCTGGTTTAACTTCTGGAGGGAGACAAGTTTTGGGTAGAGGTGGAGATGATTTTACTTGGTGGCTTGTGTATTCAAGTTGCAGGAGCGGCCATCAAGCCTGCTATAGGTACGTCACGAAAATTTTCTTTGATATCTTTTCTGAATTCTCAGAATCCCTATTTATTTACTCTCAACTCTAACTAGTGAACAATGATAATAATTTTATGTGCGTTCCATGTTGTTTGAAGTAAAATAGCGCAGATTACCGTCTTCTAACTAATGGTGGCATTTGTGATGTAGTGGTGCGGCTTAGAATTTAACCCTGGAGGTTTGCTGGTTGTTATTTATTTATTTTGGAGTGGAGTTTTTCTTTTCTTTTCTTTGTGTGCGTGTGTGTGGGGTTGGGGTGTTATTAGGGCACAAGTTCAGCTGTGAGTCTGATTTCAGTGTGAAGCAATTTTAATGGCTACCATGTATGGTCGGTTGTATCTAATTAACTTAAATTCATGTTGATTTGATTATGTCATATTTTACCATGCCTTAGGTCGAGTTACGAGCACAAATAATCAGTTGAGACTTCAGTGTGAAGCAATTTTAATGTCCAGAATGATGAGGTTAGCTGGATTCAATTCGTTTAATTTCGTCATGATTTTATTTGATTGATTGAACCATATCTTACTTGGGGCTCTTGTGGGATTTCCTCCACTTTCAAATCTCCTTAGCTTCTTGTGATGATTTGTTTTAACTTATTATGATCGTATTATAATAGTAAATCTTTTAGGATTAGTTTAGTGTTGCGACCCAAAATTTAAATTCAAGTTCATTTCTATATTAAGCGTGTCAATATGAATCTGTCAATACTTCTTAGATGCAAATTAAGCTTAATCCGAAAATGAAAAAATGCGAGTTTTGATCAAACTTGGTTTGCCCTTGGTAAATTTTACTTGGAATGTGTTATGTATGGTACTGTTAGATTTCTTTCGGTGTAACTTTTTCAATGAAACCAATGTTGCAAAAAATTGAGTTGTATAACAAAAGTTACATGAGAAACATGTTAAACAAGAACCTAGGTGCACGTGAACTAGAATCGAGAACATTTTGGTTCAATCTGAATTTTTCTTGTGACTTAACTCAACTTTGGCATTATAAATATGTGCCTTGGGGTTGTATGCTGCTCTCTTGTCATCTTCACGTCAAGGTCCCATGCAAAACTACCAGAAAATAAGAGAAGAGAGGAGGGAGGGATGTTTTCCCCTTCTCACCCCGTTGTTGTCTTCTCATACTTTGGCGCAATAGCAAGCGATGGTAGTGTCTCTTCCACTTATGTGTCACCATGTGGCGAGGAAGACACATAGGAGTGTGTGGGCACTAGCGCCCAGGTGTGACTTCCCATGCAAGGAAAGGGTCGTTTGCATGTCATCACATGTATGGGGGACCTTGGATGGTTGTGATTGTGCTAGGAGGAAATCCATAAGCGCATGGATTAGCCAACTGTCGATTGATGCATGGCAAAGAGTGGTTAAGCCGTGGAGGTCAGTTAGTTTGCTTGAATCGGTTTGATTCAAGTGGGTTGAGGACCCCCTTGACTTCTTTTGGTCGATTCAAGGCCTTCCTAACCTTTGTTTTTGTAAATAAGATTCGAATCATCTCGACTTGTATTACGTGTTGATGAGTCTCATTTTCCTTTTTAGGTATTGTTTTATATGTTAAAATTTGGGAGTTCTTATGTTTGGCCAAGTGAATTGACTCTGAGTGTGCACAAATTTCGAGGAGCACTTGACCTTCTTCCTTAGACCTTGGGTGCACATTTTAGAGTTACCGTGACCTGCCAACGATGTTAAGTAGAGTAACTTTCCTTTTATCTTCATATGTTGACTTTCTATAATTAATACTGGTGTTTGATCATGATTCCTGGTATATGTATATTCTTAGTTCCTCTTGCTGAATTATGGAGCCCATTTGACGTTGAAATTCATTCTAATAGTGGATACTTGAATGACATAAGCAATATTTACAAAGGAAGTATAAATTAGGTATGCATTATTTGGAAATAATGTTAATAATCTACATAGAGAAGTGAATTTTTGAGAGATTAATGAATAACCTCCAATAAAAAAATAAGTCCAATGTCTATTATGGCTAAGTAAATAATTACCTACTTCTAAATGTTTAATAGTTAGTTAATGATTTATTGAACAATGGAACCAATAGATGGACATATTGAATTTTATGACCTAAATTGTGGCAATAACTATCTTAGATGAATAGGATGTGAGGACTTATGCAAATGATGGTTGCGCTATCAATGTTGGTACTATGGAAAAATTCATGAATATAATCAATAGTCAATCTCGTGCTTGGTATCAATGGCAATGACTAGTTATATTGTTGGAGTTATTGTTCTAGGTGAGCCAACCTAAGTGAAATTGCTTGATCAGTGATTCAGATCTAATTGTCAGATTACATGGACATATTAATATGATTAGTTGGGTCACTTAATACAATTGTGAGAATTTATTGAAGTCATGTTGGATAGACGAATGATAGGTATCGAAGATCTAGACACTTTAGATTAGGAATTTTGATAAGTCAAAAAAACCATCATGATATCCAACAGTTATATCCAATTTAAGAAGAGATGGCAATCTTTTTATGAGATTATTGCCTGATTGATACCCTTAATAAACATATTTTACATAAGAATAGAGATTTGAGGCTGTCATGTAGGTTAAGTGAAGTAGTTGATCAATGCGATAGAGATGCGAAAGTCTTCTTATCATTGTTACAGATAAGATGTATCTTTTGAATTGAGACAGATGTGCCTTTGTGTTTGAATGTGCACATTTGATAGATCAATAATAGATGCACCCACTTTGACATTGAGATTGAAAAGTTAGAGTGTACATGAGAGCATAGGAGAGATATAATCTCTTGAAGGAATCACCTTGGTGTTTTTATTTTTGTTTCCAATAATGTGGTTTCCGTTTAGGGCATTTTTGTTTTCATTTTTTGATCGAGTTTTGACATCGATTAGATCTCGATTTTGAAAAAATTTTAAATGTCATTTTTTCACTTTCATGATGCCACGAGTCGATCCAAATGATTCCTTTAGCAATATCAGAGCTTGGTTGGTCTGGGTTTAGCAAGAATATCGCAGATTTTGGTTTTAATCGCACTTAGATTCGATAATCAAAACTTGATATGCATTCTAATTGTCGAGGGGACGTTTGATTTTATGATCAAACGTCTGATGGGTTGTGGTTGGATGCTTGATCATCATATCAGACAATTGACAAGAAACCCTAAGCATGCGACATTGGATGCTAGACATCCAGAGTCGCAAAATTAGGGGATTAGGCATATGATAGCATCATCAAGTGAATAATGTTGCAAAAAAAGGCATATGATTTTTTATCAAACGTCCAATACTGTAATAGGAAGCATTCCTATTTTGACCATGTTTTAGTAATGGTCTTTTGACACAAGTGTCAAATGTTTGATTTGTGACATAAGATGTTTAGGCATATTGTCAGATGCCTAATTTCTTAAATATGTTTTCTGAAACCTCGACTTGATGTTCTGGACGTTCGATAAAGGTTATTGGATGACCAGACAATATTGCAACCCTAATACCAAGTGCATTTATGATTCAAAATTGAATTGGATTTGATTCGACTATCGCGGAAAAACTCGATATGATTATTGATGAATATTCGCTTGTTTTCCTATATTTTTGTGATTTTGTTTTTGATTTTTGAATGTTGACCTAATCTTGTGGTTACGATTTGTGCAGAATTAGGCATGTAGTTTTCAAAATCAAACAAATCAGAAATTGTTTTGGAATATTAATTTTAGAGTTAATTGGGTTAATTTTTGGATTAAGAGATTTCAAACATAATTAGATGCCATTACAATCCATGCTATCTCAAATTAATGTTACAATTAATAAAATAATTAAGCGCACTCACTTGATTAATTAGTAATCATAGGAGAAAAGACAATTGCATCCCTTAGCATGTGATGTTATGAGTATTTCTTCTTTATGCCAAGTTTTATTCAATGATTTTAATGGTTTTAATTGTGAAATGAATGTGATGATATGATCATCTAGGTATACAGTGTGGAGCAGTTGTGAGCAAGCTACCTTATTTTCTTGTAATCCCTATAATTTGGGAGCCTTTACATTTGATGTAATTTTGTGTGTGCAATGCACTATGTGATTGTGATGCATAGGATGTGATTTCAAACATGTAAGCATAGGACAAGATTAGAATGTAATTATAATTTTAGACTAGGTCGAGAATTAGTTAATTTAATAAGATTAAATTAGACTTTTTCTCACACAAGATCTAGTCCAATTCCCAGGACCAGTTCTCTTATTTCAAATGCGTTAATGAATTAGTAATGGAGATGATGATTCATGGTCCTTACCAAAGCAAAGGAACTATAACCACAGAGCTATGCAGTGAGTACGCTCCCCAAAAGGAGGCCATTAGCATAGAATGCATGTGGAGTAGGTCTATTCGTTTCCCAAAAGAGATGGGCCATACATCTGTTCACCTGGCTGTAGTTCCTAGCACAAAAGTTAGGTACATCTATGAGTCTCTTGTACGTAGTCATGTGCATGCTTAGCGGCAGTCGACTTGCTACTTTAGGCTAATCTAAATTTTTATTAGATTGATAATGATGGCCTATGAAGGGCTTGGAAGCCAAATTAACATTCTTGGGACTTAATGGGGATGAGCTACCCATTCAAGTTATCGGCAAATGTTGGTCAAGGGATTGTTTGAGAAGAAAGGATGAAATGGACTTATTTTTAACACAATTGATGGGTGGAGGACTAGGATGTAATTTTTTGCACTTAATGCAAAGCCACCCAAGGCTTTGAAATGGGATAAGAACCCCACCACCTTAGATTTTTGGTTCCATAGCTGAGCTCTCCTTTCCTCTTTCCTCATTTTATCTCCACTGACTCCTCTCCATCTCCTTCAAGTTACAACCACAAGGTGGTGATACAAAGGCTCCATAGGGGAAGAAAGGATGCCACTACAGGAGGAAGAGGGAAGCAAGAGAAAGAAGAGGAGGGGGTTGTTGCAAGAGGATCTACGGAAGATTTGAGTTCCAATGTGAGGTAGGGACATTTTCCCTCATGAAGTTTCTTTTTGATTCCTAAGCTTTAGGAATGCCTATGGTTAGAAAAATGGATGATTCATGGCTGCATGTGGATTTGGATGTTGCATGTAGGGATCTTAGCATGCATTGTGGGATTTTAATGATCATGGGTTGATGACGGGTTTCCGCATGATCCAAGTGGTTGGAGATTATGTATTCAACCCTCCTTTCATGTTTTTGGAGGGGGATTTGATGACCCTTAGGATTTGGGCATTTTGGCATCACTATTGCAGCAAAGAACATTGTAGCGAAGCTTCGCAATAGCGAGTATCGATACTAACACTTAGTACTGGTACTAGCAAGCGGCGGGGACCCCAAAAGGTGGTTAGTGAGGTCCCAGTGCCAGTACTAAAGACTAGTACTAGTGCTGGTGCCTTGGCCTGGGCTTTTGGCTGCCAAAATCGATGATCTACGAGGTTGATTTAAAGAGGAACTTGAGGGGAGTTTTCATAGGATTTTTCTCAAGGTTTTATTGAGGAAATGGTTGTTATCTTGGCTTGGGAACCTCCCTTCATACTTATATTTAGTTTGTAGTTTGGATTTGCAAATGAATGAATGGTTTCCTAAGCTAAATATAAGCTTAAAGGTGTTGCGTTGGGTCAAGAAAGTAAGAAAGGATCAAAGTGTGGATAAAACCTAAACCCTTGAGGTGCTCACAAGAAAGAGAATCAAACCAAGATGTGCATGATGGTAATAACCCCCATAAACTAAGATTAAAGGTTTAGGGTGGTATTATTGAGTGGTAATCAAGTGTATATCAATACATGTGTATAGCTATGTAGGAGAAGTAGCTAGTTAGTTAATAAAGTCGAGTCATGAACCTATGAATGATAGATTTATCTGAGCGAGGTTATACATGGTTAATAACCAAGATTAAGTGAGAATCAATTTGTGGAACACTAAGGGGGTTGCATAAGATTTCAACCCAAGCGTGGTGGACCGTAGATCCACTAGGAGCTTAGATGGTCCCAAGGGAAAGCTAGTAGATGGATTCTAGCTACGATTTGAGCCCGAAACTAGGCAGTTCTTGGTGGTCGAGATTGGTTGAGAAATTGCAACCAATACTCGAGGGTGGATACTAAGGATCTTGTATGGAATAGTTTTCCAAGATTTGAAGAGATCCTATGTGGAATAGTCTTTCAAGGATCTCGAGCAATCCTATATGGAATAGCCTCCCAACGAAAGGATTCTGCTTGGAATAGTCTTCTAGGCATCTTGAGTGATGGGAATCTTGAGGATCTTGTTTGGAATAGTTTTCTAGGGATATGAAGTGACAGAGAGTGTAAAAGATCCTGTTTGGAATAGTTTTTAAGGGATCTCAAGTGTTGGAATATATGGAGGGTTTTGTATGGAATAGCTTTCGAGGGATCACAAGGATAACACAGGAAGTTGCTCCCTCATAATTGATTGGATTAGTACTCAAGGAGTTGTATGGAATAAGACTTCAGGAACTTTGAGTGTAGTCAATGCTCTAGAGCCTGGAGCAGGTATCCTTGTCTGGTAAAGAGAAGTGCTTTAATCTCTTCAAAGGCCAAGGAAGGGTTACTAATACATGTGTACCAACAGATAGGGTACATCACAATCTCCTTTGGCAGGAAGGGTTGATTAACCACTTTAAGGGTCTGAGTGGCAAGTGAAAGAATCATTGATTTATAATAGTGGTTCAGCTAAAGTGTTCTATCAATCAATGGGATTGATTAACAAGATGGAACCATTGGGAGTTGGTAACACTAAATCAAGTTTAAGAGTTGAAACCTAGAGTTGTGTTGAGCTAGGGATCTAGTTAGCTAGTGAACCTACTCACTACCTTGTAATATTGAAATAATAGTTGTTTGTCCTTACTAGGTCTATTGACCCAATTCTGTTTTGCGACCTACTTTCAGGTGTTGTTGAGTCGTGCTACGACAACTTGCGAGATAGTCGCCAGTGCGTTATTTTTTGAGTGACGCTAGCAGGTAACCAATGTACTTTGGTTTATGGTAGACTATTGCAATTATATGACAACCTATTGTGATTGATGTCTAAGTTGTGTTGGGAATTTATTATTTATGTGCCATTATTTGCAACACATTTTCCATTTAGTTGATCAATGGAACCCTTGTGGTAGCTCAACTATGTTTATTAAGAAACCTAAATTAAATAAACCAACACTTCTTTTGTTGCCAGCCCCAATAATCTGACCCTCATTTGGGGCATGGGATTTGGGAGTGTGACATAGGGTACATCAAAAGACCAAATCATACGAACACACAAGTTGGACTTGCGTAGTGGAAAGAGTTCCCTCTATCATTGGAATTGTGTATGCAGGCCTTTGTAGCTACACAATCTCAATGGCGAGGAGTGTTTGGTCCCACTCAAGGCACTAGGGTCGGCATGCCTCTTGGTTTAAGTGTTAAAGAGGGAATAACATTCAAATTAAACTTAAATGGGAACCTTTGTTTTCAAAATCCCAAAACAAAGTTCATTTTCATACACTGGATTTTAATCAAAGAGTTAATTCTTTTCAGATGACAAGCCTCAACTCGCTCACCCGCTTACTTGAAAAGAACCAATTAACGAGCCCTAACTATACAGATTGGATCCATAACCTTGACCTCATTCTCACCGTCGTTCACATAAAGTATGTGATCAAGGAGAACAAGCATGAGAATCTCAGGAACTCTTAGGAGAGGGGGTACAATGTGAATTGGGATAAACATAGCACTCTTGCCTAGTATTGCACCTTAAGTTCGCTTTCCAATGTGCTTCAGAATCAACATGAGATGAAAACTACCTCTGAGATTTTGACAAGCTTGAAAGAGATGTTCAAGGATGTGAACTGAACTTAGTGCTATAACGTACTCAAGGAGTTGCTTTCAAACAAGATGAACGTAGGGACTCTAATAAGGGAGCACGCTCTAAAAATGTATGGACATATTTCAAAGCTCCCAAGGTTGGGGATGATGATTGACGATGTGACCCTTACAAATATCATCCTGTAATCTCTTCCTAGTGATAGGTCCACTTCACTACATTAATATTTGGCCTAAAAATTGTTAAGTCAACGTAATTATATGCATATGCATACAAACATTAGCATGAAATTCAATGCTTTGTTTGATTACTAAATTCATGCATTTATATGGCATATGCATCTTTTAATTAATTGCACGTTAGATCCCATTTGCAAATATTATGAAATTTCGTTATTTGACATTCTTTGAGTTGACCTGCCTGCATGCATTCTACAAATTACATTAGAAGAATTGAGCATGAAATTTTATGTACATTTGATTAATTGGTTAATGTTTCTATTATGCAGGAAGGGCATTGTGGGAATTCCAATGTACAAGAAATTCCAAGGGTTGTGAGCACCCTCGCAATTTGGCCATGCCAACTTGGGAGGATGCATGGGTGGCTCCTCTACATGGGCACATGATGCTTGGACATCCTCCTCTTGACCTAGAAGGAAGGTTGCTTGGATTTTGATCCCTTGATTCAAGGGATGAGGTGATTGGAATTTTAATTACATAGCAAACCTTCCTTATCCTACCTACCCAATCCTTTCCAAATGGGGATCACACCAACTCATGCTCCCTCCCCTTCCTTTCATGGTGGAATTCAATTTCCCTCTCCACTTTTTGTGGTATGGTAATATTCAAGGGAGGAGAGAGAGCAATAGAAGGGCATTCTCTTCCTCATTGATTCACGACCACCAAGGGCCCTTTCCCTCTTACATCACTCGACGCCCACCACCCTCCAAGAAAAGAGAGAGCCATCCTTCATCCTCCACCTTGTGCTCTAAAGCCCTCTGTGCACCAAGCAATGCACACAAGGGATCTATGGAACCACAACTCGTCGATTGCTTCTTAGACTCTCCAGGCACATCGATCTAAGAAGGACCACATTGTTGCATTCGTGCTCTAGGCACAGCATGCCACATTGTCATCGTCGCCCCTCCACCTCTCTCGACGCTATGGAGGACATTGTGCATCCTGGTGGTGACAGCATCGGGGAGCATCACCATCGTCATCTCCGCATTAGGTTACTCCCATCCTTTTCTCTCATTTTTTTAGTTGCTTTGTTGTGCTATGAGATGTATGAACGATTTTTCTTATGATTAAATGAAAATGTGATGATGTTATTTTTCACCTTCCCAGTGGATCAACATTTTTTGTTATACGTGGTTTTCTAAACACATTTTTTGATTGAGCGTTTCGTGACTACAACAACGATTTTGCCATATTTTATTTGACGAAGGCGCGATCTATCACCTAGCTTCTTCACCAACTTCATTGTCTCATTTCACATGGGAAAGATGAAGATGACTATGGCTAAGTTAATCTCCTTGCTTAAGTCCATAGTGGACATCATTAAGAAGAAGAGTCCACCTTATAGTTCCTCTTAGTAGGGTAAAACACATTGGGTGCAAAAGAGAAAGAAAGGACCAGATGGGAAGGTAGAGAACTTCAAAGAATGGCAGGTAGCCAAGAGTTACAACCGAAAGGAAGGGGTTGACTATGAGGAAACCTTCTCTCCTCTTGTCATGCTTAAATCCATTCGGATATTACTGGCCATATCTACATACCATGACTACAACATTTGGTAGATGCATGTCAAGACAACTTTTCTCAATGGTTTCCTCAAGGAGGACATCTATATGGAGCAACTTAAGGGTTTTGATGTGGATGGTGGGGAAAGAAAGGTGTGTAAGTTAAGGAAGTTCATTTATGGACTCAAACAGGCTTCTCATAGTCAGAACATCTAATTTGATGAGACCATAAAGAGTTATTGATTCCATAAATCCTAGATGAACCTTGTGTTTACAAAAAGGCTAGTGGGAGTGCTATCACTTTTCTAGTGTTGTACGTGGATGACATTTTACTCATAGAGAATGACATAGGGATGTTATCTAGTGTTAAGCTCTGGTTATCCTAGAACTTTGAGATGAAGGATCTCAGAGAAGCCTCTTATATCTTGGGTCTAAAGATGTTTAGAAATAGAGAAAAAAAAATATTAGGACTATCACAATAAGGATACATTACCAAGGTCTTGGAGAGATTCCACATGAATAACTCCAAGAAGGGCTTTCTCCCTTTTAAACATAAGATTTACTTATCAAAAAGAATGTCTCCCCAAATAGTTGAGGAGAAGAAGGCTATGGGTGGGTGTCCATATGTTTCTATAGTAGGCGGCCTGATGTATGCCATGTTTTATATATGACCATATATTTCTCACACAACGGGAGTGGTAAGCTATTACCAATCCAACTCGGGATAGGAGCACTGGACCGCTGTCAAGAACATACTCAAATATCTGAGGACAAAAGATTAATATCTTGTCTTTGGAGATGAGGATCTCCAGGTGTTAAAGTACACCAACTTTGACTTTCAGTTGGATATTGACGATAGAAAGACCATGTCAGGGTTTGTTTTCTTGTTGAATGGTGATTCAGTGAGCTAGAGAAATAAGTGTTAGAGAAAATGTACCTTGGTCATTGATTTTGATGATAACAAAATAATTTATATTTAACAATTGCATTTGAGTTATGAGTTCACAGGTTAATGCAATTGATTTAAAAGACTTAGAAGGTATTTAAGATCTCAATCCATGGAGATGGAGGAGCTTGATGGTGGACAAAAGCATCAAAGAACATGGAGTTGGAGGAATGGAGCTAAAGCTTGAAGTGAAAGCTTGAAGACTCAAAGAATGGGATTAGTTTTATTGAGTTATGTTTCCTTAGATATTTGTTAAAGAGTTGAAAATATAATGACCTAAGTCCTAAACACACTCGCTTAACTTTAAGACACTTAGGGAAAACCTAGAATCAAGTTTGAAAGCCAAAATAGCAAACGAACTGCTTTATCAAACGTCTAGCACGCTTGTCAGAGGTTTGATAACCCATTGTAAGATGTCCAAACATATGACCAGACATCTTTCATCAAAATATTTTTCTTTACTTCTAGCTATTTTCACATCAGATGTCCATCTCCTAGTCCAGATGTCTATACTTGACTCCAGACATCTGAAGACCTCCTCAGACAATCAGTGGAGAGCTGTTAGGTTTAAATTAATCCTGAATCTCGATTTAGCAGACCTAATCTCATCTCCTAACTTTTGAGAAATTCTTTTCTCACAACAATAATTGGCAACAAATGTCCAATACTCTTCCCAAATGTCATGTAATTGTCTAACCATTAGGAGCAAGTATCCTGTAGATAATCCAACAAGTTAGGAAGCATTCCAAGAACTTTTCCTCCCATTTTAGACATCTAATCTTGGCTCTAGACATTTAATATGGCAATTCCAGGCGTCTAACCTTTCGATACAAGAACCTTGCATAAGATCCAATCCAAATTAAGTACTCAACCTTCCAGAATTAGACGTGCAAGATTTCCATTAGACATCTGCTACTATGTTGTCAAACATTGATTACTCTACACACTTGTTGAAATTCGACCAAATCACCATGGATGTTCCTAATGGCTAAAACACCTCTCTCAAGCATTATAGAGCCTTCCTAACACATTTATAAATGGACTAAAGTTTCTTTTTTATTAAAGATACTGATGAGCGAGATTTTTGTTGTGAAAAGTTTTTAGTTCGGAAAACCTGAGTCGTAAAATTCGTAAGAAAATCCGTTACCAAATAAATTTAATTGAAACTCTGGTAAGTCCCGAGTAAAATACAGGGGGGTGAACGTTTGATTAAAAATCGCATTTAGAATTATTGTCACAAAGTAGAGTAGCTGGTTGAAATTAATCTATGCAAGCTATTCTACTTAAATAATAAATAATAGAAGAGAGAGATAGAATAATACAAAGAAAGAGAAAATAGGAAGAGAATGAACAAATATTTTATAACCATAGGAGCATGTTCATTACATCTATTTTCTACAACTACAAAGCTGAAAATCTACACTAGAAAGTGATAAAAAGATAGGGATGAGAAAATCATCTTCGACGGTTGCTTGGAGGATGAGCTACATTGATGGAGTGTCCGGAAGAGGGTGGTGAGATGCTGGATGAGGGAGAACGAGGCTGGAGGATAAAGGACAAAGAAGGGCAGCGTCGCAGCGAGATCCGCTTCCCGAATGGTGGAGAGAAGATAACCACGGGTGCTCCACGAACAGGGGTGAGAAGATGGAAAAATTATCTTTAAAACTCTAGTGGAACATCCTGGGTATGGGACTAGCCTTTTAAGGCTTTGGAGAGGGTGAGAGGAGAAGAAAAGGGATGGTGAAAAATGAGAGGCATGGGGTCCCTTTTATAGTTGAGGAAGAAGGGCAAAAGAGTCATTTTGAAGCCTTTAAGAGTTAATATACGGCCTTTAGTGACGCATGTAAGTGTTGCTAAAGCTAGCCGGTGCTGAAGGCACATGGAAGGAGAGCCATTGGATCGTGATTGCACGCTCCTCATGCAACCACGTTACTCGCTTCCTCGCTTTCAATTGTTGTGTATGCAGACCAAGCGCTGCGACATGTGGCCACCTCACAAGCCATTGGATCACGCTTGGATGCTCCAGATTGCTCACAAGCATGCGCTGAGTGCGTATGTTTGCTCGTACAATCCGGAGCCAAATTGCGCATCCATCTGATTGGTTGATCTAAGCCATTGGCGTCTGATCGGATGGTCCAATTAAATCCTTGCACGTAAGGAGGATGCGCGGAGAGGAGGCTCGATTGCGTGACCTCTACTGGTGTAGCACCTTATCCACTGTGCTACGTGTGTGGATTTATGAGAAATCCATCAACCATGCACATGCTTACAACCATTAGATCAAAGATCAACGGCTAAGATCTCCCAATGGTTGCTTCTTTGGAAATAAGGAGCATGGTGAGGAATTATCTCAGTCGTTGAATTGTGATATGACGGATGAGATGCGTTGATCATTTGATGAAGAGTTGCTGCGAGCGTGCTTGGGCCATTTGGGCGGCTGGGATGGCTCCACGTGGCACCATCCGGGCCGTCCATCTTCAAATGCTCATAGTTGGTGCCACAGATGTCGGATTGGATCGATTTTCACACCGTTGTACTGCGATCTCAATATGAACCCATCCGTGTGGTTGGATTCTTCATCTAAGGTCTAGATTTTCACCACCTTGCCCCTTGATCTCTGGTCTTCCTCGGACTGCATCTGATGCTGCAGAGGTTCGATCGGGGCGATCTCAGAGGCATTGGACTTTGATTGTCACCTTGATCAGATCTATACGGTTGGATCTTCAATCCGACTCCTAGATAAGTATCTTCCTATCCCTTAACCGTAAAAGGGCAAATTAACCTATAATTTGTACAATTTATTCTAAATGCATAATGATGCATGCTATACAATATTTATAATGCTGAATGTACTTATATGCTTAAGAACACATATAGATAGATAGTTTATGTGAAATAGATGTGTGTACATCAGATACCCAGGAATCAATTCTTTTCACTATATACACATTGAGAGAAGATCAAAGAGAGGAACTTAGTCCTTGCTCTCCAAAACCTTGTACCCCACATCTAAATGCACCAATATGCTTCACATTCATGTTGATGCACTTCCACAATTAGGAAAGTTTCGTATACCTATAGGGGCTTAGATTTAACTTATATTTTGGGTTCTATAGGATTATTCTTATTTCAGTTTTTATTTGGGTATTTACATTACGAATTCTCGTCTCCTTCAAAGAAGAAATGCTATTTGCGAAGAGTGGTTGTTGAGGTACACTACCCTTCATCTAAAGTAGTATGGTTGTAATTGAGGTTGCACTACCCTCATTTTAGGTAGTGTGTTAGTGGTTTGATCAACTAGGTCGATCCAGAAATCCTATGCCAAGAGATTTAGGTGATGGTTTTTACTTGAGTTAGGTTTCAACCTAAAACTACTTGTCTCATTATGGTGAAGACTTGTTGATTGCACAGTAATCATGCAACCTAAATCACCTAAATTAAGCTAGATTCTAGCGTAACTTAGGGTCAATGCATGCATAAGCATCATAATTTGCATAATGATTAGTTTAATTAGCTGCATAGATAAAATCATCATTTTATGTGCTAATGAAAGATGATTTTAATCTTAGATGTTTCGAAGCTGCGGATGACAGATCAGACCGGACAAATCTGATTAGAATGGCGATGGGAGTCCAATGCTTCAAAATTAGTCTCGATCAGACAACTAGAGTATTGTGTGCAGTCCATAAAAGAATGGAGATCATGGAGCCAAAGGACAAAGATCCAAGCCTTAGATGAAAGATCCAACTGCACGGATGGATCTGGATCAACGATCGCAGTCTAATGATGCAAAAATCAACCTGATTGGAGGATTACATCACTAGATATAAGGAAAGAAGATGGACGGCCATGATGGCGCCATGTGGCGCCATCCCAACTACCCCCTCATTGGCGCTCCATCTCTGAAGGCCATTCCTCGTGCATTGTGGGCTGTTGGATGGCCATCTAATGACCACGATGCATCCATGTCGCCCACCTCACCGCGCCTCATCAAAGGAGATCTCAATCGTTGGATTTTCATCCAACGGCCAAGAATAAGTTTCCTTAAAACATAAACGCAACAAAGAAAAGGCCTCAGCGTGTTGGTTAGAGCGCTCAACCGTGAGTGAAGAGTGCGTGTTCGAACCGCACGTCACTCAAATCAGGAAGGCATCACGAGCGGGCGCTATTGCCCGTTGGATCTGCATCAGCAAGTAGATGCAACCGTGTGGTGCGATCAGATCGCTCCGCGACTTTACGTGCAAACAAACGCGTGTTAGACATGCGATCCTACGCATTTTTCGAAACGAAGGCAGCGGGCACATGCATTTAAGTCGTCCGATCGTAAGATCGGACGGCTAAGGTTGAGGTGCTCAAAATGAGCGAGCGGCAAATGAAAAATTAGAAGCAAGCGTGCGAGGTCGAATTAAAGGTGTCCGATAGACATCCAACCTGCCAGAGCATGCCATGTGTCAAGCCGAGGTTAAATTCGAGCGTAGAGGGTGCAAAAAAGGTGATTTTGAGGCCAGATCTAATCCATTGATCTCTCGATCGACGGATCTGATCATAAAGGAGTTGTTGCACGATTTTAAAGGTCAAAATACCCTTTTTGCCCTCGATAAAAACTATAAAAGAAGGCCAAGGCTCCCCTTAGATGGATCATCAACTCCAGACATCTCTCTTCCACCTTCCTCCAGACCAAGCTCTCCTTCTGCAACTCCGCTCCGACCTTTGTCCCAGCGCTCTGGATCTGAGGTGCTGCCACATCTCGCACAAGCATCCTACAAGCGGCGTCGTCTCTCTACCTCCTTCTATCTCTCTCTCTCTCTATCTATCTATCTATTTGATATTTCTCTTTTTCTATTTAGCATAGCACTTTCTACTTTGAAAAAATTTGTTTATGAATGCAATAAAATCATTATCTTCTGAATGCCTGATATCTACTCTTTATATATATATACACACATATATAAATACTCGTTGGAACTAGTTTTCTGAAGAGCTTCTGTATAAATTGAGATTGCCTCCTTGCGAACGACTTGGTACTCACCGATCTTTACAAATTTATTTGTCGACGTATTTTTGCGATATACTACAACTAAATAATCTTTTAAAACGTGATTTACGTGTCGAATACTTGTATGATTGCCTTATTATTTTATTTGATCACCACTTTATTTCATTGCATTATTCACCCCTCCTCTAGTACAAAATTTTAGTTGGTATTAGAGTAAGGTTCTCGCATATACGGAGTCACACTTGACGAGGATCTGTGCATGGAGGGAACTGTCATTGGTACGAGACATAGCAAAGGACAATTCATCGTCCGATCATCATATTTCGAAGGTAAGAATTATCCTTATTGGAAATTATGAATGCGAATGTAGTTGTAGGTAAATGATTACTCAATTTGGGAGAGATGCAAAACCCCCTACGTCATCCCAGAGAAACCCATGGGAGGCTACTTGTAGGAACAAGTGTATCAACTATCATTGAATGCCAAGGCATTGAATGTGTTGTATTGCATGTTGAGTCCCGAAGAGTTCAATCGAATATCTCAAGACACCATCTCTTATGAAGTGTGGAAAACACTTGAGGTATTGCATGAAGGTATCTTAAAGGTAAAATCTTCCAAAATAAATTTACTTTCTTAAGAATTTGAATCATTTACTATGAAATATAATGATAAATTGAGTGAGATGTATACTAGTTCACACTTATTATAAACAGTCTCAAGTCTCTTAGGAAGACTTTCATTAAAGGGGAGCTCGAATATAAATTACTTCATTCCCTAAAACCCGAATGGGAACAAAAAAGTAACCACAATTGAGGAAGCTCACAAAATCGAGGAGTTCAAAATGGAGGATTTGCTCAGGAATCTTATGGCATATGAGAATAAGATAGAGCAAAACAAGGAGACACCGGAGCCAAAGAAAAAGAAGCTTGCTTTCAAAGCCACATCTGATAGTGATGTAAGTTCCAATGGTGAACAAATTTAGTTTTTAACTAATAAAATTGTCAAGTTTCTTAAGAACATGGAATCAAAGAAAATGAATAAAAAAGAACCAATCTGGTGCTACGATTGTAACAAATAGAGGCACCTTCGACCAGAATGCCCTCTCTTGAAAAAGGGGAAGAAGCACAAGAAGATATTTTAAGCCACTTGGGATGAAATGAGTTCAGAAGGGGAAGAAGGAATGAAGGAAACAAAAAATGAAATCGTGTGTCTTAGTTTCGTGGCCATTGCAGATGAAAGCTAGAAGGAAGTGGAAACGATAACAAAGTTGAGAAGGTAAGCTCTGTTACTATAGAAGAACTTCAAAGCACCTTAGAAGAGCTATATGATCTTAATAAGACTCTGAAAATTGAGAATAGGAATTGAAGAAGTCTTTTAGTTCTATTAAAGTTGAAAAAGATAACTTGGTCGTTGAAAATAAAAATTTGAAATATTATTTCAGGTCTATTCTTTGGATATCACAAGCGTTAAAATGGCTATCAACATTGTGATGTAGATTAATCAAGCATCTTAATTTGTAGAATGCTAAATTCCTAAAGAAAGAATGTTCAATCCAATCCAAGGGTAGATTCTTAGAGAGTTACTTAAACTCAACCAAGATAAGGCTATCAAGATTGAATCTACTTGGCTAATGTCCTATCCAAGTTAGTTGGATTGAAGACATATTGCAATATTCAAGGACTACACATGTGACAATAGTTGTCAATTGTGTGATGTAAAATCCAAAAGGTTATTTTATCTTATGGAATGCCAGATTCTATAATGACGAATCACCTACTAGGATTCAGTCCAAGAATAATGCATGATGGGAGAGTCGTGGAACTCATCCTGATCAAGCCTTGCAGATCAATAGGTTAAACTACAATATATCCAAACTAGTTGGATATAAAGGCAATTATAAGTTTCATTGGTTAAAAGGATATGGAAATGTTCCTATTCCTAAGCAAGAATTCTTAAGAAGTGTTTGTCATGGGGAAAGTAGATTTCATGAACATTAGTACTTGTAATGAGAATTAGAACAAAAGGAAACAAGTGTAAGGTTATTAGAACCTGTTCAAGATTCCAAATCAAATATGAAGGAAATCGATGTTACTTGCAAAGGTTTCAAGATAGTAAAGCCCAATCATAATCCGAATAGGCACCTAGAATTGAATAATTTATAAAATGTTATGGATGTATTCAATAATGCCTAGATTCATGATAAATAGTGGGAACATAGTATCATATCCAGATAACCATTATATTCCAAAATATGAAATCTAAAAGTTAGATCGGAAAATTATTTTCTAAGATAAACTTAAAGATTGTTGGAATGTAAGATGCTTGGTTGATTTTCACATAATAAAAGTCAACGCATATGTTTTTGATATCTTCTTATGAAGATGTCAACACAAAGAGTTGAGAGAGAAAACATTGTGAATGTATATGATACACAAACCAAGCACAATTCCAAATAAAGATGCTTGAGATAGTGGGAGGATAATATGTTACCAACCCATGAAACACTCTGAATAAATTGCGAAGTTATCCCTAATGTTCCTTGAAAAGGGAATGTAATAATGAAAAGGTGATTTCAAAAAGTTGAGAGGTATTGATTCAATTGATCTCAATGAGTTGAGATGTGATGTGTGCAATCTAATGTGGGTGGTCCACATAAGATCCACTTATATTCTAGTATGGTGCAATATTTGCATTGGAAGCATATACGCCACCATACGAATGTTGAAGTAAATGTAGTATGTAGCTACAACACATATAATGTGGATACGTAAGCCCTTTTAACGAACTTGATGTAGTTTCCTCTGCTGAAACTCCCGCTATTCTGATGGCAATAAGAACATTGCTCTTGCTAAAAAATGGTTTCTTCGAACAAAAACATCTTTGCAGAGTGAAAAGTCCCCATTATAAAAATTGATGCGACGTATGATAAACTAGTTGTCATATGCAGCACTTCAGCTTATGGCTTGAGAATTTTGTCGATCAAGGTTTTATGGTAAATCTCTTGAGTATTGAGTTGGCATCATAGGTTGAAAAGATAGTTTAGGATTGACTTTTAGGGAAAGTGAGAGTCTATTGGAGTTTTGTGCCTCATGCGAGCCAACCTAAGTTCAATCACTTGATCAATGTTTCAAATCTAAGTGTTAGATTGTGTGGATGCACTAAAATGGTTAGATGAGTCCTTCAGTACAATTTGTATAATGTATGGTACCATGTTGGATATGTCGACGACAAGCATCAAAGGATCCAAATGGTTTGGATGAAGATTTTGATAAGTCATCGAGAACCATCATGATATTCAACTATTGTCTCCAATCTGAGAAGAGTGGTAATCTTCTCTAGAGACTAATAATTGATTGGTGCCCTTGATGCACATCGTCTGCATGGGAATAGAGATTCAAGGTTGTCACACAAGTTGAGTTAAGGATTTAACTCTACAAGATGAAGATGTGGAAGTCCTCTTATCACTATCACAAAAAAGGCATATCCTTTGACCTAAGGCAGACATTTGTCTCTATGTTTAAATATGCGCACCTGGTGGACCAATAGTTAATGTACTCACCTTAGTGTTGAGATTGAAAAGTTAGTATGCATATAAGGGCACAGGAGACAAATGATCTCTTGAAGGAATCATATAGATCTACTTTCATAGGTGTACATAGCAGATTGGGAGACTCAGGCTCACTCCACATATATTGGGAGTACGAAATTTCATGTATGGTAGTACAAGTCCTGATCAAACCCATACATGAAAGAGAGAAAGGTAGTCCTTTAGGAAAAGAATGTGTCATTGTTCTCGTCCTATGGATATAGCGAGAACATGATAAATGTGCAACTGATGATAGGATGGATAGTGAATCAGGGATTTAATCCACGGGGTTACATGTCTTCCAGTGTGAAGGCTTCACAGGTATTTAGAATACGTAAGGGTGGCATAGCTCCATAATTCCACTAATCATGAACTCTTCATTATTGGCGTAATAAAACTAATAATGATTTTGGTGGTTTCCTACTTGTAGGATTGATTAATGTGATTTAAGGAGTTAAATCACATTTAATTTGGTGATTAATTATACTTAATTTGATTATGTACAAATCCAAGAGTTGGATTGTAATTAGTTAATGTTTAAATACTAGATCTAAACATCCCATAAGTTGTTATAGGCCAATCTTATAAAAATCAAGTAGGATTAGATCCCAACCCTTGGATTTCCATCCAAGGGTTCGCACCATATTAGGATTAAGTATGGGATCCCTATAAATACCTCCCTAAATTTTGTTGGGAAACCCTAATTTATCTCTTCCCCAATTGTGTGCATCAAAATCTCCACCAGGGTGTGGAGCAAGGAAGATAAGAAGAGTAGACCCCCCCTCTGCTCTACAAGAAGAAGAAGGGAGACGACTAGGAAGGGCATCAGCCACCACCCCTCGCTTTTGCAGGAAGAATGGAGATGGACAAGGAGGCCACCAGCTACTGCTCCCTTAGCCCTCATGTTCTAGGGTGACAACCAAGAGCCCTCCTGGTCACCTAGCTTGTGCATAGATCTATGGATTTGATCCACAGAGCCAAGTTGTTGACTTGTTCCTCTTCCCAAAGTGTGAGGCATCAACTAGAAATCTTCTTGGTTGATCATCTTATGCTTAGCAATGTGGATCAGATCTACAAGGCTAAGTTCTTTGGTGGATTTCAGGTGAGGGTTTCCTTCAAAATCATAAAGGAGTTCGCAAGGTGAGAATGTTTGCATCACACACCACTGGATCAAGTATTCTTACCATGAAGGGCTTCATCCACCTACCGAGGAGAAGGGAGTTCCTTTAGGTGGGACTTATTTAAGGAGACACAACATGTAGGGTGCTATTCTACGCTACTCACAAGTATAATTCATTACTCGTGTGGATCCTGAAACAGGGAGATACTATATCTTCCCACATGGTTTTGATTTTCTAGGTCATTATCTATTTCTTGGTTTCTATTATTCAGGTCTTTCGAGCATCAACTTGAGCATTTACGTCAAAGAAAAATTTTAAATGGCTGATTTTTACACTTTCATGATGCCATGGGGATCTAAGGACCGAATCGTTCGACTCTCTATTGATAAATGACAGTTTATTATCATTCTTATGCATTAAAACAAACCTAACTCTTAGGATTTTAACTCTGCAAACAGGTTTTTGGGTTGCATTAAGCATAAATTAGGTTAGGCATGCATCACAAATTTTGTTGTCTTTTTGATGTTTTTTTGTGAGTGTTAGGGACATATAGATAATCATATCTCAAGAAACCTAGCACTTGGGAAGGCAACTGGTGAAGAAGAAGCTCAAACCAGCTAGAACTCAGCTTGATCCAGCTCACCATAATTAGATTCCTGCTCACTTGAACTAGGGTTAGCTCATCCTAGCTCCATTCAACTCATCTCAGTTGAATGGCAACTCAAGAGAGTTCATCTTAGCTCACTTTAGCTTAAGTTAGCTCAGATCTAGCTCAACTTAGTTGAGACTAGCTCATCTCAGCTCCCATCAGTTCACTGGGAGCTCTAGCTAGCTCAACTGAGTTGATTGGAGTTTACCTCAGCTCAAGTCCAGCTACATCCAGCTCCACTCAACTCCAGCCAGCTGAAGATGACTTCATCTTAGCTCAGGAAGCTTAAGTCCAACTCCCAGGGATTCAGCTTAGCTCAACTTAGTTGAGCTAAGCTACCTTAGCTACTCCTACTAGCTTGGTCATCCCCGGAAATATTAGACCCAGCTCACCTTAGCATATTTCTATAGAAGCTAGCTTGCTTTAGCTTGGCTTAGCAACTAGTAAAGAACTAGCAAGCTAAGCCAGCTAAAGTAGCTCCATGCCACCTTCTTCGGCAGCTACCAGCTCTAGTTCAAAGTTGGACAACTTCCTCCAGGTCCTCCCTTCTAAACCATAGCTCTAGATGCCTAGTCCTCTACCCTACTACTAGCTAAGCTCCAGCTCCCTTGGCCATCCACCACCCTAAAACCCTACCTAAACAGCTCCACCAACTAAACCCTACTTAGGTCCACCTAAGCTACCTCCACCTCTTCTCCATGTTGGTGCCAACCTTAGCCATCTCTTCACCTCTCAACCACCACCAAAAGGCACCATAAGTTGGCGCCAAAAACATCCATAACCACCCCCTTTTTGGCACCAACTTTTCCCTCCAAAAATGCCCTCATCTCAACCCTGCACCCACTCCCTCAATCCATCTCCACCATCCACCTCACCATCCTTCTAGAAACCCCCCTTGTTGGCACCAATTTGGTGGTGTCTCTCCACCACCAAGAGCCACCAACACCATCATAACTACCACCCTACAAAGCCCTTAGGTTGGTGCCAACAACCTCCACCCTTAGATCACCTAACCACTTCCCAAATTCCATCCTAACCCTCCATCTATAATCCACGCCAACCACCACCTGCCTACCCTATATATACCCCTCCTAACCACCACTAAAAACCCAACCTCCATTTAGTGTTATTTCCACCCTAACTCTACCTATAACGCACGGCCAAGAAGAAGAAGGGAGGAAGAAGATTAAGGAAGTTATCCCTTACCTCCTTGGTGCCTTCTTCCTTTCCACTCTTCTTCATGTGCCACACCAAGGAGGAGACTCTCTTTAAATTGGAGGATGGCCAGGCATTGGAGGAGAAGGGTGGTACACGCCCACCCTTGGAGATAAATTAAGGTGGAAGCTTCCACCTTGGAGGAGCAAGTGCACGCCCCCCCTTAGGGCTTGCCTGAGAAAGCCACACCTTAGAGGAGGAAGTCACGAAAAGAAGGAGCCCTTTTTAACTACGAAAGTAGCCGTAGTTGGAGCAAGAGCTTCATCTTCTTCATCGACTTTTTAGAGGATCATTGTTTTTATTTTATGCATTTTTATTTCTAGTAGTATAAGCATTCCTCTACTAGTGTTTCTGTGTAAAACAACTCCTCTTTTCTATAAAATTTACCTCCTTCTTAAATACCTTTTGTCAAATTTTTATTGCAATTTTTTGCTTTATCTTTAGTGCACTTTCACCCCTTTCTTTCTAATTATCCTAGGCCTCCATGTGCCTAGGATGAGCTTAGAAAAAAAGCAGTTTCTATCACTTAGGTATTAGCTTTTAGGTGTAGTTCACTTTTTCGTCATCATACTTGTGTTACCTTTGTTATTTCAAAACAAAAAATATATATATTCAAAAATACCAAAAAGAAAGGTGATTTCTATTTTCAAGCAAGAGACTCAATTTTTGCAAACATTTGGCCTCCTTGGATGACCCTAGATACTCTCCCTATCTAGAATTACAAATTTAAATGTGAATCGATTTTTGTGTGTTACAACGGTAAAACCCTAATTTTACAAACCACGCAAGAACCCGATTACCCACCCCTCGAGCAGGGAATCTAGATTTACCCAACACACATTACTAATATGCTTGGCAGTCTCCCGGATGATGTGGTACTTCCTCTCAATATGCTTGCTCTTTGGTGAGAGCAAGGCTACTTCGTATATGCAATGGCACCTGTGTTGTTGGACAATAGAGGGATTGGCGATTGTATTAAGGAAACTATGCCAACCTCTTCATTGTGCTTGCATATCCACACTACAACGTTTGCAACATTAGATGCAATGATATACTCAGCTTCGATTGTTGAATCAGTCATGGTATCTTGCTTCTTACTTCTCCAACTCATAGAACCACCATTCAATAAGAGAATGAAACCTAACATAGACTCTCTATCGTTAATGTTTGACTGGAAGTTAGAGTTGGTGTACGCCAACACCTAGAGATCTCTAAAGACTAGACACTAATCTTCTATTCTTCTTAGGTATTTGTGAATGTTCTTGGCAATAGTCCAATGTTCCTATTTTTGGAGTTTTGTGCCCTAAGGAAGCCGACCTAAGTCGAATCATTTGATCGATGATTCAGATCTGAGTGTTAGATCATGTGGATACACTAATATGATTAGAGAGGTCCCTTTGTACAATTGGGAGAATGCACTATGCCATATTGGATATATCGATGATACGTATCGAAGAATCTAAATGGTTTGGCTTAAGGATTTCTATAAGTCATAAAGAACCATCATGATATCCAACTATTGTCTCAAGTCTGAGAAGAGTGACAATCTTCTCCAGAGATCGTTTCCTGACTGATACCCTTAATGTACATCCTCTGCATGGGATTAGAGAATCGGGGTTGTCACGCAGTTAAAGAGTTGACTCAATGAGATGTAGATGCGGAAGTCATTCTCTTATCACTATCACAAAGGTGTATCCTTTGACATGAGACAGATATGTGTCTCTGTGTTTGAATATTTACATTTGGTGGATCGATAGTTAATGCACCCACCTTGGTACTAAAATTGGAAAGTTGGTGTGCATGTAAGGGTGCGAGAGACACATAATCTCTCAAAGGGATCACACAGATCAATTATCATAGGTGTACATAGCAGATCAGGAGACTTGAGCTCACTTCGCATATATTAGGATGCACAAAATTCAATGCATGGTTTTTATGCATCTTAATCTGACCCATACATGAAAGAGAAGACATTCCTTTGGGAAAGGATCTGGTCTTCAATCTCGTCCCAATGATACGAGGAGATTGTTAAAAAAATGTGTAACCATTGATAGGATAGACAGTGAATCTGGGATTTAATCCTATGGGGTTACATATATCTTCTAGTGTGAAGGATTCACAGGTATTTGGAATACCTGAGAGTGGTGTAGCTCCTTAATTCCATTAATGCTAAATTCTTCATTATTGTCATGGTGAAAACAATAATGATTTTGATGGGTTTCTACTTGTAGGATTGATTAATGTGATTTAAGGAGTTAAATCACATTTAATTTGGTGATTATTGTACCTAATTTAATTAGGTACAAAATCTAAGGGTTGAATTACAATTAATGTTTAGATATTAGATCTAAACATCCCATAAGTTATGGGTCAATCCTATAAAAATCAAATATGATTAAATCCCAACAATTATATAGAGATCCAAGGGTTTCCACTATATTAGGATTAGATTTGGAACCCTATAAATATCTTCCTAAACATATTGGGAATCCTAATTAATCCTAATTAACCTTCAATCCACTAGAAAGAAACCTACAGTCATCGCAACACCAAAGGATAAGGGCTTCTTTCTTTGGACGTCCAACTCCAAAGGAAGAAGACCAACCTCATAATAGCTGGATGGTCGATCAAGCAAATGGGATATCGACTACTAAAGGGGGAAGGCTTTTGGTGACGTTCAACCTATAGTAGCTAGACATCCAATGCATCCATTGGAAGATTGACTACTATAGGGCCAAAGATTTAAGCTTCCTGGAGGTGCATTGGTCAATGTAGTTGGATGACCAACACATTTATTGGTCATCTGACTTCTATAGGGCTATGACTTAATGACCCTCTTGGTGGTTCTCTACTTGTGTGAAGCCAATTCTGAGTCAATTGTTGCCTTTGGGATCACGTTGCATGCAATGAGGATAAGTGTTCTTGATGCGAAGGCCTTAATCCGCCTACTAAGAAGAAGGGAGTCCCTTTAGGCGAACTTATTTGAGGAGGCACAACACATAAGGAGTTGTGCTATGTCACCTATAGGTATATCTCATTAGTCATGGGGATTCTGGAATGGGGAGATACTAGACCTTACCAGGTGGTTTTGATTTAGGTGTTTTTCATTTCTTCATTAATTCAGTTTTGGGTAATGACTGAGTTTATTAAATCGAGAAATTTTAACACACCAGTGTTTCACGCTTTGGCGATGCCACGGGGAACTGAGGATCGAATTGTTCAACTCCCCACCCCTTAAATTATCAAGCAGGGTCTCGATGATTCCTCAGTAGTGATATCAGAGCCTAGGTCAATCCGAATTTTGCAAAAATCACGAATTTGGTTTCAATCACACTTAGCCAAACTAGGCGTCTAATTTTACAATTAAACATCCGATCAAGTTTTTGTCAGATGTCTGATGATGGGATCAGACGTCTGACTTCAACCCTGAGCACCTAACATTGGATGGTAGATGTCTGGAGTTTCGTAATCAAGGAATCATACATCGAGTAACCATACCCGATGACCAATATTGCAAAATTGGACGTCTAACCAATTTGTCGAACATCTGATTGCAATAGGAAGTGTTCTTGTTGTTCGTTGCGGCAATGTTATAGTAAATGGATGACTGACTCAATCGTCAGATATCTAATTTGGTGAAATCAGATGTTCGATAAGACAGTTGGACATCCAATTAATGAAATATGATTTCTATAATCACGGTCATTGTAGTCAATTGACCAATAAGTGTTGGTTGATAAACACGTATAAATTCATCATAAAATGCTTATTTATGATAGTTCCTAGGCCTAGCATTGTATATCATGATATAAATATTGTACAAACATCCATTGCATTGCATTTAGGATAGTTGTTTATTATGTACATTAATTCCATCATTTTACATGGCTAGGAGGCAGTGCGACATCCTTACGGGCTTTGGATGAAGAATCCGACCGTACGGATGGATTTAGAGCGACAATCGCAATCTGTCAACGTGAGAATCACCCTGATTAGAGTTCTGTAGCACCCTTCGCAAGAAGAAGATAATAGATGGCCCAGATGGCACCACATAGCGCCATCCAGGCTGCCCCACTTGAGCCAAGGTGTCCCCAAGCCCGTCGCAAGATCAGATCCCAGCCGTTGGATCTCAATCCAACGGTTGAGATGTGGGCTCCACGACTGAAGAAGCATCTCATCTCACCCAGCCTCAAGCAGATCAAGCGAGGAGTCATCTCGACCGTTGGATCTTCATCCAACGATCGTGGGTGCGGAAGCTTAATTCGTAAGCAGACCACATTATGATCCTCAACACAGCGATTTACGCCTCAGCACACAACGCATGGCCATGCGTTAAAGCCCTATGTGCGGATTTTATCCATTGAAGTGCATGCGAGAGGGAAATTAAGCCATCAATGGAAGATCGAGCGGCGAAGGAAGCAGCTACGTGGACGCATAGATGAGCATGGATGCTACATGCGGCCGTCGACGCACCTTGAGAACGCACCATCTGATGCACACAATTAAGACGTCCAGGAGGTGCATCTGACGTCTGAGAATGCGGGGCGAGTGATTCAAATTTCAGAGAGGCACGCTCTGCATGCGCACCGCATGATTGAAGATGAATGGCTGGAGATCTCGTCGAGCGAAGACAGTTGTGGGCGTGAGTGATTGCACAGCAATCATAGGTTTTAATTGACCTAAATTAGGCTAGGACGTAGCATAATTTAGGATAATTCATGCATGCATAAGCATTATCTGCATCTTTACTACTTTCTTTTAGCTATGCATTAAATAATGCTATAATGTACTGATTAGGTACATTATGTCAATTATAGGTAATAAGCTGATCAGAAGGTAGATCTGAAGCCGGATCTAAAGCTGGATCAAAAGAATAAAGTAATAATTGGTGTTGCAGCAGGACTGGAGCAGAAGACTTAGATTAGATATAGTGAATAATGATGTAAGGGAGTTAAGGTATGTTATTCTATTAAGTAGGAATAAAGCAGTAAAATGTGAAGAACTTAGGTTCATCTTAGTCCTAGGATAGCCTAGAGACTTCCCTCAAGCCTTAGCCACCCTTAGATTAGGTCACTGCACCCTAGGAAACCCTCAAACCCTAGTTCCAACCCTTATCTGGACATCCAGATAAGTTATAGGATGTCCAGAACCCTTAGCCAACTTCCGCACACCAGATAAGTTATAAGATGTTTAGAATCCTTAGCCAACTTCCACACACCTTAAATCCACTTTTGCAGTGTTATTGGACATCCAGACACTATGTCAAACGTCTAATTTCTGCAGAATACCCAAGACAGAACCTTGAATTCTTCCTGACTCTGATTGGACATCCAGACAATAAGTCTGGACTTCTGATTTTTTAGTATAAGACGTCTGATTCCATTTTTGGACGTCTGGAACTGCTCTCCAGTTCCTGTTTTGAGATTTAAGCCTTGATCTTGGATCTCTAGCTCCCTAGACCCAATTCCAACCCCATAGAAACCTAAATTAAGATCCCCTAACCCTAGTACATCACCTTTAGACCTCCCTAAGGACCTAATTAGGTCCTCACCAAACCCAATTGACTTAAATCATAGTCAATTACCATTACCTAAGCCAATTGGACTCATTGAGTCCAATTGAGCTCAGATCTCAACCCACACAAGTCCAATTGGACTTAGTGAGAGTCCAATTGGTCTAAGCCCAACCTAATTGAGTTATTTCACTCTCAATTAGGTTCACATTCATTCAATTAAACTTATGTTAAGTTTAATTGCAATTCCTCCTTAGCAATTAGGGTTTGCAACCCTAATTTGAGGCCTACACCTACCCAAACCCCTTAGGACCTAACCTAGACCACTTAGCCACCTAGGGCACGGCCACACACTCACACACACACACACACATTCATGCACACACACCCATCTAGAGTTCTCTATAACTCTCTTGAAGTGGCGCCACTCTTGGTTGCCAAATTTAGCAACCAAGAGTCATTCAATTCTTAGATCCACTTTTTATGGATCTAAGAACTACTCTCTCTCTCACTTGGCCGGCCACTCATGGGACTCTCTCTAGAGAGTTCCACACTTCTCTAGAGAGACTCCCTTAGGTCTATAAAAAGACCTAAGGGGTGGCCATTTGCACCCATCCATCTCTTGACATTCATTCATCCATCTAGGTTAGCTACCCTCACATCCACTCCACCTCCACAAGGAGCACCATGGAAGCCACCATCTCCACGCCAAGATGCTGGATCATCTCTCCAACCTCTCTCCAAGGGCCGACCTAAGCACCATTGGCTGCACCTCCTCCTCTCAGTCACTCAAAGGCCATCGGAGCCCACCTTCGAATGCCCTTCTTTTCTGCTAGATTAGTAACTTAGCTCTTCGTAGTTTACTGCTTAGTAGTGTAGCTCTTATTCTCCCCCAATGATGCATGCAAAATCCCCTCATAGATTTCTGTATGTGATCATTTTTTGCTAGCTAGCTTTATGTTTTCAAGCTTTCCTTTACAAGCTTTCCTCTACATTCCATGTTGCAAACATTCTTTTATATATGTCTCTATGTTGGAAATCACCATGAGCTTATTGGTTGCAATCTAATTTGTGTGATTCAAGTTGCTTGTTTTTCACTTATATATATATTGTGCAACAAGTATGTTGGTTTCAGAAAATATAGAAGACCTAGCTATAAATGCATTTTCCGTAAACAACTACCACGTAACTAGAATTGTGCGCACCGAAACTCATACTTTCACCTTTGTTATCTATTTAACACACGCGCACGTAATCAGAATTCATAATAGAAGTGGTGAAACTCTAATCTGAAGATTGGAAATCGGCGTGCGATTCTAAGTAAAGTAGAGCGATAAAGGATCGATCTCAGATTTGAATAAATGCCTCCCAGAGAGGAACGACTGGGACTCAAAGTCTCGTTATCTTTTTATAAATATTTTTGTTTGATCGTATTGCACACTATACTACGACGCTTTTCCTATCAAAACACATTTCACGATTCCCAAACAGTGAGCGGTGGGTGCAGGATCTGCAGTGACAGAAAGGCAGCCTGTAGTGACACTTGTAGCTGTCACTAAATGGCCTGCGCAGTGCGTGCGCCAGCCAAGGCAATGAAGAGGCGCGAATCTTCAGCGACAACTTGAGCGGCCTTTAGTGACGTTTGTAGATGTCGTTGGAGGCCTATGCGTGGGATTCTCTTCTTCCCATCCACTATATAAAGGCCTACACACCCCCCTTGCCAAACCATCTCTACCTACTCTACTCTCACCTACTCCTAAGCTCTAGCAAGCCTACCAACGCTTTGTTAGAGCTTACTCTCAAGCTCCCAAGGTGCCTATTAGTGTAGCGAACCTCTGCCTCACCAAATATTCCTCCCTCTTCCCATCACCATTCATAGGTCGCCTTGGATCCGTCCTCTCACCTCCTTTCCGGCAGTAGATCATCTCCGCCTCCTCACCTCCATTTCAGAGCCACGTTGAAGCTTTCCTCTACTCGACATCTTCTCGCATCTCACTTCCGTCATCTCGCTCCTCACCTCCTTCGTTCGAGCTTCCACCAGGGGCTACCGTCTCGCTGAACAGCCGATTTGGGAGATTTTTTCTCACCTCCCTCTCTTTTTATACTTTTGTAGATTATTGTAATTGACATTCATGCAATATATCATATTCGATTCTATCTCTCTCTTGTGATTGATTGTCATTTTATTTCAAAAGAAAAAAAAATAAAACAAAATCCTAAAACACCAAAAAGAAACAAATCGAAGCACGGTTTTCATACAAAGTAAATGTCGCCTCCCTGTGTTCAACTTGGGACTTCCTTGGAGTTTTGGTAAAATTTTATTTGATAAACGAGTTTTGCGACTATAACGATGGGTTACTTTTAACCCTGATTTCAAACACGCGAAACTCATACGATAATTGGTGGTCGATTGAACTGTACTAGAACCTTAATTCTAAGTGTGTTTTTGACCTAAAATCGAATTGGATTCGATTTGACCTTTAATGAAAGACCCGCTATAGGTATTAGGGAATATTCATTTATTTTTCAATGATTTTTGTTTGATTTTCTACTTTAATTTTTGTGCCTATAGATTGGTTATGTGGATATGATCCTCATAGATCTAGGCACGTAAAAATTTCAAAACCTTAAACAAATTAGAAATTATTTTGAAAAGTAAATTTCATATTTATAATTGGATTATTTTTCTGTAACTAAGGTTTTCAAAATAATAGGATGCCCACAATCATTGCAAACTAGATCTTAAATTAGGGTTTTATTAGTAATAACCAGCCACACTCACAAAATATGATTAAAGAGTAATCATAGGAGAATTGAATGCTCTCATCTCCTCAATATGTGATGTGATGAGTGATGTACAAATTCTCAACATAGTTAATAAAGGTTATTAATCTTAATTAATAGTGCCAAAAATGATGCTTAAGCTACCTTGCTTAATTAATTTATCGTTGTTAATTATACTATAGGGCGTAAGATAACCTAATATTTATAAAATTACTTTTAACTGGTCGAGTCCAGGTCGTTCACTACAAGGCTTAATTAGCTTAATTAATTACCATTTATTCTAAATTAATCTTTATTCTTAATTACTTAAGTTATACTACTTATATTATGCTAATAATACTATTACTTAACTATTATATCTTATATTACTCTATAATATAGATTACTATACTAATATTTACTTAATTAGACTAACTACTTAATTAGAGACTTAATTGACTAATAATTATTCTAATATGTTAACCACACGAATAGTTGCATAAAAATAGAACATTAAAGGCATGGCAGCCATTCCATAAGCAAGAATAGACAAAAATAAATGATTTTGTATTAAAGAACAAAAGAAATTACATCAAAAATATTATTTCAGAACAACATCAATTAATATCCACATTTATTACAAACTTAGGCACAATTTCAATTTAACACTTAGCACAAGTGTCTCTGTAACAACCTTTATAGCCTTAGCCTTCACATTTCTCAACACTTAGCCGATTACACTTAATCCTCCTCAACACTTAGGCATTTTAAGGGCCCAATTACACAAAAATTATTGGTTGGCAGGCCTAGCTTTTTGCAGAATCTACAACCCAATGAGTTGGATCGACCACTACTAGGCTAGGCCCATAGTTTTTATTTAGGTTTATTTTTGTGCATAGATTCGAGCCATATTAAGCCCACAACACTCACGTAGCCTAGCCACTCACACGGCTTGCCCACGTTGGGGCATAGACACATGCTCATGATTTGCACCCAGTATTATGAAGACTGCTTGGGCATACGGCGCGTTACCTTTTATATTGTTGTGTGCGCTCTTTAGTTCACGATGTGGGATAAACAAGTCCCCTTTCCTTCAGTGCCACACCAACTCTAGCTCTAGCTTCAGTGGTTGATTCCCAGCTGCATAGAGATCAAAATCCTCCAGTTAAGGACTCGATTAAAAGCCCTCTAAAAGGCCTTTCAATTGCAATAGCCACTTTGATCATTGGATCGGATTTGATTTATGAAATTATTAGCTAAACTTGGCCTAAAACACACTTTGTTCTATGTTCATTTGCTGTGTTCTAGCATAAAGAGAGACTAGGTTAATTGACCTAGCAGAGTGGTTTAACTCTTAATGGAGAGTCCAGATATATTCTAAAGATCATTCCTCAGGGAATGATGGAGTGAAAGAGGTTCAAAGAGGTAAAGAGAAGCTCGAGAACTTCAGAGCTCTTGTTCCAAAGGCGAAGAACACTGATTTCAGTGCTAACAAACACAACAAACACATAAAATCCTTAACTAACTGCCTAGATTGATTCAAAGACTCATAACAAATTGATCTAGGCAAAAATCAAGTCAAAATCTCAACAGAATAGTTATGAAATCTAATGGAGCTCAGTTTGAACCCAAACTGAACTCAGAGTGGAAATTACTCTAAATCTAATCAAATCAAACTCTAAATGATTCTAACAGCTTCGTAATCATAGCAAGAACCTAAATATATCATTAAATCACATATTTAAGTCCTAGAACACTGGAAATAGTCTAGAGTTGACCAATCCAAGTCAAAAGTTGACTTTACGAGATATAGCAATTCAGATCAAATTAATAGCCTAGGTAGAATAAATTCAACCTCAGGAATCTGTTAAAATCCTCAAATTCTTGTTTTGATCACTCTAGATGTGATCGCAGGCACTTCCGCTTGAGATCTTATAGGTGTTTGGTCATCAGATCAAATCAAAAGTCTAACAAACTTTCTAAGACTATATCTAAGTTCCAGAGATCCTAAAGATGCTCACGAACCTCTTTCTAAGCTCTAAATCTCAAAGAACATGTCTCCTCAGCTCTGCCGGACCTGAGGAAGACGATGATCAACATTATGATTCAGACAATAAAACACAAGTCTAAGTACTCCAATCCAATCCTAAGATCACAACCAAGTGATCTGGAGCTCTACAAGTTGTTCAAAAAGCTATATCTCTAATTAAGACTCGCTGAAGCTCACTAGAGCTCCGGTGAAGGCTCAAATTTAACTTCTAAAGTCGAAACTTTACTAAACTCATCAATAACTTGATCAAAAGCTTCTTGATATCATCAAGAATCCCAGGAACACAGAAATTTGTTGAATCAGTCCAGAGAGGATTGAGATTAAGTTATCATCATTATAGTGCAAAATCCTCAATCGATCTCTCAACAAATACAATTTATAACTCGAATATCTAGAAATGAAGTCCGAGGTTGAACATAGGGAGCAAATAGGAGTTCACATGCTAATCTCAATTAAAATATAAATGAGCACAAAAATCAAGATATTCAATAAACAATCTCTACGCAAAATAGGTCTTCAATGCATAATATGAGTATATCAAGAGTTTAATGTGACAAAAAGAGATCTGAGACAAAATAATGGCGATTTAGATCATCATTTATTAGCCTAAGCACATGTATATCAATTATTCAATTATCTCAAATAAAAGAATAGCGATCAGATGTCAGAGACAAAATAATGGTGATTTAGATCACCAATTATTAGCATAAGCACATGTATGTCAATTTTTCAATTAGCTCAAATAAAGGAACAGTGATCAGACGACTTAACCAGACCTTGCTACAGTGCTCTTCAAAGCTTGCTTCTACTTCTTCTCTTTGGCTTCTTCTTCATGGAAACCTTCTCTTCTTTTCTTCTTTCTCAGCCCTTTCTCTTCCTTTCTTCCCCTCTTCTTACAGCGACTAAGTGTTAGGATTTCTTATCTGAAGCAAAACCCACCCCTCCCCTGCTCTCTCTCTCTTTCCTTCCTCCTTTCCTCTTTCTTTGATATCTGGTTTAATCAGGTATTCAGGTCGCGTACCTTGGTCCAGGGCTGCGGGCATGGGTTGCAGCGGAGGAGTGAAGGCAATAGGCGGGTCAGATCAAGTGAGGTATATGGGGATCTCAACCCCGGTGTTCTAAGGCAACAAAGCCTTAACACAAAAAATAATAAGCGACTGCGGCATGTCCAATTCCCATGACGTGGGACTAAATGTTACCCTTCCTTCGCGTGTGGCTGCAGCTATGAAGATGTGTCGAATTGAGCAGCTGCTGAGGTTGGCGCCTTCAATTAAGGACTTGGGAGGGCACTTGAGGCTTGTCTGCATGTCCTAGAATGAAGACCTGGGGCTTGCGTGCTTCGAACATGAGGAATGGGGTGGCAACGATGGTAGTGGTGGCAGAGCTTTGGTGAAACCTAAGAATCATCAACACAGCCTTACAGCCACATTAAATAAGCTCATAAGCATCGCCGGACTACGGTGAGTGTAGTGGCGGTGGTTTCGTGGTGATTAGTGAAGCGTGGAGGTCGGACGAACTCGAAGATGGTGGTGCGACAGTGGGTTGTTCGGGGGCGTGCTTGGATGGTCGAGAGAGTGGAATAGGTGAGGGGTTTTGTTCGTGGTGTTGTGGCGAAGCTTGTAGGGTAGGTGGCGAGGCGGTTGGGTGTGTAGTGTGCCGAGAGCCTTGCCGGAGGTGCGGCCGGAGGTGGAGACGAAGGTGGATGGTGGTGAGGTTGAGGGGTTGTTTTTAGGTTTTGAATATAGGAAAGGACCTAAAGAACTAACAAGGACCTAACTAACCTACTTTAAGTGGATGAAAGGGACGGTGAGGCGTCGGCTTTGATTGGCTGACGCTGTGGAAGGAGAACTCTCCGGAGGGGCGAACGACGAGGAAAGAAGGGGTATGAGGGGCTCCTACGTATATCGCAAGGAGCGAAAGAAGTTGGGAAGACAAACTCACCAGCTATTGTCCATGACGGCGAGCAAGGAGGCTAGATGGAGAAGCTCATCAGAGTTGGTGGATATGGAAGTCGGGGAGAAGGGATGAAGAGGGAACCGTCCTCCAAACCAAGCTAAGAAGGTAAGGCATGCATTGGGCATGCTTTTATAGGCCCTAAGGAGGAGTTTCAAGCTTGGAAAGAAGCTTGAAAGCTTCAGAGTTTTCATGCATGTGGGATACCCACATCTCCCATGCATTTGCATGGGAGATTGGGAAAGACTTAAGGTCCAAGGCCAGGTTTGATTGAAAGATAATTCCTCAATAAATCTCTGGTTCAAATCTGAGATTGATTGATTGAGAAACGAGCAAGAAAATCTCACTCGAATCTCACTTGTGAGGTGCAGCTATTCCTAATGGCGATAGGGACCTGTATGTGAAGAAGATGAAGAAGTTAAGGGGGTCCCTGCAAGGATTTCAAAAGTTAGGGGTATGTGTGTAAGAGAAAAGAGTCAGACAAGACCAAAATGCAAACTTGGTCAATATGATCTCAGATTGGATGCAATTTTTGGTATAAACTTAATTGGACCCAAGGAATCTGATGGTGAAGTTGGATTTAAGTTTTGACCAAGTCTGACTAGGTAAAATGCACAGAAACCTAAATTAGGGTAACTGTCTGTCTGAGACTTTATTTTAGTTCAAATTAGGTTCTAATGGTCAAATCAAAGGTACCAAACATTATGGAATATTTTTCTATAAATTTTAGAAGGTTTAGGTGAATTTTATCCTGACCAGAACCTCAGTTAATTAAGCAGGTCTATTTTTAGGATTTCAGATGTCCATTAATTCTCAAAAAGTGTGAAAGCTCGTTTCTATCTACATGAACCCACTTATTAGACATTAATGACCATTTCACCTTTAATTAACCCCTGGAAAACCCCGTGATTGTTCTGCATTTAGGATATTCTGTTAAAAGTACAGTTTTACTCCTATTTTCATGTTTATCTCTTAGAATGGATATGTAATGAATTATAGCTCTTTGGCGATTTTGTAGAAGCATTTATCAATGGAATATGACTAGTTAAAGTTAGATATGACTGAGATGATGTTACAATCAAAATTATATCAAGTGAACTAAAATAGCATGAATTTATCCAGAAATTCATCACAGAATCATCCTGAGTTCGCAAGAACTCAGAGAAATAGTTCTCACTCAATCGAGTGAGGGAAAAGGATCAAAAGAGTGAGGCAAAGCTATGCATGTGATTGATTAGGTGAAATAACTCCTATGAGTTCGCCATTGACAACGAACTCAGAGGTTGAAGTGAAATTAGCCATTTCTAATATAAGTGATAATAGTTCTAATCAATAAGTGGAATGGGTCCCTAGTGATGTGTAGCAGTGGTGAAGGGTCGCAATTAGAGGTGATCTACTCTCTAAGACCTTCGCCATGGATAGCGAAGGTGCTCAAGAGCATGTGATAGGGATTAGGCGATATAGGTGCTAAATCATAAAATTAAAGAGATAGAAATGATTGTGGAAAGGTAAAGAGAGTGATCTTTGTGAAATAAAAGCAAGAGGGAGATCCAGACAAGCCTTAACATGGCTTGCCAGAGGTTGGGAAGAAGGAAGCTAGAACAAGCAATAAAGTGATGAGGTGTGGCTCATCATGGTTAAAATGCCCACGTTAAACTAGAAACTAGGTTAAACACTATCTTATTAACACAATAAATGGGTTAAGTGTGAGAATTAACAGAAATGACCTAAAACCTCAAAATTGGGTTAAAAATGCATAATTAGGTCAATTTATGAGATATTCTATGTATAAATACAAAATGATGATCCAATTGTCAATTGAACACATTTTTGGGTTCAAAAGTTCAAATCAAGAGTGAAATCATGTTCTAAAATGTTCAATTAGCATTCCATCAAAATCTCATTGCATTTGGACATCAATAGGACATTGGAATTAGTTGTTTACACTTAGGTCCTTCATGCATTAACATTCTCTTTAGCTAAAAAGTCACAAGGACCTTCTTGCAACCCACAGGGACTTCTTTGTAAATATTCAGGGACCAAATAGAGTGGTCATTTATGTAAAATGTCTATCATTTCACCTTTGAGGGCCTACATGCAATTTTCCTAAATCACCTGCTGCCTTGCGTGTGCATTGTAGCTCACAAAGAACACGAGCTACAGGTGTCATCCATCTTGTGATCCAATCATCCAACGACAGATCTTCATCCTTTTATCCTACGCCTTTGCACGGAGCATCGTAGCCTCCTCCAGATCCCATTTGACGATGGAGATTTGATTTGAGCTTCCCGCGCACCTATCCTCCCTATCTCCATCGTCCTTGCCCTAATCACTTAATCTCACCTTAGCAGTGAGTTGATTCACTCCATGGCCTACTTAAACACCCTCCAAGTCTCTCACGTAAAGGATCAACTCTCCATCTGCCTCTCTTGAGCTGGTCGTTTACTCCCTCTAGTTTCCTCTCCTTAATAAACCTCTGGCTCCATTACTGTGGCGATGAATCTCCATCTTCGTTCGACTCTCCTTGCCGCTAGGGATTACATAACACCTGAGGGCAACCCTGAGCTCCTTTAGAGGGATTTCACTCCGCTAAAGTCTCCTTCCTTTCTTCTTCCTCTCCATTCGTTGGGTGGAGATCTAAGGCCTAGTTTGGTAAGGGGGATAACCCATCAAAATAGGGGTTAACCTTGTTTGATGGGAAGGATATTTCAGCCCGGGTTAAGAGGACTTAACCCAGGATAAGTTATTCTAGGGTTGATGTGGGATAAGCTTTTTTTGTGGGTTTTCCCATGTGTTTTCATAGGTTAATGATAAGTTCACTTTCGTGGATCATTATTTAGCCTAAGTACTCTTTAATTAGTTGTTCTTAATTGCTATTTGATTAGGAGTTAAATGGGAATTCACCTTTGTCTGCATATAATCTCATGCCTCAATTTTATTTTTAATAACATATGATATGATATGATAATCATTTGGTGGATGCAGTCTTGGTGCAAGACACCTGAAGGCATTAGTCAGATGTCCAAAGTCACTCTATAAGACGTCTAGAGACTAATTTGGACGTCTAAGAACCTCCATCGTGGACTCACTGCTATCCATACATTTTAAGACGTTTGGAGTGTTGACCAGACATTGTATGAAGAACCTCCAGTGCTTATTTGCCGTTCCAATCACTCGCGATCTTCGTGAGTGGTTAGAAAAACTTGCGGCCAAAGGAAACAAAGGAAGATTTCGTTTAAAAAAAGCCACAATTGCCACCCTCAGGGATCATCTTCTTCCTCGTGTGCTCCACCGTGAAGAAATGCCTGCATTGTGCATCTCTTGCTTGCACCGTGAGTTGGGCGTGCCCTGTTGCCTTCACCATCAACGAGTGCACGATGACAGCGTGCACTCATCAACCACCCACCCTTCCCTCTTCTATGTTTCCCTTCATCTTCCTCTTCTCAACTCGCAGAGCAACCCACCACTGCCAACACCGTACCCACACTCAGTGCCATTGCCACCGCCTTGCGTATGCCCACGTGCACCAGCCACCACACCCTTGTGTGTGCCTTCACACTCGTGCATGCCCTCGCACCATCAGCCGCTGCAGCAACCTCGAGTGCACTGTTCATCTTCTCCACAGAGAAGAACCCAAACTCCACTGCGCGAAGGTGCACCTCGCGCCCATGCCTCTCGTCGGCCTCACATGCATGCACACAATTTCCATGCGCCTCCACCAACTGCATGCTCACACAACCACTCGCGTAGCCACCAGCTCGCACGCAGGTGCAGTTCCTGCTGATCCTCTCCGCCGGTCACCTTCCATCCAATCGGCTGCCATCGGCCATCTCCTGCCTCACTACCACCATCAAGAAGATCCTCTCCTCCGGTGGACCCCCTCGACCAAAGCAAATGGCAGACAACCCCTCCTCCATGCACGCGAGGAGGAGAGAAGGGAGATGCTCTGTTTTCGTTTGAATTAAAATTTACATTCACTGCCATTGCACTTTGAATTTGAATTGATATATTATTCATTTAGTATTGCTGGCTAGCCCCTCAGCTTTTCTATAATTCTCTGGTTGATACTTTCTTTTCCCCTATGCATTCTCTCTCTCTCTCCCAACGCACATAGTGAATTCAATAGTGCAAGGGTATTAAGTTGTTGGCTGACTTTCTTGGTTGAGAATACTGTGGGGTATTTTTCTTAGAGTATTATTTGCGTGAATCTGAATATCTCTAGGTTTGCTTTGGACCTGATATAACTATTGATGTATATGGCTACCTGGAGAGTTGATTTACGACTAGTGATATTTGACGATAATTTGAAGAGTCATTTATTATATATTGCTGTTATGCCCAACTTATTGCTTCGCCTTCATTTTCTCTCGACCATCTGTGATTGATGATTGAAAACATTGGTTAGAGTGATTTAAGAAAACATTTGCGAGTTTTTACTAGGTCTGTGTCCTCCCTATGGATACGACACGCTGATTCCGTGGTTAGATTTAATTATTTACTATTTTTGATTGAGAGATTTTCGACTACATAAAATAATACGACATATCAGTTTATTGCTATCATTGTCATAAATAAGTGAATTTCTCTCTATCAAATGGCGTCGTTGCTGGGGAGGCAAGGGGCCCAGTAAACTCGCACATATTTCCTGTGATTTCTAATTGAGACTATATATTCATTAATCTATTTCTTTTTCCTGTCTGAGGTACATCAAAGGAGAGGGCACACACAATTGATGTACGATTTGGTGGACCTTGACGCCACCTGGAGGATGGCAATAGGAGTCTATGGGCCTTGATTGCAAATACGTGAAGATCCACGGAGGAACATCTAGGAGGATCATTCCTCTTGGATTTCTGATTTAGAATTTTAGAATAGACTCTTTAGGATTTAGACTAGTTATTTGTTTTCTCGCCCTTGTAATCTGGGGCCAGTTTTTGGAGTGTCCTCGATTCTTTAGATTCTAGGATTATTTTGTGTATGGTAGTTAGATCTTTTGATTGCGCAAAAAAAAAATAAAATATCCGAACTGCCTACTAGAAGCTGCATATCTATAGGGCAACCATCTAGGATTACTTGAGCAGCATCTAGAATTCTTTTATTACATTGTGTGCATTTCTGCATCGTAGAGTGCTGGAGCAAGGTACGTATCTCCTATATTTCTGCATCAATTATCTGCACATGCATTGCATTTGGACATAATTAAAGAAGACCACTTAAACTGACTTGAAAAGATTAATCAAGTGGTCATATTACTTCTTGAAAAGAAAGTAAAATATATAGGAAGTGTTGGAATAAGTTAATTGCGATTTTCAAAATAAAAATCACTTTTCGCTGTGTGTTTGCACACTTCCTGCACTGAGCATGCACTATAGGCACTGCAGCAGGACTTGGACCCTTAAGGCTATAGGCATCGATCTCTTTATCGGTGCAAACCCTCCTATCTTGCTTTGTGACGGTGGTATTAACTTTACCTGAGTGATTTGATACTCTAAGGAGGGATACACCCCTTAATGGAATTCAAGGGTAGTTAAGAGGGACTGCTAACACATCGCCTCAAAGGAAATGTTCGCCCTACTTGCATCCCTTGGTTCCATCCTTGGAGTACCTTTTTACTTGAGCATTTAAGAATATCTCTGCAACAAAGTGTACGTCTCTAGGGCACTCGAAGGTTAATTTAGGGTGCGTAATTGCTTGACAACTTGATTAGTCACCCAAAAAGGACTAAAAGTAGGTTCAACCTCCTTAACAGACATTGACCAGGAATCTCAAGTGCCTCATTTCTCTTATACCACTTATGTGGGAACAAAGAAACACTGCCTTAACTCTATTTGACCAGGCTGAAGAGTTGGAAGAGGACTTAAAGTACTTTAAATTAACAAAAGACCTGTTACCTTGTGTTTGCTTAGTATATGCTTGGTAGGCGTTCTCTTAGAAATAATCTTGTTTTCAACCCAGAACCAGAGAGAATTATTAGAAAAGCCAACCAAGAAAGAAGAAAAATGGCAGAAGAAAGACCTGAAGAAGAGATTAGGGTTGGTGAAAATTAGAGAACCTCGAGAGACTATTTCTTCCCTACAACCTACTGATGTAAACATGTTTACACTACTTAAGATGTCTATTTATGCATGTTCTTAAGCATAGGATTGCATTGTATATTATAAACATTACATAACATACATCATCTTGCATTTAGAGTAGTTTGAATAAAATGGAGGTTAATTATCTCCTTTTATGCTCATGGACAAGGCAAACATTTTATCGGGGCCTCGGATCGAAGATCCAACCATACAGATGTGATCAGGGTGACGATTGGAGTTTAATGACTCCAAGATCGCCCTAATCAGACATCTGTAGCATCAGATAGAGATCGGGAAATCATAGAAGATCAAGGGCCAAGATGGTGTGAATCCACACTTCAAATGACAAATCTGATCGCATGGATGGATTCGGATCGATGATCGTAGCCTAACAACGTGAAAATTGATTCAATCAGACAACCGTGGCACCATCTACATCATCCAAAAGATGGACGGCTGAGATGGCACCACGTGGCGCCATCTCAGCTGCCCAACTAGCCGAAGCATCCGCCGCACCTTCTCTTCTTCAATCAGAGCACCGCTTCTCCACCGTTGGATGTGCATCTAATGGCTGTGGATGTGCACGCCTGAATTCGTCTCCACGACAAACTCTCCTCCACAGCGCAGCGGGCGACGCGCATTCGAAATGCAAGGAGCGGGCGAGCGGTGCGGGCGAGTGGGCACGATTAGCCGCTCGATCGCGATCGAACGGTCGCGCACGTGCAATTGCTCACATGCCGTATCGAACACCGCGCCTCACGTAGAATCGCACACGGGCGGGTGCGCAAAGGAGGCGGGTGGTGGCATGATTTAAGCCGTCCGATCGCGAGCTGAGAGCTGCTGGACGTGTACGTGCGTTACACGCACAGGCAAGTGAGCGAGCGCACACGCGCCACCCACTACAACCACGTTCGGACCTTTAGCAACGGTTTTATCCGTCACTAAAGGTCCTGAATTAATGTTTTTAAAATTGGAATGACCAAAATGCCCCCACTCCTTGCAACTATAAAAGGAGACCCCTTCCATACGAAATTCTCATCCCTTCCTTCTCTTCTCTCTCTCTCCAAAGCTCAAGAGAAGCTTGTCCCACACCTAGGATGCTTCTTGCGAGATAAAGTCAAATTTTTGTTCCCCTTTCGGAAGCAGATCCCGCGATGACGATGACGTGCTGCCTCGTTCCCATTCTTCCGCTTCGTCCTCCTTCATCCTGCTCCATCCTCCTTCGTCCAGGTGTCGTCCCGTCCGGCTCGTCCTTCAAGCGACCATCGAGGAGGATATTTCTCTCTCCATTCTTTTAATACTTTCTAGAGTAGATTTGCTGCTTTCTAGAGTAGATTTAGTGCTTTCTAGTGTAATCGTTTTCTGCTTTCTAGTCATAATATTTAGTGAAATAAATAATCTTTTTAATGATGAATTCCATGTTCATTCTACATCTCGTTTTGGTTTCTATTTGTAATATTCTCTCTCTCTTCTATTTATTGTAAATAGTTAGATAGTTCTAATCAATTAATTTACTTCGTGACAAATAAATCAAACGTGTAGTTTTTAAATCAAACGTCCGCCTCCCTGTGTTTGATCTGGGATTTTCATTCCGATATAAATTTTATTTGTTGAACATGAGTTCTTCGCTTTCAAACTACAACGACCATGTTTTTTTCAAAACTAAACACGTTAGCGTAGCAACCCGACGTTCAACATTTTGGCGCCGTTGCCGGGGAGGCGACACTCTTTGATTTATTTCTTCGTATTTTCTAACTTACAAATCATTTACCTCACTTCTCTCCTTTCTTATTGTGATTGCAGGTACTCTTTCGAGACGAGCAAAAGCGGTAGATTGGAGTAAAGTGTTGTGGAAGGTTTTGTAAGTTACCCCCACCTCCCACCCATTAGATTACATTTCACCACATAATAACACAAACATCAATCAACCTAGGTGTTCTTATAAATTCTAAGGTTAGATTGTTTGTTGTTTGACACTCACATCCGCCCCAACCTCCACATTAAAAAATAAAAAAATAAAAAAAATCTCACAGAGGTACACAACCTCATCTGATTTTCAAACTTAACTGGTAAACCAATCTTTGGAGCCGGTATACACATTAAAACACATAATTGATTAGAAATCATATTAGGAAATCACTTGTGTGCCTAATTAAGTGGTGTAATAGGCCAATTATTTGAGTTGATTGGGCTACACCACTTCAATTAAAATCAACTCATCAAGTAGCTGCCACATAGGTTCAACTCTTAGGGATTTACCAGACACTCCACATTCTTTTAAGTTTTAAAGGAAAACATCTTCACTTGTGCTTTTAAAACCTGGTGTGCCAACAAAACTTGTTTGAAAACACCTAAAGTTGAATCCTAAAAGCTATTAAGCAAGATTTGAACCCTAAAATTCACGGCATCAAAAAAAAAATCTTGCTTGAAAATCACCGGTTGTGCACGCACACACAAATCAATCAATCATTAAGGGCACAACCCATATAAAGGGCCCATCACATTCCAAAACACATTCAAACCTAGCCCTAAATAAAATAGAGTAGACGTTGGCCTTAAGGATTCGACTCGCTCTTCAGAGCCCAGAACGAGATTATTTTCGATTAGTCTGTTTCTACTGTTCAATTTGATGTCTAGCTAGGGGAGCAGAATCAAACGATCGCGGCTGGGGGGTACATTAGGAACAGGAGGCGTAAGTCGAAGGAAGAACATTCTCCTCAGTCCCTTCTTCTAACTGGTTGGATTGAACAGACAGAAGTAGATTAAATCATTCCTTTATCTCAAGACGGGTTTTGGGAGTCTGTAGGTCTTTAGGCTAGCCCACTTAAGGACATGTTTGATTGTTTGTATTGTAGGGCGCCTTTCTTCCTCCCGTCTCTCATGAATCTTTCCACATATTACACGCATTCCCGCTCTTTCCCTCCTGTTTTGAATTATCCTCAACATGACGATTATCTCGACTCGTACTGTAATCAACCATCAGTTAGTTGGGATAACTCGGATTGGGGATACAGTTTCGGACCTCCGTGTTTAGCGTCTAACCCTGAACACTTTGATTGTGATTTCTATCCTTCTTAGAGCCACATCGATTATAGATCGTCACCCTTTCATGAACAACTTAATACGATCTACAATAAAAAATGATACATTGATCCTTACCCATCCTCTGATTACACTGCCTTTAAGTCATCCCCACCTTTTGAACAATCTGAAATGACCTATTATCAGGAAGGGTATAACGAATCTCAATTCGTTAATTCCCCTGCATTGACCCCAAACCCGCCCAACCCTGAACCAACTCATTTGGTTCAGGGTAACCAGGTTCAAGAAAAGGTTCTGGCTAACTTGAGGAATATTATACAATCTTTAGAAGTTCAGCCAATACCTTGTATTGAGAGATTGGATCCTCTTATTGAAATGATTGATGATTTGAACAAGTATTTGTTGGATTGGCTCTAGGATGTTAAGGATAAGAACCCGGGTGAGTTTCTACTTGGGAAGTTAGCGAAATTAATGATGAGATTTGTGGTCCCTTTGATTCAATCATGGGATGATTCCCAGGATGAACCCTCTTCAAGAAAGCCAATGTCAAAACCCGTTCAGGCACCTGTTAGGAGGGACACATGTTACGAGGCTGACCAGATTGAATTAAAGCAACCAATTAAGGATGATCTAAATTCTTTACCTGAGATCCATGAGCCAGGGTATGAGGAAACGTATGTCTCCTTGGAACAGAAAGTGATAGATGATTTTGAGACATACATTAATACGGATCTTGATTTCTTTGATTCTGATGGTGAAGATTCAAGTTGCAAAGTCTCACGCGAGTTTACAGAACATGATTTTTGTGAGACGATTGGGCCTGAGGAATCTGAAAGATCATTTGATAGCCCAATAACTAAGGAAACTGATTTTATTAGGGCTCACATTATGGATCCAGAATCGCATTTTCTGGAGGATTCAATCAAATGCCCTGATTGTCAATTACACCCCATTGAGCTTATCGATGATTCTGTTTCTGAGATAATTAGACCCAAGTCAATTCTGATTCAGCCACATCTTTTAGACTTGGGAATTTCAGATGGGGTGATTAATATGCAAGAGGTCCCGGAATTTAACATTCTGAATGAGGAGGATAGAAGTTGGGAAGTTCTGATTTGGGAAGCTAACTCTGGAGGAAGTAGAAGACTAAGTCTAAGGGTTCCAATTCATCTGAAACTATCAAACCAAAACCCTTATGACATCTGTTCTGAGGATGTTTAACCTAAGCACACATTCAATGATTATCCTTTTGAGCTTGAATTCTCTGTAACCCGACTTTTTTGTATTGGGTTGTATCCTCATAAATTGCAGGCTCGACCCCGCTTCCATACAGATTTTAGATTTTGAGTAATTTTTATCCAGAACCTGAGATATTCTCGATTATGAGGTATGGGTCTGCATCACAATCTGGTCCACATTTGTGGACCTCTACTGATAGGTCAGAGGTTTCTTCTATTTATTCTAATTCTGACCTGCACTTGTGAATTCTTTATTTCTCTTCTTTGTATAGTGTGCCTAGCTGAAGGAATTAAATTCAGTACGTATACAGTTTTTTTTTAGTTAGTTTTCATCTCAGAGCGGACCTGACATTCACGCAATTTAGGTGCTTTCTACGCTTATCCACTCTATTTTATGTCTTTTCAATACAATGAAGACATTGCATTAGATAGGCATAGGGGGTGGATATTCATCTCTGAATTTATTCGTCAGCTCTGTAGATTTGTTTTCCTTTATTAAAAAAAAAATTTATGGAATTAGGAAAGAGAACTTGGGTTTAAGAAAATTTTCAATTTTAGGAAATAATACATTATGATTTGAACACAAAGACCCTTCAGGTCTTTGGACTTAATCAGCCCATGTATCCACTAAAATGTGGATTTGTTTTTCGAGTCCTCACCAACCTAAATTCTATTTTAATTAGAGTAAATAAGTTTGGGTGATAAGTGTACGACTTATCAACCCACCCTCTAATTTGAGGGAATTTTGAGTTTTAAGCATCTACACACTATCTTGTCACTGACTCGTAGTTTGGAAATTCTAACGGAAATTGAGTAGCTAATTAACCTTCTATGGTGATATGGCTGGCAAGTTACCGTGGGTAACTGCCCATAGGTAGGTTGTTCAGCGCCTAGTCACTGAATCTTTCTCTTTTTGCTGCCTTTAGGTAAATCTGAGACTAGGGAAGCCACCTACTTTAAAAGAAAAAAATCAAAAAGAAAAGGAGAAAAGAAAAAAAGGAATAAGCCACACTTCGCCGCACGAGTATGGCTGGCAAGTTGTCGGTGGTAATAGCTTATTGGCCGGTTGTCCAGAACCCAGCTCAATAAATGTACTGAAAAATCCCAAAACACTTAGGAAGAAGCGGAGAAGTAGAATAAACCGGGGAGATATACACTGGATTCACCCTTGTGTTGACCTTGTCAAAAAAATAAAAGTAGGGAGAAAGCTATCGGTTGTAAAGATACACCTTTAGGCAGAATTCTTTCTTAGGTCACCTAGAGGCGTAGAAATCCAAAGTCCGTTTTAACTGCCGGTCAACGAGTCTATCACATTCACAATAAGTTGCTTAGAACTTATGATTCTTATCAAATCTTGGGTGAGTTGAATGGCCGTAGAAAGCCACTTTTAAATCCTAAAACTTGAAAATCCAAAAAAAATTAGAAAAGAGGAAAAAGAGAAAAATAAAATTTTCTTTGAATAAGGCGAGGGCTTGAGGCGGTCTGCATTTTGGCAGATACTCGACACTGTTGTGTCTTTGAAAGTTCAGATCCTAAGTAGACATTTTCTTAGTGATTGAAAATAACTCAAGCCCAAATAATCCAACCTGATTCTTTTATAAGTAGCATATAGTTTTTGCTAGGGACTAGCAAAAGATAGGCATGGGGGTATGATGTAAATATGTTTACACTACTTAAGATGTCTATTTATGCATGTTCTTAAGCATAGGATTGCATTGCATACTATAAATATTTCATAGCATGCATCATCTTGCATTTAGAGTAATTTGAATAAAATGGAGGTTAATTATGTCCTTTTATGTTCATGGACAGGGAAAACTTTTTATCGGGGCCTCAGATCGAAGATCCAACCGTACAGATGTGATCAGGGTGACGATTGAAGTTCAACGACTCCAAGATCCCCCTAATCAGGCATCTGTAGCATTAGATAGAGACCAAGGAACCCTAGAAGATCAAGGGCTAAGATAGTATGAATACGCACTTCAAACGACAAATTCGACTGCACGGATGTCGTCTGATCTCGCGATAGCACGCAAAGGAGGCGGGCGGTAGTGCGATCTAAGCCGGCCGATCTTGCGATCGGACAACTGAGAGCTGCTGGACTTGTACGCACGTTACACGCGTGGGCAAGAGAGCAGGCATGCGCGCGCCGTCGACTACGCCCACGCTCGGACCTTTAGCGACGGTTTTATCCGTCACTAAAGGTCCTGAATTAATGTTTTTAAAATTGGAATGACCAAAATGCCCCTTCTCCTTGCAACTATAAAAGGAGACCCCCTCCACACGAAATTCTCATCCCTTCTATTCTCTCCCTCTCCAAAGCTCAAGAGAAGCTTGTCCCACACCTGGGATGCTTCCCACGAGATAAAGTCAAATTTTTGTTCCCCTTTTGGAAGCGGATCCCGTGACGACGACGACGTGCTGCCTCGTTCCCGTTCTTCCGCTTCATCCTCCTTCGTCCTGCTCCGTCCTCCTTCGTCCAGGCGTCATCTCGTCTGGCTCGTCCTCCAAGCGACCGTCGAGGAGGATATTTCTCTCATCATTCTTTTAATGCTTTCTAGAGTAGATTTACTGCTTTCTAGTGTAATCATTTTCTGCTTTCTAGTCATAATGTTTAGTGAAACAAACAATCTTTTTAATGATGAATTCCATGTTCATTCTACATCTCATTTTGGTTTCTGTTTGTAATATTTTCTCTCTCTCTCTTACTCTCTCTCTCTCTTCTATTTATTGTAAATAGTTAGATAGTTCTAATCAATTAATTTACTTCGTGACAAATAAATCAAACGCGTAGTTTTTAAATCAAACGTTCGCCTCCCTGTGTTCGACCCGAGATTTTCATTCCGGTATAAATTTTATTTGTTGAATACGAGTTCTTCGCTTTCAAACTACAATAACCAGGTTTTTTTCAAAACCAAACATGTTAGTGTAGCAACCCAACGTTCAACACCTACCATGCCCTACCTATCCGAAGTCCTGAAGTGGATAATCCTTATGAAATCAAGAGCAACACCATATCTTTCTCTCCTCTTTCTATGGTACTGCTAGGGAGGATCCCTACAGGCATCTTGAGGAATTCATCGAGGTCTGTTCCACGATGAAGCTCCAAGGCTTTACTGATGAAGCCTTGATAAGGACTCTATTTCCTTTCTCCCTTAAGGATAAGGCCAAGCACTAGTATCTTACTCTCGATGCAAGGGTAAATGATTGGGTCACCCTTAAGGGAGAATTCTTTAAAAAGTACTTTCCTATGAGTAAGACCAACCATTATAGAAGGGAGATTATGGATTTTACTCAACAGGAAGGAGAGCAATTTCACGAGACTTGGGAGCGCTTTAATGACCTCCTTAGGTTATGCCCCCACCATCAGGTGCCAAGATGGCAATTGGTCGAAAAGTTCTATAACGGATTATCTGAAAGGCATAGGAAAACCATCGATGCAGCCTGTGTAGGAACCTTCATGACTAAAACTGAGGATGAAGCTTGGGCATTATTTGAAACATTAAGTGATAATTCCATACATATGTCCTCTGCCTATCAAGAAAGAAAACCATCAATCTTGCCGAGGAAGATAGAGGCCCATGAAACCGAGGTTACTCAGAATTTAGCTTATCAGATTCAATTATTGAATAAAAATTTTGATAGGCTTTTAGCAAACCCCGGTATGAACCCACAAGCAGCCTCTATCTTTCAGGCTTTAAGTGAATGCTCCATTTGCCAAAGCATGACGCACGCCACTACGGAGTGCCACTAGGACAATCAATTCCTTGAGTTGATTTAGGCCGACCTAAACACGACCCAAGGTTTCCACCCACCTTCTCGTAATAACCCTTATTCCAATACCTATAATCTGGGGTGGCGGAACCATCCAAACTTTTCATGGAAGCAAGGTGATGTTTCTAACTTAGGGAATGCAAGACACCGACCTCCCCAATCTATATACTAGCCATCCTATGCAAACCTTCCTCAGAATAAGCCTTTTGAGATGGATGAACTAAAAGCCATGATGAAAGCAATGCAAGAGCATCAGAATATGGTCATCCAATCTCATAATAAGGTGATCACTAATATGCAATCACAAATTGGTCATCTTACTGAGGCAGTTAGGCAGCGAGATCTGGGGAAATTACCTAGCTCTTTTGAGGAGAACCCAAAGGGCAAGGGGGTCATATTCAGGGAGCACGCCCAAGCTGTGATCATGCTTAGGAGTGGAAAGAAAATTGACATGCCTGATAGCACTCCTACAGTCACCTCTCAGGATTCCCCTCCTACACTTGACCTCACTTCCATCTTCACCAAGAGCCACACTACTCTCCCTCGCTTGAAATCACTCACCCCGAGGATGTCGTCATTCCGCCACCCCTTTCTCGACATGACGATCCCTCTACCCAGAAGCTGAGGGTGCCCTATCCTGAGCACCTATCTGCTCTTGTGAAATCTTCCATTGGCTCATCTGGATCCATGGATAGGATGAATGAGATTATGGACACTTTCAGGCAAGTCCACATCAACTTGCCTTTATTGGATACAATTAAACAGATCCCATCCTATGCCAAGCTTTTGAAGGACCTGTGCACCCAGAAGCGTCGATCTAGAAGACAGGTCCAAGCTAAGGTCATCCTGCCTAACCATGTTAGCTCGGTGCTCCAACATGGAACACCCCCAAAATGAAAGACTCAGGGGCCATGTATATTTCAGTGGTTATAGGTAACCAACACATTGACGAGGCTTTGCTCGATCTGGGTGTGGGGGTGAACATTTTACCGAGCTCTGTCTACAACCTCTTGGGAGGAGGCAATTTAAAGCCTAGTCCAATCATCGTCCAAGTCTCAGACAGATCACTTAAGACACCACTTCTTCCCTATTGACTTTCTCATGCTAGATACTGAGCCATCTAATAAGCCCACCAAGCCATCCATTACCCTGGGATGCCCATTCTTGGCCACAGCCAACACTTCTATCAATTGTAGATCAGGGGCACTTAAAATGGGATTTGGGAACAAAAAGATTCGGTTGAATGTTTTTGATACCTACAAGCAATCCGAATTTGAAGATTGTTCCCAGATTGAGGTAGTTGATAAAATCATTGAAGAGACTGCTCCAGCACTCTTATGTGGAGATCCCCTTCAAAAGGTCATATCTAAAGATCATCCTCCGACTATTAAAGAAACTGAAGGGGATATGCTCGAATTAGAAGAGCTGCTGGGAGTACACATATAGTCTCTGTCCCCACCCTGGACCCTGAAGGTAGATCTACTACCTGAGGTGGGGACATCTCAACTTATACCCTTAATCCAAAAGGCTCCTGAGTTGGAGCTTAAACCCCTCCCGAGCACATTGAAATATGCTTTCCTTGGCCCTAACGACACGCTACCCATCATTATCTCGTCTGCATTAACTGAATCTCAAGAGGGAGCTTTGCTTGTGTGCTTACAAAGGCACAAGGAAGCTATTGCTTGGTCGATAGCTGACATTAAGGGTGCTGACCCCTCCCTCTGTATGCATCATATATACACGGACGAGTCTATAAAGCCCTTTCGAGACATGCAGAGAAGGCTCAACCCCAATATGTAGGAGGTTGCCAAAAAGGAGATTCTAAAATGGCTAGATGCAAGAATTATCTATCCCATTTCAGATAGTAAATGGGTCAGTCCTATACATGTGATGCCCAAAAAGGCAAGAATCACTGTGGAAGAAAACAACCAAGGAGAGTTGGTAACCACTAAACCCTCAACTAGCTAGAGGGTGTGCATTGATTACCGCCATTTGAACATGACTGCCCAGAAAGACCATTTCCCCTTACCGTTTATTGATCAGATTTTGGAACGACTGGCAGGAATAAGTACTTCTGTTTCCTTGATGGGTACTCTAGGTATAATCAGATAGTCGTCTTTCCTGACGATCACGAGCGTATCACTTTCACGAGTCTGTATGGAACATTTGCATTCTGCCGAATGCCATTCGGGTTATGTAATGCTCTTGCCACTTTTCAACATTGTACGATGGCTATCTTTTCTGATATGATTGACGAGTTTGTAGAAAATTTCATGGATGATTTCTCCATTTATGGCTCGTTGTTTGACCTATGCCTTTCGCACCTTAATAGTCTTAACCCATTGTGAAAAGGCAAAGCTGGTGCTTAGCTGGGAGAAGAGCCACTTTATGGTCCAGCAGGGCATTATTTTGGGGCATGTAGTTTCTGAGAGAGGATTAGAGGTGGATAAAGCCAAAATTGAATCAATATCTAAGCTTCCATTGCCCACCAATGTTCGTCAAGTAAGATATTTTCCTGGTCATGCTGGATTCTATCGGCACTTCATTAGAAATTTCAATAAAATCTCTAAGCCACTTTGAGACTTGTTAGCGAAGGATGTTTCCTTTGATTTTGATGACAGATGTGGCGAGGCTTTCCAAGTCTTGAAGAAAGCCCTTATTACCGCATCAGTTCTCCAAGCACCAAATTGGACCCTCCCGTTTGAGCTAATGTGCGATACTTCTAATTTCGCAGTCGGAGCGGTCTTAGGTCAAAGAGTTGATGGCAAACCTCATGTTTTGCATTATGCAAGCAAGACCCGTATGGATCCTCAGCAAAACTACACAGTCACTAAAAAGGAACTTCTTGCTTTAGTGTTTGCTTTGGAAAAGTTTCGATCTTATTTATTGGGATCCAAGGTTGTGGTGTTCACTGATCATTCTGCTTTAAAGCATCTTCTCGCTAAAAAGGACACCAACCTCGTCTGATTCGTTGGATTTTTCTACTCCAGGAATTTGACCTGGAAATAAAAGATAAGAAAGGAGTTGAGAATGTGGTAGCAGATCATTTGTCCAGGATCCTTATTGAGGCATCAACCCCTGCTGGCGGTATCCAAGAGACTTTTCCTGATGAGTCTATGATGGTCGTGGAGGGCAAAAATCCTTGGTTCGCTGACATAGTAAACTATTTGCTCACGGGCATTACTTCCAGTACTTGCGACAAGTAGAAGCAAAACAGGTTTCTTGCTGACGCTAAATTTTATCACTGGGAGGAACACGTGCTTTTAAAAATAGGCCCTGATCAGTTATTTCGCCGTTGCGTCCCTGACGAAGAACAAAGGAGTGTTCTGAGTTTCTGCCATGACCTCCACTGTGGATGACATTTTAATGGGAAAAAGACTACCCATAAGGTTCTTCGGTCTGGATTTTGGTGGCCCACATTATTCCAAGATGCACATACATATGTGGGCGCATGTCTATGTTGCCAATAGACAAGAACCATCACAAAAAGGGATGTGATGCCCTAGCAACCTATTCTCCCCATTGAGATCTTTGATATTTGGGGCATCGATTTCATGGGTCCCTTTCCTGTGTCCTTCGGATATGAGTACATCCTTGTGGCCATGGACTATGTATCAAAATGGATAAAAGTCATACCCACACAGACCAATGACCATTCCGTGGTCTTGGACTTTGTTAAGGCTAATATCATTTCTTGGTACGGGTGCCCAAGGACGATTATATGTGATGGAGGACTTGACTTTAAGAATGTATACTTTATAAGACTACTCCAAAATTTAGGAGTCAATCACATGATAGCTACACCTTACCATCCCCAAACAAGTGGACAAGTTGAAATGTCTAATAGGGAGATTAAATAAATTCTAAAAAAAACTGTTAGGCCCTGATAAGTCCACTTTCGTGGAACATTATTTGGCATAAGTACTCTTTAATTAATTATTCTTAGTTGTTAAATGGAAATTCACTTTAGTCTGCATATAATTTTGAGTTAATTTTACATTTAATAATATATGATATGATCTATTTGATGAATGCAGGCTAGATACAAGAGACAGACACCCATTTTTTCTTCTATAAGACGTCTTGAGCTTTGATTGGACGTCTGTAACTGCTATCACAAACTCATAGGCATTACATTTTTTAAGACATCTGATGCTCTGATCAGACGTTAGATTAAGAACAGTCAGAGCCTATCCTACTGTTCCAACCACTCGCGAGGATCCGATAGAAGAAACAAATTTAAGAGATCTCGGCAGAAGAAAGGGCCAGAGCACTTTTAAAAGGATCTTCCCTTGGCACTGTGGAGGATGGGCTCCTTCTTTCACCACCGTGGAACTAATGTACCCTGTGAACCAAGCGAGCACCGTGGCTTGAGCAAACTTCTTCATCACCTTCTCCACGCACCCACCTCCACCCTTCGCTTGCCGTAGGGTGCACGGTGACAGAGCGCACACCATCATCGCCACCAACACCATCCGTCACCACTAAGTGCAGAGAACCTCCCACGCACCGCCACACCCACCACGCACCATTGTTCCCTTGCACATCCTGGTGCACGTGCAACATCACCAGCAGCGTAGCCAGTGCCTCCACGACCATGCCACCTTGCGCACGCACAACTAGCCTCACCCACGTGCTGCGTGCACGCCACCACAGAAGCTGCACCACCCCCACACCATCCACTCCCTCTTCATCTTCCTTCTTTTTCCTCTTCTTCTTCAACCTAAGACCACCAGCCACCTGCAACTCAACAAAGGAACCTAAAGTCATCGTGGCCACCGTTGTTCACAGCCACCACTGTTGACCATGTCCCTCGTTGCCGACATCACCAAAGTACTCGCCTTGACCTTCGTCGACGACCCACGCCACCAGAGCCATCGCCAATAGCCCACGCACGTGCATTGGAAACCCACCGTCGACGAGCTTCTTCACCATCGGCCGACCACCTTCGGCCATCTCCGTCGACGCTGCGACCTCCATCAGATCGGCCTCGTCTCTGTCAGCCTCCGTCGCATGTCAACAGCTCGTCGACACCCCTTCTTCACGTGCGAGGAGAGAGGAGAAATCGTCTATTTTGCTTCGCAGTAATATTTACACATAATGCAATTGTGAGTGCACTGTTCACTTATTTATCCAATTATTATATTCAGACGGATTTACATGAATGTCGCTCATGTTTATTTGAATAGCAAATAGTGCATTTATCTCTTAACTAATCAATTATGGAATATTAGCTATAGGGAACGGATTCGGTTTGAATTTATATTGATGATATTTGTCAATACTAAGATCATGACTCACGTGGTTCCATTGTGGTGATTTTGCATGTGCACCCTTACATTATTGATTAATTATTTAAATCAAGAGTTTATGTTGAAAACACATGCACCAGTTAGTATGTGCACGCGTTTTGTTTCCCAAATAAATGAGACAGTATTCACTAGTTTAATAGACTAATTCCTCTCTGTGGAGATAACCTAACTCTTCGTGGTTAGCTTTGAATTATTAAATATTTTTGAAAAATAATCTTCTACCATGCAACGAACTATAATAACACGTCATTTTATGTTAAAGTTTTCAACGAAAATGAAGATCGCTCTTTCAAAATGGCACCGTTGCTAGGGAGGAAATAAGGTTATTAATTTTTTTGAGAAATTTATATTATTTTCATGCTATTAATGAAGCTTTTCTGAATTGCTGACCTTGTTTCTTCTTGCATTGCAAAAACGAACAAATGCGACGGGAGCGCACGACAGAGGGGGTATTTTTGGTGGACCTTAACGCCACCTAGAGGGCAACAACAGGAGCACGTGGGCCTTGATCCCACACGAGTGGAAGGAGGATTGGCAACTGGAGATCTGTTTAGACTTAGATCAGGTTAGATAAACCTTAGATATTTAATTGTTATCTTGTGGACCCGTGTTGGGTATTTTCGGGAGCATGTTCTCATTTTATTTAGATTATAAGATTATTCGAATTGTTTGAACTACATGTTGGCTAGTTAGTTAGATTAGGTTTGTTTGCTATATATATATATATATTCGAACTACTTGCTAGAAGCTGCATAGCAATAAGGTGACCATCTAAGATTGAATGAGTAGCATCTAGTTTATCTTTTTTTGCATTGCAAACATCTTGCATTGAAGAGAGCTGGAGTAAGATATGTCTTTTCTTGTGCATCAGTTATCTGCACACACGCATTGCATTTGGACATAATTAGAAAAGACCATTTAAGTTGATTTGAAAATATTGATCAAGTGGTCACATTACTTCTTGAAAAGAAAGTAAAATATATAGGAAGTGTTTGAATAACTTTACTGAGATTTTCAGAAGAAAAATCGCTTTTTGCAGTGTGATGCATACTTTCTGCACTAAGCACGCACTATAGGCACTGCACTAGGACTTGGACCCTTAAGGTTATAGGCATCGATCTCTTTATTGGTGCAAACCCTCCAATCTTGCTTTGTGACGGTGGTATTAACTTTTGCCCGAGTGATTTGAAACTCTAAGGAGGGGGACACCCTATAAAGGAATTCAAGGGTAGTTAAGAGACACCGCTAACGCACCGCCTCAAAGGAAGGGTTCACTCTACTTGATCCCTTGGTTCCATCCTTGGAGTACCTTTTTACTTGAGCATCTGAGAATATCATTGCAACAAAGTGTACGTCTCTAGGGCACTCGAAGGTCAATTTAGGATGCGTAATTAATTGACAACTTGATTAGTCACCTAAAAGAATTAAAAGTAACCTCAACCTCCTTAATAGCCTTTGACCAGGAATCTCAAGTGCCTCGCTTCTCTTATACCACTTACATGGGAATGGAGAAATACTACCCTGACTCCATTTGGCCAAGCTAGAAAGGTTGGAAGAGAGCTTAAAATGCTTTAACTCAACAAAAGACCTCCTACCTTGTGTTTGCTTGGTGTGTGTGTGATAGAGCTCTCTAGGAAGTTTCTGTTTTTAATCTATCTAAGTCCTAAGACAGTTAAACCTTTTAATTAAAAGAAATGGACTATTCTTACTCCTATCATTTTAACCAGGATCCCATGCCCTGAGCATATCTGATGAGTCCATTTTAATGGACTATTATTACGCTTAAGTTAACTTTATTCTTATATTTTATATTTGTTAATACCTACATTAGGTCATAAAATGATTGCATCTATTATATTGCATTCTATAACTTATTATGTAATTATTTTATGTTTCATTATTGTAGGAATAATTTGTGCAAAGAAAATGGTGGTGAAGAGATATTTCCCCTGCCACAAATCTCTCAACCTTTGGCCGGCCTCAACAACTCCATCAACAGTCGTCGGCCAAGTTTAGTAAGGGATTTGAAAATCCCTTAACTTGTGCCGGGGAGGAGATAAAAGAAAAGCTGAAAAGCTTGGAGGAGTGGACATTGGGGAAAAGATCCTGCGTGCACTGTGCACGCCTCCACCCCAAACTCCACACAGCAGCGGCGCGTTCCATCCTCTCCCATCACTTCCAACCTGCCACCGCGTGCCTCCAAGCATGCACTTCATCTTCTCCTACAGCCGCGCCCTTGCAAGCGTGCTCCAACAGTCACTGCAGCCCTGCTATCACTCCACCCCAACCTTCACCGCACGCCTGCACCATCCTCCCATCCCAGCCCCTGCAAGCACACGCATCGCCTTCACCGCGTGCCCGGCAGGTGTGCCACTGCCACAACCTCCGCACGCCTTGCAAGCGTGCCTCCAGCATGCAGCACCCTCACTGCACCTACGTGTGGCCAAGACCGCCTGTAGGTAGCCAAGTATGCCTGCAGGTAGCCGCACGCCCGCAGGCAGCACATGCCCTCGCACACCCTTATGCGCGCGCCATCGCGCAGCCATGCCCACAGGCAGCAACTCTTCCTCCCTTCCATGCACGGTTCGTCTTCTTTGTCAAAACCCATCGTTGGCGTTCTTCTCCTCCACCGTCCGACCGCTGCCAACCACCTCCAGCCACCGCGTCACCACCATCGCGAAGCACTTGTCGAGGTGCACCATCCCATCGACTCTCGCCGCCAACCACGCACGACCATTCAAGCAAGGAAGAGAGAGGAGAAATCCTCTGTTTTTTCTTCAATTAAAAATTACATTGCATGCCACTGTCACTTTAATATTATTATTTTATTTAGGCCACATTGCATGGATACACTTATAATTTCATGAAATAACTTAACTGGTGTTAGGTGCATCATTCAACATTGAAATTCAAATCAGATTTGCATGCAAGTCAAATTTACATGATATGCCACTACACATGCATCATATACATACTTTAGGGAACTTGATTCCTGATGTGAAAATTACATAAATAACCTTGAACTTTTAAGGAAATTGCAAGCTCCATTTAGAATAGCATATTCCTCGAATTGAAGTCACGAAGTTGTCTGCAAACATTATAATCCTCTACTCGTGAATTTATTGGTTCTATTCTTTCCTGTGGATGCGACATTTTTATTATGGCTCAATTTAATATTTATTTTAATTTTTGATTGAGAGATTTTCCACCATATAAAACACAACGGCATATCAATTTATTGCTATCAACTTCATAAATAAGAGAAAGTCTCTTCGTCAAATGGCGCCGTTGCCGGGGAGGCAACAGATGCAATAGATTCACTTTATTATTTTTGAATATTCTAAGTTGTGCAATTATCTAATCATTCTTTATCTTATTGTGCGAGGAATCTGACAGGGCAACAACCTCAAGTTAAGCCACACGAGGAAAAGACGCTGGAGACCTGGATCCCGCTTTCACAGGGGATTCTCCATCATCACAAAATTTATTTCTATCTTCTCGCCCTTGTAGTAATCGAGGATGAATTTTTGGGGGTCTATCCCCACATTCTTTAGCTACTAGGGTTTACATTTTTCTACGTGTGTGATTCCATTTTCTACTTGCTTGCTTTTAAAACCAAGAAAAGAAAATATCGAGCTACCTGTTTAGGAGTTGCATGCCCTTAGGTGCATGCATCTAGGGGTGATTGAGCAGCACATTAGATCTTATTATTGCATTGCAAGCATATTAGCACGAAGATTGCTGGAGACATGTACACCTTTCTAACTTTTGCATCCAGCTCCTGTTCATGCATTTGCATTCACATTAAAATTCAAGACCACCAAGTTGTTTGAATTTACTAATTCAGTGGTTGCCTAACTAAAAGTGAGACTGATAATCAGATTTGACCTTAAAATCATTTCACATTTGATCTGATTCTAAGGGACTTGTCAGCGTTTTCAAAAAAATAAAAAGATTTGTGGTGTGATGTACACTTCTGACACTGAGAATGCACATTGGGCACCGTACTAAGGCTCGATCCCTCAAGGCTATAGGCACTGATCTCTTTATTGGTGCAAACCCTCCTATTATACTTTGTGGTGGTGGTACTATCTTTTGACCAAGTGTTTTGATACTTCATGGAGGGGGGCACCCCTTAAAGGAACAAAGGGTAGTTAAGGGACACCGCATATGCATCACCTCAAAGGAAGGGTTCGCCCTACTTGCATCCCATTGTTTGTCCTTGGAGTAACTTCTCACTTGATCACCTGCGAGTATCATCCAAGCAAAGTATCGGTCTTAGGGCACTCGAAGGTTGAATTAAGGCACGTAATTGTAGTGAATAACTTGTTTGGCCATTTATATCAACCAATTCTACCTCTGCAACAAAGAAGGTTAAGATTTCAAGTCATCACCCCTCTTATACCACTTACGTGGGAACGGAGGGATAAGCCTTGACCTTTTTACTTATCTTTGGAGTGGAGGTTTCACTTAATCAATAAGAACCTGAATTGTGATTGATATTGTATGCTTGGTAGATGCTCTCTTGAGGGTAGTCTAGTGTTTGATCCTGAACCTGAGAGAATTCTTAGGAGAGCTCACCTTGGAGAGAAAAGAGAAGGCATGGCAGATCAAGGAGCAAATCAATAAAGGAACCTAAGGGACTATTTTATTCCAACTAACCAACTCGCATAAGCACTGAGATGACTGACAGGGGATAAGCCATATGAGATCAAGAGAAGTACCATATCTTTGTTGCCCTCCTTTTATGGTACTACTAGGGAGGACCCCTATCGGCATTTGGAGGAATTTACCAAGGTCTGTTCCACGGTGAAGCTCCAGGGCTTTACTGATGAAGCCTTGATGAGGACTCTATTTCCATTCTCCCTAAAGGATAAGGCCAAGCACTAGTATCATACCCTCGATGCAAGGGTAAATGATTGGGCCACCCTTAAGGGAGAATTTTTGAAAAGGTATTTTCCTATGCGTAAGACAAACCATTATAGAAGAGAGATTATGGGTTTTACTCAACAGGAAGGGGAGCAATTTCATGAAACTTGGGAGCGCTTTAATGACCTTCTTAGGTTATACCCCTACCATCAGGTGCCAAGATGGCATTTGGTCGAAAGGTTCTATAACGAATTATCTAAAAGGCATAGGCAAACCATCGATGTAGCCTATGTAGGAACCTTCATGACCAAAATTGAGAATGAAGCCTGGGCATTATTTAAAACATTAAGCGACAACTCCATACATTTGTCCTCTTCTTATCAAGAAAGAAAACCATCAATCTTGCAGAGGAAGATAGAGGCCCATGAAGCCGGGGCTTCTCAGGATTTGGCTTATCAGATTCAAATATTGAATAAAAACTTTGATAGGCTTTTAACAGACCCTGGCATGAACCTGCAAGCAGCCTCTATCTTTCAGGCTTCAAGAGAATGCTCCATTTGCCAAAGCATAATGCACGCCATTGCGGAGTGCCATTAGGCAAATCAATTCCATGAGTTGATTCAGGCCGACTTGAGCACCGCCCAAGGTTTCCGCCCTCCTCGCAATAGCCCTTATTCCAATACCTATAACCCGGGGTGGCGGAACCATCCAAGCTTCTCTTGGAAGCAAGGTGATGCTTCTAACTTAGGGAATGCAAGACCCTTACCTCCCAACACATATACCAACCATCTTATGAAAACTCTCCTCAGAATAAGCCCTCTGAGATGGATGAACTTAAAGCCATGATGAAAGCAATGCAAGTGCATCATAATATGGTCATCCAATCTCAAAATAAGATGATTACTTATATGCAATCCCAAATTGGTCATCTTACTGAGGCAATTAGGCAACGTGATTCGGGGATGCTGGCTAGCTCTTCTGAGGAGAACCCTAAGGGAAAGGGGGTCATATTCAGGGAGCATGCCCAAGAGGTGACCATGTTGAGGAGTGGAAAGAAGATTGACAATCCTGATAACATTCCTATGGTTACGTCTCAGAATTTCCCTTCTACACCTGACTCGACTTCCATCTCCATCAAGGAAGAGTCACATTGCTCTCCCTCGCACAAAATCACCCACAATGAGGATGTTGTCCTTCCACCACCCCTTTCCCACCATGACGAACCCTCTACCCAGAAGCCGAGGGTGCCCTATCCAGAGCGCGTATCTGCTCCTGGGGAATCTTCTGTTGGCTCGTTTGGAGCCAAGGATAGGACAGAAGAGATTATGGACACTTTTAGGCAAGTCCAGATTAACTTGCCTCTGTTGGAAGCTATTAAACAGATCCCGTCCTATGCCAAGTTTCTGAAGGACCTGTGCACCCAAAATCGTCAATCTAGGAAATAGGTCCAAACCAAGGTCATCCTGCCTAACCATGTTAGCTCGGCTCTCCAGCATGAAACACCCCCCAAAATGAAAGACCTAGGGGCCCCGTATATTTCAGTGGTTATAGGTAACCAACACATTGACGAGGCTTTGCTCGATCTGGGTGCGGGGGTGAACATTTTACCAAGCTCTGTCTACAACCTTTTGGGAGGAGACAAGCTAAAGCCTAGTCCAATAATCCTCCAGGTCATAGACAGATCACTTAAGACACCACGAGGATTGTTGAAAGATGTCCTTGTGAGAGTAGAGGACTTCTTTCCTGTTGACTATTTGGTGCTTGATACTGACCCATTAAATAAGCCCACAAAGCTGTCATTATTCTGGGACGCCCCTTCTTGGCCACAACCAATGCCTCTATCAATTGTAGATCTGGGGCACTTAAAATGGACTTCAGGAACAAGAAGATCCAATTGAATGTTTTTGATACTAACAAGCAATCCGGATTTGAAGATTATTATTAGATTGAGGTCGTTGATGAAATAATTGAAGAGACTACTCCAGCACTCTTATGTAGAGATCCCCTTCAAAAGGTCATATCTAAGGACCATCCTCCGATTATTAAAGAAACTGAAAGGGAAATGCCCAAATTAGAAGAGTTGCTGGGGATACACACTGAGTCTCTGTCCCCACCCTGGACCGTGAAGGTAGATCTGCTACCTGAGGTGGGGACATCTCAACTTAAACCCTCAATCCAAAAGGCTCCTGAGTTGGAGTTGAAACCCCTCCCGAGCACATTGAAATATGCTTTCCTTGGCCCTAATAACATGCTCCCCATTATTATCTCATCTGCATTATCTGAATTGCAGGTGAGAGCTCTGCTTGAGTGTTTACAAAGGCACAAGGAAGCAATTGCCTGGTCAATTGCTGATATTAAGGGTGTTGATCCCTCTCTTTGCATGCATCATATATATACGAACGAGTCTGTGAAACCTTTCCAAGACATGCAGAGAAGGCTCAGCCCAAATATGCGGGAGGTTGTTAAAAAGGAGATTCTGAAATGGCTGGATGCAGGGATTATCTATCCCATTTCAAATAGTAAATGGGTTAGTCCTATTCATGTAGTACCCAAAAAGGCTAGAATCACTGTGGAGGAGAATGACCAAGGAGAGATGGTGACCACTAGACCCTCAACTAGTTGGAGGGTCTACATTGATTACCGCCATTTGAACACGACTACCCAGAAAGACCATTTCCGCTTACCGTTTATCGATCAAATTTTGGAATGATTGGCAGGGAACAAGTACTTCTATTTTCTTGATGGGTACTCTGGGTATAATCAGATAGCCATTTTTCCTGACGATCAGGAGGGTACCACCTTCACGAGTCCGTATGGCACATTTGCGTTCCGCCGAATGCCATTTGGGTTATGTAATGCTCTTGCCACTTTCCAACGTTGTATGATGGCTATCTTTTCTGATATGATCGACGAGTTCATTGAAATTTTCATGGATGACTTCTCCATTTATGGCTCGTCGTTTGACCTATGCCTTTCGCATCTTGATAAAGTCTTAACCCGTTGCGAAGAGGCAAAGCTGGTGCTTAGCTGGGAGAAAAGCCATTTTATGGTTTAGCAAGGCATTGTGTTAGGGCATATAGTTTCCGTGAGAGGATTAGAGGTGGACACTGCAAAAATTGATTCCATCTCTAAGCTTCCATTGCCCGCCAATGTTCGTCAAGTTAGATCCTTCCTTGGCCATGTTGGATTTTATAGGCACTTCATTAGAGATTTTGGTAAAATCTCTAAGCCACTCTGTGACTTGTTAGTGAAGGATGTCTCCTTCGATTTTGATGATAGATGTGGCGAGGCTTTCCAAGTCTTGAAGAAATCCCTTATTACTGCGTCGATTCTCCAAGCACCAGATTGGACCCTCCTGTTTGAGCTAATGTGCAATGCTTCTGATTTTGCAGTGGGAGCGGTCTTAGGTTAAAGGGTTGATGGCAAACCTCATGTGCTGCATTATGCCAGTAAGACCCTTACGGATCCTCAGCAAAACTACATGGTCACTGAAAAGGACCTTCTTGCTGTAGTTTTTGCTTTGGAAAAGTTTCGGTATTATCTTTTGGGATCCAAGGTTGTGGTGTTCACTGATCATTCTGCCATAAAGCATCTTCTTGCTAAAAAGGACACCAAACCTTGCCTAATTCATTGGATTCTGTTACTCCAAGAATTTGACTTGGGAATTAAAGATAAGAAAGGAGTTGATAATGTGGTAGCAGATCATCTGTCTAGGATCCCTATTGAGGCATCAAACCCTGCTAGCGGTATTTAAGAGACTTTCCTTAATGAGTCTCTGATGGTTGTGGAGGCTAAAACTCCTTGGTTCGCTAACATAGTGAACTATCTGGTCACGGGCATTACCCCCAATACTTGGGACAAGCAGAAGCGAGACAGGTTTCTTGCTAACGCTAAATTTTATCACTGGGAGGAACCCGAGCTTTTTAGATTAGGCCCTGACTAGCTTTTTCTCCATTGCATCCCTGATGAAGAACAAAGAAGTGTTCTGAGTTTCTGCCATGACCTCCATTGTGGAGGACATTTTAGTGGGAAAAAGACTGCCCATAAAGTTGTTCAGTCTGGCTTTTGGTGGCCCACATTATTCCGAGATGCACGTATGTATGTGGGCGCATGTCTACGTTGCTAGCAGACGGGAACCATTGGAAAAAGGGATGACATGCCCCAACAACCTATCCTCCCTGTTGAGATCTTTGATATTTAGGGCATTGATTTCATGGGTCCCTTTCTTGTGTCCTTTAGATATGAATACATCATTGTGGCTGTAGACTATGTATCGAAATGGATAGAAGCCATACCTACGCGAACCAATGACCATTCCACGGTCTTGGGCTTTGTTAAGGCTAATATCATTTCTCGGTATGGGTGCCCAAGGATGATCATAAGTGATGGAGGACCTCACTTCAAGAACGTACACTTCACAAGACTATTCCAAAATTTGGGAGTCAACCACATGATAGCCACACCTTACTATCCCCAAATGAGTGGACAAGTTGAAGTGTCTAATAGGGAGATTAAGCGAATTTTAGAAAAAACTGTCAGGCCCGATTGGAAGGATTGGTCTAGAAAACTAAATGATGCTCTTTGGGCCTACAGAACTATGTATAAGACTCCCTTGGGCTTGTCTCCTTTCCGTCTTGTCTATGGAAAAGCAGACCACCTTCCTATTGAAATCCAACATAAAGCCTATTGGGCTATTAAAAACGTTAACTTGAATCTGGATAAAGCAGGAAAGACACATATGTTAGACTTAAGTGAGCTTGAGGAGCTTAATGAAGCTTATGAATCTTCTCAAGCTTACAAGCAACGTACAAAGGTCTTCCATGATAAGCACATCATTAGAAAGACTTTTGAGCCCAACCAGTGGGTTTGGCTTTTCAATTCCAGACTTAAATTATTTCCTGGAAAGCTCAAGTCCCGCTGGGATGGGCCATACGTTGTTATCAATACTTTCCCTCATGGAACTATAGAAATTCGAAACTCTACTTCAGGTGCGAGCTTTAAGGTAAATGGCCAGTGACTTAAATCTTATATTACTCTTTCAGATGGCCAGGTTTTAGATGTACTTTGGCTTGAGGAGCCTTAGCTCTTCCCACTCTCCTCCTCAGGTGATATTCTTCTATATCTGCTTTTTTTTTCCAATGAGGACATTGTCAGTCTTAGGCATGGGAGGGTATAACCTGAGAATGTTTATAGCATTTATAAATATTTACATATAAAAAAAAAACTCTAATTTTCTTGAGCTGAATTGGTTAGTCCCTAGCAAAACATCTTTGTCATGGAGGTGTCATTAAAGAATTTTCTTCTTAAATTATTTCTTAAGTTTAGAATCTAGTACATTTACTTCACGTGCACGTAGACTAGGTAATGGATCTTTGAAGAAAACCAATAAGCATTTTTAGTCTACTGAACCCTTGGATAGTTAATAGGGAGTTAGGCATACTATCTTCTAGTAGATCCACCCCATATTTCTAAGAAGAAAGTAGAGAGACTACTGGTGCGCTAAGTCTAATGCAAGGACTCTTAAGTTTTGGACAATTAGATGATGATACGTCAGAGTTAGGCACAGTTTTCGCTCTGTTCCTATGTGCACACTTTGTGTGAATTCCTGAGAGTCACCAAATAAGGCAGATACACAGAGATTGAGTCTTAATAAAGCTATGACTATGGTGGATGGTTACGATCGTCCTTCATAGAGTCCTTGGCTGAAAGAGAGTAATAGTGTCAAAAGTTAGAAATACGCCCGTCCTATCCATTTCTTCCCAGTGCTAAAAATAGGCACTTCCACCAAATAAGCCACACAATATCCTCTTGACAGTCATCATCCCTAATAATGCCTCATAAATAAAAGTCTGTGTCGTGTTATGTTGATTTATAAAGGAAAAAAATAAGAAACAATTATATCAAAAACGAAAGAGAAGAAAAGAAAGAGAAAAGAAAAAGAAAAGAGTTCAAGTTTATAATTTTATTTTTGTAACATTGTTTCTGAGGCAACAAAAACACTTATCATGATCCACCAAATATGACCCATACCTACCTTTTAGTATTTCTGATCGCCCGAATACTGGCTGAGGACTCTAACTTAGTTGTAAAGTTATTAGGACTTTAATTGAAGTGTGAATGCCATGTGATGCCACCCAATAGTGAGTACACTTACTAAATCTGGCAAGATTTGTGATCTCAGAAAGAAAAGAAAGAAAAGAGTGAGTGCCAAGGAACATCAAGAGAGCACAGTTGTTTAGCCTCTCTCTGAGTTGACTTGTCTAATAGTCTAGAGATCTAGAGTCTGTAGTACTAGACTACATGTAACATCAGATGAGTGTGTGCCACTAAATACAAATCCATTCAACTTGATATCTCCTACATAAGCCTAAAGCCAGGGTCAATTTACAGATTATTTTTTGCTTGTTCCCCGAGGGAAGTAGTTACCTATCCTGATAGAAATATTTACTAAAGGATATGTATGAACTGTAAATGTAAGTTGGTTATTTTCACTTAGATCCGTTACCTAGGATAGTATCACTTCACATTTGTTTGGATCTCTAAAGTTTTGAAATAAGAAAAAAAGAAATCTTCTGATTACTTCTATTATTTTTTATTTCTTTTGCTAGGGACTAGCAAATCTTAGGTATTGAGGTATTTGATGAGTCCATTTTAATGGACTATTATTACGCCTAAGTTAACTTTATTCTTATATTTTATGTTTGTTAATACCTACATTAGGTCATAAAATGATTGCATCTATTATATTGCATTCTATAACTTATTATGTAATTATTTTATGTTTCATTATTGTAGGAATAATTTGTGCAAAGAAAAGAGTGGTGAAGAGATATCCCCCCCCCCCCCCACAAATCTCTTAACCTCCAGCCAACCTCAGCAACTCCATCAACAGCCGCCGACCAAGTTTAGTAAGGGATTTGAAAATCCCTTGACTTGTGTCAGGGAGGAGATAAAAGAAAAGCTGAAGGGCTTGGAGGAGAGGACATCGGGGAAAAAATCCTGCGTGCATTGTAAAGAAGGCATGCACTGTGCGCCTCCACCCCAAACTCCACACAGCAGTGGCGTGTTCCATCCTCTCCCATCGCCTCCAGCCTACCACCACGCGCCCTTACAAGCGCACTCCAGCCTGCCACCGCGCGCCTCCAAGTGCGCGCTTCATCTTCTCTTGCAGTTGCGCCCTTGCAAGCGCACTCCAACAGTCATCGTAGCCCTGCTACCGCTCCACCCCAACCTTCACTGCGCACCTGCGCCATCCTCCCACCGCAGCCCCTGCAAGCGCACGCACCGCCTTCACCACGCGCCATGCAGGCGTGCCACTGCCACAACCTCTACGCGCCCTGCAAGCGAGCCTCCAACGTGCAGCGCCCTCACCGCACCCACGTGTAGCCAAGACCGCCTACAGGTAGCCAAGTACTCCCGCAGGCAGCACGCCCGTAGGCAGCAGCATGCCTACGGGCAGCCGCACGCCCGCAGGCAGCCACGCTCGCAGGCAGCACGCGCCCTTGCGTGCCCTTGTGCGCTCGCCATCGCGCAGCCATGCCCGCAGGAAGTAGCTCTTCCTCCTCTCCACACGTGGTTCGTCTTCTTCGTCAGAACCCATCGTCGACGTTCTTCTCCTCCACCGTCCGGCCGCTACGTCTCCACCATCGCGAAGCACTCATTGAGGTGCACCATCCTGTTGAGTCTCGTCGCTAACCACGCACAGCTGTTCAAGTGAGGAAGAGAGAGGAGAAATCCTCTATTTTTGATTCAATTAAAAATTACATTGCATGCCATTGTCACTTTAATATTATTATTTTATTTAGGCCACATTGCATGGATGCACTTATAGTTTCGTGAATTAACTTAACTAGTGTTAGGTGCATCATTCAACATCGAAATTCAAATCAGATTTGCATGCAAGTTAAATTTACATGATATGCCACTACATATGCATCATATACATACTTCAGGGAGCTTGATTCTCGATGTGAAAATTGCATAAATAGCCTTAAACTTTTAAGGAATTTGCAAGCTCCATTTAGAGTAGCATATTCCTCGAATTGAAGTCGCGAAGTTGTCTGGAAACATTATAATCCTCCACTTGTGAATTTATTAGTTCTATTCCTCCCTATGGATGCGACATTTTTATTGTGGTTCAATTTGATATTTATTTTAATTTTTGATTGAGAGATTTTCCACCACATAAAACATGACATATCAATTTATTACTATCATCTTCATAAATAAGCAGAAATCTCTCCATCAATATCCATCCTTTAATGGGTACAATGACAATTCATGGGATCAATCATATTCCTACCTTGGGAGTACTGGCTCGATAACTTTCACTTTTGAGTAGAGCCTAGGAGCGGGATTTTCCACCCCTGGAATCTCCACTACTATGCAAACGCTCAACCCTCCCACCCTTCATGATTTTCCTTATCAAGGTTGGACCAATACCCGTAGGCAACCAAAGCCTGAGATTGACTATCCTCCCCAATCTAATAATAGTAGTCTCTCCTCTTTTATGATAGAAAAGCAAAAGAAACAAAAATAAATAGTCTATGGGAGAGATGTTAAGGAATAGTCAACAATTGAATAAGGAAATTAGCCAGCTTAGCTACGCTCTTACTATTGATTTTGATCCCTATCCATACAACCGTGATCATGAAAATAATTCTAAGGAAACCAATGACAATAGGGATCTAGTTTTGTGTAGCTATCACTTAGACTCTCCCCATGAGACACGGCCACTAGAGGAGAACGATCCTAGTAATTATCCACCTTAGTTATATTGGAGTCAAAAGAAAGGGAAGATGGTACCTCTTGAGGACCTTGACCCTGATGACAGTATTTTCCTTACCCTCGATAACCCAGGCCAAGGTCATATTGTTTACATCACTTCCCCTATTAATCATTTGGTGGAACCCCATTCTACCCTTAGTGAGCCTAACCCTGACCCTCCACTTAGGGAATCAACACCTACCATCCAACATTCTGAAGATTTAAATGCACACAATAAAGGTGACCCTAACGGAATAGAGGATGAATTGGATCAATTTTGGTCCCAGGGGTACAAAGAGTCTATTTTAGAGGAAGATAATAACTTGATGGAGGAACCCGACCTTAGAATCTGGAGTGAATCACATGGGGATTGTGTTATTCGAGGACTTACCCCTTAAGGATATAAATAATCTAGTGAAATCTGAATTCCTCCCTTCTTGTGATTTTGAGTCTCATCCTCCGCAAAACTAGGAGTTGATATTGGAGGATGAACACAATAGTGAGAAGCCTAGGGGAGGCTCTCGGGGACAATATACATCAATTGAGGATTTATCCCCCGAGAAGAACAAAGAATTTAGTGATATAGGCTTTTTCCATAACATTAAAGATGATAATCCTCCTAAAGATATTAAGGATAATAAAGTAGCACACAAAGTCCCTAGAAAGGATGTAATTGACAAGAAAGAACCCAGAGATGGATTTGATGATAATTCTGATCTCGCTACTTCTCAAGAAACCCAACTGTCATCAAAGCATGTTGATCATGAGTCTACTAATGGGATATTGAATTCTATTCATGACTCATCTATCGTAGAGGAACAGTTGGAGGTTCATAAAACAATGAAGCTAGGTAAGGATGTGGAAGACAAGTTCTTATTGAGAATGGAACCAAAACAGACTAAGCCCTCTTTGGACTTAATAATTACCACCCAATCACTCAAGCAACTGGTAGATTCCTTCCCTAATCCTCGGCTCAGGTCTCTGCTCATATACATTCTTTCTGGGGAGAATATCAGGGCAGTACATCCTTGGGTAGAATGGTGAGTTTGGATTGATGCTTGTACTTTTAGTCTCACCATTCAAGGGTTTGAAATAATTATGTTTATATCTTTTAAAACCCTTCCTACTTTAGAGGACCCTTGTGATCCTCCACTTATTTTATTTCGGGAGGTCCCTTATCATGTTCCTTTTATTATTCCTAGACCTCCCTAGGTAGCCTACGATGTTCTCTATTTTCATATCTTCTAGCAAGCATTTGGAATCACGCTGCATCATCAGCTCGCCAACATCCGTTGCTACCTGTTTTCTAGGCCCGTGTTGTTATACATACTTTTAGGGTCTAGCTCTTTCTCTTTGGAACCAGATTTACAGGTTCCCTATAAGTTTGGTTGTCGACAGAAAATGCAGTGCTTGTTGGGAGGCAACCCAGCATTCAGAATAACACCTTCATCAGGTGATTTCCTTCCTTTCTCCCCTTGTTTTAATTTTACAATGAGGACATTGTAGGATTTAGGCATGGGGAGGTGCATTTTGTATTTTAGGCAGTATTCATGCATTTAGGTTAGGTGCATTAACATAAAAATAAAATAAAATAAAATAAAATAATTCTCTCTTTTCTTGAGCTAAATTGGTTAGCCTGGGCAAAACATCTTTATCAAGGAGGTTTCAATGAAGATTTTCTTCTTAAATTGTTTCTTAAGTTTAGAATCCAGTATAGTTACTTCACTTGCATGTAGACTGGGTAATGGATCTTTGAAGAAAATCAATAAACATTTTTAGTCTACTGAACCCTTGGATAGTTAATAGGGAGACAGGCATACTATCTTCTATTAGATCCACCTATTATTTGTGAGAAGGAAGTAGAGAGACTACTGGTGCGTTAAGTCTAGTGCAAGGGCTCTTAAGTTATGGACAATTAAATGAGGATACCTCAGAGTTAGGCATAGTTTTCGCTCTCTATTCCTGTGTGTGTACATTGTGTGAATTCCCGAGAGTCATCAAATATGGCAGATACACAGATATTGAGTCCGAATAAAACTATAACTATGGTGGATGGTTACGACCATCCTTCATAGAGTCCTCGGCTGAAGGAGGGTAATAATGTCAAAGGTCAGAAATGCGATTGTCCTATACATTCCTTTCCGATGTCGAGAGTAGGCACTTCCACCAAATAAGTCATACCATATCCTCTTGACCATCATCATTCCTAATAATGCCTTATAAATAAAAGTATGCATCATTTTGTGTTGGTAGTTGAAAAAAAACAAAAACAAAAAAAAGAAGAAACATTTATATTTAGAAAGAGAGAGAGAAAAGAAAAAGAAAAGAGTTCAAGTTTATAATTTTATCTTCGTATCACTTTTCATTATGTGACGATGTTTTCTGAGGTAACAAAAACACCCATTGCGATCCACCAAATATGACTCATACCTACTTTTCAGTATTTCTGATCGCCCGAATACTGGGTAAGATCCTATAACTTAGTTGTAGGGTTATTAGGACTTTAATTGAAGTGAGAATACCATGTGAGGCTACCAAACAGTGAGTACATTTACAAAATCTGGTGAGATTTGTGATCTTAGAAAGAAAAGAAGGAAAGAGTGAGCACAAAGGAACATCAAGGGAATACAGTTGTTTAGCCTCTCTCTAAATTGACTTGTTTGATAGTCTAGAGATCTAAAGTCTATAGTACTAGATTACATATAGCACCAGATGAGTGTGTGCCACCAACTACACATCTATTCAACTCAGTATCTCCTATCTAAGCCTGAAGGTCGGGGTCAAATTATAGATTATTTTCTGCTTTATCCCCGAGGGAAGCAGTTGCCTATCCCGGTAGAATTTTATCAAGGGTAAAGCACGAGCTTTAAATATAAGTTGGCTTTTCACTTGGATCCGTTACCTAGGCTACTATCACTTCACATTTGTCTAGATTTCTAAGTTTTTGGAATAAAAAAAGAAGAAATCTTTTGATAGCATAATACACCTTGCATTCATTTCTCACTTTTGCTCGGGACTAGCAAAACTTAGGCATGGGGGTATTTGATAAGTCCACTTTCGTGGAACATTATTTGACATAAGTTCTCTTTAATTAGCTGTTTTTAGTTGTTAATTGATTAGGAGTTAAATAGGAATTCACTTTAGTCTGCATATAATTTTATGAGTTAATTTTACATTTAATAATATATGATATGATCTATTTGATGAATGCAGGCTAGGTACAAGAGTCAGATGCCCATTTTTGCTTCTATAAGACATCTTGAGCTTTGATTGGACATTTGGAACTGCTATCACAAACTCACGGGCATTACATTTTTTTTAGGATGTCTGATGCTCTGATTAAGAACAATCAGAGCCTATCCTACCTTTCCAACCACTCACGAGGATCCGACAGAAGAAACAAACTGAGGAGATCTCGGTAGAAGAAAGGGCCAGAGCACTTTTAAAAGGATCTTCCCTTGGCACTGCGGAGGATGGGCTCCTTCCACCACTGTGGAACTGATGTACCCTGTGAACCAAGCGAGCACCGTGGCATGAGCGAACTTCTTCATCGCCTTCTCCACGTACCCACCTTTGCCCTTTGCTTGTCATGGGGTGCATGGTGACAGAGCGCACACCATCACCGCCACCAACACCATCCGTCACCACTGAGCATAGAGAACCGCCCGCGCGTCACCACACCCACCGCGCACCACCGTTCCCTGGCACATCCTCGTGTGTGCGCAATGTCACCAGCAACGCAGCTAGCGCCTTCATGGCCATTCCACCCTATGTGCACACAACAAGCCTTGCGTACATGTTGCGCGCATGCCACCACAGAAGTTGCACCACCCCCACGTCATCCACTCCCTCTTCATCTTCATTCTTCTTCTTTTTCCTCTTCTTCTTCAACCCAAGACAACCGGCCACCTGCAACTCAACAAAGGAACCCAAAGTCCTGTCGATCACCGTTGTTCACAGCCACCACCGCCGGCCATGTCCCTCACTGCTGACATCAGCAAAGTGCTTGCCTTGACCTTTGTTGATGACCCATGCCACCAGAGCCATCGTCGATAGCCCACACATGCGCGTTGGAAACCCGCCACCGTTGAGCTTCTCCTCCACCGGCCGGCCACCTCTGGTCGTCTTCATTGATGCCGCGACCTCCATCAGATTGGCCTTATCTTTGTCAACCTCTCTCACACTTCAACAGCCCGTCGACACTCCACACGCGAGGAGGAGAGAGAAGAAATCCTCCATTTTGCTTCGCATTAATATTTACGCATAATGCCTTTGTGAGTGCACTGTTCACTTATTTATCCAATTATTATATTCAGATGGATTTGCATGAATGTCCCTTATGTTTATCTAAATATTGAATAGTGCATTTATCTCTTAACTAATCAATTATGGACTATTGACTATAGGGAATGGATTTGGTTTTGATTTATATTGATGATATTTGTCAATACTAAGATCATGATTCATGTGGTTCCATTGTGGTGATTTTGTATGTGCACTCTTACATTATTGATTAATTATTTAAATCAAGAATTTATGTTGAAAACATATGCACCAGTTAGTATGCGCACGTGTTGAGTTTTCCGAATAAATGAGACACTATTCACTAGTTTAATAGGCTAATTCCTCTCTGTGAAGACAACCTAACTCTTCGTGGTTAGCTTTGAATTATTAAATATTTTTGAAAAGCGATTTTCTACCACGCAACGAACTATAATGACACGTCATTTTATGTTAAAGTTTTCAACGAAAATGAAGATTGGTCTTTCAGGCCCAACCGTAAGTATTGATCAAAAAAATTGAATAATGCTCTTTGGGCCTACAGAGTAGCTTATAAAACTCCCTTGGGCATGTCTCCTTTCCGTCTTGTCTACGGAAACGCGTGCCACCTTCCCGTTGAAATTCAACACAAAGCTTATTGGGCTATTAAAATCATTAACTTAAATCAAGATAAAGTGGGAAAGGCATGCATGTTGGAGTTAAGTGAGCTTGAGGAGCTTCGTAATGATGCCTATGAAACTTATCAAGCCTACAAGCAACGTACAAAGGTCTTCCATGATAAGCACATCATTAGAATGACCTTTGAGCCCAACCAGTGGGTCTGGCTTTTCAATTCTAGACTTAAGCTATTTCCTGGAAAGCTCAAGTCTCGCTGGGATGGGTCGTATGTTGTTATCAATGCCTTCCCTCGTGGAGCAGTAGAAATTTGGAACCCTACTTCTGCTGCGAGCTTTAACGTAAATGGCCATCGACTTGAACCATATGTTACTCTTTCAGATGGCTAGGTTTTGGACGCACTTCGGCTTGAGGAGCCTTAGCTTCTCCGACTCTCATCCTTAGGTGATATTCTTCTATGTCTTTCTTTTTCCAATGAGGACATTGCCATTCTTAGGCATGTGGGGGTATAACCTGAGGATGTTTATAGCATTTATAAATATTTGCATGCATTTAGGTGCATTAGTAAAAAAAAATCTCTTTTGCTTTCTTAAGCTGAATTGGTTAGTCCCTAGCAGAAGTTTTTATCAAGGAGGTTTCATTGAAGAGTTTCTTTTTAAATTGTTTCTGAGTTTAAAATCTAGCACAGTTACTTCACTTGCACATAGACTGGGTAATGGATCTTTGTAGAAAACTAATAAGCATTTTTAGTCTGCTAAATCCTTGGGCAGTTTGAAGAGAGTCAGGAAAACTATCTTCTATTAGATCCACCTAATATTTGTGAGGAGAAAGTAGAAAGGCTATTGGTACACTAAGTCTAGTGCAAGGACTCTTAAGTTCTGAATAATTAGATGATGATACCTCAGAGTTAGGCATAGTTTCCACTCTCTGTTCCCGCGTGTGAAAATTGTGTAAATTCCTGAGAGTCACCAAATAAGGCAGACACAAAGATGGAGTTCTAATAAAACTATGACTATGGTGGATGGTTATGATCGTCCTTTATAAAGTCCTCGGCTGAAGGAGGGTAGTAATGTTAAAGGTCAGAAATACGCTTATCCTATCAATTCCTTCCTAGTGCCAAGAGTAGGCACCTCCACCAAATAAGCTACGCAATATCCTCTTGACCATCATCAACTCTAATAATATCTCATGATAAAAGTCTACGTCGTATTGTGTTGGAGTTAAAGAAAAAGAAAAGAAAGTAGGAAGTAAAAAAAAGGAAAAAAGCAGAAAAGAAATATAAATATATAGAAAAAAAGGGAGAAAAGAAAATAAATAAATAAATAAATAAATATATATATATATATATAAAACAAAGAGAAAAAAAAATGTTCGAGTTATAGCTGTCTTATGTGTTAATTTTATTAGGTGTCCATATCATTGAGACAAGAAAAGAACCTATTGCGATCCACCAAATATGACTCATACATACTTTTCAGTATTTCTGATCACCCGAATATTGGCTGAGGATTTCTAATTTAGTTGTAGGGTTATTAGGAATCTAATTGAAGTGTGAATTCCTTGTGAGGCTACCAAACATTAAGTATATTTACAAATCTGGTAAGATATATGATCTCGGAAAAGAAAGAAGAAAAAGAAAAAGAAAAGAAAGAGTGAGTGAGTGCAAAGGAACACAAAGAGAGCACAGTTTTTAGCCTCTCTCTGGGATGACTCGTTTGATAGTCTAGAGATTTAGAGTCTGCAGTACTAGACTACATGTAGCACTAGATGAGTGTGAGCCACCAAATATAAATCCATTCAACTCAGTATCTCCTACCTAAGACAAAAAGCTAAGGTCAAATTATAGATCATTTTCTACTTTATCCCCGAGGGAAGTAGTTGCCTATTCCGATAGAATTTTATCAAGGGTGAAGTACGAACTTCAAATGTAAAGTTGGCTTTTTACTTGGATCCGTTAGCTAGGCTACTATCACTTCACATTTGTCTGGATTTTTAAATTTTTGGAATAAGAAAAGAAGAAATATTTTGGTTACTTCTATTGTTTTTCACTTTTGCTTGGGACTAACAAAACTTAGGCATAAGAGTATTTGATAAATCCACTTTCATGGACTATTATTTGACCTAAGTACTCTTTAATTAGTTATTTTTAATTGTTAATTAATTAGGAGTTAGATGGAAATTTCCCTTTGTTTGCATATAATCTCGTGCACCAATTTTATATTTAATAACATATGATATGATATGATAATCATTTGGTGGATGCAGGCTAGGTGCAATACACCTGAAGGCATCAGTTAGACGTCCAAAGTCACTCTATAAGATGTTTGGAGCCTAATTCAGATATCTGAGAACCTCTATCGTGGACTCATTGCTATCCATACATTTTAAGAAGTCTGGAGTGTTGACCAGACGTTTGATGGAGAACTGCCAGTGCTTATCTGCCGTTCCAACCACTCGCGATCTTCACGAGTGGTTAGAAAAACTTGCGGCCAAAGGAAACAAAGGAAGATTTCATTTAAAAAAGCCACAGCTGCCACCCCCAGGGATCATCTTCTTCCTCGTGTGCTCCACCGTGAAGAAACGCCAGCACCATGCGTCTCTTGCTTACATCGTAAGTTGGGCGTACCCTATTGCCTTTACCATCGATGAGTGCACGGTGACAGCATGCACTCATCAACCACCCACCCTTCCCTCTTCTCCGTTTCCCTTCTTCCTCCTCTTCTCAACCTGCAGAGCAACCCACCACCGCCAACGCCACACCTGCGCTCATCGCCATCGCTTTACATATGCCCACGTGCGCACCCGCCACCAGACCCTTACGCATACCTTCACGCACGTGCACGCCCTTGCACCATCAGCCACTGTAGCAACCTTGAGCGCATTGTTCATCTTCTCCACAGAGAACCCAAACTCCACCCCGCGTAGGTGCACCTCACACCCACGCCTCTCGCCGACCTCACATGCCAGCACATGATTTTCGTGCACCTCCACCAACTCCACGCCCGCGCAACCACCAGTGGCCACCAACTCACGTGCAGCTGCAGTTCTTGCCGATCCTCTCGCTGGCCACCTTCCATCCGGTCGGCTACCACTAACCATCTCCTGCCTCATCGCCGCCGTCAACAAGATCCTCTCCTCTAGTGGACCCTCTCCACCTAAGCAAACGGCAGACGCCCCCTCATCCATGCGCACGAGGAGGAGAGAAGGGAGATGCTCTATTTTCGTTTGAATTAAAATTTACATTCACTGCCATTGCACTTTGAATTCGAATTGATATATTATTCATTTAATATTGCTGGCTAGCCCCTCAGCTTTTCTATAATTCTCTGGTTGATTCTTTCTTTTCCCCTATGCATTCTCTCTCTCTCCTAATGCACATAACGAATTCAATAAGGCAAGGGTATTAAGTTGTTGGCTGACTTTCTTGGTTAAGAACACTATGGGGTATTTTTCTTAGAGTATTATTTGCATGAATCTGAATATCTCTAGGTTTTCTTTGGACCTGATATAACTATTGATGTATGTGGCTACCTAGAGAGTTGGTTTACGACTAGTGATATTTGACGATAATTTGAAGAGTCATTTATTATATATTGCCATTATGCCCAACTTACTACTCCACCTTCATTTCTCTCGACCATTTGTGATTGATGATGGAAAACATTGGTTAGAGTGATTTAAGAAAACATTTGCAAGTTTTTACTAGGTCTGTGTCCTCCTTGTATATATGACACTCTAATTCCATGGTTAGGTTTAATTATTTATTACTTTTGATTGAGAGATTTTCCACCACATAAAATAATACGACATATCAGTTTATTGCTATCATCTTCATAAATATGTGAATTTCTCTCTATCAGTTAACCCAGAAACTTTCCAAACAATCATAGGTTTACCCACCAAGATAACCTTTATGACTTCTAAGCAAAAATTGAGGATAACCCAGCTGCAAAAAAAAATTCCCATGAAATCTATCCCTCCATCCAAACTAGCCCTAAAGGTCCCATTCTCCACTTAGAGTAGGATCTATTGCTTTCTAGGATTGTTGTGGTGTTTGTTAGTGTAGTGTAGATCAGTTAGGAATAGTGTAGATGGCAAATTCAAAAATTGGTTAGTGTAAATTAGGATTAGTTTAGTTTAGAGCGATCTTACCCTCTCCGATCAATTCAAATCAGAGAGGTGTTTTTCCACCTTCGTGTCGATTAATGGGTCTTCCTTTACACCTCACAATTCGTATTCCTTGATTTCCTTGATGTTTTGATCCATAATTCACCTCATCCATCAATTTTTGAATGAGGAACCCTGAAGACCATTGGTTGTCAAACTTCCTCATGCACTAAATTCACTTGAGGGTTCTTTCATACACCTCATATGTCCACCAGAACCCTCCCTTGAGTTTGAATTGAAATGATTGATCAATTTTATCGAGATTTGATTTTGATGGTCGATCAAGTGGATTTTTGAGCAATTGTAGCTGATGTGGATTTAATCGTTGGAATCGAGTTTACTTGAGTTTAATTGGATATAGTGTGATTGTTTTGGATTCATTTGATCAGATCTTCTTAGCTTAGCTTCTCTATACCCAATTCCAGCCTGATTCCTGATTTTTACTCTTTGCTGAAGGAGTGAGGACTAACGAATTCAATGTACTGAATAAAGGTCCTCACAATGATTAGAGCCTTTCTTAAGCATCGCTTAGGACCCCTGAACACCAATCAATGGTGTGTAGGGGTCCTAGATGATCAAGTCATTTGGGTGATTTAAGAGCAAAAGCCTAACCGGGCAACATTGCGATTATATGTTCATTGACTTTATTTGGATTTATGGGGATTGAAATAGATTTAAATTATCACAATGAAGGTCTAGATGTGGTTTTCATTGAATTGAATTTCTAATTTGATCTTTGCCCTTTACACTATCCACAGTGTAAGGACTAAGATCAGATTAGGGTTTTATAGGTAAATGAGCTTTAACTGGATGCTCCTTTTAGTTCTAGACAGCCCAGAGATGGTTTGTAACATTTTGGTTTAAGATTTAAATGCCTTTATTCATATTTGCGATGAACTCTTTCGTCACCCAATTCTGAATCTGTCGTTGGAATTCAAGCATTTATTCGATGTTCTAACTTGCGTATTGAGATTGAAGTTGGTTATCAAGGATTCTAGAGGATTTTGAAATGTTTTAATGAGGTTTTAATTCTAATTTGCTCGGATTTGAATTCTGGCAGCAACAATTAGCTGCTGAATCAACAGTAATAGTAACAATATCTGCCTAGATATAGAGTTTCTACAGGGTTTTGATTTCTGATCTTAGGTGGTGTTTGGATGAAATGATTTTCCTAGGCTAGCCATTGTTTGAATATGTTTTCTAGATCTTTGATGCATCATTTTGGCTCAGATCAAGCATTGAAAGCTTGATCCAAGCCTACTGTGCAACAGCAATTGCTGAACAGTAGCAGCATACTTTGGAATTGGAATCTAAAGTGGATCTGAAGTGGATTTTGAGGAATTCTTGTAGTTGACTTGTATACATTATTAGAACATTTGTGTAGAAGCATTCATGTACTCGAATTGGATTTTAATTTGATGAGAGTTACTTATAAATTAGGTTTTAATCATTTATTATCAACATTTTTAATGTATTATCTATCTAAATAAGATTTTTAATGCAAATTCTTGGTTAAAATCATGTTAAATGCTTAATCATATTTCTTATGAGGTGTTGAATATGTGTGAATGCTTTCACTTACTGTTCAGCCCTTGAAACACCCTTATAAAGACCTTAGTTTCATATGTGTTAACTCCTTTAAGGTCTATTTTGTGTGAACTTGTCAATATATAAAAAATCATAAGAAGAAAGTCTTAAGTAAGATCAGGTATTTGTTTAAGTGTTTGCAAATTTGTAAAATATTTCGAAGCCCTGGCTTGGTGGAACATACCAACCGACATTTTGGTATACTTTGAAACTAAATAAAAGAATTCTAACTCATAAACATAAAAACCGAGTTCTTCCGTCATCTCACCTTATCTCTCTCTTCTCTTATCTCTATAGAATATACAAATACCATAAAAACTCAAAAATATCCAAAAATGCATAAAAATACCATGTTTATAGTATTTATACTTGTAAATATAACAAAACATTAAGTTAAATGTAAATAATGTACTATATGTAAATAATATACATAAATAACTTATAATTATATTATATATATTTAAATAAGTAATTAGATTGAGTTACTGTACATATAACTTTATTATATAATTATATATTAATTTATAATACATTACATGTACATAAACTAAGATAATTATAAATAAATATGTAAATGTGTATAATTTATCTATAACCGTACATATGTATTTAAGTAACTATTATATACCTAATTATACATGTACATTGATTAATTATCTATCTATCGTAGGTAATTAAGTTATTAAGTTAATGAAGTAAATTATTAAGTTAAAATAAAATAAATTAGTAAATTAACTTATTACTAAAGTAATTTATATTGTACACTTGTATATATTAATTTTGATTATTTTCATCCTATTTATAATATATTTAAACAGTATAATAAGCTTTATAACTAAATTATATGTATATCTATTATAATGTATAATTAAACGTACATAAATTAAAATAAATGTTCTAAAATAAATTTAAAATATTTAATAAATACCCTATCATATAAATTAATTATTTGTAAAGTCAATTGCATCATCAAATCATTAATTTACACTTTAATTAATAAATTAAACCCTAAATTAACATATACACAGCACTAAGTTTAACTAATTTTTAAATATAACTAATTAATTTATTATACTAAACTAACTACATAATTGAGGAACTTGTTTACAAGGAAAAATCGAGTTTTAAAATAATTGCATCGTAGTATAGTTGAAATCGCTTTGAAAACAAATAAATTTTATTACTCGAAGTTTAAGTCCGAGGTCGAACACAGGGAGTAAATGGAATTTATGCACTAATCTCAATAATAAATGTAATTTGAACACATAAAACCTACTCAAAATCTAATTCAGAATGTAAAGCATGAGTATATAGAGCATAAAAAGAATTGTAGCTACAACTATTGAAGATCTACTGAAAAATTGGACGTCAGATTATAAAATCAGACGTCTTATAAGTGAGGTGCTACAGTGTCTTCCTTTGATTTTTCCTTCTTTTTTCTCTGTTGTTGGCTTCTTCCTTCTTCTTTTGCTTTGATTCTTTTCTTTGCCTTCTCTTCTGACTTTCTTCCTTCTTCTGTTCCTTCCTGCCTTGGCTTTCTCTTCCTTCTTTCTTCTCTGGCTTTGGCCTTGCAAGCCTCAGCTTCTTTCTTCTTCCTTTCTTCTTCCTCTTTCCTTAGCTTCTCTGCAGCTCTTTTCCTCTTTAGCTCTCTTCTTTTTTCTGCCTTTAGCCGTTAGATTCCTCTTCGACCATGTAGTGCCTTCTCCTTAGCTACTCAAGCTGCCACTCTTTCTTCCTTAGCTTCACCTTCGGTTCCTCCTTCCACTTCCTTGGCTTCACCCTCGAATCCTACTCAAGCTTCCACTTCCTACTCAAGCTTCTGTTGGTGCTAGAGCACCACGATCATTTATTTTGATGATAACAAAACACATGTTATTTAACATTTGCACTTGGAGTCTTAGATTTCAGGTCAATTGCAAATGTAGACGTGTTTAGACGGAGTTCGAGCTCGCATCCAGGATAAATTGGAGGAGCTTGATGGAGAACAGAGGGGATTCGCGAGGAGCGATAGATTGAAGATGGAAGGACAAGAAGAATAGGATAGAATTCCATTTTATTCCTTTCATGTACTTTTGTCTTTATTTTCTTGCTCTTTATTTCCTTAGAAAATTATGTTAAAGAGCCTCAAAGTACCCTAACAGTAGTCCTAGGAACACTGGCACAACCTTAGGATACTTAGGTTTTCTATAGAGAACTTAGAAAACCAATGTAGGGTTCAAACAGAGTTTCCAGACGTCTAATTCCCAAATCAGACGTCTGATAAAGTGTTTTAAGACGTCTGACTGTTGATTCAGACGTCTGATAACATTTAGGCTGGACAAGTTAGTTCTGTCTGATGAAATCAGATATCCAGACCTTAGACCAGACGTCTTAGGTGACGTCTGATGACTTTGCCAGACGTCCAATTAGTGGACAGTTGGCTCTCTTAGAATACACTCGAGGATATGACCGTTAGAGCCTTATCAGACGTCCTTAAGCCCTTCCAGACGTCTGATAATTGACCGTTTTGCCTCGACTGACCAAAAAATCTCTTCTCAGAGATTTTCTAGCCGTTGCAAATCCATTCCCACAAAAAAGTGGGTTTCCAGACATCTAGACATAGTGCCAGACGTCCTGTATGTCGTCTGATAGACTTGCACAAAAACCCTGTTTAGATCTAATTCAAGTCAGGAAGGAACCCGCCCGAAAGCAGACGTCTGACCTTGAAATCAGACGTCTTAAAGTGGTCTTCCAGACGTCTGATGCCAGAATTAGACGTCTGATAACCCTGTCAGTGCAATGATTGTTCCTGATTTCGGGTTGATTCACTTGGGCTTTGTACCCAACGGCTATGGAAGCTTTTTTAAGCCTTCCAAAGCCTTCCTAAGGCCTCTATAAATAGAGGGAGCCTTTACACACCAATATACACCAAGACACACCTAGCTACACACTTTCACACTCTTTTGTGTCCAAAAAGACTCTCTTGCTCTCTAAGCTCTAATTCTTCATCTTGAGAGCATCAAGCTCTACGCACTCGCTCTCCTGCCGTAGTTCACGAGAGCGACGTAGCGCCGTCGTGTTGTTCACGCATCCGCGTCGCCGATGCACTCCTTTCAAAGGGGAGTTTCCTAATTCCTATAGAAGCTAGGTTTAAAATTACTTTGTTGGCTCTATAGGATTATTGTTCTTTTATCTTTGTTATTTGGTTGGGTATTCGCTTTGCGAATTCTCGTCTCCTTCGACAGACAAAATCCTTCTCGTGAAGAGAAGGGGTTGAGGAATGCTACCCTCGCACTTGTAGCGTGGTTGTATTTGAGGTTGAATCACCCTCGTTTAAAGTGATTCGTTTAGTGGATTTTGATCAACTTGGTTGATCGGAAAATCCTAACTCGAGAGGGTTAGGTGGTGGTTTTCACCTGGTTTGGGTTTCCACCTAAAAAGTACTTGTGTACTTGTCTATTTTGTGAGATTATTTATATTTATTTCCGCAATTATTACGTCACCCCCTCCTAGTAGGGAATTTCAACTTCCACCCTCGAATCCTCGCCAGAGTAGGATTTCCTCCATTGTAATGGTGGAGGGACCAATTGCAAAGAACAGCGAGGAAGCTAGGGGATGTCTGCAAAGGTTTTCAAAAGTTAGGGGCAGAAATGTAATTGGGTTGGACTGGTTTGCAAAGTAGGTCAAGGTGAATTCTCCTTAGGTCTAAATTTTATCACAAACCTAATTTGGACCTAAGGAATCCAATGGTGAAGTTGGATTTTAGGTTTGACCTCGTCTGATTAGGAAATTTACACAAAAACCTAATTTTGGGCAAACATTTGACTGAGACTCTTATTTAGGTCAAAATAGGTTCTAAAGGCCACATTGAAGGTTCTTGTAATGACCTGATTCCCGAATCTCTACGAGACACAAGAATCAGACCGACTCGACTAATCCCAAGACCCAGTTGTCCAACGAGAAAGTAACCAAAAGAGAGTAAAGTAACCCACATTCACCATGTATATAACTAGCAGTAACAAAATACAGCAGTAAAGAAAGAAATACTACAGTATACACCACCACAACAGTAAAGAAAATAAACATGCACATAAACATGAAGCTTACAATAAAAAGAGTACAGGGGTAACAGAACTACTCACAACAACGTAAAGAAATGTACTATGGATACTACACAAGTAACACTACTGGGCTCTACTAGGCCCAGCACCCTCTGCAACCGCCGACTCTGGCTGCTCAACACCTGGTCCTGAAAAGGTAACAAAGGTGACACGTCAACGAAACGCTAAGTAGAGTGGCAACTAAAAGCTAAGAAATAGTAAGGTGGACAGTATTTGTTGTATTTTTAATTTCTTTCTTTATATTTTTCCCATTTATTCACTATTGAATTATTTCTCAGATCTTTCTCTTGATCTCGAATGTTCCTCATGGGAACGATTTTGATTGCAGTCTTTTCCGAAAAGTAGAAGTAACACGTGGTGCTCTCCTGGCTGGGAGAGTCCCCCGTGGTGGTCCTATCCTCAGTCAACCACCCCAAGGTCGTTGATAGACGTAACGGTGACTATGGCACGCGCGATAAATGCACGGGTAGCTACCCCGCACTGGCACGCGGTCAGTCATTTCCGTTAATGGGTGTGCCCAAAGCACAGCACGGAACCAGTATAAGGCAGAGCCCTCTCAGTAACAGGGGCCCAGCCCCTCCACAGTAACCAAACAGGGGTCTCGCCCCTCCATAGTCCGCGCACCCTCGCCTGACTACCCTGGTTTGCCCAGTGGGCCTAACAAGTTGGTGTTGGAGGGCTATCAGAACCCCAGGGCCCGTGGGGTAGTTAGTGCTCTCCCTACACTAATAGCTCTCCTCGGTACTGTGTATACGAGGGCCAAAAGTCGGTACAAAGTGGCCAGACCTAACCCTGGGTCGCTAGGGCGGCTAGATCCGCTCTACACTACACAGGGGGACAGTTGCTCTCCTTGGTACTCCATACTCAAGGGCCAGCTCACTTCCCCAATTCTATTCCATTCACTTTCCAGGAATTCTACACGTAATTCCCCGTAGGGTTCATGCGCTTTTAACTCAGCCAATTTAGGTTTCATCGTTCCAGCTTTATATGCATATAACCCATGTTCTCAACAGTGATTATTCATTCTTAAACAGGCAGCTGTTAACCAATTTACAGGCAGTTATCGTTTCCTTTCTACTTTTCCAAGACTTCAATGTATCTATATATTCAACTAGTTTTCCAGTCCTAGGATTCATGCAATGCTGTAGACTCTATTAATTGCTTCATAAATGTACAATTTTTGATTAATAAATCAAAGGGCCACTCTACCTGCAAAATCGGGAGTACTGGGGGCGTGGTCGGCAATCCCGCGTGCCTTCGCAACCCCCAGAGCCGCAACGAAACGGGATCCTAACACAAGGATCAACACAAGAAGTTACTCAGAATAGTATACAATTACTGTAAATAGGTAGAGGAATTAAATCTAGGAAGAACAAAACTTGAAACGCGGAAAACGGACTCCGAACGGACCCTAAACGGGTCAAAAACAACCAGTCTATCCAAAATCAAACGTCTGGAACTTCTTCTAGACGTCTTAAAAGGTAGCTCAGGTCATACCTTGGTCTGCGTAGTCCTTCAGACGTCCAGAAGCCTGCTGGACCGTCTGGACTTAGTTTCCAGACGTTCGATTGTCACCCCGGACGTCTGGAAGCCTTATCCGTCATCTGGTGCTGTGCCTAGACGTCTGATCTTTGTGGGATGGCGAGCACTTGCGCCTTCCTGAATAAATCCTACACACACACACGCCTGCTCTCATCATGAAAAGGTGCAGAAGACCTTGGCGGAATGGCTGGATGGCCGTACACGCGAAAGGAGAGGATAACAAATAATGTACCTATCAGATGTCTGGACCTGTCTCCAGACGTCTTCTGCGTCGTCTGGATGTAAGTCCAGACGTCTGATTCTGGGAAATTTTTCCAGAATCAGGACCCTTTTCGTTCTCCACCTGCAACGCATGGACGTGTCGCATTGCGTCCGCCTGCTGCCCGAGTTGCAACAGCTCCTCTGCAGCACCACACGCTCGCTGCTCTCTCGCCGATCGGCTCTTGCTACCCCGGCAAGCTTGCACCCTCACGGTCGAGCTCCTTCTTCCTCTTGCAATAGCTCCTCCCCACACACCTGTAGCAGTCGCTGCTGCCGCTCTCGCCCACGTGCTCTCTCGCTGACAGGGAGAAGAAGGCGGTGGAGTGAGGGTGAGGGAGAGGGAGAGGTGTATTTGTAAGGCAGCCGTGGGGAGAGAGAAAGAGGAAAGGCTGCGTTTGTAGGGAGGGAGAGGAAAGAGAAGAGGGAGGGCGGTGGGTTCAGTCTGCGCGCACATGCGCACTGACGCGAACCCGTACGCCGAAAAAATTTAATACTAGACGTCTGGGAAGGCTTCCAGACGGCTGACCAGACGTCTGGGCCACTTCCTAGACGTCTTAAACGACGCTTGATGCTCTGGTCGTAACAATATAACAAACTCAAAGGAAGTTTCTTCCCCGAAAGTTGCACTAACTAGGGTACAGGAAATAACAATATATGCATAACAAACTCAAAGAGGACCGAAGTCGGTCCGAAAAGACGTACCCGCGAAAAGCTCTGGGTATCGCTCCCGCATCGCCGCCTCAGGCTCCCAGGTAGCCTCCTCGTACCACTAGCTCCTCCACAAGACCTTCACCAGGGGTACTTGCTTTCGTCTCAGACTACGGACCGCTCTGTCAAGAATCTGCACCGGTTGCTCGGGGTAGGTCAGGTCGTCGCCCACCTCGACGCTCTCGTGACTCAGGACGTGACTGGGATCGGCGACGTACTTCCTGAGGTTGGACACGTGGAACACGTCGTGCACACCAGAAAGCTGAGGGAGGGCAAGCCTGTAAGCAACGGGTCCAACCCGCTCCAAGACCTCGAAGGGCCCCACGAACCTCGGCGCATGCTTCCCTCTCACCCCAAACCGCTGCAGGCCCTTCATGGGCGAAACACGAAGGAAGACGTGGTCCCCAACCTCAAACTGCACCTCTCTGCGTTTCAGATCTGCATAGCTCTTCTGCCTACTCCTGACAGTGCGGAGTCGCCTGTGAATCTGCTCGACTACCTCCTGACTCTGCCGGATCAGCCTGGGGCCAACCTCCCACTTGGTCCCCACCTCAACCCAACTCAAGGGTGCCGTACATCTCCGTCCGTACAGAGCCTCGTAGGGTGCCATGCCGATGCTCGAGTGATAACTGTTATTATATGCAAACTCTGCCAGGGGCAAGTGCTCCTCCCAAGAGCCCCTCCAGTCCAGTACACAGGCACGCAAAAGGTCCTCAAGTGTCTATATCGTGCGCTCAAATTGTCCGTCCGTCTGGGGGTGGTAAGCTGTACTGAACCTCAACCGCGTCCCCAGGGCCTGCTGAAACTCAGCCCAAAATTGGGACGTAAAGTGCGTATCCCGGTCAGATACGATCTCACGCGGAACTCCCTATAGACGTACCACGTCGCGGATATACCTCTCTGCCAACTGTGCCGGTCCCAAGGTGACTCGGATCGGCAAGAAACGCGCCGTCTTCGTCAATCTATCAACGATTACCCAGACTGCGTCGTGTCCTCGCTGGGTAACAGGTAAGCCCACCACCAAGTCCATGGTGATGCTCTCCCACTTCCACTCTAGCACTGGAAGTGGCTGTAGTGGCCCTGCAGGCCTCTGATGCTCGGCTTTCACCTGCTGGCACACTAAATACTGCTGCACGAATTCACCCACGTCCCGCTTCATCCCCCTCCACCAAAACTCGCGTCTCAAGTCATGGTACATCTTCGTGTTTCCAGGATGCATGGTGAATCTGGAACCGTGTGCCTCAATCAGGAGCTCTCTCAATAGCTCCTCGTCTCTGGGAACGCATAAACATCCCCTCAGGCGCAACACCTGGTCTGTGAAAGAGAAGTCCCCTGGGTCTCTTGACAGTACTCTTTTGTGTAAGGACTGCAAGTATGGGTCAGCCATCTGTCCTGTGATGATGCGATCTATCAGCTCTGGCCTCGTCTGTCGTGTCACAGTCACTGCCCCACAGTGCCCCCGTAACTTTAGGGGTTGCCAACTGCCCATCTCCTCCAAAAGGCTCCAACTCTGCACCTGTAAACTAGCTAAGTCTGCGGATGCCTTCTAGCTCAAGGCGTCAGCCACCACGTTGGCCTTTCCTGGGTGGTAGGAAATGCTGCAATCATAGTCCTTCAGGAGCTCCAACCAACATCTCTGTCTCATGTTGAGCTCCTTCTGATCAAAGAGGTATCTGAGGCTCTTGTGATTTGTGAAAATCTCGAAGGTCTCACCGTACAAGTAGTGCCTCCAGGTCTTCAGCGTGAAGGCGATAGCTGCCAACTCCAGGTCATGGGTAGGGTAGCTATGCTCATGGGGGCTTCAGTTGCCGCGAAGCATAAGCGACAACGTGACCCCTCTACATGAGCACACCCCCTAACCCCTGCAAAGAGGTGTCCGTGTACACAACGAACCCGCGACTACTGTCTGGGATGGTGAGCATGGGAGCCGAAGTCAGTCTCTCCTTCAGCTCCTGAAAACATACCTCACAGGCGTTAGTCCAAGTGAAGGGCACGTCCTTCCAAGTCAACTGTCATAGGACGTGCAATCTGTGAAAAGCCCTTGATAAACCGCCTGTAGTAGCCTGCCAGTCCCAAGAAACTACGAATCTCAGTAACCGTACGCGGTCTCTCCCACTTGAGCACTGCCTCGACCTTGGCTGGGTCCACTGCCAAGCCATCTCCAGAGATCACATGACCTAAGAAGGTCACCTCCCTCAAACAGAACTCGCACTTGCTGTATTTGGCGTACAACCTACGTCATCTCAGTGTGTCCAGAACCATCCGCAAGTGCTGTCCGTGCTGTGTCTGATCTCAAGAATAGATGAGCACATCATCAATGAATACCACCACAAACTGGTCAAAGTACGGTCTAAACACCCGGTTCATCAAGTCCATGAAGGCAGCGGGAGCATTGGTCAGCCCAAACGGCATGACCAAAAACTCATAATGTCCGTACCGGGTGCAGAAAGCTGTCTTGGAGACGTCCGCCTCCTTGATCCTCAACTGGTGATATCCAGACCTCAAGTCAATCTTGGAGAATACCGTGGCACCTCGCAGCTGGTCAAAAAAGTCATCAATCTTCGGCAGCGGATATCTGTTCTTGATGGTGACCCTATTCAGCTGTCGGTAGTCCACACAAAGGCGTAGGGTACCATCCTTCTTCTTTACAAATAGTACCAGGGCTCCCTAGGGAGACGTGTTGGGCCTCACAAAGCCTTTCTCCAAAAGATCCTGCAACTGAGACTTGAGCTCTCGCAGCTCAAGTGGTGCCATCCTGTATGGTGCTGTGGAGATGGGGCTGGTCCCTGGTACTAGTGAGATCTCAAACTCGATCTCACGCTCGGGCGGTAGTCCTGGCAACTCGTCTGGGAACACGTCGGGGTACTCTCTGACCACCGGGATACTTTGGAAGTCTGCCACAGGGCTGGGCTCGGCCAACATACAAGCTAGGAAGCCCTCACACCCCCGGCTTAAAAGTCTCGTTGCCCGAAGTACAAAAATGCACCTGAAGCCTCCGTCCACTGGCTGACCGTGGAACTTGAAAGAAGGCAACTCTGGTATGGAGAAGATGATCTTCCTCTCAAAACAGTCCACAAAAGCGTGGTAAGTGGACAGCCAGTCCATCCCCAGAATTACGTCAAAGTCCTCCATCTGTATCATAATCAGGTCAGCGGGAAGGCTGTGTCCCCCAACACTGACCTCGCAACCCGCGTATACCTCTTCAGCTACAAACAGTTGACCACTCGGACCTCTGATCATGAACGGATCCTCTAACAGCACACAATCCTACCCCAAACTAACCGCGAAACTGGTGGCGACAAACGAGTGCGTAGCGCCGGAATCGAAAAGCATGTAAATGAGTCTGCCGGAAACTGAAACCATACCTGCCACCACTGATCTCGTAGCTCTGGCATCCTTGTGTGTCAGGGTGTTGATATGCCCCTCAGCCCTAGGTGCAGACGAAGCAGCCACACTCTACGGCGGACGGGTAGCTGCTGGCCGGTACCCTCCTCGTGACTGCTGTCCTCCTCTTCGCGCCTGGAAACCGCGGCCTCCTACTCGCCCTCCAGTGCTTAGCACGGGAAGCATCTGCTGACCTCCTGCCCTAGATGGGCAGTCCCTCCTAATGTGGCCTGGCTAGCCACACTGGTAGCAGAGGGGAACCCAACTCCCGCCCTTAGTGGGTCCCTGCTGTCGGCTGGGCGGGGGTCCGGTGCTAACTACTGGCCCCTGTCGAGGGCCCCCAAAGGCCACTGATGGCCCTGCAAAATGTGACGGCTCTCCTGCAGGTGCCACGTGTCTCCTCTCCGCCGGCCCTGTGAAAAGTCTGGCTGATAGGGCCTCTTCCGCCCGCTGTCAGTATCTCGCGCGGACGGGTTGGTCTCTTCGTAGGTCATAGCTGCCTCCACCACCCTCAAGAACATAGGCAGCTTCAGGGGTTTGACATACCCCCGAATCGTAGGCCGGAGCCCCTCGGTGGACCTCCAAAGGCGCTCCTCTGTGGGACAGCTCCAGAAAATGCGTGCGGTACACGCTCACGATCATCGTCCCCTAGCGGAGAGTGTGGAACTCCTGCCTCCTATGGTCCTGCCACGTCTAGGGAAAGTACTGCTCGCAGAAGAGGGTGACGAACCGGTCCCAGGTCGGCTCGTCCCTTTCCTGTCCCTTGACCACCCTCCACCACCTGTGTGTTGCACTCTCCAGCTAGTATGTGGCAAAGGCCACGCGGCACTCCACCGGGGGGCGAAGGGTGTCAAAAACCTTCTCGATCTACTCGAGCCATTCCTCCGCCTCAATCGAGTCCTCATCCCCCTTGAAGGAGGGGGGCTTCAGCTTCCGAAACTGCCCAAAAAGCTCGAAGTGGCGCTGCAGTGGGGATGCTGGTGCACCTCTAGGTAAAGAAGCCTCGTGCACCGAAGTGTCGGAGGAAGGTGGGGGCAGTGGCAGCCCATCCCCTCCCCCGCGTCCAGCGCCACGCCCGTCGCGTGGTCCCACAGAGGACTCCCCCTCCGCAGCCCCAGGGAGAGGTGCTCGTGGCGGCTGGTGGAGCTCCTCTCGCACTATGTCCCGTATCAGCTGGGCGAGGTCCTGGGCCTGAATGCCCGGGAGTAGTGGCTGGTCGACTGAGACGTCGACCGCAACACGCCCACCCCACCGACCTCGTCCTCGGCCGCGCCCGCGGTCCGCCTCGCTAGTCCCTCGTCGAGGCATCTCCTGCAAGGAGACACGAAAACAGAACGGAATCACGTCAATATAAACGACATCTAACGAAGAAGTCTAAGAGCTGATGTCAAGAGAAACGTTGCGGTGGCTACTCTAGTTATAGACACGTGAATTGGTTATTTTCCAGTCAGTTGGTTCACTTCTCGGGACGACCTTGCTCTGATACCATCTTGTAACGACCCGATTCTCGAATCCATACGAGACACGAGAATCGGACCGACTCGACTGATCCCAAGACCCAGTCATCCAACGAGAAAGTAACCAAAAGAGCAGTAAAGTAACCCACATTCACCATGTATATAACTAGTAGTAACAAAATACAGCAGTAAAGAAAGAAATACTACAGTATACACCACCACAACAGTAAAGAAAATAAACATACACATAAACATGAAGCTTACAATAAAAAGAGTACGGGGGTAACAGAACTACTCACTACAATGTAAAGAAATGTACTACGGATACTACACAAGTAACACTACTAGGCTCTATTAGGCCCAGCGCCCTCTGCAGCCGCCGACTCTGGCTGCTCAACACCTGGTCCTGAAAAGGTAACAAAGGTGACACGTCAGCGAAACGCTGAGTAGAGTGGCAACTAAAAGCTAAGAAACAGTAAGGTGGACAGTATCTGTTATATTTTTAATTTCTTTCTTTATATTTTCCCCATTTATTCACTATTGAATTATTTCTCAGATCTTTCTCTTGATCTCGAATGTTTCTCGTGGGAACAATCTTGATTGCAGTCTTTTTCGAAGAGTAAAAGTAACACGTGGTGCTCTCCTGGCCGGGAGAGTCTCCCGTGGTGGTCCTACCCTCAGTCAACCACCCCAGGGTCGCTGACAGACATAACGGTGACTACGGCACGCGCGATAAACGCACGGGTAGCTACCCCGCACTGGCACACGGTCGGTCGTTTCCGTTAATGGGTGCACCCAAAGCATAGCACGGAACCAGTATAGGGCAGAGCCCTCTCAGTAACAGGGGCCCAGCCCCTCCATAGTAACCAAACAGGGATCTTGCCCCTCCACAGTCCGCACACCCTCGCCTGACTACCCTGGTTTGCCCAGTGGGCCTAACAAGTCGGTGTAGGAGGGCTAGTAGAACCCTGGGGCCCGTGGGGTAGCTAGTGCTCTCCCTACACTAGTAGCTCTCCTCAGTACTGTGTACACGAGGGCCAAAAGTCGGTACAAAGTGGCCAGACCTAACCTCGGGTCCCTGGGGCGGTTAGCTCCGCTCTGCACTACACAGGGGGACAGTTGCTCTCCTTAGTACTCTATACTCAAGGGCCAGCTTACTTCCCCAATTCTATTCCATTCACTTTCTAGGAGTTCTACACCTAATTCCCCGTAGGGTTCATGCTCTTTTAACTCAGCCAATTTAGGTTTCACCGTTCCAGCTTTATATCCATGTAACCCATGTTCTCAACTGTGATTATTCATTCTTAAACAGGCAGCTATTAACCTATTTACAGGCAGTTATCATTTCCTTTCTACTTTTCCAAGACTGCAATGTATATATATATTCAACTAGTTTTCTAGTTTTAGGATTCATGCCATACCCTAGGATATATTATTCAATCTAGTTTTCCAGTCCTAGGATTCATACAATGCCCTAGACTCTATTAATTGTTTCATAAATGTACAATTTTTGATAAATAAATCAAAGGGCCACTCTACCTGCAAAATCGGGAGTATTGGGGGCGTGGTCGGTAATCCCGCGCGCCTCCGCAACCCCTAGAGCCGCAACGGAACGGGTTCCTAACACAAGGATCAACACAAGGAGTTACTCAGAACAGTATACAATTACTGTAAATAGGTAGAGGAATTAAATCTGGGAAGAACGAAACATGAAACGCGAAAAACAGACTCCGAACGGATCCTAAACGGGTCAAAAACAACTAGTCTGTCGAAAATCAGACGTCTGGAACTTCTTCCAGACGTCGTAAAAGGTAGCTCAGGTCATACCTTGGTCTATGCAGTCCTTCAGATGTCCAGAAGCCCGCTGAATCATCTGGACTTAGTTTCCAGACGTCCGATTATCACCGCGGACGCCTGGAAGCCCTATCAGTCGTCTGGTCTGTGCCCAGACGTCTAATCTGTGTGGGATGGCGAGCCCTTGCACCTTCCTAAACAAATCCTGCACACACACACGCCTGCTCTCATCACGAAAAGGTGTAGAAGACCTCGGCGGAATGGCTACATGGCCGTACACGCGAAAGGAGAAGATAACAAATAATGTATCTGTCAGACGTCTTCTGCGTCGTCTGGACGTAAGTCCAGACGTCTGATTCTGGGAAATTTTCCCAGAATCAGGACCCTTTTCACTCTTCGCCCGAACGCACGGCCGTGTCGTGCTGCGTTTGCCTGTTGGCTGAGCAGCAGCAGCTCCTCTGCGGCACCACACGCTCGCTGCCGCCGGTCGGCTCTAGCTGCCACGGCAAGCTCGCACCCTCACGGTCGAGCTCCTTCTTCCTCTCACAACACCTCCTCCTCCCCACACACCCGCAGCAGTCGCTGCTACCACTCTCGCCCGCGTGCTCTCTCGCTGACAGGGAGAAGAAGAAGAAGGCGGTGGAGTGAGGGTGAGGGAGAGGAAAGAGAAGAGGGAGGGCGGCGGGTTCAGTCTATGCGCGCAGACGCGAACCTGTACGCCGAAAAAATTTAATACCAGACGTCTGGGAAGGCTTCCAGATGTTTGACCAGACGTCTGGGCCACTTCCCAGATGTCTTAAACGACGCTTGATGCCCTGGTCGTAACAGTTCTAAACCATAGAGAATTTTTTTCCATAAGTTTTAGAGGGCTTAGGTGAATTTTATTCTGATCAGAACCTTCTTAAATTAAGTGGGTCTGTTTTAGGGTTACAATAAGTCATTTAATTTCCAGATTTCACATGAATCCTTTTCTATTTGAACCAACCCACTTTTTATTTTGTTAAGACCATTTGACTTGTGTTTAGCCTATGAGAAATCCCTTTATTGTACAGCAATGGTAAAATTACAGTTTTACCCCTTGTTTCTTATTTTTCTCTCAGATTGGTTATTCCTTGAGTTAGGACCTTCATTTGGTTATGTAGGAGCTTTTGTTATCTTTTCTAGGTCAAAATGAACTAGTTAGGGCTCATGATGGTGTTCCCATCAGAACCCCTGTGCCTAGCTTTTACTAGTCCCTTAGCAAAATTTTAAGGTTTTAACTTCTGTTCTAGACCATGAATTCCTTTGATGTTCAGAGATTATGATGAGTGTTTTTTCTTTCTAATTAGGTTAGAATGCCGACAGTAGGCCTAATGGTACTCAAGTACCAACCAAAATCTGGAGCTGACCAACTCTAGCCTCAGTCCTCCGCGAACGTTTTTAAGGCCCACAGGAACTATCCTAAGGTTCGTTGGACTTCACGGTTAAAGCACCCGTGCTTGAGGCATATTTTAGCCTCGGTTCAGTTTGCAGTGCGTTTTTTGTAAGAGAGATAGATGATTTATTTGTTTGGAGAGTTTTCTCTCTCTTTTCTTTTTATTTCTAGCTTTAGATTAGCTTCTCAACACGGTCTGTATCGGATTCCTCATCCCCATCATCAATCCTCAAAAGGCCCTTGGTAATCGATGCTTCATGATAGCACCGCCCATGGAAACCCCTAGAACCCTGGCCTTCGAGATTTCTAGATAATCCTGCCCACGGCATTCTGTAGTTAAATTCAGACCCTGGCAATCGACATTTCATGATAATGTTGCCCATGGCATCTGAACCAGCATGGTGCTTATGTGCCTCCAGTAGGATATGTAAATATCCTAGGAGACAAGCACTGAGGACATGATATGTTATTACGCATCTTTGAGGGGAATTTTTCGCCTCTCCACGATGGGATCTCGTCCAAAAAATGCCGAGAGTGTCTATAGGATGAGGGAAATCTGAGTCGAGAAAAGATTCAAACTTTGGGTTGCAGTCACTCTCGGCATTTTTTGGTTTTGATTCTTGAGGATCGAAAAGAAATGATTCCATCTCATTGGAACCTAAATTTAAATTAGTGATCTCAGGATCAGGGACCTCGGAGTCGGAGTCGGGGACTGAATCATGTGAGCTGAGGGCGTAGATTGGCTCGTCGAAGTCAGGAAATAGCGGTTCTCCAAAATCATGGTAAGATTCGAAATCGTCGGAGAACTTGCGAAAATCAAGTTTTGAATGAGATTCATGATCCAGGGTTCCACTACAGAATAAATCATACAATGTAGACTTAGCAGCCTCACTGGGGTCTAGCCTATATGTAGATTCTGAGCTTGAACAGGTGTTCTTATTTGGTGCAGGCACAAGTTCTAGGCTTGTACGAAAGACCCAATCAAAACCCCAGTCTTCCAACTCCTTGATTTCCATATCATTGATTGGCGTGACTTCTGAAAAATCGATTAGAACCTCTGAGGATGTTGGAGAGGGATATTCATCAAATAGTGGCCCAGAATCATACTCTTCATTGAAACTTTGATCTTCGTCATACAGAGCCTTGTAATCTTCCCAATAAGTTTCAGATCCAGATTATAGGCTGAGGGTGTGGGTTGAATTACTAGAATCTAGATCAGAGTTACCTTCGAGGGTCACCTTATCAGAATAAGGGGTGGGATTTACACCCTTGAGAGGTTCAGTTCTAATCTCATCATTGCAGGAGTCTCGGAATTCTATGCTTGGTGACCCAGGATCTAGGGTTGGCTCAAAATCGTGTTCTCCTGTAATTGGAAATTCCCAACCTAATTCAAGATCAGGCATGTTTTATTCTATCTGGGTTGGGAATCCACAATAGCCTTGTGCCTCAAACCCAGGATTTAGGAAATCGGATTGATCCTCAATACTACTCCAAGATGGTTCATTATCTGTTCGGGGCATGTATGGGTATTTCTGATTGATAACTTGTTTCAATAATCTCATTATCTCTTCCCATTTTTCAAGATCATCTTGGTGTTGTTCCCATAGTACAGGATTTGTCATGCATTGAAGGTATTCAAAGTTATGCAATTTTTCTATCTCAATGTATCCTATTATGAGAATGCCTCGGGTTGATCCTTTTGTGACTTCTGTCAATAACACTTGGGCATAGTTTATGATGAAGGTTGTTGTTGTTGGTACACTAACCTGAATGTCTTCTACTGGTTTTAAGGTTTTGTATTCAATTTCATAGAATTCAAGGGCATCCTCAATCATCCTATCTCTCATGGATCTTTGTGATTCAGGTTTCTTGAATGGTAATCCTAACTAACCAGGCTGCATTTTGGATCAGATGGTGGAATCAAGTTATAGAATCAGAATTCAGATCTTAGATTGAAGTGATTAGTTATGAATAGAGAATCCCACTGAAAATCTATGTGTGTGCTCTAAAGAGAAGGGATGAGGGACTGGAGGTGTTTTTGACCTAATCAAGGCACCCAAATATGTTTGGATGACTGTGGAGGTTCGGGGCGGATGATACCCCTGGATTGGAAAGTCTACCTGAGAATTACCTGAGCAGCCAGAGAGGGAGAGTCCTGCAAAGACCCCTACACGGTAGAGCGTCCCCACGGGTTACAACATTTCTCCCACCCGACCTCTCTTGTCACTGAGATTCCAAGTAGACCGGAATGGGGACCTTGACCTCTTAAGTCTACCACTTTTATTTAAGATCAAAGGTGCTTAGGGTTCCACTAGAACTTTAGTTGTTTTGATTTTGTGACCTAATTTGGAGGTTGGTTGGCATACAATGTCGTACAACTTCACTTGACCTGCCTTGAAGATGGCAGAATGATTCGAGGTCAAGACCTAGAAATCACCCTGATTTGACTCCCAGGTTATTAGGTCCAAGGTTTTTAAGGTTCAAGTGATTTTAGAGCTTGATTTTAGGGTTTATCTTGATTAGATCCTTTCAATCAAGGGCTTGGGTAGTACATAGATGCGGGTGGGTTTGTTTCCTTTTATGCAAGCACGTATGAACTAGCACTCCAAAAACCTTACAGTAGAAATCCTAATTTGGTTCTATTTCCAATCCTCTTTGATTTCCATAGAAGTTCTCTTTGGACTTGAAACAAGAAGTGTGTAGTCCATGGAGATTTAGAAATTAAGCGTGATCCCTAATAGGCACAGGAATTTTGGGTAGGATCTCAAGAAATCGCTTCAACTTCAATAGGATGTGAAAAAAAATTTTGCAAATTAGGAAACTAGCCTTTTAAGTGATAATTACTATAAAAAGAAGGCATGTGATTCCTAATTTGATTGTTTCCTTTTTATCTTCCCAAGATTAGGAGGTTGATTAGGGAAGAATAGAGAAGATACCTGCCTTGGAGTTGTTGATTTGCGCGGGAGATCTCCTTGTGGAATGCCTCGCAAAATCACAATAAAACAAATAGGGCAAGTTAGTGCTCAAATATAATCAAAATAATGTAGAGACTAGTGATGAATTGCACGTTGCTCCCCGGCAACGGTGCCAAAATGTTTACATCCCGAAATCGGATTTTAAAATAATTGCGTCGTAGTATAGTGGAAATCGCTTTGAAAACAAATAAATTTTATTACTCGAAGTTTAAGTCTAGGGTCGAACACAGGGAGCAAATGGAATTCACGCACTAATCTCAATAATAAATGCAATTTAAATGCATAAAACCTACTCAAAATCTAATTCAGAATGTAAAGCATGAGTATATAGAGCATAAAAAGATTTGTAGCTACAACTAATGAAGATCTGATGAAAAATTGGACGTCTGATTATAAAATCAGACGTCTTATAAGTGAGGTGCTACAGTGTCTTCCTCTGATTTTTCCTTCTTCTTTCTCTGTCGTTAGCTTCATTCTTCTTCTAGCTTTGATTCTTTTCTTTGCCTTCTCTTCTGACTTTCTTCTTCTGTTCCTTCCTGCCTTGGCTTTCTCTTCCTTCTTTCTTCTCTTGCTCCTTCTCTAGCTTTGGCTTTGCGAGCCTCAGCTTCTTTCCTCTTCCTTTCCTCTTCCTCTTTCCTTAGCTTCGCTGCAGCTCTTCTCCTCTTCAGCTCTCTTCTGCTTTCTGCCTTCAGCCCTTAGCTTTCTCTTTGACCATGCAGTGCCTTCTCCTTCCTTAGCTGCTCAGGCTGCCACTCTTTCTTCCTTGGCTTCACCTTCGGCTTCCTCCTTCCTCTTCCTTGGCTTCACCCTTTACTTCTTCTTCTTTTCCTTTCCCTGCAAGAGCAAAACCTACCCCTACCCTCCCCAGCGAACTCTCCTCTCCTTTCTCTTAGTCTCACTTTCCCAGAGCCTTCTCGGGTTATTGGGTCGGGTTAATGCGCCCGGGACCAAGCCCACCGGCGTGGGTGGTGGGCGAGGAATGCACAGGTAGTCGGGTCAGAACCAGGTCCACGGGGCGTGGGTCGCCGACGAGGTGATGTGTGAGTGGGACCTCACCCCGTGTTAGGAGGCGATAAGCCCCTGATACTTTTTCCTTTTATTCAGCTGTGCCTGCTCCAAATCTTCCGAGGTGGGACTAAATGTCCCACCTTCCTCTTGCGTGCACCTGCAGCCAAAGGCGCTCAATTATGGCTGTTGTTGTGGCCTTCAAAGCCAATTACCTGGCTGAGGTTATGCGCGAGACGATTCCGCGATGCCTGGGACCTGGAGCCTGGAGCGAGGCTACCTGGCACAAGCTTGCGAGCAAGCTTCGTGCCTACTTCAATGGACGCGGAGGTCTAAACATGTAATCATGCAAACGGTTTTGCGGCCTTGTCAAAACATGCAGGAAGCTTTGCCTTGGCTCGGGGAAGGTGTCACGGTGGTTGGCGTGGCGCGGGGTGGCCTGGGAGTGCGTGCCTAGGTCACCCTGTGAATGCGGATGTGGGTGTGTTCGAGGGGCGTGTTGGGAGTGTGTGGCGGTGAATGGGAAGAGGGGTTATGATCAGTGCGACGTGGCAGAGCTTGTGAGGTGGATGGCGAGGTGGGTGGATGCGTGGAGTGACAGGAAGACCTCGCTGGTGGTCTGCCGAAGGTGGAGAAGATGGAGGTGATGTGCGAGCGTCGAGGGAAATTTTAGGAAATAAAGGGGGGGAAATAGGAAGAGGGGAGAGGGAGGAAGTCCCTGACCTAATTTAAGGATGAAGGGAAAAGGGATGGTGGATGGCTCATGTCTGCCGTCATCGGGGACAAAGGTCCCAGTGGGAGGAGGACGGCGACGACGAGAGGGTAGTTGGAGCGTTGGCTGGTGCGGCACGATGCGGATGAAGGAGACAAGGGCAACTATGCCACTGGTATTATGGAAAAGCGACGAGAGGAGATAAAGGTCTTCAGAGCTTGCTGGGAGTTTGGTCGGAGAGGAAGAGAGGAAATTGGGGGTTATCTCTGGCCAATTCATGCTGGGGATCTGCGGAAGGGTCAGGGGAAGCTTTTATAACCTCTAACAGAGGGCCTTGTGCTTGGAAGGCAATCCTCCAAGCACGGGCAAGTCACTGGAGTTGGAAGGTCGAAAAGTCCCAAATATCTCATGCGTTTGCATGAGAGATTGGGTAGAAATTGGAGCTCAAAATTAGGTTCACATGAAGGGGGATTTCTCAGAGAATCTCCCTCTCAAATTTGAGAGGGATTCTCTGAGGAATCAGGGAGTTCTTTCCCTCGAATCCTCGCCAGAGTAGGATTTCCTCCGTTGTAATGGTGTAGGGACCTAATTGCAAAGAACGACGAGGAAGCTAGAGGGTGTTTGCAAAGGTTTTCCAAAGTTAGGGGTAGAAATGTAATTGGGCTGGACTGGTTTGCAAAGTAAGTCAAGTGAATTCTCCTTAGGTATAAATTTTAGTAAAAACCTAATTTGGACCTAAGGAATCCAATGGTTAAGTTGGATTTTAGGTTTGACCACGTATGGCTAGGAAATTTACATAAAAACCCAATTTAGGGCAAACATTTGACTGAGACCCCTATTTTGGTCAAAATAGGTTCTAAAGGCCACATTGAAGGTTCTAAATCCTAGAGAATTTTTTTTGAATTTTAGAGGGTTTAGGTGAATTTTATTCTGATCAGAACCTTGTTAAATTAAGTGGGTCTATTTTAGGGTTACAGGAAGTCATTGAATTCCCAGATTTCACATGAATCATTTTCTTTTTGAGCCAACCCACTTTTTATCATGTTAAGATCATTTGACGTGTGTTTAGCCCATGGGAAATCCCGTTGTTGCACTTCAATGGTAAAATTACAGTTTTACCCCTTGTTTCTTATTTTTCTCTCAGATAGGTTATTCCTTGAGTGAGGACCTTCATTTGGTTATGTAGGAGCTTTTATTCTCTTTTCTAGGTCAAAATGAGCTAGTTAGGGCTCATGATGGTGTTCCCATCATACCCCCATGCCTAGCTTTTGCTAGTCTCTTAGTAAAATTTTAAGGTTTTAACTTCTGTTCTAAATCATGAATTCCTTTGATGTTCAGAGATTATGATGAGTGTATTTTCTTTCTAATTAGGTTAGAATGCTGACAGTAGGCCTAGAGGTACTCAAGTACCAACCAAAATCTAGACCTGACTAGCTCTAGCCTCAGTCCTCCACGAAGGTTTTTAAGGCCCACTGGAACTATCCTAGGGCTCTTTGGACTCCTGAATTAAAGCACCCATGCTTGTGACATATTTTAGCCTCGGTTCAGTTTGCAGTGCGTTTTTTGTAAGAGAGAAACAAAGGATTTATTTGTTTGGAGAGTTTTCTCTCTCTTTTCTTTTTATTTTTAGCTTCGGATTAGCTTCGCAACACGTTCTGTATCGGATTCCTCATTCCCATCATCAATCCTTAAAAGGTCCCTAGCAATCGATGCTTCGTGATAGCATCACCCATGGCAACCCCCAGAACCCTAGCTTTCGAGATTTCGAGATAATCCCTCCCATGGCATTCTGTAGCAAAATCCAGACCTTGGCAATTGATATTTTATGATAATGCCGCCCATGGCATCTGAACCAGCATGGTGCTTACGTGCCCCCAGTAGGATATGTAAATATCCTAGGAGACAAGCACCGAGGACATGATATGTTATTACGCATCTTCGAGGGAAATTTTCTGCCTCTCCATGCTGGGAGCTCGTCCAAATTAACTTGTGTTGATCGGCCGCTCCTAATCTTGGTAACTTTTTTCAGAACATTTAAATGTTTTTGCGTGATTTTGATAATTATGCGCACTGAACCGAACTGTTTGTGGATTGGGGTGCTTAGGTTACCGAGTCTCACAAACTAAAGGTTAGTTTACGAGGCAGAATACTCCCTAAGCCTTAGACCTAATACTTAGGCTTCGCATTTTCCTCAACCTCTTTAGGACTATCCAGATCTTAGCGGATACTTAAATTTTTAAGCCTAAGAGTCTTGCCCAGGAGGCCTAAGATCAGCATTTCTACTAATCTCTTTTGTGTCTCATTAGCACTTTCTCCTTCATTTTTCTTTTTCTTGATAAGGTTTATAACTTCGGTTAATCCCGTAATTTCTTACTAATGACTATCTCTTTTTCTTTCTTTTCATTTTGTACTCCTTTTTTGACATTTTTCACTTTTCCTCCTATTTTTGTATGGCCTCAAAATTTTCTCCACTCCAAATTTTTGTTCTTTTTCACAATTTTCTATTTTTTGGGTATTTTTGGCATTTGTAATTTTTTTGTGAGAATCCTTTTGACTTTTCTTGATTTCTATATGTTTGCACTTTACCACCCCCATGCCTAAGTTTTACAATGTCCTCATTATAAACGGAGGGTGTGAAATAGTGTTTGGTTCAGGGACTTAGAACAGGGATTTATTGGGTGGGCGAATGGGTTGAGAATGACTGCTGCGAATGATTTCAAGCTCTGGCATGTGTACCAGAGGTGGGATCGACTATTCTATGACTGAACTCAGGGTGCAATAGACGTGAAGTACGGACAGATAATCAGAAGGATTTCAGGTTTTTAGAATGATGGGTTGCCTCTCGTTAAGCACTAAATTCAATGCCTTCAACCGAGCGTGAAATGAGATGGAGAGGGAGTGGTCAAATCAGCAGAGTTTTGTAGAATAAGTACATTGATTAAGAGCCTGGTTGGTCCAACCGGGTGCTTGGTCAGATCAATAGGCTGATGATGTAGCCCAAACCCAATCAATCTGGTGGGTTGATAAATGTAGATCAAGAAATATAGAACCCACCATATACTATGGCACTCGGAATGATGTGGAAGCGTGAATTCAGGGTTTGGCTGTGTCGAATCAGCCTGGTCAGAGTAGGGATTCATAAAGTAATCTGTGGATAATGTAGAAACCCTACAGGAGTGATTAGAGAATGATGGAGCATGGTCTGCAGTCTGATCAGTGTCCGAAACCCAATATAGATGTGGAGGCGAATCATCTACAATTAGGTTAGTAAGAGGGGAATCAGAATAGAAATTGAGTCCGGTTGCGGGTCGGGGTTGAAAACGGGTTTGGATAGGTTCTGTATATGTGGAGGAGGTGGCTTCAATAAGAATTGTGTATGAGGGCTCTTCTAGAAAGGAATTACAGGTGGGTTTATTTAGAGAGTCCTCATAATAGCTGTGAAATTCAAAAGTGAATGGCTGAAGAGTGTCTATAGGATGAGGGAAATCTGAGTCGAGAAAAGATTCAAACTTTGGGTTGCAGTCACTCTCGGCATTTTCTGGTTTTGATTTTTGAGGATCGAAAAGAAATGATTCCATCTCATTGGAACCTGAATTTAAATCAGTGATCTCAGGATCAGGGACCTCGGAGTTGGGGACTGAATCATGTGAGCTGAGGGCGTAGATTGGCTCGTCGAAGCCAGGAAATAGCGATTCTCCGAAATCATGGTAAGATTCGAAATCGTCGGAGAACTTGCGAAAATAAAGTTCTGAATGAGATTCATGATCCAGGGTTCCACTACAGAATAAATCATACGATGTAGACTTAGCAGCCTGACTGGGGTCTAGCCTATATGTAGATTCTGAGCTTAAAAAGGTGTTCTTATTTGGTGTAGGCTCAAGTTCTAGCCTTGTAGGAAAGACCCAATCAAAACCCCACTCTTCCAACTCCTCGATTTCCGTATCATTGATTGGCGTGACTTCTGAAAAATCGATCAAAATCTCTGAGGATGTTGGAGAGGGATATTCATCAAATAGTGGCCCAGAATCATACTCTTCATTGAAACTTTGATCTTCGTCATACAGAGCCTTGTAATCTTTCCAGTAAGTTTCAGATCCAGATTCTAGGCTGAGGGTGTGGGTTGAATTACTAGAATCTAGATTAGAGTGACCTTCGAGGGTCACCTTATCAGAATAAGGGGTGGGATTTACACCCTTGAGAGGTTCAGTTCTAATCTCATCATTGCAGGAGTCTCGGAATTCTATGCTTGGTGACCCAGGATCTAGGGTTGGCTCAAAATTGTGTTCTCCTGTAATTGGAACTTCCCAACCTAATTCAAGATCAGGCGTGTTTTATTCTATCTGGGTTGGGAATCCACAATAGCCTTGTGCCTCAAACCCGGGATTTAGGAAATCGGATTGATCCTCAATACTACTCCAAGATAGTTCATTATCTGTTCGGGACATGTATGGGTATTTCTGATCGATAACTTGTTTCAATAATCTCATCATCTCTTCCCATTTTTCAAGATCATCTTGCTGTTGTTCCAATAGTATAGGATTTGTCATGCATTGAAGGTATTCAAAGTTATGCAATTTTTCTATCTCAATGTATCCTATTATGAGAATGTCTCGGGTTGATCCTTTTGTGGCTTCTGTCAATAACACTTGAGCATAGTTTATGATGAAGGTTGTTGTTGTTGGTACACTAACCTGTATGTCTTCTACTGGTTTGAAGGTTTTGTATTCAATTTCATAGAATTCAAGGGCATCCTCAATCATCCTATCTCTCATGGATCTTTGTGATTCAAGTTTCTTGAATGGTAATCCTAAGTAACCAGGCTGCATTTTGGATCAGATGGTGGAATCAAGATGTAGAATCAGAATTCAGATCTTAAATTGAAGTGATTTGTTATGAATAGAGAATCCTACTAAAAATCTATGTGTGTGCTCTAAAGAGAAGGGATGAGGGACTGGAGGTGTTTTTGACCTAATCAAGGCACCCAAATATGTTTGGATGACTATGGAGGTTCGGGGCGGATGATACCCCTGGATCGGAAAGTCGTCTACTTGAGAATTACCTGGGCAGCCAGAGAGGGAGAGTCCTGCAAAGACCCCTACACGGTAGAGCATCCCCACGGGTTATAGGATTTCCCCCACCTGACCTCTCTTGTCACTAAGATTCCAGGTAGATCAGAATGGGGACCTTGACCTCTTAAGTCTACCACTTTTATTTAAGATCAAAGGTGTTTAGGGTTCCACTAGAAGTTTAGATGTTTTGGTTTTGTGACCTAATTTAGAGGTTGGTTGGCCTACAATGTCATCGAACTTCACCTGACTTACCTTAAAGATGGTAGAATGATTCTAGGTCAAGACCTAGAAATCCCTGATTTGACTCCCAGGTTATTAGGTCCAAGGTTTTTAAGGTTCAAGTGATTTTAGAGCCTGATTTTAGGGTTTGTCTTGATTAGATCCTTTCAATCAAGGGCTTGGGTAGTACACAGATGCGGGTGGGTTTGTTTCCTTTTATGCAAGCATGTGTGAACTAGCACTCCAAAAACCTTACAGTAGAAACCCTAATTTGTTTCTATTTCCAATCCTCTTTGATTTTCACAGAAGTTCTCTTTGGACTTGAAACAAGAAGTGTGTAGTCCATGGAGATTTAGAAATTAAGCGTGATCTCTAATAGGCACAGGAATTTTGGGTAGGATCTCATGAAATCACTTCAACTTCAATAGGATGTGAAAAAATATTTCGCAAATTAGGAAACTAGCCTTTTAACTGATAATTACTATAAAAAGAAGGCAGGTGATTCCTAATTTGATTATTTCCTTTTTATCTTCCCAAGATTAGGAGGTTGATTAGGGAAGAATAGAGAAGATACCTACCCTGGAGTGGTTGATTTGTGTGGGAGATCTCCTCGTGGAATACCTCGCAAAATCACAATAAAATAAATAGGACAAGTTAGTGCTCAAATATAATCAAAATAATGTAGAGACTAGTGATGAATTGCGCATTGCTCCCCGGCAACGGTGCCAAAATGTTTACATGGCGAAATTGGGTTTTAAAATAATTGCGTCGTAGTATAGTTGAAATCGCTTTGAAAACAAATAAATTTTATTACTCAAAGTTTAAGTCTGAGGTCGAACACAGGGAGCAAATGGAATTCACGCACTAATCTCAATAATAAATGCAATTTGAGCACATAAAACCTACTCAAAATCTAATTCATAATGTAAGGCATGAGTATATAGAGCATATAAAGAGTTGTAGCTACAACTAATGAAGATCTGATGAAAAATTGGACGTCTGATTATAAAATCAGACATCTTATAAGTGAGGTGCTACAGTGTCTTCCTCTAATTTTTCCTTCTTCTTCTTTCTCTGTCGTTGGCTTCTTCCTTCTTTTCTGGCTTTGATTCTTTTCTTTGCCTTCTCTTTTGACTTTCTTCCTTCTTCTGTTCCTTCCTGCATTGGCTTTCTCTTCCTTCACTCTTCTCTTGCTCCTCTAGTTTTGGCTTTGCGAGCCTCAGCTTCTTTCTTCTTCCTTTCTTCTTCCTCTTTCCTTAGCTTCTATGCAGCTCTTTTCCTCTTCAGCTCTCTTCCGCTTTCTTCCTTCAGCCCTTAGCTTCCTCTTCGACCATGCAGTGCCTTCTCCTTCCTTAGCTACACAGGCTGCCACTCTTTCTTCCTTGGCTTCACCTTCGGCTTCCTCCTTCCTCTTCCTTGGCTTCACCCTTGGCTTCTTCTTCTTTTCCTTTCCTTGCAAGAGCAAAATCGACCCCTACCCTCCCCCGCGAACTCTCCTCTCCTTTCTCTCTTAATCTCACTTTCCCAGAGCCTTCTCGGGTTATCAGGTCAGGTTAGCGTGCCCAGGACCAGGCCCACCAGCGTGGGTGGTGGGCGAGGAGTCCATGGGTAGTCGGGTCAAAACCAGGTCCATGGGGCATGGGTCGCAGACGAGGCGGTGGGTGAGTGGGACCTCACCCTGTGTCAGCAGGCGATAAGCCCCTGACACTTTTTCCCTTTATTCAGCTGCGCTTGCTCCAAATCTTCTGAGGTGGGACTAAATGTCCCACCTTCCTCTTGCACGCACCTGCAGCCGAAGGCGCTCCATTGTGGTTGTTGCTATGGCCTCCAAAGCCAATTACTTGGCTGAGGTTTTGCGCGAGACGATTCCGCGAAGCCTAGGACCTAGAGTCTGGAGTGAGGCTACCTGGCACAAGCTTGTGAGCAAGCTTTGTGCCTGCTTCAATGGCGGCGGAGGTCTAAAACTGCAATCATGCAAGCGGCCTTACGGCCTCGTCAAAACACTCAGGAAGCTTCGCCTTGGCACGGGGAAGGTGTCACAGTGGTCGGCGTGGTGCGGGGTGGCTTGGGCGTGCGTGCCTAGGTCACCCTATGTGTGCGGATGTGGTTGTGTTTGGGGGGGCGTGTTGGGAGCATGTGGCGGTGAATGGGAAGAGGGGTTATGATCAGTGCGATGTGGCGGAACTCGTGAGGTGGTTGGCGAGGTGGGTGGATGCATGGAGTGGCAGGAGCACCTTATTGGTGGTCTGCCGAAGGTGGAGAAGATGGAGGTGATGTGCGAGCGTCGAGGGAAATTTTATGAAATAAAGAGGGGGAAGCAGGAAGAGGGGAGAGGGAGGAAGTACCTGACCTAATTTATGGACGAAGGGAAAAGGGATGGCGGACGGCTAGTGTCTGCCGTCACCGGGGACGAAGGTCCTAGTAGGAGGAGGACGGCGACGATGAGAGGGTAGCTGGAGCGTTGGCTGGTGCGGTGCCACGCGGACGAAGGAGACAAAGGCAACTCTGCCACTGGTATTGTGGCAGAGCGACGAGAGACGGAGATAAAGGTCGTCAGAGCTTGCTGGGAGTTTGGCCGGAGGGGAAGAGAGGAAATTGGCGGTTATCTCCGGCTAATTCATGCTGGGGATTTGCGGAAGGGTTAGGGGAAGCTTTTATAACCTCTGGCAGAGGACCTTGTGCTTGGAAGGAAAGCTTCAAAGCATGGGCAATTCGCTGGAGTTGGAAGGTCGAAAAGACCCAATATCTCATGCGTTCGCATGAGAGATTGGGTAAAAATTGGAGCTCGAAATTAGGTTCACATGAAGGGGGATTTCTTAGAGAATCTCCCTCTCAAATTTGAGAGGGATTCTTTGAGGAATCAGGGAGTTCTTTCCCTTGAATCTTGGCCAGAGTAGGATTTCCTCCGCTGTAATGGTGGAGGGACCTAATTGAAAAAAATGGCGGGGAAGCTAGGGGGGTGTCTGCAAAGGTTTTCCAAAGTTAGGGGCAAAAATGTAATTAGGTTGGACTCATTTGCAAAGTAGGTCAAGGTGAATTCTCCTTAGGTCCAAATTTTAGTAAAAACCTAATTTGGACCTAAGGAATCCAATGATGAAGTTGGATTTTAGGTTTGACCACGTATGACTGGGCAATTTGCACAAAAACCTAATTTAGGGCAAACATTTGAATGAGACCCCTATTTAGGTCAAAATAGGTTCTAATGGCCACATTGAAGGTTCTAAACCCTAGAGAATATTTTTTCATGAAATTTAGAGGGTTTAGGTGAATTTTATTCTGGCCAAAACATTGTTAAATTAAGTGGGTCTGTTTTAGGGTTACAAGAAGTCATTTAATTCCCAGATTTCACATGAATCCTTTTCTGTTTGAACCAACCCACTTTTTATAATGTTAAGACCATTTCAACTATATTTAGGCCATGATAAATCTCATTTTTGCATTGCAATGGTAAAATTACAGTTTTACCCCTTGTTTCTTATTTTTCTCTTAGATTGGTTATTCCTTGAGTTAGGACCTTCATTTGGTTATATAGGAGCTTTTGTTCTCTTTTTTGGGTCAAAATGAGATAGTTAGGACTCATGATGGTGTTCCCATCACAACCCTATGTAAGGGCATTCCAAATATATAATTTATTTTAAAATTGGATTTAATTAAGGTGCTCAATTCAATACCTAAAGTCGACCTCACAGCATGCTAAACAGTGCTAATTTTTGTCATTGGTTTGGTCCCACATCGTAGGATGAGAAGCGTGTGCGGCCGCATTTAAGTGATTTCATCCGTTGGCTACCCAGATGTCAAGCACTCGATGCAATTCAAAACCCATTACCCTTTCCCCTTGAGGATATGGATTGAGCATGGATATTTCTGGTGGGTTGGGAGCCTGGTATCTATGTGGGCCTAGAATGGCCTTGGTTTGGGCTCAATTGAAATTAGATAAAAGTGTACAATAATAAAACTAGGACCTAGGTCTAGTAGTGGTTTGTTCCCATCCTATTGTGGTGCTGTGTATCCCACGAAAATCCTTGGGTCTGCCTATTAACAAATTTTTACTAAGTGTAAAGTTTAAGTGTGGAGAGCTGTGGGCAGCTAAGTGTTGGGCTTGTGTGTGTACTTAGTATGTGTTGTGTGTGTACAACGAGAGTGTTGTGTATTTATGTATATGTATATATATACATAGTAGATAATAGTATATATATAATATGTATAATACATATAGATATATAGTATATAAGTAATTGTAGTATATGTATATATGTATATATAATTAGTAAAGTTAGAATATAAAATATATATGTTTACCTTATTATGTATATATTGTTGTAAGGTCTCTTTAGTGACAGTTATATCCATCACTGTTTGTACATTATATGTTAGTATAACTTAGTTAAGTACATATTAATAGTTATTTTTGAACCTATACTTAGGTATTATTTAGGATAGTTATATATAACTAACATAGAGTAGTTTACTTAGTTTTTGATGCATGTTTAGTTGTAAAAATGTTTAAGGTATTGTAGTGAGCTTTAATTGATTCTTTTGTACATAATTAACTCATTCATTCATTGTTTGATTCATTGATTCATCTTCTATTTATAACTAACATTTTTGGAATAAAAGAGCATTTTTGGAACATAGAATGATGTATATCAATAATCACCTTCCAGTGAACGACCTGAAATAAATCAGTAAAAATTATGTAAATAAATAAAATGACACAACATCTGTTTGCATTGTGACATTATACTACAATAACAATATAATTAAAATCACATTTTTAACATGCATACAGTTTTGTGATCATCATAAAAGAAGTTAATTACTTTAACTAACTACTCTAATCTACTCTACTCTAAACTACGAAGCTAACACTACTGTTACCTGGAAGAATAAGGGTAGAGGATCTTCGTTGAGGTTCGTTGGAGGAGGAAATAAGAATAAGAAGAAGAGTTCGACATAGACGCACACGGAATAGGAGGAAGTAGTGGCGATGCAGCCACATTAGAAGATGCGGTGGAGGATATGGAAAGGAAGAAGCATCGAGCTCCTCAGAGTTCGCCGGAAGAAGAGGAAGAAGGTTGCCAGATGTGGGAGAGAATAGCCTATGAGCAACTCGGTTGGGGGAGAGGGTATGGAGTTACTAACCAATTATAAGTGGTGTCAGAGGTCTGGGGGTCTATTTATAAGTGGTGGCGAAGCTCTAGGGGTATGTATATGGTCCATAGAATGCCTAGGCACATAGAAACCACCGTCGTTGTCTTCAATGATGGTGAGGTTGTCTACCTATTAAATTTAGATTAAAAGTCCATCTGGACTGTGGGATGAAGAGAAGGTGGTTAGCATAACCAAGGCGGCGACTGCGGAAGTCGTGCATCGCTGGATAGGCGGTTATCTGAGTGGTGCAGAAATCGGAGGTCATGGACCGCCATAAGGAGGAAGAAGTTGAGGAATGTAAACACAGAGACCTATGTGAAAATATGGACAGACTTAAATGAACGAAAAGGACTCCATTGAAGTGGAAGTTAAGGGTATCAATGCAAACAGAGGGTTTAATGGCCTATTTTAATTTATTTATTTTTCAACTTTTTATATATTATTATAAATAATATAAATAATATTTTATGCCATGAAATTACATTTTTCCCATTTTAGCTATATCTATCTAAGTGATTACATTAATTAAGTTAATTAACAACTTAGGTTGTAAATTAGTATAAGTTATAATATTTAGCTAAATGGTTATGTTTGGGTCCTTAAACTTAATTTATCAATAATTAAACCCTAATTTAGCTATTTTAACTTATGATGATAATGTCATTATCAGTCATATCTAGCTTTATTTAGTCATATTTCATCATTAAATGCTCCTACAAAACAGCCAAAGGACAATAATTCATTGCATAATATCCTGAGAGAAATATAGTAAAATAGGGGTAAAATTATAGTTTTAACAATATATCTAAATTACAGAACAAGCATGGGATTTCTCAAGGGTTAATTAAATGTCAAATGGTCTTAAATGTCTAACAATTGGGTTCGTGCAGACAAAAATGGGTTTTCACACGTTTTGAGAATTAAATGACGTCTGAAATCCTAAAAATAGACCCGCTTAATCTACTGAGGTTTTGGTTAGGATAAAATTCACATAAATCCTCTAAAAATTATATAAAAATATTCTTTAGGATTTGGTTTCTTTAATTTGACAATTGGAACCTAATTTGACCTAAAATAGAGTCACAGACAAACTATTACATTAATTTATATTTTTGCATAAATTACGTAGGCAAACTTGGTCAAAACATAAATACAACTTTACCATTAGATTCTTTAGGTCCAAATTATGTTTATACCAAAATTTGGGCTCAATCTGAGATCATCTTGACCTAGTTTGCAATTTGATCCTGTCTGAGTCTTTTCTCTCACACACATGCCCCTAACTTTCAAAATCCTTACAAATAGGTCCCTATCTTTGTCATCACCCTTTGCAAATAGGTCCCTCCACCATTATCGCGAAGGAATCCTTCTCCGGTGACCTTTGATTGAAGAGAACTCCTTCTCTGATCAACAAATCCCTTCCAAAATTGGAAGGGAGATTTCTTGAGAAGTTCTCTTTCCAACAGATCAAGTTTCAATATCCATAACCTTCCCAATCTCTCATGCAAACGCATGAGAGATTCAGATATCTTACGAGCTTCCAACTCTGGCAAGCTTTCCAAGCTCTGAAAGCTTGATTCCCAAGCTAAACCAATTCCCTGGGTCCTATATAAGGATCCCCTTGGCCTGCCCATCCTCTCGACACTTGAATTTGGCTGGAAATCCCCCACGTTCCTCCCTCCTCTCTGGTCGAATAACTCCTCGACATCTGGTGACCTCTTCTGACCTCCGTCGTTAGCTTGCAATACCGACGACGGGTTTATCCTTCCCTCTCTCTTCCACATCGTGCCATACTAGCCGACATCTCTCCCTCCATCGTCCTCACCGTCCTACCCTCAATCGGAGTAGTTCTCTTCCACAACATCAACCATACCATACCCGATGTCCTCCTTATTGTTTTCAACCCTTAGAGTAGGTAGTTAGGTCTCTTTAGTTCTTTAGATTAATTTCCCTTATCAAAAATCCAAAAACAAGCCATCGACATTGCAGTTCACCCTCGTCTTCTCCACCTCCGGCTGCTCCTCCAGCGAGGCGTTTCCACCGCTACACCCCTCCATCTGCCTCGCCGAAACCCTCTACATCTCCACCTCGACTTCACAAACAAAAGCCCTCTCTTTATTTCACCATTCATGCTCTCACGACTGCCCCCGAACACACCCATCACCGGCTTCCATTCCCGTCACCATCCGACCACTACACCTACTCCCACACCACAAAACCACCACCATTGCATTCCTCGTCCACCGGCGACCCTCTTAAGATTTTTAACCGAGGCGGGAAGCCCGTATTCTTGTATTTCAGGTGCCAACTTCAGTCGCCATTACCGAGCGAGTTCAAGCTTGCTTGAAGCTTGCTTCAGGCCACGCAAGCCCCAGGCTCCACCTCCAGGTTGTGTGGAGTCATTCTAGACATCCTCCCAGGCCTTTGATTGCAGGCTTCATCCTCGATAGTTGCCTCAATTAGACGAGGCTTCATCCATAGCTGACATATGAAAGGGCTATGGGATTTAGTCCCACCTAGTGGAGCACAATGCCACCTGCAGCAGATAAATTGAATTTCTCGCATCAGTTTACTGCCTCAACTAACACTGGGGGTGAGGTCCCCGCACACCCCAAATGCCTCGCCCGTGACAACTCCATGTGGGCTTGGCTCCGAACCCGATTACCCGCCTAAGCTATACCACACCTTGGCTACTATCCACGCTGGTAGCCTTGGTCTCGGGTGCGCTCGTGCCCGATTACCCGAATGCCCAGTTGCCCCTGCGATGGAGAAACAAAAGGAAAGAGAGAGCAGGGAAAAGGGGGGTTTTGCTCCTGAAACCTTCCAACACTTAGGCAAAATCTGAGATCTCCTCCCTTATGCGTGAAGAGGCAAGAAAGACAAAAGTAGAGGACTGTAGAAGAAGAGAAAGAGGAGGGCAAGACAGAAGAAGCCTCATTGAATATTGTACCTTCTGTGCACTTAAGCCGTCTGATTGAAAGTTCTGTCATTTGATAGTGCACTATGCACTAAAGCTTGTGAGGATTTAAAGTGATTGATACTGTTCATCTATTTAGATTATTAAGTAATTATTATATGTATATCTAAGCTAATAATTGGTGATTCAAATCACTATTATTTTACTTTAGATGTCTTTTTGCCTCATTATATCCTTCATATACTCATGTTATACATTACATATTATTTTGGAGTAATTAATTGTGCTCATTTATATTATTTGTTGAGATTAATGCATAAATTCCATATTTGCTTCTTGTGTTCGACCTCGGATGCTCTTTTGAATTCGAGTAATAAATTATATTTGTTGATTGAGTGATTTAGAGGATACTGACTGCATAGCAATCATGTGTCCTAATTAACCTAAATAATATTTTGAACCTAGCTTAATTTATGGATATTGCATTCATATCTTGCATATCATGCAGCATCAGTCTATTTAGAATAAGATGAGATGTCCTGCTATTTAATGGCTTTTATTACTATTTGCAGGTAATAAAGTGATCCAGGATGAAGGAGATACTGGAATAAAGTAATAAAGGAAGAAGAAGATTGATCCAGATAAGAGGAGTGAGGAGGGTAGCCTTATCCCTACCCTTAGAAATCCTAGGACAACCTTCCCAAACCCAAAACCACCTCCATTAAGACACCTTAGCCTCAAAACCCAAACTTCTATCCATGTTCTTATCCACCCTATCCCTCACCCAAACGCTTAGGAACCAAAACCCACTTCAGAAAACCTAAAACCCACTCTTTAGCACCTTTTAGGACATCCAGACATCTGGGTGGATGTCTTATTTCTACAGAATATCAATCCAGGAAGCCAAAACTCATATTGACACAGAATTGGACGTCTAATTTATTGTCCAGATGTCCAATTTTGTAGTATAAGACGTCTGACCACTATCCTGGACGTCTAATACTGCTGTCTAGTTCCTGATTTTGGTGTTAGAAGCCCTAGCTTGCCTATTTTGACCTAAGAACCCCACCAGACACCCTAGGAAACCTAATTAGAGACCTCCTAAGCCTAGTCCACTATCCATAGCCTACTTATCCTATCCCTAACCCAATTGAACCATCCCACACCTAATTAGGTGCATCTACAGTTGATTGGGTGCACCTGAGCCCAATTAGATCCACCCAGGATCTAATTGACTCATACTTATTAGGGTTACCCTAGCCTAATCACATGCACACATCCAATTAGAATTGACCTAGACCTAATTAGGATCACTCCTATCCAATTAGACTTTCCTAAGCTAATTAGGTCCACGCCCACTTAATCTAGATTGACCCAACCTATTTAGCACCTAATCCTACCAAAACCCACAACCTAGCCCTACGAAAATCACACACCCACACACACCTTCCTATTTTACCCCTACCAAAACCAAGCACACTCTCTTGGAAACCCTAAAACTTGTGTCAAACCTAGATCCTAAAAATGTGACATTAGCTAATTTTGGAGCCACCAAAAGTGGCAACCAAATGGAGCCTTCCATAAGGGCAAAGAGAGAGCGACAAAATTGCATCATCTCCATCCATTCTCTCCACTCTCTCAACTTGCGGCCACACCTCCTCCTCTCCCTCTCAAGACCGTCCTCCTCATCCAAGGCTCCCTCCATGGACGGCTAGAAGAAGTCCTCCTCTAAGCTTCTTCAAGGGTGGCAAGAAGAAGAGCATGAGGATGCAACACCATGTGGGCGTGCCTTCTTCCTCCACCATAGAGGGTCCACGCCCCATTTGTTTTCCTCTTAAACGGCCATAGAGGAGACCATCTTCAAGGTCTTCTCAAGGACGGCCATCGGTAGAGAAAGGGTGCAACACCCTCCTCTCTCCACTTGGGTGCACACACCCATCCTCCTCTCTTTAGTGGACGGCCAAGAAGGCTTCTCCTTAGCCCCTCTTGGTTGATCCCTTTCTTTAATTTAGCTTTATTTCCATGTATCCGGATTTTATAGTGACTTAATTTTTGATGCATGATACTCTTGTCTAATGCTTTTATATGCATGCTATTATCTTCACGGCTTATAACTTTGATGCATGCTTTCATTTCACATTTCAAAATAAAGATCAAAAGCACAAAAAGACAAAAATATTAGGTTAGATTAAGCCGATCCAAATCTCGACTTGTTTTCACGCCTCGCAGAGACGAACGACCAGGACTCAAGTTTTAAAAAGAAAAGAAATCTATGCGAGTTTCGTTATTATATATATTTTTGTAAAGGGGATTTCGCGATTTCAAAATTCGCTATTTCCACGCTTGTCAAATGGTGCTGTTGTCGGAAAGGCAACGCGCGAGTTTAGATTTGGATTTGTTTAATTTTTTGTTGTTTTGATTGTAGGGGTGTCAAGACGAGGATCTGCACACACATGACCCATGGTGGAGACTGCAGGTATATTCTTCATCCGCTATTTGTTGCTTTCTTAGGTTCAAAAAAAATAAAAATATATATATATATATATATATATATTTCAAATTCAAATTTTTGGATTTACCAAAAAAAAATTTTTTTTTTTTGGTGTATGTTTTAACTTGGAAACTATTTAAACACACCAAAAATTAGATTTGGAAATCTGGCCAGCAAATATTGACAATTTCAAAAATTTATTTCCGTCAAAATAGGAATCCAAAAATCTTGGGATCTGGTCTGGCATTAGGTTTTCAAACGAGCTTTTTAGCGTGATCTTTTATTTGGAAAAATTCGCATTTTACGAATTTTAAAAATTCGTACAGTGGAAGGGGGTCAGGACAGTCTGTACTTTGATTTTATATAACTTTAAACATTAATTTTGACTTCTACATAAATCAGATCTCTTTTAAATTTATGGGGTTGGAAAGCCAGTGAAACCTAGTCTTTTCTATAAATTTTCAAGAATTTTTGGATTTCTTTAGCTATTGTTTTAAATTACACTTCTTGCAAAGGGTCCATGTAGTCTGTTTGACCCCCTGAAACATAAAAATTCATGAAAAATTACATAAAATAGTAAATATCTTAAAAAAATATTCTTTGAAAAACTTATTGAAAGAAGATCTCTACCAAATTTCATTTTATGTTGATTTATGTCCTGATTTGGGGAGTGATTTCAAGTTAGACTAAGGTCTGATTGCTGTTTTTAGAAGAAGCATAAACCCTAGGTGTTTCACATTAGGGTTTAAATTCAGAGACCCAAAACAAACCCGTCTAAGCCTGATTTGTGTGTGATTGCATATAAGGGGATTCGTTTTGATTGGTTGTCTACCCCTTCACCCAATTAAATTGAATTTAATTTACATTTCAACTTAGGAAACCAATTAGGTCTATTTCACTTAGTGGTGGTGTATTAGGACCATTATTTTCCTTAATTGGGTAGCACCACTTCTACGTTGTTGGACTTAAAAGCATCATATAGACCTATTTGATATTAGGGTTTCCACACTAAGTTAGAGCACATTTGCATGCCATACTAAAAGGAAATTCATATGACAATTTGGACTTGCAAAAACTGTTGCGTTCTCCACCACAACCTTGTTTGAATTGACTTAAACAAGGAAACCCTAAAAGAAAAAAAATTAATACAAGCACTTGAACCATAAAGCCCACTACACCAACTAAAGCTTGTATTGAAAATCCTTTGTTTGTGCACTTCACACTCTAAATCTAATTTTAAAGGCAACACCCCGAATCGCCCAATCACATTCCAAGAGCACTCTAAGCCCAAGCCTAAAACTAAGTAGACGTGCCCTAGGCAGGACTAAATTACTTGGTAACTGAAAATTAATTGGGTAAAAATCAAGGCCTTGTTTATTTGGACGAACTGGTGACAAGAAAGGTCGGTGTAGTAATTGCGTTAACCTTTAGTGGTGTCTTGCCGTGCAGGGTGTCCTGGGGGGTCCCACCATTATGGCCAGCCAAGTAATTCAAGGGTTGGTTTAACTAGTTCCATCTCAGGATACCAGGTTTAGATCCAATTAGGGTATACAATTTAAGGCTAGCTTGCTTGCTTGATTTGGGGCTCTCTTATCTTTCTTCCTAGGCCTTTGCCTTAATTCCACCAGCCCCTTGTAGCTGGTTGTGTCTTCCTAAGGAAGACTATCTCTTATCTCTATTAGTGTCTTTTCTCAAATATCCATAAACCCATATCACTCTTTTGACCCTCAGGGTCCTCCATCTCCCAACCCAACCATGATTTCGACTCCTCCTGGTTTGGTGACTCATCCTAACCAGCTGGGATATGATCATCCTTATCCCCCAGCTTATTTAGAACTTGAATCTCATGGATCCGACCCTTATCTAGATCAAAATCAATTGAAAGCCATAGTTGCCGAATTCCGGGAATATAACAAGGACTATATAGGTCAATGTGTTAAGCTTCTGGAGCAAATTAGATGATCTCAGGCACAATCTCAATCTTCTCACTCCTCCCAGGAACAAGAGACTGGGAACAACTAGCCTAGTGGGTCTAGTGACCCATATTTTGGATCAACTAGCTACTCTACTGATTCTTGCTACCATGGGGAGGCATCCTGGACTTAGCCAACTCAAAAGGCACCTTTGGACCTAATCCGTGATTTGGGTAGATCATTTGAGGAATGTACCATTTCTGATACACCTGTACCTGATGATATATCACTAAGGAATTAGAATAATGGATCACAAGTACAGGACCACATAACAGGTTCTCAATCAACTCCCTCCATAGTCAGCCCCACTCAGGGCAATACACCTATTGATTCATATTCAGATTCGTATAACCCTGAGTGGAGAGACAATCCAGATCTATCATGGCCACCACAAAGACCGACTTAGACTGAACATCAATCTAGGCCAGCTTAGTATTCCACTCAATCCACTTTACGGAAACCATCTAAGTCCAACCCAACCCAGAACCACCCTTGAAGATATCATGAACATTTTGTTAGACTTTGACAAGAAAAATGAAGAAAGACTGACTAAGCTAAAAAATCAAGTGAAATTTCAAGGGGATCAAATCAAGGGACTTCAAGAATCACTTTATCCCTGGATGCAAATGCCTTTTCACTCTTATTCTCCACCTATTCTTCTGACCCCTCCTCCAATCTATCATACATGCCATTGTGCGGGGGCCAAATCTGTGGCCTCTAAAAGGAAGAGAAAAGCTAAGAGCCCACCCAAACGATCTGATTTGGGCTCAACCAAAAATCATAAGACCAAACCCACATCTACCTCTGACTCAGACTCTAAGGGAAAAAAGAAGAAAAAGGCTTCTAAAGTTGATTTGACCTATTTATCCTTTCCTGAGGCCTTAAAGAAAGAGTCACAAAAGAAGAAAAAGACTTACACACCTAAAGAGGTGGTTTTATCAGCTGACATAAGTGCATTTGTTTCTAGCACTCTACCACCCAAAAAGACCAACCCTGGAAAACCTTTCATATCTTGTGCCATCAAGGGATTCACCTTTAATAGAGCCCTTGTGGATCTAGGGTCTTCCATTAGCTTGATTCCTACCGCCCTTTTTGATCGTACCAAACTTGGAGATTTGCACCACACACCTGTCACCATTAAAATGGCAGATGGCTCCATCAAAACACCTAAGGGGGTAGTTCAGGATGTGATCGTCAAAGTGCAAGGTCTTAGTTTTCTAGTTGATTTTATTGTTCTGGACATGGATATACCGGAGAAGCTAAGTAATTCACCCATCTTTTTGAGTCGACCTTTCTTGGCTATGACCAATGCACGGATTGACTGTTACTCAAAATGTATGGAGATGAGTAGCGGCAATGAGAAGATTCACTTAGATATTTATGTAGCCACTAAGAAAACAAAGTCGGGGTATTTTCTGGATGATACGGAAAGTGAGTTGGAGGGTAATTCGGAAGAAACATGGCAATTGACACCTGGGTAGAAGCACATGACCTGAATCAACAATCCACTAGATCACATAAGTCACCCTCAATACCAGATCAAATCATTGATAGTATGGTTGACTATCTTGATCGACCTAGCCCAATTCAAACCCTTGCCCCTTGTAATGAATCCCAGATTACCCAATTGATCAAAATGGTTCATGAAATAAAAGAAGCTAGTGTTAAAGAATATGATGATATAAGAAAAAAGCTTCATAGAATCCGGGACAAGCAAAAAAAATCAGAAACATTTGAATTTAGGTCAGGTGTGCCACAACCGATTTGTGATTTGGTGGTGGTCATGCAGGATTCTGTTGATCAAACACACGAGGTGGATGATATTGATAATCTTATTGAAGTTGAGAATGGTGATTTATTCGAGAATCTTGATCTTGATTTAGGGCCTGAGTACCAATCATTTCATTTTGAGGAACCAAGTATTAAGGGACCTGAATATGATTTTGTTGTATTTGAGAATACCCATGGAGACATTGATGAATTAATTCAAATGATCACATACACGGAGCAACAAAATCAAAAAGACTGTAACAACTCCTCAATCAATGATTCAGCCCATTCTAGTTTCATGGAGGGACTCACTACTGAATCTAATGACCAATTTCATCTAAGTTAGAAGGAAATATCCCCTTATGAAAAAGATATTCAAGAGATTGAAAGATTATTGGGGATTTCATATGATGAGTTATCGAAGGAAGATAGAAATTTTGGGGAATCATGTGATAATTGGGAATTGGCATTGGAAATTTTGGAAGAGATGAAAGAAGATGATACCCAAACATCTTTGGTAGAGATGGAGACTGATCGCTGGACCTTGATTTCCAGATCTGACCACACTACTTGGGTCATGCCTTCCATTCATTACCATTATCAAGACCCATATGACTTTACCCCACATGACTCCACCCATACCCCTACCACCCACATTCTTCATTACCTCTTAAGGATGCCTACACATTCATTTCTTCTAAGCACCCATAATTATCTGTCTTTCTTCTGTAGCATTTGACTGCAAATAATCCCAAGCCCCATCTACATATTTTTCCGATTATTTGGACTTGGAATTCATGGATAGCTAGTCCGCATTTGCAGCCCGCTGTTGGTGAACGAGATTAAAATTCTTATCATTTTACTCACCATTCTCAATAGTGTATTGACATATCCTTTTTGAGTGTACGGCTAGCTAGAGGTGTTAATCTCAGCACTTATATATAGCAATTTTATTTGTCATATTTTTCCTGCATATTCAATTTTAGGTGTTGGAATAAGTGGAACGTCAAAATTTAGGAGTTATTCCAAGTGATTTCTAACCTTTTACTCCCTGTCTTAATTTATTTTTCATTATATTCATGTATGAGGACATGCAAGAAAGTAGGCATGGGGAGTAGTAATTGTAAACTAAAAATTTTTCTACCAACACCTAGGAAAAACCTTTCGTACATCATGCTAATTGCACTTTTGGGTCCTTAAATTAAGAATAATCGACTCCACCTCCAATGTTCACATTGGAGCTAAAAATCGTTCGCAATAGCCACTTTCGACTCATCCATTCACCTTTTTGTTCTAAATTTAGGGTCAAGCTGAATATAACTTGAATTAGGGAAATTTTCGAAGTGCAACTTTGAAAAGATACAAATAGCATTTATATATATTGCATTCATGAATAAGATTTTTATCAAGAAAATGTCTTAAGGATTTCATCCTCTAATTGATTCCTGTAATCTGGAATCCAGTACAATTTTCACACACACGTAGAATTTGCAATGGATTCACGGTGAACATTGATGAATGTCTTTAGTCTGTTAAGAAGAAGCAATGCTTCTTCTCCTGAACCCCTTGACAGTGTTTTGGGAGTCAGATAGATTTTCTTCCAAAAATCCATCAAATAATGTGAGATGAGAGTAGAGTGTACTGATGCTCTAAGATTAGTGCAAGGAATCCAGAATCCTAGATAATTAGGTGATGATACTCAGAGATAAGGCATAGTTTTCGCTCTTGGTTCCTACATATACATTTTGTGTGAATTTTGAGAGTCACCAAATAAGGCAAATAAACGGAGAGCAAGTTTTCATAAAACTAGGGCTAAGGTGGATGGTTATGACCATTCTTTACAGAATCCTCGGCTGAAGGAGGGTATTGATGTCAAGGTTAGAAACACACCGTCCTATCTGTCTCTCCCGGTGTCGTGAGTAGGCATTTCCACCAAATAAGCCACCCAATGTCTCTTGAGTATCACTAATCCCTAATAATGCCTCCTCAATAAAGTTCGTGAATGTATGCTAGCTTGTGTTATGTTGAAAAAAAAAAATATACATAGAAAAAAAAGGGAAGAAGAAAAATGAATGGAAAAAAAATTGAAAAGAAAAAAAATAGAAAAAGAAGAAAAAGCAAGAAAAAGAGTGTGAATATTTAGTGTTTATTTCAGTTGCATTGAAGTAATACCACCAAATAACTTTGAGATCCACCAAATAAGGCCTTAACCTATTTTCCTATGTTTCTAACTACCCGAATACTGATCGAGGAATTTCAATTTAGTGTTATGGTTATGAAACTCAATTAAAGTGTTAATGATAAGTGAGACCACCAAATATGGATCATACATGAGAATCTGGTGAGATTGTAAGCTTTAAGAAAAAGAAAGAAAAGAAAAGAAAAAGAAAAAATAAAAGAGAAAAAGAGAGAATGAATATAAAGGAATCAAAAGAGAGCATAGTTTTCTTGTCTTTCTTTGAGTTGAGTTACTTAATAATTTGAGAATCTAGATTCTATAGTACTAATTTCTATGTAACACCAAGTGAGAGTGAGCCACTAAATAAACATATCCATTTCCCTCTGACATTCTTTACCTAAGCTTAAAGCTAGGGTGGAACTCAAAAAGAAATATATATATATATATATATATATATATATCTTGGATACCCTGAGGGAAGAATACCTATCCCACTAGAATTTTACTAGGGGTTAAGTACAGACTCTAGAGGTGAATCAGACCTTTCACTCAATTCCATTGCAAAAACTACATAGCTACACTTTCACGTATCTGGATTTGTAGATTTTTGGATGAAACAAAAGGAGAAAAATCTTTAGTCAAGCTCTTTGATAAAAAGAATAAGCGGTCCTTTAGGGATTAAATTTGTAAATAACTTAGTCATGCATTTAGCCTTGCATTTGCTAAGGACTAGCAAAGTTTAGGCATGGGGGTATGATTGTACAACAATCATGGGTCCTAATCAACCTAAATAATGTTTGAACCTAGCTTAATTTGTGGATACTGCACTCATATCTTGCATATCATTTATTGCATCAGTCTATTTAGAATAAGATGAGATATCCTGCTATTTAATGGTTTTTATTACTATTTGCAGGTAATAAAGTGATCCAGGATGGAGACAGTGGAATAAAGTAATAAAGGAAGAAGAAGATTGAGCCAGATAAGAGGAGTGAGGAGGATAGCCATATCCCAACCCTTAGAAACCCTAGGATAGCCTTCCCAAACCCAAAACCACCTCCATTAGGACACCTTAGCCTCAAAACCCAAACATGGATATCACTATCCATGTTCTTATCCACCCTATCCCTCTCCCAAACACTTAGGAACCAAAACCCACCTTAGAAAACCAAAAATCCACTCTCTAGCACCTTTTAGGACGTCCAAACATCTGGTAGGACGTCTGATTTCTATAGAATATAAATCCAGGAAACCAAAACTCATACTGACATAGAATTGGACGTCTAATTTAATGTCCAGAAGTCCAATTTTGTAGTATAAGACATTTGACCACTATCCTGGACATCTGATACTGCTGTCTGGTTCCTGATTTTGGTGCTAGAATACCTAGCTTGCCTATTTTGACATAGGAACCCCGCCAGACACCTAGGAAACCTAATTAGAGACCTCTTAAACCTATTCCACTATCCATAGCCCTACTTATCCTATCCCTAACCCAATTGAACCATCCCTTACCTAATTGGGTTATCTACAGTTGATTGGGTGCACCTGAGCCCAATTAGATCCACCGAGGATCTAATTGACTCATACCTATTAGAATTACCCTAGCCTAATCACATGCACACATCCAATTAGACTTGACCTAGACCTAATTAGGATCACTCCTATCCAATTAGACTTTCCTAATCCTAGTTTGGTCCATACCCACTTAATCTAGATTGACCCAACCTATTTAGCACCTAATCCTACCAAAACCCACAACCTAGCCCTACGAAAAACACACACCCACACACACCTTCCTATTTTAACCCTACCAAACCCAAGCACACTCTCTTGGAAACCCTAAAACTTGTGTCAAACCTAGATCCTAAAAATGTGGCATTAGCTAATTTTGGAGCCACCAAAAGTGGCAACCAAATGGAGCCTTCCATAAGGGCAAAGAGAGAGCCACGAAATTGCATCATCTCCATCCATTCTCTCCACTCTCTCAACTTGCGACCACACCTCCTCCTCTCCCTCTCAAGGCCATCCTCCTCCTCCAAGGCTCCCACCATGGATGACTAGAAGAAGTCCTCCTCCAAGCTTCTTCAAGGGTGGCAAGAAGAAGAGCATGAGGATGCAACACCATGTGGGTGTGCCTTCTTCCTCCACCATAAAGGGTCCATGCCCCATTTGTTTTCCTCTTAAACGGCCATAGAGGAGACCATCTTCAAGGTCTTCTCAAGGATGGCCATTGGTAGAGAAAGGGTGCAACACCCTCCTCTCTCCACTTGGGTGCACACACCTATCCTCCTCTCTTTAGTGGATGGCCAAGAAGGCTTGTCCTTAGCCTCTCTTGGTTGATCCCTTTCTTTAATTTAGCTTTATTTCCATGTATCCAGATTTTATAGTGACTTAATTATTGATGCATGATACTCTTGTCTAATGGTTTTATATGCATGCTATTATCTTCACGGCTTACAACTTTGACGCATGCTTTCATTTCGTGTTTCAAAATAAAGATAAAAAACACAAAAAGATAAAAATATTAGGTTAGATTAGGTTTAGGTTAGATTAAGCTAATCCAAATCTCGACTTGTTTTCACGCCTCTTAGAGACAAATGACCGGGACTCAATTTCTTAAAAGAAAAGAAATCTATGCAAGTTTCATTATTATAAATATTTTTGTCAAGGGGATTTCGTGACTATACTATGATTTCCGATGATTTCAAAATTCGGGATTTCCACGCTTGTCAGATACTACAACAAACTCATATTTAAGTCTCCTCATTAGCTCGCGCTCAAAATTTTGGCACCGTTGCCGGAGAACAACGTGCAATTCACCTCTATTCTCCTGTTATATTTTGATTATATTTAAGCACTAACTTGCCCTATTTGATTTCCTGTGATTCTGTGAAGTACTTCACATGGAGATCTTTCACGCAAATCAACCACTCCTAGGCAAGTAACTTTTCTATTTTTCCCTAGTCAACCTCTTAATCTTAGGAAGGCAAAAAAAAAGAATCAATCAATGAGGAATCACCTGCGTTATTTTTATAGTAATCATCATTTAAAATGGCAAGTTTCCTGATTTGCGAACAAATTTCATATCTGATTGAAGCTTGAGACGATTCTGTTTAGAAATTCCCTACCTTATTTGCCTATACCTATTAGGGACTACGCTTAAATTCTAAATCAGTTTGGGCTAACATCTTTCTTGCTTGAAGCCCAAGGTGAACAAGTTAAGATCAAATTGGATGCAGAATAGAGCCAATTAGGGTTTCAATTATAGGGTTTTGGAGTGCTAATTCACACTTGCCTGCATAAAAGGAAACAAACTCACCTACATTTGTGTGCTACCTAATCCCTTGGTTGAAAAGATCTAATCAACAAAAATCCTAAAATCAGGCTCTAATTTCACTTGAATCCTAAAATCTTGGACTTAATAGCTTGAGAGTCAATTCAGGGTGATTTATAGGTCTTGACCTAGATTTCATTCTGCCATCTTTAGGGCAAGTCAGGTGAAGTTAGTCTACCTAGTAGGCCAACCAACATCCAAGTTAGGTCATAAGTCAAATTAACTTCTAATCAAGTGGAATTAAAGGCACAAATTAGGACTTAAAATTGGTAGACTTAAAAGATCAAGTTATCTATTCTGGTCTACCTAGACCCTCAGTGACAAGGAAGGTTGGGTGGGGGAAACCCTGTAACCAGTGGGGATGCTCTACCGTGTAGGGGTCTTTGCGGGACTGTCCCTTTCTGGTTGCCCAAGTAATTCTCAGGTGGGCAACTTTTTGATCCAAGGGTATCATCCTCTCCGAACTTCTATAGACATCCAAAAATCTTTGGGTGCCTTGATTAGGTCAAATTTCACATCCAGTCCCTCATCTTTTATATTAGAACACATACACATATCTTCTTGGGAATTTCTATCTCATCTGATCAACTTCAAATCTAATCTTGAGTTTGATTCTGCATCTTGATTCCACCACTTGATTAAAAAATGTAGCCTGGCTGTATGGGAAGATTGTTTAGGAAACTTGAGTCCCAAATGAGCATGAAAGAAAAGATAATTGTGAATGCTTATAGAAACCATGAAGAATTTTGTAAAAGGGACATTCAGGATCAATTCAAGAAAACTCTGAGCCACATTTTGAATCGTATGGGGATGATATGGATACAACTAAACCATGGTTCAATCCAGGATGATATCTTAGCAGAACACATGGAATTGGTGAAATTACACAACAATGATTGTCTGCAATATTGGTCAAATCCTTCAATTCCGAAAGAACACCATAATTTTTTGGTAAAATGGGGAGAATTTCCGAATAAATTGTATAGATCCATTGATCAAAAATACCCATCAAAAGTTAAGATGACATCTTAGAGTAATTCCAGTAATCCATGTAATTTCCCAAATCCCAGGTTTGATAATCAAGCTTGTTATGGACCCTTAACCCAAATGGAACCTGATTCAAATTACGAACAAATTGACATTCTTGATTGAGACAGGTTGGGAGGATCCAATTACAGGTGTTCACAATTTTGAGCCAGCCCTAGAAAATCAAGAACTTGGTTCACCAAGCTTAGATTTCCTAGATGCTTGTGATACTAAGATTGAATCAGAACCTCTCATGGGTGTAAATTTGTCCCTTATTCTGATAAGGTGACTCTCGAGAGCAATTCTGACATCCCTGTAGAGCCCAACCTAGATTCTAGTGATCCAACCCACACCCTTAACCTAGAATCTAGATCTAAGCCTTATTAGGATGATTACAAGGCCCCATGTGATGGAAATCGGATTTTGAATCTAGATTATGATTTTGGGCCTATATTTGATGAGTGCACCTCTCCAACCTCCTCAGAGATACAGATTGATTTTTCGAAAATCATGCTAATCTATGATATAGAAACTGAGAAGTTGGAAGAGTTGGGAATCGATTGGATCTACCCTACAAGCAAAGAACCCAAGCCTATGTTTAATAGAGAAACCTTTTTGAGCTCAGAATCTGAAAATAGGCTAGATCCAAGTCAAGTTGTTGATTGTACATCTCTTGATTTTCTCAGTGGTGGAACCCCTGATCCCGAATCAAATTCAAAACATGATTCTCTCAAGTTCTCCCATGATTGCTAATCTTACCCTGATTTCAGAGAACTATTGTTTCCTGACAACTCTAAGACAATCTATGACCTCAGCATACATGATCCATTCTTTGACTCTGACTCTAAGGTCCCTGATCCCGAGATCATTAATTCAAAATCAGGTTCCACTAAGATGGAATCATTCCGTTTTGATCCTCAGGAATTAGAAATAGTAATTGCCGAGAGTGTCTGCAATCCAGAGTTTGAATCCTTCTGTGACTCAGATTTCCATAACCCTCTAGACACTCTTCAGGCATTTACATTTGATTTTGATGGCCATTATGAGGACTCTCTAGATGAACCTACCTTGGAATCCTTCCTAGAGGACACCTCACACATAATTTTTATTGATGCCACCTCTTCTACACATACAAAGCCTTCCAAAACCCGTTCTCAACCCTGACCAGCAACTAGACTCAATGTTTACTCTGATTCTCCTCTCGATGAGCCGATTGCAGATGATTCTCCTCCATCTTTTAATCGGGTATCGGATATCGATCAGACTGCAAATTACATGCCATCTTTCCCTGATCACCCTCGTAGAGACCTCACATCCTTCACAGATCCATTCTCTTTCGAGGATCCATACTCTGACCAGGTTGATCCGATTCAGCCAAACCCTAGCTTTTCACTTCCACATCTATTTGAGTCACAGAGTATATGGTGGGTTCTACATCTACTGATTCACATCTATCAACCCATTAGATTGATTGGGTTTAGGCTGCATCATCAGCCTGTTGACTTGAATAAGCACCTAGTTGGACCAACCAGGCTATTGATCAAGGTGCTTGTTCTACAAAATTCATCTGATTTGACCACTCCTCCATAACCATTTTCTGCTCGGCTAAAGGCATTAATTTAGTGCTTAACGGGAGGCAACCCATCATTCTGAAAAACCTGAGATCCTTCTGATTGTCCTTTTGGACTTCACATCTATTGCACTTCGAGTTCAGTTTTAGAACAGTCGACTCCACCTTTGGCACTTGTACCAGAGCTTAAAATCATCCATAACAATCATCCTGACCCGTTCGCCCACCCGATTATCTTGTTATAATCCCTGAATCCAAACTGATTTCATACCCTCCAATTTACAATGAGGACATTGCAAAATTTAGGCATGTGGGGTGTTAAAGTGCAAACATATAAAATTCAAAGTTCTGAAGGGTTCTCACAAAATAAAATAAAAAAATAAAAAAAAATTGAAAAGAACAAAAAAATGGAGAAAGGAGAGGAAATTTTGAGAATTAAATGCAAATCATTCTTGGGAGGAAAAGAGGAGGTGATTTAAATGTAAAAAAGGAGCAACAATTTGAAATAAAAAGAGTTATTCATTAGTAAAAGATTATGGAATCTATTTTAGTTCTAAACCAAACCAAAAGAAAAAATTAAAATCAAAACTACTACAGAAACGCGAAGATTAGTATGAGTGCTAATCTTAGGCCTCTTGGGCTATGTTTAGGCTTAAAAATTCATGTATCTGTTATGATCTGGATAGTCCTCAAGAGGTTGAGGAAAATGCGAAGTTTAAGTATTAGGTCTAAGGCTTAGGGATTATTCAGCCTCGTTAACTGATCTTTAGTTTGCGGGACTCGATAACCTAAGCACCCTAATCCACACACAGTCTAGTTCAGTACGCTTAATATCAAAATCACACAAAGCATTAATTCAATTCTGAAAAAGCTACCTAGATTAGGAGCAGGTTATCAACATAAGTTGATTTAGACAAGTTCCCAGCATGGAGAGGAAGGAAATTCACCTCGAAGATGTGCAATAACATGCCATCTCCTCGGTACTTGTCTCCTAGGATATCTAAATATCCAACTGGGGGCACGTAAGCACCTTGTGCTAGTTTAGGTGCCATGGGTGGGATTATCCCGAAATGTCAATTGCCAGGGCCTGAATTTAGCTATAGAACGCCATGGGTAGCACTATCTCAAAGTGTCGAAAGCTAAGGTTCTGGGGGTTGCCATGGGCGGTGTTATCTCGAAGCATTGAAAACCAGTGACCCTGCGAGGATTGATGATGGGAACTAGGAATCCGATACAAACCATGTTATAAAGCCAATCCGAAGCTAGAAATAAAGAAAAAGAGAGAAACTCTCCAAAAAATGCAAAAAATTCTTCTCTCTCTCTTACAAAAAATGCACTGCAAGCTGAACTAGGACTAACCATGTTTTAAGCACAGGTGCTTTAACTGCGAAGTTCAATGAACCTTAGGTTAGGTCCTGTGGGCCTTAGAAACCTTCACGGTAGACTGAGGTTAAAGCTGGTTAGGTCCGGATCTTAGCTTGTACTTGAGTACCTCTAGGCCTATTATTAGCATTTTGACCTATTCTACAAAAGAAAGTACACCTCAGAAATCTGATCATAAAAGGCATAGTCTAGAATTTGAGTTAATTCCATGAGATTTTGCTAAGGGACTAGCAAAAGTTAGGTATGGGGGTATGATGATAACATCATCATCAGCCATATCTAGCTTTATTTAGTCATATTTCATCATTAAATGCTCCTACATAATAGCCAAAAGATCATAATTCATTACATAATCATTTTGAGAGAAATACAGTAAAATAGGGGTAACAGCATATCTCAATTGCAGAGCAATCATGGGATTTCTCAGGGGTTAATCAAAGGTCAAATGATCTTAAATGTCTAACAATTGGGTCTGTGCAGACAGAAACAGGTTTTCGCTCGTTTCGAGAACTAAATGACATCTGAAACCCTAAAAATAGACTTTCTTAATCTACTGAGGTTCTGGTCAAGATAAAATTCACATAAACCCTTTAAAAATCATAGAACAATATTTTCTAGGGTTTGGTACCTTCAATTTGACTATTGAAACCCAATTTGACCTAAAATAGAGCTACAGATAGACTATTACCCTAATTTGGGTTTTTGAACAAATTATCTAGTCAAACTTGGTCAACTTCACCATTGGATTCTTTGGATCCAAATTAGGTTTGTACCAAAATTTGGGGCAAATCTAAGATCATCTTGACCTACCTTGCAATTTGGTCTTGTTTGAATCTTTTCTCTCACACACATGGTCCTAACTTTCAAAATCCTTACAAATAGGCTCCTATCTTTATCGTCACTCTTTGCAAATAGGTCCCTCCACCATTATCGTGGAGGAATCCTTCTCCGACGATCTTTGATTGAAGAGAATTCCTTATCTGATCAACGAATCCCTTCCAAAATTGGAAGGGAGATTCCTTGAGATGTTCTCTTTCCCACTACAAGAAATTAGGGTTTTGGTCATGGTTAAAAACCGTGACCAAATGACTTATAACCGTCACCAATTAGTGACAACAAAAGTTGTGTTGCAGAAGGGTCTTTGGTGACGGTTCCACGCAAAATCGTTACCAAAAGCTTTGCTGACAGTTCCACCCAAAACCATCACCAAAGACGCAGGGTTTCGGTGACAGTTTTAGGTGGAACTGTCACTGAAGCTCAGGGCTTTGCTGACGGTTTCACCCAAAACAATCACCGAAACCCGCCGTTAGCTAGGTGCTACAGCTTTGTTCATGGGGCTTTGGTGACGGTTTTAGGTGGAATCGTCACCAAAGCATAGGGATTTGGTGACGATTCCACACAAAATCGTCACTGAATCCCACCGTTAGTTACGTTCTACAACTTTGGTCATGGTTATAAACTGTGACCAAAGACTTTTTAGTCATAGATGTAGAACCATGACCGAAGAGAGAGCTTTCGTCACGGTTAATAACCATGACCAGAGGTTGGCGTGGAAGAAAGAGGATTCCTCTGGTCACAGTTCCCTAACCATCACCAAAGGGTCACCGTGACCAAAGGTTACCTTTGGTGACGGCTAACCAACTGTCAGCAAAGGTTCTCTTTGGTTACAGATTAAAAACAGTGACTAAAGGTCTCTTAAAATAAAAATATTAATGTGCACAAATCTATCCTGAATCTATGTGATATTCCCAAATCTCTTTGGTTACGAATTATTAAAGAAGCTCTATGCGAAGCTAGATAATTTGATAAGAAACTTTTGGTGGGGTAAAGGGAACATGGCCCAAAATCATGGAGAGTATCGTCAAGCATTTGCTAAGAAGTTGGATTTGATAGCAATTGAAGGTAGTGGCAAGCAACAAGCCCTGCTCAATGGCAAGGCATTCCGCCTGGGCAGCGTCATCAGCTAGAGACGAAGGTGATCTGGCTGTAAACAAGTGCTCGTCAGGAAGGGTGGCCTCAGCTACAATAACAACCAGTCCATCTTTGAAGGCCATGTCAACTTGAATAATAATTTCAGGTTCTTGTGAATTGTTATCCATCGGTAGGACATTAGAAGAATTGCAGCCCATCATCTGGTGATCAGAGGGGGAGTAGGAGAAGCAAGAAACTTGGCTTGGTTCAATGTCCAAACTAAATTTTGTGGAGTTTTCCTAAATTTAGCATCACATCTAGCTCTCCATATTTGGTAGACGATGCAGCAACCCAAGCAGCTCGAGATATTGAAGAGAATGTCATGTTTTAGTATGCTCTTAATCATTTGATCAAGCTGCAAATTGATTTTAGTGACATAGATACCTATGCCAAACCAAATAGCTCTAGCGAAAGGGCAATGAAGGAATAGGTGGTCTAAGGATTCTTTAGAGACTAGACACAGGGGGGCAAGAGCCATCACCACCCATCCTACTTGCTATGAGTTGCCCCACAGGAAGAGCACACTTGAGAATTCGCCAGATGAACAAAAGCACTAGTGGTGCCAGCATTGTCCTCTTCCATAGTGCATTGAAGGGGAAGTCATCAGTCTGCACATATCTGTCTATACAAATCTGTAGATAGGCAGATTTAACTATGAATTTACCCTTTGAGTGGGGCATCCAAACCAACATGTCAGGGAGATCAATACTGGGTCTAAGGTTGTAAATTTCAGCTGCATCATGTGGGGAGAACCAATCATGCAGTGCCTTTTGATTCCATTTGCCATCATGGTTTATCAGTTCATGTACATAGACAGCAGTGGGGAAGGAACCATGTGGAGGCTGCAGTAGCTGGTTACCTATCCAATGGTCTTCCTAGATCATCGTGTCCTAACCATATCCTATTGCCATACTCACTAAGCTTCCATGGGTTTTTTACATGACGTAATGGCTTTCCCCTTATGGATGCATAGATGCAAAGTTGTGAGAGAAGGGGACTGACATGACATATCCAACCTCTCCTGACTAAAAATGTCACCATGGAGTTCCTATCCAAATGTGACATGACATGGACAAGCATTTAGATAAGAATAAACATGTAAGCAAGCAATTGATGCACATTAACACCCCATTAGGGTTTTTTTTATAGGATGCCATCAGGCATAATTGTTAGTTAATTATTGTACGAATGCAGTTGTTGAAAGTAGAACCCTTCTTTTACAAAGAAGAAGAAGCAGCAACTATATTAAAGATAAAGTGAGTTTTTATAATAGCAGTCAACTATTAGTTATAATACCAACCTGCAATATTTTCAGGTTGTGAAGATTAAGTGCTCCTTTTTTAGGTTGACCATGGGATTAAGTAGATTAAGTACACGAACCACCTCTGGGATTAGAGGAAGTATCTGCTTTAATCAGGTAAGTAGTTAGATGATAAAAATATGCTCCAATGGCATTCGAAAAATGCATAAAAGTACATTAAAGTATAGGTCACCAGACAACGGGTACCTGCAGATTGGATGTCAACACTAAATTACAAACACAACTGTAAACAACCATCGACTCCTCAAAATCTTCTTTCAACGGCAAGACCTTCAGGAAGACGGGTAGCACCTGTGGACAAGAAATTAGAATTATGTACACAAATATTGTCCCAGGTGAGAACTTATAGACAGACAAAATACATCCTGTTATTCCACCTGATTTAGAGGAATAGACTCAGGATGCACCATGATCATCCTTGCAATAGCACCAGCAGCATTATCTCTTACAGCATTGTCAGGTTTAGAATCTCCAAATAGTGGATAAAGCCCATGTAACACATCGCCATAGTATCTAAAAATAAAAATGATGTGACAGGTCAAAAAAATAAAAATCTTCTGGTAGCACCTGTTATTCAGAGAAAGGACTGTTATATATAATCAGCTATGACATATAACAGGCTTGCTTTTTGGTAGCACCTATTATTCAGAGAAAGGGCTGCAACAAGACATCTATGGGGGCAAAGTGGATTGGATGTATTTGCAAAATTGGCTTCTTTTTTAGTAGCTAGTTGCATCTTCTACATCTTTTATCTAATTCTCATCATGTACCTATTTTGTAGTATCTTTTAGGCTTTTGGTTACTCCGTTTGTAATGATTCACCTAGTTTTACCAACCTATTTTAAGTCAGGTTCGTCCTATGGCCTATCTCCTTTGGCTCCTTCATGTTTATCTCCTTTAGCGCCTCCATATAAGACTATCTTGGTGGCAATCCAAAGGAGGGACGAGGTTTGTTTCATAAGGTATCTGTCCTTCCCAGATTTTCATAGCAGATTTCAGGAAAACAAGTTCGATGAACTTTTTAAAATTCTCCCATAAAAATCTCCAAATTATCCAGTTTTCATAGATTTTTCTTCAAATTTTGCAGTCTAATCCTTCTTGTATAATAGCTTTGCTCAAATTGGGTGCCAAAATTTTTTTATAAGAGGGGAGATGTTTGCAAAAGGATATCAGCATTGAATATTTCCTGTTAAGATGATCAGCCTTCAACACACTCTTCCATGCAACTTTTTCCCCAACAACAGGTGGAAGGAGCAGAACAGTTGGAAGATGGAACATCACCATCATAAATAGCATAAAATGGCAAAAAGTTCTTATCTCAGTTAACCTGATAATTATCATAACAAACATGAAACCCAGAGTTGTGGAATAAGTACTTGCAAAAAGACAGACCTACATGAATAAGCTTCTAAAGGCGAGACAGAGACTGACCCACCAAAAAGGAATGAATTTTCTTGGGCAAAGCAGAAATGACTGTACAATACAGCATGCTGAAATATGAAATTCCTTTAGAAGCAGCAAACCACTTCTGCAGCAGTTGCAAATTGTGTGTCTCCTTCCTGCCAATGACAAATTTTCTTCAATTCCTATCATCCAAATTACCATTCAAACATCAAAGCTCTCCTTGGGATCAGAACCAACAGAAAATCCAGATGAAAATCATACCAAATGATATCAAAGAACCTTTTGTAACGAAAGGAAACATCTACAAAATGTAATATGTGGTGTGTCTAAGAGACTGCAATTGGCTTAACTTCATGAAGCAGACATCTATAAATTTCTAGAAGCATCTATGCAGGACCTCTAATTGTTCGAAGGCAGGATGATAGCAAATGCTTTTCTATGAAAAATAACTAGATGTAGATTTAAAGAGATCTCTTCTAATTTCCTTATATTAGGCATCTTACAAGAATGTTTTTCTTTTTGCCTTTACCCTTTAAATAAATAGAACTTGTGAGTTTAAAATTTGGAATTACATAAATTGAAAGCAAAAGTCCAGGACTGAATTGAGGCCACCCTAATCAAGTCAATAATTCTCAAAGTCTAACATTAGTTACACAGGACATGGTATATAGCTTAGAATGCTTTTATCTTGAAAGCCTTTTTCTGTAATCAGCAGACAGCCTCCATAATGATTTAAACACCCAGTACCTTACTAAATTAGATAACTAGTGCCCTATTTTGTAACTCAACAAACTAAGCCACGAAGTCTTCTCTCTCCATGGTTTGCTGCCACATCACAAACAAATGGTGCTCAACAAATCTAACCCCACCAGTGATATAACAAGTATAACGCTTGGAGGTAGGATCTCATACAAAGCACAAGCACACCCAAATTATTCAAAGTACCCAACTTAAAAGGCTTCAGCTATACCTTCACTTCCACATCAATGAGAAAGTGATCTACTTTTTGAAATCTTGTAGAAACAATCTATTTCCAACAAGTAGGGAAAGAAAAAGGACAAGCAACAAGCCCTAGCAAAAATTATAGGGCCCCTAAAGTTGAAAAGATGAGCCACAAAGAACCATTAACCAGTGATGATTTGCATTGTTTGATTAGAACACCTTAATCAAATAGGCATGAGGAGTAGTGGATTTTCCTTTTAATGATTTAGTTTCCCTTTAGAAAGCCATTTCATGAATTTAACCTTTAGAGCAAGTGATCCAATAAAAAGAGAATATAAAGGACAAGCTGAGGGACTGAAAACAAGTGATAGTGAACTTGCAGTCTCTAGAATGATTTGCCTCATTTGCCAACCCAGCAAATAATGAAGTGATACTCACAGGAACAAAAAGACTTGAAAAATATCATCATTAGCCAATCTATGTTACCAATTAAACCTACACAAAGAGAAGCTTAGAATTGTTATGGATTAAAATTTTCATATTTGACAAAAAATAGGCAAGGTTGGTTATGTCGATTAAATGCATGGAGCAAAATCACATCAAATAGTTGGACATTAACAACCTGACGAAAAATCTCCAGAAAAAACAAGCAAGAGATCAAAAACAACTACATTGGACAAAGAACCATACCTTCAAGTGACACCTTATGTTGCAACAATCAACATATAGAAAAACAATTAGATGACAGAAGATTGCGCAGAAGAGACTTTTTATGCTACATTCAGCTTCCCTAGAAAAAGGTGCAGTCTAACTCTTAAAAGCCTCTTGTAATGCATAATGCTTCTCCACAACTGAAGTTCTGACTCTAGCCCTTACACTTCAATGAAGCAACTTCCATGTTAAGTGTAACTTTGGGTCAAGAATTGGAACTTCAACTAAACAATGTGCTTTCCTACTTTGAACTCGTTTGTTCCATTGCCATTCCAACTTGAATTAACAAGGAAAGATAGTTATTGACTCAACAATTACCTAAAGCAGAGAAATTTACAAGTGGCGTACATTAATGATGGGATTCTCAACTTGAGCAGAGAAAGGTCTCAACCACTGCTACTTATCCATTTCTTCATCTTTAGATAGTTTCTCCACATGCCCCCTCATGAATGGCCTTCTTTGAGGCTCACAAGTCGTATGTTGCATAGAGTTTAGTCTACTCCATTAGACCAATGTAGCATCCAACTTCAAATCAACTTGCTTTAGTAGAAAGGCCAGCTATTATTTAATACCATTTCTCCTTAGCATGTGGGTGTATGAAACTTAAAATCAATTGGATTGAGTGGAGAGGACCAACAGTTTATATATACCACTAAAGCATGGGTATAGATTCTCCACTGTCATCACCATGTGCAACCTATAAATGAGAAACATTTAGAATGAACTGATAACTTCTCAAAGAAATATATGCTTAGAAGGACCACATATAGGAGGGTGCATTTTCTAGTGAAGTTACAAAGCAAAAAGAGGTAATAAGCAACTACATGGAATTTTTTCCCTCCATTCAGATCTGTTTTGTGTCATCAATGTCACAGTTTCTGCTTCCCTCCCTCTTGTGTGTGTTTGCATGTTTGGGGGGCAGGGGAGGAAATGTCAGAGAATTTATTGCAAAGTTTTCTTAGAAATGATCCACCCAACTTTAAAGTCTTTAACCATATCAAAGCATTCCTAGACTTACCCCCTTGAAATTCATAGGAAGATCCCCCACACTAGTTGAAAGACCCATCCAACTTTTTGTCATGAAAAATTAAAACAACATCCATATTTAACTTCTGTTCAAGATTAATGAGCTATCCTTTTTCAAAGTAATAAAAAGAATAATGTTATGGTTCTTGGTTAACTGTAAAACTAACCTAAGTTAAGTTTTACAGGTTGCAGTGACACATGAATTATTGAGACCAACAGAGAGAACTCTAATCAAATTAAACCTTACATCATAAATCCTGCTCTTCTTGGAGTGATGGACAAGCCTGTGTGCTCACGTAAATTCAAGAACATGCCAACTGGTTAGAGTTCATGTAGAGACAAGATAGTGTTACATGTAGAGTCATAGACATTAAGATGTGGTTAATATTAATAGATAGGGTTTCTCCACTAAAGCCAACTGGTTAAAGTTGGATGCTCTTGCATGGCATGGGGGCCACAACAATCTAAGGTCAGGATTAAACTTTATGTTGCCCATCAATGTCTCCAAATATTGGATCATACAAACAAACAGTAAAGGAGAAATGAAAACAATGGTGATATAAATAGAATCTATATAGACGTGAATCATAGACCTTCATGGTAAAATGAAAAAAGCTAGTTAGTGCACAAATGATTTGCACTGTGTCAGAGACCCAACATGCATTCGCATTGTGTCAAAGAAGCTATACATTTTAGTGGTATTGGAACCAGACGCATAATTTTTTAATTTTTTTAACAAAGGATAGGGTATATAATCAGTGCAATGCGAGTCTTGACCTTTTCATTCCTGGTGACGTGTCTGATCTCCAGCCAAGGCAACCCGAGCAAGTACCTAAATTCATAAAGAAAAATGTCAAATAACCACATGAGCAGGTTTATAGTTTAGCATTTCTTTATCAAACAGATCGAGCATGAATATTACTTTAGCACTACTTGAGAGTGAACTAATGCACAATATGACTAATCAACATACACAACTACTGGAAAACACGATCACAAAGGCAATGGAAAGTACCGAGCCCAGGGAGCTGGCTCCCTTGTCATGCAGATAAGCAAGCCCTCGACCCATCCCAAGAATTATGTTGAATCTTTGTTTCCAGTTAGGGATCCATGTTGTTCACCTATTAGGTAACCGCTACAAAAAGAACAACACCACAAATCAGAGTTAAACAAAAAAGGGTGAATGAAGGAACAAATGGTAGGTAGATCTGATACCTGAGCTCTTTATATCATTATTATGGTACCTGTCCAATACATTCACCACAAATGCAAACATACTGATATCATTATTCCTTAAATTCATATACTACAAATGCAAACATACTCATATCAATATTTTCCACATTCATATACCACAAGTGCAAATATATATTCTACCATTCATATATATATTCCATCATTCATCACATACATGATACTCATTCATAAACAAAACACATGTATATATCACATGTTTGAAATGTATACATAAAACTAGATGTGAAAATAAAAAAAAATCCAAACAACTATGCAGTGGCTTTTATGTCACCAGTTCTAGAACCTCCGCAGTCATCATCAGGTGGATGAGGTGGGAAGTGAAAAGAAGCATGATCTACACCACCTCGTCCCAATGCACTTTAGATTGCCTAAAACTGTGCTTGCATCTGTGCCTGCATCTTCTCTCGTTCTTGTTGTGCTTCATGTCTCTGTCATTCTAGTATATCATTTATCTTGTCCAATTTCGACGTAACATCATTTAGTTTCTCTTGAAATGTCTCCATCTGTGTCTGTAACTGTTGTAACCTCTCTGAACCCCCCCATCCCTTTCTTCCATACCAACTAGTAATAGTCTCACTCTCACTAGCACTACTAACAAAACCACCATGCTCGGGGGGCATAACTATCCTAAATGCTTGCTCTGCTGTCATAAGCTGTAATGGGCTAGTCTCTGATTTCTCATCCATATCATCACTAGAAGGATGCATCAACTCCCTCATGCGACCCTACACATAGTTGAGCTTATGGTAAGTTCTCCTAAATGTTTATCACTAAGTTATTCATTACTTGTTTGAACAAGCTTGCATGTCTCTCTTGATATAATTGATCAATCCAAACATGGGGGCCATCAGCATTAGACTTGCTATGACTCCTCTCATAGATCAAAACACGATCAAGTTGTACACCGTTGGGTATCTGCCTGCATATTTGAGATGTGGTCATGAATTAAGTTATCCTAAATTTAAGTTTCTCTTATTTAAATCTCATAACTTGTAAGTTTTATAATAGATATTATAATCAATAATCTTTCTATCATCAATTAAGCCGATGAAAATGTACTTACATAAGTATCCCTCAAGGTATCTATGCTCATCTATCCCAAGCAGTGGGTTGTAGTTGGAACTTTCGCCCTATTAGCTTTAGTTTTCTTAGCTTGCTCCTGTAACAGCAAATTATGGAAATTGGTACTTAATCATTTTGCTGTTAGAATAAAAGTTATTAATATAAAATATTAATTACCTTCGTGTTTTCCTGAACCCAATATTCGCAGCACTCCACCCAATGACCAGCTTGTATTCCTGATGGCACATCTCTCAGTGCATCCTCATAATTCCTACCAATAAAGAACTATTTATATATACAGAAAAATCAGCAACACCTAAAAGTAAATTATATTATTATGAATTCTAAATCTATGCTTATGTCTTGGCTTTTAAGCTCTTCTCTCCAACTACGAAGTGCCCTCCTTGCTGCTTGGAGAATATATGCAATCGTCATCGGATTTGTTCCCCAATCATACATCAACTGCATTTTATATTATAATGAATAAATAGATAAAGGATTTTAAGTAAAACAAATGAATGACATAACAACAATATCATATTAATACCCCTAGCTCACGAATGAACTCATCCTTATGTTGCTGAGGAACCTGCCTCCAATCAAAAGAACATGGGGGTATCAACAGTCTCACAAGTGTAGGGATCCTACTATTAAAGGGTGCATAACGTGAACATCTTCTGCTACAATTTACATCAACCGTTATTCGAGTCCCTTCAGTTAATTTTTTCAATTCCAAATTCCTTATCTTTCCCCTTGGCTTTGATTTTATTCCTTCAGTAAATAAATAGTCAAAATAAAATTGTTATAAAGAAATAATATCAAAGAAAATTAATGTGAGAATTTATATACCATTAGACCCTGCTTGCCTCTGCTCCTGAGATTGGCTCCGTGACTAACTCTGTGGTTGACTATTCTGCTGAGATTGGCCATATAACTAGATCTGAGGAGGGTCTACAAATTGAGATGGTGCTTGCTGCTGGGATCGACTTTGGGGAGGGTGTAGGGGCTGAGATAGTGCTTGCTACTAGGATCGACTCTGGGGAGGGTGTAGGGGCTGAGTTGGTGTCGGGTGTTGGGACTGGCTCTGGGGAGGGTGTACGAATTGAGCTGGTGTCCGCTGCTGGGACTAGCTCTGGGGAGGGTGTAGGGGTTGAGCTGGTGTCTGCAGTTGGGATTGGCTCCGGGGAGGGTGTAGGGGCTGAGCTGGTGTCGGCTGCTGGGACTGGCTCTGGGGAGGGTGTAGGGGCTGAGCTGGTGTCTGCAGTTGGGATTGGCTCCGGGGAGGGTGTAGGGGCTGAGCTGGTGTCGGCTGCTGGGACTGGCTCTGGGGAGGGTGTAGGGGCTGAGCTAGTGTCCGTAGCTGGGACTGGCTCCGAGGAGGGTGTAGGGGCTGAGCTGGTGTCGGCTGCTGGGACTGGCTCTTGGGAGGGTGTAAGGGCAGAGCTGGTGTCCGTAGCTGGGACAGGCTCCGGGGAGGGTGTAGGGGTTGAGCTGGTGTCCGCTACTGGGACTGGCTCTGGGGAGGGTGTAAGGGTTGAGGTGGTGTCGGCTGTTGGGACTAGCTCTTGGGAGGGTGTAGCAGCTGAGCTGGTGTCCGTAGTTGGGACTGGCTCCGGGAGGGTGTAGGGGCTGAGCTGGTGTCCGCTGTTGGGACTGGCTCTGGGGAGGGTGTAGGGGCTGAGCTGGTGTTCGTTGCTGGGACTGGCTCTGGGGAGGGTGTAGGGGTTGAGCTGGTGTCGGCTGCTGGGACTGGCTTAGGGGAGGGTCTAAGGGCTGAGGGTGTGTGTGCCTAGGTGGAAGCTAAGATTAAGGCTGTATTTTGTTGAGGTTTATACTGAAGCCTAGATTTTGTAAGAGTATGAGGTGGGATCATAGCATGTCGAGTATGAGATCGAAGTCAAGTATGAGGTAGTGGCATGGGGGAAGGCAACTGTAGTTGATTGTCGTGCTGTGAGTGGCGTTGAGGTTCATGTTGGGGCTTAGGCTGGGTGTCGATGCCACCCTTATGTCCTTGGACTTGGTCATCTGGCTCAAATGAGGAGTCATCACATCTAGAATCAAGACAACGCTTTTTTGTATGCCATCAACTTCTTAGGTGCCATCTATAGATGACAAAGAAATTATTAATTAAAAAAAATACAATAGAAAATTTACTACTGAATGTGACCAACTTATTTACTCCAACTTGATGCCACTTTGTATTAAATTTCACTTTGATTATTCCAATAGAATAATTTCAATTTGATTATACTTCATGCCACTATGTATAGAAAGCACAAACTTGAAAATAGAAAGCTTACTCTTATATGATTCATTCAACAAAAAATCATAACTTTGGTTACATGAAATAAGAGAGGAGCTACAAATTATAAAAGGATGATGTCATACTTTTTATATAATCAACTATAATGAAAGAAGTATGCCAAAGTAAGTAAAAGATCAACCCAATACAATAAGAAAACTTGCAAGGGAGAAAATATATGAAAAAAATTTTAAGAAAGAAATAATTAAACTATACAAAATAGTTTAATTGAAAACGTTTATCTCAAATATGAATATCTATTGCACCATGACCTATTCCTCCATCTTGTAGCACATCTTGATATGCTTCAGAATCAAAGTCAAGATCCTTATCATGTTCTATATCATAATAATCACGTGGCATTGTTCTTATTGGTACCATCCAACCATTTCTACTATTATCAAGTACGTAAAAAACTTGTTCAACTTAACAAGCTAATGTAAACGGTTCAGATGCTTGAAGAATTGTATGATCCTTGTTCAAACTTATGAAACCAGTTTCTTTGTCAACTTCAACACCATATCTATTGTTAAAAATATCAAACCAGTCACAAATAAAACGACTAGGCAATCATGACTATAGCTGACTTCGACAATCTCTTTGATTTCCCCATAGTAACCATCACAACCAGTTTGTATGCCATCACATTTCACAATAATGCCTGAATGTTGTGTAGCCTTCACATCATCAACTGATTGCACTCTAAATCTGAACCCATTTATTATATATCAAGAGTGATAATGTGCATGACTTAAAGGTATGTTCATCATTATATCAAAATCTTCTATCCATTGCGGATCATTATTTTGCTTCATTTCTTGCATACGAGTTCTGAACCAGTCAATGAAGTCTTCTTCACATCTAGAAATGTGCGAAGATTGTCTAAATTCATCGTAAAAATCCATTATCTGCTTTAATATATATATGAGCTAATCGTCGATCATGTTCAAACATTGGTTTAAATTCCGTCTGTATGATTGGCCTTCCTCGGATATCAAATACAGAAAAATAATCTTTCACATTTTGTCTATCATCATTCCTTTCCAATCGATTAAATCAATTATCTGGATCATCCATATACATCGCACAAAAGTTGATGCATTTTTCTACAAGATACCCTTCGATAATTGAACCTTCTGGCTTAGTCTTATTGAAGGCGTAGTCTTTCAATTTTTTCAAGAAGCGCTCAACTGGATACATCCACATATACTGAATTGGTCCAGCAATTCTTACCTCGTTCGCTAGGTGGAGTATAAGATGTACCATGACATCGAAAATGCAGGAGGGAAAAGTTGCTCCATCTGGCATAGTGTGATCATAATTTGCTTGTCCCAATAGTCTAACAGTTGAGGATCCAATGTCTTTGAACATATAACCTTGAAGAATCGACTTATCTCTGTCACAAAGTTAACCACTGGTTGAGGAAGCACTCCACAGATTGCTAATGGAAACATGATCTGCATGTAAACATGGCAATCATGACTCTTTAACCTACTTACCTTCTTCAATGCTTCATTTACACATGTAAAAAGTTGTGATGAGAATCCATCTGGAACCTTGATATTTTTAAGAAAAGATAATATCTTCAGTCGTTGCTCATCCTTCAAAGTATATAATGCCTGAGGAAAGTCATAACTGTCATCATCTTTATGATTTACTTACAACTTAGGACGAATGCCCAACATCTTCAAATCAGTACGGGTCTTCAACGTGTCTTTTGGACTATACGTTAAGTTTAGCAAATCTAAAATATTATCCATAACATTCTTCTCGATATGTATCACGTCAATATTGTGACAAACTGTGAGATCTTACCAATAAGGGAGCTCCATGAAGAATATGCTTTTCTTTTTAAATCCAGAAGTACGTAAGTCTTTATGATCTTTCTGAAATAGACGACCCAATCGGATATTACCAATCTGTTGTAACTTCTCCATTATCTTGTATCCTGACAACTTGATTGTATCTGTTCTTCGAAAATTTTTTGGATTTTTGGATGAATAGTGGCATGATTTACCATGAAATTTGTCTTTAAACTTGGATTGTTGCCATCTATGTTCAATTGGTAGGAATCACAATGCCTTAAATAACACAATTTTTTGCTTTCAGGTAAACGCAAGTAATGAATATCATCCATACATACAGGACATGCCAACTTGCCTTTAGTACTCCAACCAGATAAATTTGCATAAGCTGGGAAATCATTAATAGTCTACAACAGTGTTGTATGCATCTTAAAAAATTGTTCTCTAGCCGCATCATATGTTTCAACCCTGTTATACTATAGCAATTTCAACTCATCGATGAGTGGTTGCATGTAAACATCGATTGCATTTCTTGGTGCCTTCTTCCCAGGGATGAGAAGCGTTAACATCATAAACAAAGATCTCATACACATCCATGATGGCAAATTATACGTAAATATCACCATTGGCCATATTGAATATGATGGATGCATATTTTTGAAAGGATTGAATCCATCACTTGCGAGACCAAGCCTAACATTACGTGTTTCCTCTGCAAATAGAGCATGTTTGTTATCAAATGTAGCCCACTCGTCAGAATCTGTCGGATGACGCATAAGTCCATCTCATGATTTATTATTATGATGCCATGTCATCCACTTTGCATCTTACTCGACATAAAAAGGCGTGGTAGCCTAGGAATCAAAGGAAAGTAACGCAGTACCTTCCTTGATCGTGCATTTGAACTGGTACTTTCTTCATATCTTCCTTCTCCACATTGCAGACAACTATTCAAGCATGCATGTTCTTTAGTGTACAGCATACAGTCATTCTTGCAAGCATCAACCCTTTCACACTTCAAGCCAAGTATGTAAAACTGTTTCTTCGCACCATACCACTAAGAGGAAAATCTTTGGGATTATGTAACAACTCTTCTATGAACTTAAGGACATTAGACATTAACTTAGATGTTGCCTTATTCATCACTTTAATTTGAAACATTCTCAAAAGAAATGACAACCTTGACATGGAATTAATTCCAGGAGCAACGGGTTCCTCTACTACCTTCAGTGCATCATAAAAATTATTACAATCTCCAAACATATTATCATTTTCATGACTATCAGCATTTGCAGCTCTCATCTCTTGTAACATCTCTGCAACATTATCACCTCCAATATCTTTAATGCGATTCTCAACATCATTATCAATAGAAGGATAAATGATTTCTTCTCCATGCGAGGTCCAGACTATGTAGTGAGGCCACCAACCAGTACAAATTAGATGCTCAAGTACTGTGTTACGATCATACATGAATCCATTCAAACAACTTTTGCATGGACAACAAATTCTCTCGTAGAAGTCTCCTCTTCTATATTGCTTCCTATCTTCATGGAATGCCCAGACTAAGAATGAAATCACTCCGCTCTTATATTGAAAATAAATAGAAATCCTCAAACCAATCCAAGACTTATCCATGGAAACCTATAATCAAATGAACCCACGAACAATGAAAGTAAGTTACATAAAGAAACATTAGATATTTAACACCTAAGTTGTGATAAAATTTAAGGTGCTTCTCCAATATATCCCCAAGACTAACCTCAACTAGATTCCTTTAACACCCAATTTAAGGTACTTAAGAAACCTAGGTAAGTTTAGTTAGTATACCAGAGAAGAGCATAAAGATGTCACCGAGATTTCTTCAAACACAGAGTACATGTAACAAGTAACACCTAAGTTGTGATCAAATCTTCAAGAACTCTCCTTAGTTCGGAACTTTACCGAACTAAGGATGATCAAAACTTATGACATATTATAAACACAACACATCATGCATGTATGTGAGATACACATACATTAACGCATTATCCGTATGACATGATTATAAGTATTGAATGACCAGGTATACTAATATAATTTTTCCTACTCTTTCAACTTGTGCCCTAAGGGCTATATTTCTTATTGGTTGTCATCGAGTGCATCTAAGGTTGTGCAAGTGTGGATATCTACAAATTGCATAAATAAATACTAACAAAGAAAAGAACAGTAATAACATAAGTCAGCATCATAAATGTACTACTACCAAGAATGGAATATCTTAGTCAATTTGAAGTAGATTCGGTCCAGATCTACTTGTTAAAAGGATGATTATATGGATTCTTATTTAGAATAATATGGCAACTGGATCTAAATTAAAACATCCAAGATTGCTTAACCCTCTCAAGCGTAACACCTCCCATGCCAGTTTTCCCATCCAAGTTGAGCCACCAGTTTACCTAACTCAACCTATCCTACTCAACCTGCATAATGATGCTCCTCTCTTCCACCCTCTCTTCCCAACATTTACAATTCTATCGGGATAATATAAATGTAGCAATAACATTCATAAACTTTCAAAAGTTGATGATGTACACTAGGAAAAGAAAACAAAGGAAACAAGTTGTTTTGTTTTAATTGACCAAAAAAACCCAACCAAATCAAGACGTATTTGAATTGTATCAAATGATAGGATAAGTTTTTTAGAATAGTGGACACTTGGATTATATTACGTGAACTTTAGGGTAAATTGTATTCAGACCTTATAAGCAAGACCAATTTTTCATTTGCATCCAATACATGATTGCAAGACAGATACCCTTTACCCACAGAATATTAGATGCGTGGTCCACCCTAATGCATATCAAAGGATCCAAGTCAATTTGTCTTTTTTCTTCTGCTATCCAGATGCTCTTCCATAGCCTTATCGATGCAGCCAAGGGACGTTGCCTAGATCCAAGCTTGGAATTACATGAAGGGCCACACTTTAAAAGATCTAAGCTTGAAAATAATTACAAGCCTCTCCAATTGGGTCACATTTATGTAAACTCAACTCTTACCGAATGTAGCAGTGAAAAAACTTAAAGGCTCACTTAATAAAGGTTTAAAGTTCAAAACTAGACAAACTTTAGAAAGATGTAGGGTTCACAAGTGATGAAGTATGTGATGGATTAGTAAATAATAGAAGTGATGATTAAATTCTTATATTATTCTTTCTTTTTTTTTTTATTTGTATTACGAGTAGATTAACGAAAATAGATGCAATATATAAGTGGATATGATGCAAGTAATTTTTGTTTTCATTTGTAATAAAAATTTGTCAAGGTAGATGTAAAGTATACTTTGAGATGATGAAAGTAAAAATAAAAAAAATTATATGATGTCCCTTAATACCATATGTTATTCATTTATGCAGTAACTACCCTTGAGGTAAAAGATAATGCCTCATTTTTAATTCTATGACAAATGGACCCGTAGGAGCAGACCAACAACGCCTGCATCTTCCTTCAGTCCCCAAGTTAAATGAACAGAATAAGTATCCAAGCTTGAAATCATATTCCTTACATACACCTCCTTGCTGCCACCCAACTTAATAGCCATTCATAGAGACATCACACCTTGACACCCACCTCTTAGCACACAGTAACCATGCATATGATTATCAACTCACAAGAGATGGTCAAAAAGGCCATTGACAATTTTAATTACTTCTTTGCAGAATGTTCCATTTCTCACGACTAACACTTTTTTTTTGTAGGCTATAAGCTTCGATTCCTATCTCTCCATGGATCAATGGCATAACATTTTAAGTAGACCGCATGCTTGACTCTTCCATTAATAGCTTTGGAGGTACCATCCAGATTCCTCCCCTCTGGGATCAGCTCCAACCAATGGAGATCTCCCCTCCTCCCATCACAATCTCCCTTAGCCTTTTGCCCCCCCCCCCCCGACCCTCCACCACCTGCGCATTGCAGTTGATCTGGAACTTTATTCCCTTATACTTTACACCTCATTAATTACATGATACATCCATCCACCATGTCCACCAATCAACAACCCCCTTGGAGATATTTCAAAGCACACACACACACCACCAAATAGCAACAATAAAAGAATCAAACACACAGAGCCTTGTAAAGACCTAAGATTGGAAACTCATCATGTGACCTCAAGAAAACTAGAAGAGAAAAAAAAAAGAAGGCCACAAGAGGATATCCTTTTTGTCATGAGCAACAAACACCCTCTTCTTCTTCATCTCCATACTAACAAAACACATCATGGGTAGAGGGATTAACCATCTAATTATGGTATGGTCTGTGGCAAAACTACCATGATGTAGATAAGATTATCTAAGAAGCTTCCTAGTTTCAAAACTTGTTCTCATAGCATCAAACACCTAGCGTGTGTGTAAACCCTTAAGCCAATCCAAGTTCAATAGATCTCATTGAGCCACCACATAGCCAATAAATCCACCAAGTACTGCAACAACAATAATAATAGGAGATCAAGAGAAGTGGAGTTGGAGGAGGAGGTATGAAGTAAGCAAATAAATAAAATGAAGAGTGGCAGATTAACCCTACTTGTAGTAGCAGCAGTGGTAATGGAGGTGTTGCTGGGGAAGATGAGGGAGGGAGAGAGGTAGCAGTCTTGAGGGGGAGGAGACGTGCTGCTGGGGAGGGGATGCTCAGGGGAGGTGCCTTCGTTAGGAGAGGGAAGGGGGTTGGGGATGGTCTGTGGAGGTGACATCGTCAAGGATTTAGTCGGACAGTCGAGGGTAGGGGAAGGTAATGGCAGCGGGAGTTGGTTTTCGGTGGTGATCTTGAGGGGTAGGCGAGGTGCTGTTGGCGACCATGAGGGGGAGTCAGGACAAGCACCGTCGTCGGGAGAGGGAAGGGGGTAGGCGATGGTCAGGGGGGTTGACGCCGTCGAGGAGGGGCCGGGGAGTCAGGGGAGGGGGAAGGTGATGGGGGCAGTATTGGGTTTTTGGGGAAGTCGGTGGCGAGGAATTTCGGAGGAGGGTGCGTGGGAGGGATGTGAAAATTTTGAAACCGTCTCCAAAGGGAAATGCAGGAGGGGGGAGGTAGGCGAGGGAAGGCTATGGTGACGGTTTCAAGTGGAACCGTCACCAAAGGAAAGGATATCGTCATGGTTCCACTTGGAACCGTCACCAAAGGTATCCTATGGTCACGGTCCCACTTGGAACCATCACCAAAGCAGAAAGCAAATCTCACTCTCCCTCTATGGTCATGGTTTTGAGTGGAACTATCACCATAGGTCACTTTTGGTGACAGTTCCCAAAGCCATCACCAAATATCTGTCACCAATTCTCCCTTTCCTAGTAGTGTCCAATGGATCAAGTTTCAATCTCCATAACCTTCCCAATCTCTCATGTGAACTAATGAGATATTCGAGTATCTTATGAGTTTCCAACTACGGCGAGCTTTCCAAGCTCGCAAAGCTTGATTCCCAAGCTAAACAGACTCCCTGGGGCCTATATAAGGATCCCCTTGGCCTGCCCATCCTTCTGACACTCGAATTTGGCTGGAAATCCCCCACGTTCCTCCCTCCTCTCTGGCCGAATAGCTCCTCATTGTCTGAAGACCTCTTCTAACCTCCTTCGTTGTCAGCTCGTAATATCAGCGATGGGTTTATCCTTCCCTCTCTCTTCTACGTCGTGCCGTACCAGCCAACGTCTCTCCCTCCGTCGTCCTCACTGTCCTACCCTTATCGGAGCAGTTCTCTTCCACGACGCTGGCCATACCACACTCGGCATCCTCCTTATCCTTTTCCGCCCTTAAAGTAGGTAATTTGGTCTCTTTAGTTCTTTAGATTAATTAACCTTATCAAAAATCCAAAAATAAGCCCTCGACACCATAGTTCACCCTCGTGTTCTCCATCTCTGGCCGCTCCTTCGACGAGGCGTTTCCACCGCTACTACCCTCCATCCGCCTCACCGAAACCCTCTACACCTCCACCTTGACTTCACAAACAAAAGCCCTCTTTTTATTTCACCATTCACACTCTCATGACCGCCCCTGAACACACCCATCACCGGCTTCTATTCCCATCATCGTTCGACCACTACACTTACTCCCACACCATAAAACCACCACCACTGCATTCCTCGTCCACCGACGACCCTCTTGAGTTTTTAACCGGGGCGAGAAGCCTGTATTCTTGTATTTTAGGTGCCAGCCTCAGCCGCCATTACCGAGCAAGTTCAAGCTTGCTTGAAGCTTGCTCCAGGCCACACAAGCCCCAGGCTCCACCTCCAGGTTGCACAGAGTTGTTCCAGACATCTTCCCAAGCCTTTGATTGCGGGCTTCAACCTCAATAGTTACCTTAATTGGACAAGGCTTCATTCGTAGCTGACATGCAAAAGGGCTGTGGGATTTAGTCCCACCTCATGGAGCATAACGCCACTTGCAGCGGATAAATTGAATTTCTCGCATTAGCTTATCGCCTCAAGTAACACCGGGGGTGAGGTCCTTGCACATGCACCATGCCTCGTCCATGACAACTCCACGTGGACCTGGCTCCTAACCTGATTACCTGCCTAAGCTATACTCACACCTCGGCTACTACCCACGCCAGTAGCCCTGGTCTCGGGTGCGCTCATGCCCAATTACCCAAATGCCAGGTTGCCCTTGTGGAAGAGAAAGGAAAGGAAAGAGAGAGAAAGAGAGAGCGGGGAAAAGGAGGTTTTGCTCTTGAAACCTTCTAACACTTAGCCAAAATCTGAGATCTCCTCCCTTGTGCGTGAAGAGTCAAGAAAGATAGAAGAAGAGAAGGGATATAATAGACGAAGAGAAAGAGGAGGGTAAGACAGAAGAAGCCTCATTGAATATTGTAGCTTTTGAGCACTTAAGTCGTTTAGTTTAAAGTTCAATCGTCTGATAGTGCACTGTGCACTAAAGCTTGTGTGGATTTAAAGTGGTTGATACTGTTCATTTATTTAGATTATTAAGTAATTATTATATGTATATCTAAGCTAATAATTAGTGATTCAAATCACCATTATTTTATTTTAGATGTCTTTTTGCCTCATTAGATCCTTTATATACTCATGTTATACATTGCATATTAGTTTTTGAGTAATTAATTGTGCTCATTTATATTATTTGTTGAGATTAGTGTGTGAATTTCATATTTGCTCCCTGTGTTTGACCTCGGATACTCTTTTGAATTAGAGTAATAAATTGTATTTGTTGATTAAGCGATTTAGAGGATACTACAACGAACGCATATTTAAATCTCCTCATTCGCTCATGTTCAACAACTTTTTTTTAGGGTCCTTGCTATTTTTCCTTTATTATATAATTAACCCTGTATTAATGTTATTCATATATTAATTAGCTAAGGAAACTAGCTAATTAAGATAAATTAGGAGCCATGATGAGTTCCTCATCATACCCTAAGCCAAAGTTTTGCTAGTCTCTACCAAATTAACAATGAATATGATGAATTGAAACACCAAAGTAATTAAATAAAATATACTTAATTCTTAAATAAAGAAATGATTAGGTCAGAAGAATTTTAAGATTTTTATATTTTTCTATTTTTATATTATTATAAATAAGTATCCATAAATAAAACAGAGCATTTGATGGGAATCCTCTTACAATGGACCGAAAACCCTAAATATCCTTCAAAACAGATACTTGTGAAGAACAGACTCCTGTCGAGAATTCAAAATCCTAATCAGAACATTTGGTACCCGTTTTATTCTCTATACACCACTTTAAACCCTAGAAAACAAAGAAAAGATGGGTAATGTGACAAGACTCCAAGACTGGAAATCAAATTTTAACTTAAAAATTCAACAGACACAGGTCAGTCCTTAAGCTCATGAATCCTGATTTTTACCTACCTAAGCTTTTGTAAATTAACTAAACACCCTTTATAAACCAAATTTAGAAAGAAAGTAAAATCCTAAGCCAACCAGTCCATAGCATCAAGGACAAACTTCTAGACCCAGGGCCTTGTCAATCTGTCTCCTTTAAGCCTCAACCGCTAGTCTCCAAAACCAGATTTCTTAGGCTTCATTGCCCACTCAAGGTTTAGTAGCTATGGGGTTAAAATGTTCGTGCAGGTGAAATAGATTTGTCCTACAGGCATCCAAAGTTGCAAAAATCCAGACCTCATGACATCTAGATCCCAATCTAGGTTATTCCAATTCAAGCCTTTGGCGTGGCCTTACTCAGATTTGGTTGCTTTCTCCTCACCTATTTTTATCCTAAGGTCAACACTCTAGGTGTATATTTCCTCGGTAGACCACTGGGTCTCTTATTCCTAATTTTTATCCTCATATTTTTCTAATCCATTTTCTATAAGTTCAAACACCCATTTGTATTGAGGTGTTTTTACTAATAGAGGAGGGTAGCATCCATTTGTAGCGAGATGCTTTATTTGATGGAGAAAAATGTATAAGCACCATTTGTATCGAGGTGCATTATTCCCGGGTGTATATATATTTTGTCATATATATTTTTTTCTCACCTTCTCATATTTCTTACTACTAGGTAAAATCTAGAAGTCCTTTTTTTAAGTAAGTCACACATCCTTCACTCTTTGAAGAGCATCCCCTCAGAAATCCTTGGAATAAAGAGGATACAGAACTGATCTCTTGATCTATGTGTTTTTGTGGTCTCAGATGCCTGTAAGATAATTCTAATGTGTGTGATGTTTGAACACTTAGGTTACTTAGCTCGCAAACTAGAGTGTGGTCAACAAAGCCTTTCACTTTCAGGTCCCTTAAACCATTAGTATCAACCCGCAGAATCTGTCAAGACGCAACTCGCCAAGTCTAACCGAACGTCCTCGATTGATTAAGCTATCTATAGCCCGTTAGACTTTATGGTTAAGGATTCAACTAACCTCTTTACTTGATTAATGTACTCTAAGTATCTAGTCTCTTTACTCAACTTGGTGATCAAAATGGACATTCAAAAGTCAAAAGGACATAACTTAGTCTTATTTACCAAGAAAGTTACAATTTAATTCCAAAAATTAAGTCTTGTATGAGAATTAATGACATCTTAGTTACTCTATCTAAGAGTGAAGAGTGAGAATGCATATCGCATACTAGGGTTTCAGACTTCCAACTAAAGAAATCTCATTTGAAAAGTTGTAAACAAATACGTGTTTTGAGAAGATATTCAAGACAAAGTCCAAAGTAGGGGTTCAATGCTCTCATTTATGTACACTTTTTACAATATAAATATATATATAACCATAAGAATTCCTAACTCTTTAAATTATTAACTTATAAATACTAAATAAGGTTCTTAACAATTTTCTTCCAAAATTCTTCTTATGATAAAATGTAATACATCATAAAAAGAAAATACTTTTGATATTTTTGTTTTTTATATTTTTATGGTTTATCAAATTTTCACATTTTTGTGTTTTCAAAAGTTTTAAACTTTTAGGTTTTTCAACATTTTTCTTCTTTTGTCTACTATTACGGTTAAAGTACTAAGATTCACTTTACACACCCTCATGCCAAAATTTTACAATGTCCTCATTGTAAGAAAGGGTGAAAAAGACTCTACACTTTACTTAGTAAGGGTGACGGAAGGAGTCGTATAGATCTCAACTCAGATGATTTCTACTCTAACAAAAGTTAGAGGGGTCAGTCGAACTAAGCGAAGAATAGGCAAGAAAGAAGTGATATGATAAAGCATAGACTCAAGTGCTATTCTCTAGATTGAAGATAGATAACTTGGGATATGTGCTACGCTCCAGGCCATTCAAGAACCTGAGAAATTAGATCATGGAGAAATAAAATGAAGCTTGGCATGATGATAAGGTGGTTGCGAAACACTACATCATCAAGCATCTACCAATGGGATTGGCAAACCATGTGAGTGGTTGTGAATATGTAAGATACATTATATTCAGGTTTGATGTCTTGGGAACTCAAAGCACTATTTTCTCTACACTTCAAAATTCGAAAATGAGTTTCGAAAGTTCTTTGGAAAAACACTTATTCCATATGCAAGAGTTGTTTATGGAATATGAAGTGTATGGAGGGGTCTTATTTGAAGACAAGAAGCTTGATATGATTGCAGCATCTCTCCCCAACCTTTACACTTATGCCCTTAGCAAAAAAAACTTTAGCAAGACTGATTATGCAGTAATCATAGTCTTAATTAACCTAAATAATGTTAGAAACCCAGCTACATTGTACATATTACATTCATATTTTGCATATCATGTGTTGCATCATTTTATACTGTTGTACATACAATAATGTGAGATTATTCTATTATTTAATATTTTTGTTGCTAATTGCAGGTAATAAGGTGATCCAAATAAAGCTAGGATGTGAAATAAAGTGAAATAAGGCAAGAAGAAAAGGAAAGAGGAAGTTGGATCCTGATAATGGAGAGCGGAGGATATCCCTATCCCTGACCCTGAACCACCTCCACTTTGGCCAAATTAACCCAAGAACCCAAAACCTAGATAGTACTATCCAGAATCCTATTATCCACTGTCAAAGAACCTAACCCTCCCTCGTACTAACCCAATTTCACTTTTCCTATCCCAATTCCCCCTCAGGTTCCCAAGTAGGCTCACCATTATCCAATTGGGTCCATTTGGAGCCAATTGGGTCAACCACACTCCAATTAGGTCCACCTAGACCTAATTGGGCTAATCCACATCTGATTAGATGCGCTTGCACCTAATTGGACCAACCTAAACCTAAGTTGATTCACCACTACCTGATTGGGTGCACCTAGTTCTAATTTGGTTCACCTACAACCTAATTGGACCCATTAAACTCACTTAGTCTGATTAGGCTCACATCCAGACTCATACCTACCTAGACTAGGTTGACCAAATCTTATTTAACCCAAATTCCACAACCTAGTCTACGAATTTTGAACCACACACCAACACTTTCCAAATTAGCCTTCCTAATCTAGATCCACAACTAGTGGCGTCAACCTAATTGCCCCACCAAAAGTGGTGATCTCAATTTCCAAAAACCACACCCTCCCATATAAAACCCAATTTCAATGTGATCATTCCTTCTCCCTCTACCTTCTCAAGTGCGGTCTCCCTTCTCCCTCAACCCTCTCCAAGGCTAACTACCTTAGGTCCCATCTCCTCACCTCAAAGTCGTCCACCTTCATCACCTCAAGGGACCTTCCTCTCATCTCTGAAGGTCCACCATGGATGGCTAGGAAGAAGCTTCTCTAAGGCTTCTTCAAGGGAGGCAAGAAGAAGGAGAACACAAGGGGTGAAACACCCTCTTCTCCTCTCTTCATGTGGGCGTGTGTCCTCTCTTCTCCATAGAGAGGATGCCCCCTCTCTTCTCTTCTCTTCTCTTGGACGACCACTAAGGTGTTCCATACCTTGGGTGGTCATCCTCCCTTTAAGTTTGGTGTGTAAGCAATCATCACAACCAAGCCTAGCCACCATCATCACCGACAAAGCCGATGGCCTTCATGGCACTTCCAACATGATGGTTTTCTCTTCTTCTTATATATCTTATTTCATGAAAATTTTAATGTTGATTGATGTATTCATTTTTATGTTTGGATAGTCTCTATCTCTTATCCATATCGATTTTATAGTGAATGTTATATCTGAATTTTTATATGCAAAGTTCATGTTTTGACTCATCTTACATTGTATATGCATTCCCCCCCTCCCCCCTCCTCGACCTTAGTTCTTAGGGTCATCCACCCTTAGGATCCTTGCACCATTGCACATGCCCACTTAGTCATTTAGGGTTTCACTTTATCATTTCATAGCATAGTCAAATTTCGATGTTGTCATATTTGCTTTTGCTTTTGAAAAAAGAAAAAAAAAAAGCTAAAAAAATTACAAGAAGCAAAAAGAGAAAAAACATTAGGTAGATCTAGGTTAGTGAAGCAGATTTCTAATCTACTAACCCTTGCTTTTCAAAATGCCTCCCAGAGTTGATCGAGACTTAAACGATAAAAGAAAAAAGATCAAGTGACATGAGTTTCGTAAAAAAATTATAAATATCTTTGATTCAGGATTTGGTGCAACTATACAACAACAACAATGTATATTTTTCCAAACATAAAATCTCGTGCAAATCACTGATCAAATGATGTTGTTGCTAGGGAGGCATAGCGAGGGTTTTTAGATTAGGGTTCATATTCGTCTAACCTTGTCTTTTTTGCATTGATTTGTTGATTAGGTCAAAAGAGGAACCACGCACGCACCGATCAAGGTAACATTTTTTTGATCCTCTTTCATTTTTTTGCTTTCTTAGGTTTTAGATTTCCAAAAAAAAGTCCTTTCAAAAAAAATTGTTTGTTTTTAGGTAGGATAGGATCTTATTTAGGTTAGTTCATTTTCCTTTTCTAAAAAAAAGTAAAAAAAATAAAAATATAAGATATAAAAATTAAAGTCAAATTTTTGAGTTTGAATTTATGAAAACGATTGAAAAAAAAAAATTTGGTGTGTGTTTTGACTTTGAAACCATTTCAAACACACTAAATCCTTTTTTGGAAATTCGACCAGCAATTAATTGTTGATTTTAAAAATTTATTGTCATCAGATTTGAGCTCCAAAAATTCTGGAATTCGATCTGTAGTTAGGCTTTCAACTTAGATTTCCAAATCCACTATTCATCAAGGAAAATTAGCACTATACAAGTTTTAAAAATTCAAAATAATAGACAGGGTTTAGAACTTCCTAAAATTTGCTTTGGTCTAACATTAGAAATTAATTATGACCTCTATAGGAATCCAATTGAACTAAAATTTGTGGGGTTAGAAAGCCACTGATACCTAGATTTGTCAATAATGTTACAAGAATTTTTGGTCTAGCTTATCTACTGTTTCATTCTGAAGCTTTTACAGGGGATCTATCTGACTTGTTTGACCCTCTAACACTCTAAAATTTGTAGAAAATCATATGAAATAGTAAAGATTCTAAAAAAATATTCTCTAAGAAGATAATTGAAAGAAGAATATGCCTACCAAATTTTGTATTGTTTTGATTCCTTATATGATCTGGAGAGTAATTACAAGTTGAATCGGAGTTTGTTGGTTTGAAATTAGAGAAGCATAAGCCCTAGAATCAAAAGCATTAGGGTTTAGTCTTAATTAGAGACACGAACCAGACCTAATTAGACCTAACTAAAGTCAATTGCCTAGTAGGTGAGGTTGATCGTTTGATCAACCCCCTCACCTACCTCAATTAAAATCAATTCATTTTTAAACCTAGGCAATTACTTAGGACCACATCACTTAGGAGCTAAGGTTAAGTGAAAAGAAGAAAATCAAACCAGTGCTTGTTATACACATTTTCCCAATACATTAACAAGAAAAAGCCCTAAGAAGACATAGATTCAAGTACCTAAACTTTAAAATTTGGTCATTCAATTAAAAGGACGACACACCATTCACAAAGCCTTTGCCTTATTTCTCATATTCACTAGCCCTTTTAGCTGGTGTATGCACGATAGAAGGTCGTTAAGACCTAAGCTAGTTTGTCCTTGGGAACCTACCGCAAGGCAACCTTCTACCATTTGTAGGCGACTTTTCTCTTCGCCTACTTTTTCTTCTCCTTACCCTCTTCCTCAACTACTATGGCTGAGTAGGACCCTCCTCTTCCTCCACATGAGGGGAATGGAAACAGCGTCATGGCCATGGTTGAGGCTAGGATGATTGCATCTGAGCAGTAGAACCGGTAATGCTTCAATGACATTCTAAACACACTAGATCAATTGCAGTACCCACCGCATGGAGAACAATTGTAGGATTTTTATGATCCGACAGCACGCAATGTGCAACCCCAGGTCTGGCTGCTCATAGGTGGAGACACATTCGAGTTGAAACCTAATGTGACAAGTCTGATTCAAACTTACTTCTACGGGAACTCGAATGAAGGTCCATTCCAACATCTTGAGGACCTAAGTTAGATTGCTGAGACAGTTCGACCTAGGAATGTAGACATCAAGATTGTTCTCGTGAAGCTTTTCCCATTCTCTCTAAGGGATAAAGCTTCATACTAGTTCAAGACCATTAGGAGGCTTGTTGCTACCTGGGAAAAATTACGTCGAGAATTCCTCCAAAAGTTCTTCCTAATTGGTCAAACAAATGCGATAAGGTAGGACATCACAACTTTTTCCTAGCAGTCGGAGGAAAAGTTGTATGAGGCCTAGGAAAGATTTCATGACCTTCTCTAGAAGTGTCCTCACCATGGGGTGCCCCACTGGTACCTCTCCCAAATATTCTATCATGGTCTAGACAACACCCATCGGTGTTTAACTGATGCATCTAGTGGTGGAAACTTCCTCGCTAAGGATGATGCAGGCGCCTTCGAGCTATTCGAGTCCTTAGTGGAGAACTCATTGAATACAACCTCTATTGACTAGTTCACGCAACCTAGCTAGCAGTGGTTGCCTGTTCATGAGTCCCAGGCAGAGTCAGCTCGAGCTAACATGAACATTATTATGAAGCTAGATAAGATGGATCTATTGGATAAGAAGATTGACGAGCTTAGTCATTCTCATCCAACAAGACCAGGTGTTGCTCCCTCTTATTCCCTTTCATCCTAAGCTCCTTCTTCTAAACCTTGTCTGCTCACACAGGATATTCTTATTCCCCCTCCTCTTGTATCTTCATGGTCTCTTTCGTATCGGGAACCCGTGAACCTAGATCTGGCTTCGGTTGACTAGGGTTACACTTATTTGGATGATATGAGTATATACTCATGTGATGATTACGCATCTCAAGCATCTTCGACCTATAAGGATGTTAATGCTCTTCAAGTTTATGGGTGTAACAGACCCTATTCTAAGATGTACAACCCTGGTTGGTGCTAGCATTCGAATTTCTCCTGAGTTGGGAACTCATAGAGACCCACTCATGCTCCACAGCACCAACCCAGACAGTACAGGAATGTGGCACCCACATACCCCTGGTAGTAGCCACTCCCATCTCAACAACAACACTCTCAACCAATTTATCAACCTATGCATAATGCTGCCACTAACCCTTCACCGCGGGTTGACCAGGTGGAGGGGTTGAGAAAAAGCATGCAACAAATGAAGGAACAACATTTGGACCTCATACAAGCACTTTCCAATCAAGTGTTGAGATTAAAGGAGAATAGATTATAGGGAGCCTTACCCTTCCAACCCGTCCCTAATCCGAGGAATGTGTAGAACCTAGGTGCCCCACCTAGGTTCCATGCACCACAAGGATAGGTGCATGCTGTATACCAAGCATCTCCTATACCCCCTAGGTATGCTCAGCCTCAAGCTGCTCCTCTACTACCCACACTAACCCATTCTGCCCCTTCTGCTCCTCCCCCACCTCATGGATAGTATGCAGATGCAAATGTTGTCACATTAAAGAGTGTAAAGACTACTATGGACCCACTGTTGAATCGGAAAATGTACGCAGACAGGATTGAGTTTTGGAAACCTGTTGTAGTGCAATTTGCGAGAAAAATCGTCAACAGATAAATTTTATCGAAACTCGAAAAGAATTTCAGCTCAAACACAAGGAGGCGAACGTTTGATTAAAAATCACGTTTGTTTTATTTGTCACGAAGCAGATTAGCTGGTCGAATTAAATCTAAACTATCTATTTAAAGAATAAATAATAGAAGAAAGAGATAATATTACAAATAAAGAGAAAACAGAGATGGAATAAACATGGATTTTATTATCATAGAAAAATGTTCATTACAACTACTTGATACACTAGAAAGCAGGAAATCTATACTAAAAAGTGGGAAATTCACACTAGAAAGCAGTAAAAGAAGGTGGAGAGAAGTTATCCTTCTCGACGGCTGTTTGGAGGACGAGTCACAACGACGGAGCGCCCGGACAAAGGTGGTGAGATGCAGGACAGAGGAGAATGAAGACTGAGGATGGAGAACCAGGCAGGATGACGTCACAGCGGGATCTGCTTCCCGAATGGCGGTAAGAGGACCACCGCGGAATGCTCCACGAAGGGGATAAGGTGGAAAAATTATAATTTTAACTCTAATGGAGCATCCCAGGTTTGGGACAAGCTCTTAGAGCTTTAGATTTAGGGGGTGAGAGAAGAGAGGAAGGGATGAAGAATTTGTGTGGTATGGGTCTCCTTTTATAGTTGTAGGCATTGAGGGCAAAATTGACATTTCAAGCTTAAAACATTAAATTAGGGCATCTCTAGTGACGGATTTAAGTGTCACTAAAGTCCCCACGTCGTTGAAGCTCTACGCGCATGCCTGCCTCCTTGTCTTCTACGTGCTCAACACTTGCCCACGTCCTCACGTTATCAGCCGTCCAATCGTGAGATCGGATGGCTTATAAGTCGTGGGAGCTTTCATCTGTTGAGCCCGCGTGCGTGTGCCATTGCGAGAGCTGCGTGGCATGCAATTGCGCATGAGTTCATGGCTGATATGAGGCCTTGATCTTAGATTGGATGGCCCAATTTCTTTCATGTGCGCGTAGAGAGAGTGCACTGCTGCAGCTCGAAGCCACTTTCTCCTGTGGCGAAACGCCCTAACCGTTATTCTACGCAGTGGTTTGAGGTGCGTGAATGCTTTTGTGCATGGCTGATCTCAACCATTGGATCTTCATCCAACAGTCGAGATCAAGTGTTGATGATCTCTTGGAACGACGAAACGGGCATTCCTTAGACTTGTTGGGTGGCTGGGATGGTGCCATGTGGTGCTATCTTGGCCATCCATCTTCTATGAGTTGTAGATGGTGCCACAAATGTCCGATTGGATCAATTTTCTCACCGTTGGGCTGTGATCGTCGATCCGAACCAATCCGTGTGGTCAGATTTGTCATCTGAAGTATGTATTTACACCATCTTGGCCCTTGACCTATGATCTTTCTCGGATTGCATCTGATACTACGAAAGTCTGATTGGGGCGATCTTAGAGTCATTGAACTCCGATCGTCACCCTGATCAGATCCGTACGGTTGGATCTTCAATCTGAGGCCCCAATTAAATGTCGCCTTGTTACCTGACCATAAAAGGAGATAATTAACCTAAATTTTATACAATCTAACCTAAATGCAAGACAATGTATGTTATGCAATATTTATAATATATGATGCAATTCTATATCTAAGAACGTGCAAAAGTAGATGGTTTATGTGATATAAGTGTGTTTACATCATACCCTCATGCCTATCTTTTGCTAGTCCCTAGCAAAACTACATATTATTTGTAAAAGAATTAGGTCGGCTTTCTTGGGCAATAGTTATTTTTCAACACTTATGAATTTCAACTATGACCTAAACTATAGAGACACAATAGCATCCGGGTGTCTGCCAAAATGCAGACTACCTCAAGCCCTCGCCTTATTTAAAGAAGGATCTTTTTCTTCTTTTCTTCTTTTCTTTTTTTTTTTTTTGGATTTTTGAGTTTAAGGTTTCGAAGTAGCTTTCTACGGCCACTCAACCCATCCAAGACTCGAAGAGAACCCTAAGTTCTAAGCATCTTTGTGTGAAATGTGATAGACTCACTGATCGGCGACTAGAACGAACTTCGGGTTTCTACTCCCCTAAGTGACCTTGAAAAGAAATTCTGCCTAAAGGTGTATCTATTCGAACAGTAGCTTTCTCCCTACTTTTATTTTTATGGGGTCAACACAAGGGAAAATTCAGTGTACATCTCCCCGACTTATTCTACTTCTCCGCTTCTTCCTAAGTGTTTTGGAATTATACGTACATTTCTTGAGTTGGGTTCTGGACAACCTACCAATGGGCTATTAGCCACGATAACTTGCCAGCCATACTCGTGCGGTGAAGTGTGGCTTATTTCTTTTTTTTCTTTTCTTTTTGAATTTTTTTCTTTTCTCTTTTCTTTCTTTAAGTAGGTGGCTTCCCTGATCTAAGATTTACCTAAAGGCAGTAGGAAAAGAATGGTCATGTGACTGAGCTCTGGACAACCTACTAATGGGCTGTTACCCATGATAACTTGCCAGCCATACCACCCTAGAAGGTTCATTAGCTACCTAATTTCGGTAAAAATTGCTGAAAAGTGAGTTAGTGCAAATAGTGTGTAGATGCTTAGACTTAAAATCTCCTCAAATCTGAGGGCAGGCTGATAAATCATGTACTTATCATCCCAACTTATTTAACCAATTAAAATATAAATTTAGATTGGTGAGGACTTGAGAAACAAGTCCACATTTTAGTAGACACCCGTGTTGATTAAGTCCGAAGACCTGAAGGATCTAAGTGTTTAAATCATACAGTTTTATTCTCTAAGATTGAAAATTTTCTAAAGTTCAAGTTCTCTTTACTAATTCCATAAATTTTTTTTTAATAAATAAAAAGAAAATAAAATTAATCTACGGAGCTAACGAAATAATTCAGAGATGAATATCCATCCCCCCATGCCTATCTAATGCAATGTCCTCATTGTATTGAAAAGACATAAAACATAGTGGAGTAGAGTAGAAAGCACCTGAATTGCATGAATAACTGGTCCGCTCTGAGATGAAAAGAAACTGTATACGTGCTGAATTTAGTGCCTTCAGCTAGGTACACTATACAAAAAAGAAGAAATAAAGAATTCACAGGTGCAGGTCAGAACCAGAATAAGAAAATTTAGCATTGGACCTGCCAGGAGAAGATGTCCACAAATGTGGACCAGATTGTGATGCAGAGTCATACCCCATGGTCGAGTATATCTACAGTTCTGGATAAAAATTATCCAAAATCTGAGATCAGTATGCAAGCAAGGTTGGGCCTGTGATTTGTTAGGATGCAACCCAAGTCCAAAGAGTCGAGTTACAGAGAAATCAAGCTCAAAAGGATAATTAACGAATGTGCGCTTGGGTTGGACATCCTCTGAATCAAAGATGTCCTAAGGGTCCTGGTAGAAGGTTGGGAGTTTTTGACAAATTGGAACCCTTAGACTCGGTCTTTTGTTTCCTCCAGAATTGGCTTCCCAAATCATCATTTCCCAATTCCTATCCTCCTCATTCAAGATTTCAAATTTCGGGACCTCATGCATGTTAATCACCCCATTTGAAATTTCCAAGTCTAAAAGATGCGATTGAATTAGAATTGACTTGGGTCTAGTAATCTTAAAATCAAATTCATCAGTAAACTCTATGGGGTGTGATTGAGCATCGGGGCTATGAATTTAATCCTTCAGAAAGTGAGGATCTGAATCCTCCATGTGAGCCCTAACCAGATCATTTTCCTCAGTTATTGGGCCATCATATGATTCATCAAATTCCTCAGGCCCAGTTGTCTCATAAAAATCTTGTACTGTAAACTTAGGTGAGACTTCACATAATGATTCTTCACCTTCAAAATCAAAGAATTTTAAATCCACATTAATGTATGCCTCAAAATTATCAATCACTTTCTAATCCATGGAGATATACGTTTCCTCATACTTTGGCTCAAGGATCTCAGGTGAAGAAATCAGTTCATCTTTAATTGGTTGCTCTAGACCAATCTGGTCAATCACGATCTCGTAACACATGTCCCCCCCAACAGGTGCCTGAGCGGGTTCTGACATTGGCTCTCCTAAAGGGGATTCATCCTGGGAATCATCCTATGATTGAACTAAAACAATCACAAATCTCATCCTCAATTTAGATAACATCCCAAGTAAAAACTCACCCGGGCCCTTATCCTTAATATCCTGGAGCCAATCCAACAGATACTTATTAAGATCGTCAATCATTTCAATCAGGGGCTCCAATTCTTCAGTGCAAGGTGTTGGCTGAGCTTCTAAAGATTGTATGGTATTCCTCAAGTTAGCCAACACCTTCTCTTGGACTTGCTTAACCTGAACCACATGGTTTGGTTCAGGGTTGGGCGGGCTTGGGTTTAGTGCAAGGGAGTTAACGAATTAAGGTTCTTGATACCCTCCCTAATACTAGGTCATTTCGGGTTGTTCAAACAAGGGTGGTGACCTATATGCATTGTAATATGGGGAAGGGTAAGGATCAACATATTCTTCTTGATTGTAGATCATATTGGGTTATCTAAATGAGGGCGATGATCTATAATCGATGTAGCTTAGAGAAGGATAAAAATCAAGATCATGGTGTCTAGGGTTAGACCCTGAACACGGAGGTCTGGAACTGTATTCCTAATCAGGATTATCCCAACTAAAAGATGGATGAGAATAAGTTTAGTTGGAATAATAATCATTTTGGGAATAAGTAGTGGTAGGAGGGTAGGAGTGGAAGTGCGAATAGGATGTGGAAGGATCCATGACAGAACAAGAGGAAGAAAGGTGTCCTGCAATACAAACAAGCAAACCTATCCTTATGTGGGCTAGCCTAAAGACCTACAGACTCCCAGAACCCATCTTGAGATAATGAAACAATTTGATCTACTTCTTTCTGGTCAATCCAACCAGTTAGAGGGAGGGACTGGGGAGAAGGTTCTTCCTTTGGCTTGCACCTCCGGTTCCTAGTGTACCCTCCAGCTGTGATCATTTGATTCTGCTCCCCTAGCTCAACATCAGATTGAATGGTAGAAACAGACTAATCGAAAATAATCTCGATCTGAGCTCCAAAGAGCCAGTCCAATCCTTAAGGCCAACGTCTACTCTGTTTTAATTAGGGTTAGGTTTGAATGTGCTTTGGAATGTGATGGGCCCTTTATCTAGGTTGTGCCCTTAAAGATTGATTGATATGTGTGTGCATGCACAACCAATGATTTTCAAGCAAGATTAATTTTGGATGTGGTGAATTTTAGGGTTTAAATCTTGCGTAGTAGCTTTTAGGATTCAACTTTAGGTGAATTCAATCAAGTTCAGTTGGCACACCAGCTTTTGAAAGCACAGGTGAAGATGCTTTTCTTTAAAGCTTAAAAGAATATGGAGTGCCTTGTAAATCCCTAGAAGTTGAACCTATTTAACAGCTACTTGATGAGTTATTTTTAGTTGAAGTGGTGCGGCACAAACAACTCAAACAATTGGCCTGATGCACCACTTAGTTAGGCACACAAGTGGTTACCTAATTTGATTTCTACTCGATTTTGTGTTTGGGTGTGTGTACCAATTCCAAAGATCGATTTATAGGTTGAGTTTGAAAATCAGAAGAGGTCGTGTACCTCTATGAGTTTTTTTCTTAATTTTTTCTTTTATATGTGGAGGGTGAGGCAGGTGGAGGTGACAAACAAACAATCAAAAATTAACCTTAGAGTTTATAAGAACACCTAGGTTGATTTTTGTTCGTGTTATTACGCAGTAGAATGAAAATTAGTGGGTGGGAGGTAGGGGTAAACTTACAAACCCTTCAACAGCACTTTACTCCAATCTACCGCTTTTGCTTGCCTCGTAACAGTACCTACAATCACAATAAGAGAGGAGAGAAGTGAGGTAAAAGATAAGTAAGGTGGAAAAACATGAAAATTAAAGAGCATCGCCTCCCCGGCAATGACGCCAAAATGTTGAATTGGAACATGTATGTAAATGGGATTGAGTTTTGGAAACCCGTCATTGTAGTGCAATTTGTGAGAAAAATCAGCAACAGATAAATTTTACAAAAACTTGAAAAGAATTCCGACTCGAACATAGGGAGGTGGACGTTTGATTAAAAATCATATTTGTTTTATTTGTCACGAAGCAGATTAGCTGGTCAAATTGAATCTAAAGTAGCTATCTACTTAAAGGATAAATGATAGAGGAAAGAGAGAGAATATTACAAATAAAGAAAAAATAGAGATAGAATAAACATAGATTTCATTATCATAGAGAAATGTTCATTACAACTACTTGCTACACTAGAAAGCAGGAAATCTATACTAAAGGGTGGGAAATCTACACTAGAAAGCGGTAAAAGAAAGTAGAGAGAAGTTATCCTCCTCGACGGCTGCTTGGAGGACGAGTCGCAATGACGGAGTGCCCGGACGAAGGTGGTGAGATGTAGGACGAAGGAGAATGAAGATTGTCAATGGATAATGAGGCAGGATGACATTGCAGTGGGATTCGCTTCTCGAATGGCGGTGATAGGACCACCGCAAAATGCTTCATGAAGGGGATGAGAAGGTGGAAAAATTATAATTTTAACTTTAATGGAGCATCCTGGGTTTAGGACAAGCTCTTAGAGCTTTGGATTGAGGGGGTGAGAGAAGAGAGGAAGGGATAAAGAATTTGTGTGGTATGGGTCTCCTTTTATAGTTGTAAAGGTTGAGGGCAAAATTGACACTTCAAGCTTAAAACATTAAATGAGGGGGTTATTAGTGACGGATTTAAGTTTCACTAAAGACCCCACGTCGCTGAAGCTCCACGTGCACGCCAGCCTTCTCACCTTCTATGCGCTCAATGCTTTCTCACGTCCTCGCGATATCGGTCATCCGATCTCGAGATCGAACAACTTATAAGCTGCGAGAGCTTTCATCTATTGAGCGTGCACATGCGTGCGATCACGAGAGTGACGCGGCGTGCAATTGCACGTGCACTCAATGGTTGATCTGAGGCGTTGATCTCAGATCGGATGGCCTAATTTCTTTCATGTGCGTGTAGAGAGCGCACTGCCGTGGCTCAAACCCATGCTTTCTTGTGGCAAAGCACCTTAACCGCTGTACTACGTAGCGGTTTGAGGTGCTTGAATGCTTTTGCACATGACCGATCTCGACCGTTGGATCTTCATCCAACGGTCAAGATCAAGAGTTGATGATCTCTTGGAATGGCAAAATGGGCATTCCTTGGATCGGTTGGCAGCTGGGATGGCTCCACATGGTGCCATCTTAGCCGTCCATCTTCTGTGAGTTGTAGATGGTGCCACAGATGTCAGATTTGATCGATTTTCACTCCGTTGGGCTGTGATCATCGATTCAAACTCATCTGTGTGGTCGGATTTGTCATCTGAAGTATGTATTTACACCATCTTGGCCCTTGACCTATGATCTTTCTCAGACTGCATCTGATGCTATGGAAGTCCAATCGGGGCAATCTTGGAGTTGTTGAACTCTGATCATCGCCTTGATCAGATCCGTACGGTTGGATCTTCAATCCGAGGCCCTAATTAAATGTCGTCCTATTACCTGACCATAAAAGAAGACAATTAACCTAAATTTTATACAATCTAACCTAAATGCAAGATGATGCATGTTATGCAATATTTATAATATATGATGCAATTCTATATCTAAGAATGCACAAAAATAGATGGTTTATGTGATATAAACATGTTTACATCACCCACCATATAGGCAGGTGGGTCAAAACACTTCTTGACCCTTTCCTCAGGCTAGCTCCTCTTCCCATTTTGACCCTGTCAAGGAGAAACCTAAGGAGAAGAAATAAAAAAGAAAAGAACCAATCACTGAAATCCTTGGCATCCCCTTACCCTTCCTTAGAGCCTTAATTTGAGAACCTAAAGGAAAGACAAAGGATATAAAAGCCAATGAGGATTTAAAGAAAATTTTTAAAGATGTTCATATTAAGGTTCCCCTCCTCGATGCTATTGACCACATTCCAACTATTGCCAAGTTCTTTAAGGACTATTGTACACCCAGGTGATAGACTAGGAAGGCCAACAAGGCCAATAAGGTGGTATTATCCAAAGAAGCTAGTGCGGTCATTTTGAGTGACCTACCAACAAAGCAAAAAGACACAGGAGCCCCACTCATTTCCTACCAGCTACAGGATGCTCCTTTTGACCGGGCCTTGCTTGATTTGTGTTCATCTATTAATTTAGCCCCCACTGCCATTTATAGCCATTTCCTATTTTGGGAGCTAAAGCACACCTCAATCACTATCTAGTTGGCTAATAGATCAAAGTTACCTGAGGTGTAGTGGAGAACATCATTATTAAAGTCCATGGGTTTTGCTTCCCAGGGGACTTTTTCATCTTGGAAATGGATGTTCCTCCTAGTTTTCGTGATGCACCTATTATTTTGGGTCTCCCATTTTTGGCGACCGCCCAGGCTAACATTGATTGTGCATCCAGGTGTATGGATATCACCCTTGGGAATGAGAAACTTGGGTTGGACATTTTCAGGGCGACCAAGAAACCACATTGTGATCGAATTGAGTACTTGGATGATGAAGACTTTGAACTTTGTGCAAACATCGAGCATTTTGGTTGAGTTGATTGCTCACACATCCTCTATAGGGCTCATTGATTTGGTTATCCCAGAAGAGGCAACTGAAGATCTTAACTTTCCACATGGGACAATTACCACTAATACATTTCACATCTCGCCACTTTCTGACTTTGATTGTTTTGGGTGCTCCTCTAATCCTAACACCCTAGATTTTGTATATTTTGATGACTTTGGTGTACTTCATATTTTTAACCCACCCCTGTTAGTGCAAGATGGCGTGTTTGGTATGAACAATTTTGGTCCACCTGAGAGACACGTGGACGGGATCGTTGATCCTTGTCTAACCTCGATGGCATCACCAAACAATAAGGTAGATAGTACGAGCTTAGCTTTTGTCACCTCTGTGTAGGAGGACCTAAGATATCTAATGAGATACTTGGGCACTGACCCTTGGTCAAGCTCATCCTCATTCGGAGCCCATGGTCATAATGGTGCAAGACCTGAACTCTTCCTTTTCACCGACACAACCACTACCGACCTCCCTACAGGTTCAAGTTTAGAAGATGCTTTTGCACTTCATGATCATCAAATATACCTAGTTGATTTTGATACATTGGTGGAGACTACTGATTCACATGAGGCAATTGATAGGGCACTTGATATTGATTTTGTTACATATGGAGTGGAACTATCCAAAGACCCCATGACAAGTTTAGAAAATGATAAATGCATTGAGGATATGAACTTTCATGAGATAGCTTATATACATGGGGTAAATTTTGAATTGTCCCAGAATCCTATTTCAGTCGAGGAAGAAGATTGGGATGAAGAATCTAATTGTAAGTTTGATGAAAATATGATTGAATCCCATGCCCCATTTCTGATTTTGATAACTTGAGAGATCTTGAGGCATTGTTGGATTTAGGGACTGATGAACTTGTACCTTCTACCTTCACATCTTCACTTATGAATTCTGACACTGAAAACATGATGGAAACCACTGAATTGAAGATGAAAGAATTTGAGGCTTTGTTGGATTTGAACTCCAATCTTATACCCCCCTAGGAAATGATTTTGATGGATAATGAATTTTTGCCCATTATCTTTGAAGATTTATATCATGAAATTGGACATGAATCGAGTGACTCTTGTGAGATTTTTTATCACCCCTGGGAAGAGCTTAATGATTCTGATTTAGGTATCCAACATGATTTGGGTGAATTGAGAAAATTTAATGAAAAAATGACTAGAATGGACCACTAGAATTCACTTGACATGGTTACTTTGCACTGAGATCCATTCACACTCAAATCAACTCATGAAGTGGTTCACTATACCACTTCAGACTACTCTTGGGTCCCTCCTTTCATTCCTCAACACTTTCAGGACTCATATGATTTCTTCACTCACCACTCTTTATGCACCTCATCTACCTTATTTATACACCACCCCTTAGGACTGCCACCATCCTCCTTCCACTCTGGCACTCACATTTATTTGCCTTTCTTTTGAAAAAACTAACTATAGATTCTCCTAAGCCCTGCATTATTATTTTTCTGACCTTTTGGGCTTGGAAATCACAGGCAGTTGGTCTGCATTTGTGGCCCTCTGTTGGCGATTACATTTGAACTTCTTTTCATTCTGATTTCCACTCTCAACACTATGTTGATATATTCATTTTGAGTTTCGCCTAGTTAGAGGCGTAAAACTCAGCATGTATAAATACCATCAAAATATATATAACTCTACAAAAATATTCTTCTTTTATACATGGCATATTTTCTTTTTCATTCTTTTCATAGGTGTTGGGATGAGTTGAATGGCAGTATTCAAGTGCTATTCTAGGCGATTTCTACCCTTTTATTTACGTGCTTCACAGATTTATTTGATGCTCATTCTATGTTTATTTTCATGCATGAGGACATGGAATAATTTAGGCATGGGGAAGTAGCACACATATGCTAAATATTTTCTGTCAACACCTAGGATATTAGCATGATTGCTAGGATTTTAGTGAAAACATTTATGTTGTCACATTCAAATTTTGTACATATTTTTCCCGATTTGTTCTTTCTGAATAAGTGATTTTTGAAAAAAAAAAGTTAAAAAGTGAAAATTTTTTGAGAAAAAGTGTATTTTTGATGTTTTTTTTAGAATTTAAGCTAGAAAGAGTCATGAACTCTCAATTTTGAGGATTTACTAACTTTATGAAATGTGGAACAAAGTATTTCCACTTAGACTCTTCAGGTCATTATAGACTTAATTTCTTAAGTATTCACTTAAATCTGAATTTGCTTTCCTAAGACCTTGAAGGGATTTGAAAAAGCTTAAAGTATTAAGTCAAAAAGAATGTTAAATAAATTACTTATCTTCCCACCCTCTAGTGTGTAGAGCTTTTGAGAATTAAGCAATCTTCATCTACACCTTGCACTGGCTTGTCATGTAAGGAACTTTTTATTGAGTCCTTAGTGGTTAATAAGGTTTACTCTAAGGGTCAATCGGTCCTTGTGGGTATGGTTGGCATGTTGCACTGGTATACTCCCTAGATGGAAGATGTCCAGATCCTAGCCTACGTCTTTAGCTTTTGGATATTTATTTAGGAAAGGTTCTTGAATGGATGGAGAGTTACCTAGAAAAATGATTTGGAGAAAAAATATATATATAATAAGCCTTCAAAAAAATGAGGAGAAAAAAGTAAATGAGAAAACCCCTACTGAGCAAATAAGCACCCTGTTACAAATGGGTGCCCTTCCACCAAATAAAAGTATCTTGCTACATATGGATGCTTCCCTTCCCATTCCATATAAAAAATACCTCTCTACATATGGGTGTTTATCCTATAGAAAAAAAATACAAAGAAAAAAATTAAGAAAAAGAGACCTAGGGGTTTAGCTGGGGAGATATACGCCTAGAGTGTTGACCTTGGGATAAAAACAGATGGAGAGAAATCTACCAATTCTTAGTAAAACCAATCCAAAAACTAGGTCCATTAGAGTGAAGAGATATTCTAACCCTTAGCTGTTTGACGAGTCACATCATTTCACACACAAGATACTTGTCTCTCACATTCAATTCAAACCTTGGGTGGGTCAACTTAGTTAGAGAGAGTTGCTCTTATGACCCAAGTCTGATGGCAGATTCCTAATTTGATTTAGATGGTCGAGATTTGAGTCGATACTTTAGAATTGTTAAGTCTTTGTTGTTAAGGATTTATATGCAATTTCCTTTCATTGGTGAAAAATCTTATTGAGATTTTTTACTTAGCCTTACTTGAATTCCTTGGTGACTTCACATTTCAAATAAATAAATAAATAAATATATATATTTGAAAAAAAAAAATTCTTTTGACTTTTACCTTGTTTCCAAAAAAGAAAGAAACAAAAACCTTCTTTCTCATTTCCAAATTTTTTGACGTGTTTTTTGCACATAGGTTTCGCTAGGGACAAACAAAGTTTAAGCATGGGCTATGATTCACAGCAATCATAGATCTTAATTAACCTAAATAATGTTCGAAACCTAGCTATGTTGTACATATTGCATTCATATTTGGCATATCATGCATTGCATCATTTTATGCAACTGTACATAGAATAACGTGAGATTACCCTACTATTTAATGTTTTTGTTGCTAATTGCAGGTAATAAGGTGATCCAAATAAAGTTGGGATGTGAAATAAAGCAGAATAAAGCGAGAAGAAGAAAAGAAGAAAGAGGAAGTTGGATCATAATAATGGAGAGAGGAGGATATCCCTATCCCTAACCCTAAACAACCTCCACTTTGGCCAAATTAACCCTAGAACCCAAAACCTGGATAGTACTATCCAAAATCCTATTATCCATTATCCAAGAATGTACCCTACCTTGCACTAACCCAATTTCACCTTTCCTATCCCAATTCCCCCTTAGGTTCTCATGTAGGCTCACCATTATCCAATTTGGTCCATTTGGAGTCAATTGGGCCAACAACACCCTAATTAGGTTCACCTAGACCTAATTGGGCTAACCTATATATGATTAGATGTGCTTGCACCTAATTGGACCAACCAACACCTTATTGGGTTGACCATTACCTGATTGGGTGCACTTAGTTCTAATTAGGTTCAACTAGAATCAAATTGGACCCATTTAACCCACCTAGTCTGATTAGGCTCACATCCAAACTCATACCCACCTAGACTAGGTTGACCCAACCTTATTTACCCTAAATCCCACGGCCTAGTCTATGAATTTTTGAACCACACACAAACACTTTCCAAATTAACCTTCCTAATATAGGTCCACAATTAGTGGTGTCAACCTAATTGCCCCACAAAAAGTGGCAATCTTAATTTCTAAAATTCACACCCTCCCATATAAAACCCAATTTCAATGTGTCGCACAATCATTCCTTCCTCCCTCCACCTTCTCAAGTGTGATCTCCCTTCTCCCTTAATCCTCTCCAAGACTAACTACATTAGGAGTCATCCCCTCCCCTCAAAGTTGTCCACCTTCACCACCTTAAGGGGCCTTCCTCTCCTCTCCAAAGGTCCACCATGGATGGCTAGGAAGAAGCTTCTCCAAGGCTTCTTCAAGGGTGGCAAGAAGAAGGAGAACACCAGGGGTGCAATGTTTGATGCGTAAATTGCATTTTAAAAGATTATTTAGTTGTAGTACAGTGCCAAAATACATCGACAAATAAATTTGTAAAGACCGGTGAGTACCGGGTCGTTCGCTGAGAGGCAATCTTGATTTTAACGAAAGCTTTTCAATAAAACTAATTCTAAATAGATATATATACATATATATGTATATATGTATAGAGTAGATATCCAGAGAATCAGAATTTTATTGCAATTAGATAGAGTTTTTCACAATAGAAAATGCTAATAGAAAAAGATAGATAGATAGATAAATAGAAGACAGATAGATAGAGAGAGAGATATAGAGATAGAGAGATAGAAGGAGGCAGAAAGACGATGCCGCTTATAGGATGCTTGTGTGAGATGCGACAGCACCTCAGATCCAGAGCGTCGGGATGAAGGTCGGAGCAGAGTTGTAGAGGGAGAGCCTAGTATGGAGAGAGAGAGAAAGAGTTGTATCTGATTTCTAACAAGAGTTGTTCTTCAACTGGGGGGCTCTAGGCCTTCTTTTATAGCTTTGATGAGGGGCAAAGAGGGTATTTTAGCCTTTAAAACTGTGCAACAACCCCTTGGCAATCAGATCCGTTGATCGGGAGATCAACAGCTCTGATTTGGCCTCAAAATAACTTCATATGCACCCTCTACAATCTGGGTGCACGAGATGCTGACACGTGGTACGCCCGTAGCCTTTGGATCGCCATCAGATAGCTCCGCTTCCTCTTTACGCACGCCCAACACTCTCTTCTCTTCTTGGTGCTCACCGCTCGCTTAATTTGAGTGGCCAATCCTCAGCCATCCGATCGTAATATCGGACGGGTTAAATGCACCCATGCTACCTTTACATTTAAACAAAATGTGTTTGTTCCAGCGTTCAGCCGCAACGTGCTCCGGTCTCAACACGTGGTCACGCCTGCATGTGCTGATCTCCATCCGACGGGCAATAGCACCCACGCCTAACACTTTCCTGATTTGAGTGACGTAAGGATCGAACTCGTGCTTTTCTGATCCAGCACAAGCACGTGAGGCAATGCACTACGTGCGAGTTTTGTTACAGTTTCCTCTTTGCATCTATTTATCCTTAACCATTGGATGGACGACATGGATGCATCGTGGATCGTTGGATGGCCATCCAATGGTTGAGAACCGACGAGGGATGGTCTTCAGAGATGGGCCAGCGATGAGGGGTGGCTATGATGGTGCCACGTGGCATCATCGTGGCTGTCCATCTTCTTTTCCTTGTATCTGGTGCTATAAACCTCCGATCGGGTTGAGTTTTGCGCCGTTGGACTACGATCGTTGATCCGAATCCATCCGTGTAGTTGGATTTTTCATCTGAGGCTCGAATATTTGAACTTTGGCTCCTGATCTTCGTTCTTCTATGTACTGCACATGATGCTCTAGTTGTCTAATCGAGATAATTTTGGAAGCATTGGACTCCTGTCGCCGTTCTGATCAGATTTGTCTGGTCTGTTCTGTCATTCATGGCTTTAAATCATCTGCGATTAATTTCATCTCTCATTTAATGCATAAAATGACAATATTTCTGCAGCTAATCAAATTAACTATTGTGCAAATTACGATGCCTATGAATGCATCATTCCTAAGTTATGCTAGAATCTAGCTTGATTCAGGTGATTTAGGTTACATGATTGTTGTGCAATCACACCCCCATGCCTAAATCTTGCTAGTCCCTAACAAATGCAAAACTAAATGAAAAGTGGTCCTACATGACAAATTTCTATTAAGAGTTTGACTAGAGATTTATTTCTTTTGTTTTCATCGAAAACTTTAGAAATCCAGATAATCGTGAACGTGTTTTGTTGTAGCCTATGAACGAATCCAAGTGAAAAGTCAATCCACATCTGAAGCTCATACTTGACCTTTAATAAAAATCTATTGGGATAGGAAGACTTCTCCCCTCGGGGTTATAAAATAATCTGTAAATTTAGCCCTGTCTTTTGGCTTAGGTAGAAGATTTCTGAGTCAAGTAGATTTGTATTTGGTGGCTCACACTCATCTGGTGCTGCATATAGACTAGTACTTTAGAATCTAGATTTCCAGACTATTAAATAATTCAACTCAAAGCGAGGCAGAGAAACGATGCTCTCTTTAGTTTCTTTGTACTCATTCTCTCTCTTTCTTTTTCTTATCTTTTTTCCTTTTTTTTCTTATCTTATCTTTTCTTTCTTTTAGAGCTCACAATCTCATCAGATTTGTTAGTATATTTGGTGGTCTCTCCTAGCATTAGCACTTTGATTAGGTTCTGATAACTCTACGGCTAAGTTAGAATCTTTAGCCCATATTCAGGGGGCCAGAATATAAAAAAGTAGGTTAAGCCTGTATTTGGTGGATCGTAAAGGTGGTAGGTGTTGTTGTCTCATTACACTTGAAATAAATTCTAACTCATAAACTTATTTTTTTCTGCTCTTTTCTTTTTATTTTTTTATATATATTTTTCTTTTCTTTTCTTTTTCCTCTATTTTTTTTGTAAATATATATATATATTTTTTATCTTTCTACTTTTTTTTTCTTTTCAAATATCTACTAATGCAATGCAGTATAGCATACGAACTTTTATTTACGAGGCATTATTCAGGATTAGGAGGTTCAATAGGATATCGAGTGACTTATTTGATGGAAGTGCCTATTCTTGGCACTAGGAAAGGAATGGATAGGACAGTGTATTTTTGACCTTGACATTAATACCCTCCTTCAGCCGAGGATTCCGTAAAGGATGATTATGATCATCCACCTCAGTCCTAGTTTTATTAGAACCCGCTCTCTACGTATTTGCCTTATTTGGTGGCTCTCAATATATTTGCACTAAGAATCTGTATGCAGAAATCAAGAGCGAAAACTATGCCTAACTCTGAGTATGATTATCTCATTATCTAGAGTTTAAGATTCCTCATACTAGCCATAGAACACCAGTAGACTTTCTACTCTCACTTCACACTTGTTTGGTGGATCTGCTAGAAGATAGTTTGCCTGATCCCTAATTATTGTCCAAGGGCTTAGGAGAAGATGCACTGCTTCTTCTCGATAACTAAAGATGTTTATCAGTCTTCACAGAGGATCCATTGCAAATTCTACATGTAAGTGTGAAATTATACTCGATTTTAAATATAGGAATCAAGTTAAGAATAAATTCCTAATAAAACCTCAATAAAAATTCTTTATGCCTAAATGCATTTTTTTTTTGACATAAAAATTAGACATGCAATGTCCGCTGGTCGGACCTGGATAGGTTATGTTAATATGGTGATTTTATCGTTGAAATGCACATAGTGGTTAACCTAATTCGAGCCTAACCATCTCTTTATAAATTTTTTTTTTTTACCTGGCCTACTTGATTTTATCTTGGTTACTTTTAGGCCAAGGGTCGAACTCAGGGAAGTGGGATTAGAAGTGAATAAGTTTCTACACCTTTCCTACAACGAATCTCTTTCGTTCGTTTATTGTGTTTTTGGTGTTTTTCTATTTAAGATTTTTTTCTGATAATTTTTGTCCTTGAGGTACACCCACAAAATAAGGTTCTTGGCTTTGAGCCAAATTAGGGTTCCAAAACTGATCTTGCTATTGGCAAGACTGAGTACCTGCAAGTCAAGGATTATCTTTTCTCTTTTGTATATTTTTTTTATCTTTTTAATGGCAAGAAAGAGAAATAGAAATAAAGGAAATATAGTATATATATATGTATATATTATATATGTATAAAGGGGTGGGGTGGAGGTGGAGATGGCGTGTAGCACTGTGTTGAGTCGGTCGTCGTCTAGGAAGATGCAACCAACAGGACGAAGTGCCGCGTGGAGTGTAAGGTGGATTGGTGGAAGATGAGCGCGAACACGCTTTCTGTACAAGTGTATCGGGAAATATCAGCAACTGGTGCAAATATTCCTGCGATACAACGTATGGTAAGTGATATGAAAAAATATATATATGTCTATATGTAAATATATATCTATATGTATATATATATATGGTTATAATTATATAGGTATATGTGTAATTATATGTATATATCTATATAGGTATGTAAATATATGTATAGATATATATATATATGTATATGTATGTATATATAACTATATAGATGTATATATACATATGTGTATGTATATATATAGTAATATATGTATATAGATATATGTAGATAGATATGTATATATATATATATATGTGTATATATAGTTATAGATATATATGTATGTATATTTATATATATATATATATATGTATAAGTATATGTGTATATATGTATATATATATATAGATAGATATATATATATATATATTTATACGTATATAAATATATGTATATATATATAAGTATATATATACATATATATATATAAGTATATAGATATATATATATATATGTATATAGACAAATACATACTTATATAAGGACTAATATATGTATAGATATATGTATATAAATATATATATATTGATATATATATATGTACGTATATATATATGTATATAGTAGAGTATAGGTGTGTGTACGAGAGTGTGAGTGTGTGTGTGTATGTGTGTGCAGAGAGTGTGAGAGAGTGCTGTGAGAGAGAGAGAGGGAGGGAGAGAGAGAGCGCCTGCTGTGAAGAAAAAGGCAAGTTAAGCCGTCTGATGCTTCAGGGCCGACGTCTGGTGTCCACGCACATGCGCAGGCTCGTAGGCGAGCGAAGTGGCATGCGCTGGGAGGGAGTGAGCGCGAGGGAGAGATGCCGCAGCGCACTGCGCTGCGCGGTGAGGCGGGTGCGGGCAGACGTAGGCACTGGGAGCGAGCGCATGCAGATGCTGAAGCGGGAGGGCATATGCAGGCGAACGTAGACGTGCGGGCGGGCGCTAAAGCAGGCGTGGGGCAGGACGCGGGCGTGGGCTGGGACCGGTTGCGGTTTACCGGGTAACCAGATAAGTGAGAAACTTGCGGGTCACTACACTGTAGCCACAGTGTTCCACTGACTAGCGTGAACAATGGCTACAATGCATGGTCGGCTCACGCGATCGCCTATGCCCGGTGCTGTGAGTGCGGGAGCCGCTGCGTGAGCTGGCACACGCGCGCGGAAGGTCTGCGTTGGCTGGGCTGCAGGCGAAGTAGCGTGACAGGGCACGTGGAGAGGGGCGCGGGTGGCCTGCTGGCTTGCGTGGTGGCTTTCGCGTGTGGAAGAGGAGTCTGGTGCCATGCTGCTGCTGTGTGGAGCTTGAGCTTCAAAGCTTGAAGCTCCTGCTCCAATGGCGGAAATGGCTAAACGACGAATTCAGAGAAGAGAAGACCACCACGCCCATCGGCTCTTTGATGAGCTGGGTGGTGGTGGGACTCACAGTGGTGGTTGTGCACCACTGTGAGGTGCTCCTGCCCGCAATGTGGCTCCTCAAAGATGAGAGGCTGCGTATGGAGGGGAGAGGGGAGGAGATGGCCTAGAGAAGAAGCTGCTGTGGTGTTTTTTTTTGGCGTGGACCAGGCTCCCCTTGCAAAGAAGAAGCCGTGCCTTTTTTATAGAGGAAGAAGGCATGTACAGCCATGCCCTGGCTGTGCATGGCTTGGCAGGGAGTGGTTGTGCAAGGCAAGCTGAGTTGGACATGGCGTGAGGAAGAGGCTGCCATGCATTGCCGCCGCAGAGAAGAAATTCAAAGTCAAATAAAATTAAAAATAAAGATGGTGAATTTCGGAAGCAGCACTTGAGGAAAATGTTAATTTCACGACCATTTTATTCACTCTCCTCCCCTCTCAATTAAATGCATTCATGCGTGTATTTTTACAAATGCGACTATGAATACCTAATATGCACTGGTAATGCTAGAAAATAGCATAAGACATCACAATTGCAGGTGTATTTTTGCGGTGCTATCATACCCCCATGCCTATCTTTTGCTAGTCCCTAGCAAAACATTTTTTTGTATTGTATGTAGAAATGATCTTAAGCTGAAGATTTTCTTCTGAGGTGACATATGTGTGTTTGTTTTTGGATAGTGTGAGAACCAATTATAGAGAAGACTACCAGTACTTTAAGTCTTATATGACATAGACCATCTCTCAACTAACCTGGACTGCTGATATTTAAACCTTAAGTACGATTTCCAGGACCAAGGAAGTTTTTGCCGTACTCGAGAGCTCACGAGATTATGGCTTGTGCTTAGTGAAGGATCAAGACTGACCAGATGAACATTAAGACTCAAGCCCAGGGTTTCACGAATTTTTAAGTACAGGTTGGTCCCAGTTTCAACTCATGTCTTCGGATTGACCCTGGAAAACTCAACTCCCATTTTCTGACATTTGTGGCTCAAAGAAAATAGGGTATTTGCCCTGAAGAACTTTTTTATAGGAAGATTTTACGGACATTTGTGAGATATACTAACTTATTTGCATCTTTTTTTTTTTTTGAAACACGTGTCAGCATATCTCTTACAACATTATTTGGAGGAGCACACCTTTTCTTTTTGGTGGGAGAGTTCCTTTTTGGTGGAAAGAGTCTTTCCTAAACACAAGACTAAAGCCTGGGATAAAAAGTCTACCTGCACGCACAGTTAAGGACTCCACCTTCCTTAATGAACACTAGGGTTGGATCTTATGTTCACCTGGTCTTTCTTGATATGTGTAGTGTGAACCAAGATTACTTAGGCTATCGAGTAGAAGCAAACCAACGGATCCTGTACTGGAGTCTCAGGTACAAGAATACATCCTTAGTTAGGAGAGATTCCGATCTATCTTGTCAATGCTCAAGTGAATTAAGCCGAACCTGAGCAAGTCAAGCTTCTGTGGCCTGGAAAGTCTTCAAAACAGTGGTTGAATATCCATGAACACTTATTGTATTTTTGTTTTAGCTTTCAGATCATTACTAAACACCATATATATATATATATAAACTGCATGATACCCTAAAATACCTAGATCCTATGGGTGCCTATCCACCTCCCCATGCCAAACGATGCTATGTCCTCATTTGCATGCAAGGTAGGGTAGAGGAAGGACGAAAGATCGGGTTACAAGAGATGAGGTGCAGGGTATACAGTAGGGTGGTAGGGTGGGTGGATGGTGGGTGGTGAGGTGAAAAGTGAAGTGATCGTGACAGTGGTGTGAAAAGTGATGGTGGATAGTGAGTGTTGTTGGGGTGCCTCCTAACGAGCGCTGAATTTAACGTCCCCAGTTGGACTCAGAATGAGGCACAAAATCAGTTACCCTCCAGCAGGGCAACAGTTTCTCCAACGGGGGCAGGTTCATGAGTAAGATAGGGTTTCGAACGCTGCCCATTGACCGTAAATTTATGCCCAGATTTGGGATCTTCAATCTCAATGGCCCCGTTGGGAAATGGTCTCGAGACCAAGAAAGGACTAGTCCATTTGGACTTTAGTTTCCCAGGAAAGAATTTGAGCCGGGCATTATAGAGCCAAACTTGTTGAGATGGCTCAAATTGCTTCCTCCGAATACGACTGTCGTGAAAAGCCTTAGTGCGTTGTTTGAAAGTTAGGGAAGAATCATAGGCTTCACGACGGAGCTCTTCCAGCTCCTGGAGTTGGAGTTTCCTTTCTCGACCACACAGGTCTGGGTTGAGGTTACATTGGCAAACCGCCCAATAAGCACGGTATTCCAACTCCACGGGCAAATGACAAGGCTTCCCGTAAACGATTCTATAAGGAGACATACCAAGGGGAGCCTTGAAGGCGGTCCGATACGCCCAAAGTGCGTCAATCAGCTTGTCGGACCAGTCCTTACGGTCAAGCTGAACCGTTTTCTAGAGAATTTGCTTGATTTGCCAATTCGACACGTCTGCCTGGCCGTTCGTCTGAGGATGGTACGGGGATGCTATACAATGGTGAACTCCGTTTTTCCTCAGAAGTGTCCGAAAAGACACATGGGTAAAGTGGCTTCCTCCATCCGAGATAATGGCTCGAGGGATCCCAAAGCATGCAAAGATGTGGTCTTTAATAAATCGAGTGGATATAACATGGTCAGCGCGGCGTGTGGGAATAGCCTCGATCCATTTCGAAACATAATCAACAACCACGAGAATGAATTCGAAGCCGTTAGAAGGAGGAAAGGGACCCATGAAATCAATTCCCCAAATGTCAAAGATTTCCGCAGCTAGGATGGGTTGTAAGGGCATCATGTCACGACGTGACATTGACCCTAACGACTGGCACCTAGTTTAATGTTTGGCATACTTGTGTGCATCCTGGTGAAGGGAGGGCCAAAAGAAACCGCACTACAGCACCTTGGCTATAGTTTTCCTCCCAGAGAAATGGCCTCCGCAGGCCTGATCATGGCAGAAGGATAGTACACTAGGGAATTCACTGTCTGGAACACAGCGACAAATGATTTGATCAGCACCTATCCGAAAAAGAAGTGGATTATCCCAGAAATAATACTTTGCTTCTGCCATGAGATGCTCGCGCTAGTTTTTAGGCCAGCCACGTGGAAGGGATCCAAAAGCAAGGTAATTGGCAATGTCGGCATACCAAGGTCCACTTGCCACATTAATTGACAATAGGTGCTCATCAGGAAAAATATCATTGATCGGTACAGTAAGTCCAATATGGTCAGGATCCAGTCTGGAAAGATGATCAGCTACAACATTCTAGGCTCCGGTCTTATCGTGGATCTCAATGTCAAATTCTTGGAGCAGAAGGATCCAACGAATTAGTCTAGGCTTGGCATCCTTCTTGTGCATGAGATGGCGAATGGCTGCGTGATCAGTGAAAACAATAACGTGTGAGCCCAGAAGGTAAGAGCAGAATTTCTCCAACCCAAAGACTATCGCCAGATGTTCTTTCTTAGTGGTAGTATAATTATGCTAGGCCTCATCCAACATCTTACTGGCGTAGTACACCACGAAGGGGTGTCTATCGCGTCTTTGTCCCAGGATGGCTCCGACTGCCAGGTCGAAAGCGTCACACATGAGTTCAAAGTCGAGGGACCAATCAGGTGGCTGGAGAATAGGAGCCTTGGTGACAGCATTACGCAGCTACGCGAATGCTCGTATGCAGTCGGGGCCCATATCGAAGGGTACGTCAGTCGATAGGAGATGAGTTAAAGGTCGAGAAATCTTGGAGAAGTCTTTGATGAATCTCCTATAGAAATCGACGTGTCCCAGGAAGGAGCGGATTTGTTTGACAGAGCTAAGCATAGGTAAATCAGCAATTACATCAAGCTTAGCTCTGTCAACCTCGATACCCCTATCGGAGATGATATGCCCGAGAACAATTCCCTCGTGTACCATAAAATGACTTTTTTCCCAAGAAAGCATGAGGTTTACATCAATACATCTCCTAAGGATACGGGTCAGGTTGGCAAGACAGTCATCGAAAGAGGGTCCAAAGACTGAGAAGTCATCCATGAAGACCTCGAGAAAGTCACCCACCATGTCATGGATTATCGCCAGCATACATCTCTGGAAAGTTGCTGGCACGTTGCAAAGTCCGAACGGCACCCTTCTAAATGCAAAGGTGCCGAAGGGGCAGGTAAAGGTGATTTTCTCTTGGTCCCAGGGTTCAATTGCCACCTGGTTATATCCTGAGAATCCATCCAGGAAATAGAAAAATTTATTTCCCGCTAACCGCTCCAGGATTTGGTCAATGAAAGGTAGCAGAAAGTGATCTTTCTTAGTTGCAGCATTGAGTTTCCTATAATCTACACACACTCTCCAAGATATAGGAGTGCATGTAGGGATGGATTCGCCCCTATCTTTGACATGGATGGTGAGTCCTGCCTTTTTGGGCACAACATGAATCAGACTCACCCAGGGGCTATCACTGATCGGGTAGATTATACCGGCATCCAGCCACTTAATAATTTCTTTCTTAACGACCTTCCACATGTTAGGGTTAAGGCGTCGCTGCATCTTACGGGAAGGTCGAGCCTCCTCCTCCATATATATACGGTGAGTGCAGTAGGAGGGGCTAATGCCAGATAAGTCTGATAAAGACCATCCAATGACTGCCTTGTGTTCCATAAGGACCTTCGTTAGTTTGCACTCTTGCTCCCTGGTCAATTTTGAACTGATGATTACGGGGAGCATTTCATTTGGTCCCAGGAAAACATATTTAAGTGTACTAGGCAGCTCTTGCAGCTCGGGAGTGGATGGTGAAAGATCTGGCATTTCTTGGGACGAGAGTGTCCCAGGTGGATCAGAGAATAAGTCAGGAGGAAGAAGTTGGCCCTCAGATTGGCCAAGAAGAGGGGCTTCTTGGATAGATGGATCCAAGAAGGAATAGCCCCAGTGAGTAGTATATGGGCTCAAGGTCCCAGTGTGGATTTGCAACTCCACCTGATTTAGGGGGAAAGAAAGGGCAATCCGGTCTTCAAGAGTGTGGACTGGAGGTGAGTAGCCCGGATATGACTTAGACCACGAGGTATGGGAAGCGGAGAAAACCTCGTCAGAAGTCTGTTCAGGAGAAGGTACGGGACAAGGGAGGGAAGGGGGAACGTCACAATATGTGTTGGTCAGGCAATCGTCAATGTTTACAGGCAGTCCGCCGCAGTCAGAATAAGTCCCAATTAGTCCTATACACGTGCTGACGGCCATGTCCTCGTCAAACGTGTCATCCTTGATGCAATCGCAATCAAAGTTCTTGGCTACCTTGAAGACGTTAAGCTTGAGATTTTCAAATCCAACGGCAATCTCAATACAGCCCGACTCGCAGTCGATATGGGCGCAGGCTATGGCCAAGAAAGGTCGACCAAGGATGATCGGATAATTAGAAAGTGAGCTAGGAACTTCCATATCTAAAACAAGAAAGTCAACAGGAAAACAGAGACTGTTGACCCTAACCACCACGTCTTCCACCACACCCTTCGGGATTTTGACAGAACGATCTGCCAACTGTAACGTGACAAGGGTGGGTTTCAGATTTCCCAAGGAAAATTTTTCGAGCATGATGGTCAGTATAAGATTGATGGAAGATCCTAGATCAAGCAGGGCACGGTTAAAATTGTAGCCTTGGATGCTACAGGAAATAAGTGGTGTGCCCGGATCTTTCTGCTTCGGTGGTAGGTTTGACAGTATAGCACAACTCTCATGAGATGAGAGAACCACTGAATTCTTAGTTTTCTTTGACTGTCGCCTAGGTGTTGTGTAGTCTTTGAAAAATTAGGCGACAGCAGGTATGTGGTCGATAGCCTCGAGCAAGGGTACCTTGAATTCTACATCCCTGAACAAATTACGCAGGTTATCAAAGGCCTGCGTATCCTTCTTCTTGCCTTTTGGCTCCCTTAGTAGACCCTCAGGGAATGGGACTGATTCTGGCATCATTTTGGGTGTATCGTTTTCTTGCGAATGTGGTGTGCATCCCGAATGAGAGGGCGATGAAGAAGAAGAGCCAGGATCAGGTCGAGGTGGATCGACGGTCTGCTTACCACTCCTCGTAGTGATAGCATTGGACGATGCAGGTCCAGTGGGATCATAAGGCGGAGGAGGGTTTGCAATAGGGACATAAGAGTGCGGTGCTGCAGCGGGATTAGCCTGAAATCCCGATGAAATGCTCAAAGCCTGCAAAATCTGATGAACCTGCCCCTGAGAAGGTCGTACCTGTGGTTGAGGACCATAGGGTACGAAATTTCGCGGGTTTGGAATAGGTTGGGTGAGAAGAGTGCCCTGAGATCGAGTCGCCATGCATAGTTGACTGATCTCAGCATTCTGCTGCACCAATTTGTGCTAAAGAGAGGTCATGTTCTCTTCATGGCGCTTTGACATTTCCGTCATCATTTGCATTAATTTGTCAAGAGGACTTGATGCGTGTTCTGCTTGCGGTACGCAAGGACTCGATGGCAAATTCGCCATAGGATTAGACTGGACCCTTGGGATGACGGGTGTGGATGGTCGCATTGGTCCACCTGCAGGTTTTTGGCACTACAGGTTGTTGGACCATGCGATGTTCGGATGATTTCGCCACCCTAGGTTATAAGTGGTAGAGAACGGGTTGTTCCCCAGGGCGCAAGCGTCTTCTATGCCAGAAGAAGCATCCGCAAGTAAATATGCGTCCAAGCACATGGAGGCTTGGTCCTCTGTGTCGAAATACTGGCTTGCAGAAGCCAGATCCACATGACTTACCGAGTCGCTCGGCGCGACACTTAGTAAGTAAGGTCTTACAGGGTTTCTCGGGATAAGCCTAGTGTTGGAAGAATTGGGATTGTGACGAAGTGGTGAGGTGGGGGTGTTTGCCATAGAACGGGCAGGGTTGGCCAGAAGCTCGTCTAGCTTCTTGTGTACGACGGAGACTTCATCCAATTTCTGTGCGATAAGGTTGAGATCTGTGGATGAATGGGAAGGTCCCGCGTCAACTTCACGGAAATTACCGGGCAGGCTAGTACGATTAAAGGCAATAATGGAAGTATTGTTCATTGAGTTTTCGCTCATATTTTCAAATAATTCGAATGCTCCATTCTCGTCTTTATTCATAAAATTCCCTCCGCAGGAAGCGTCTGCAATCTGCTTCAAAGTCTCATTTAGCCCATAGTAGAAAATCTGGACTATATGCCACTTAGGCAGACCGTGGTGCAAACACTTTCTGAGGAGGTCATTATATCTCTCCCATGCCTCATGAAACTGTTCGCCATTTTGTTGCGTAAATGAAGTGATAGCACTGCGAAGCACATTGGTTCGCCCAATTGGGAAGAACTTCTTGAGAAACGCTGTTTGCATCTCTTCCCAAGAGTGGATGGTTCTTCCAAGGGTGTGTAACCACTGCGACACTTTATCCCGCAATGAAAACAGAAACATTTTCATGAGGATTATAGGTAACCCAATATTTCTTGGTTTAACAGTTTTAGCCAATCGGGTTAGGTTTTCCAAGTGGAGAAAAGGATCTTCACTTGCAAGACCATGGAAGTGAAAATTTATCTGGCCAATTATGTTAGGTTTTAATTCAAAGTCGTCCCTGCCCATGGGAACCCGAATTTGTCCTATGTCTCTGTAGCAGTAGGATTCTGATAGGAGCTAAGAGACCTAGGCTCCTCCCGTTCGGGAGGGTTCTGCATTTCCTCCAATGTTTCCCTTATGACTTCAATATGTTCATTATACATTTCCATTTAGGCTTGGAGGCGAGTTATGGGATCTAAGGCTCCACCACCTGGTGGGTTTTGAGGGTGGTTTCCTCCCTCGGGATTTGGGGGTGGTCATGCAGCCATGTTTCTGGAGGAGGAGGACGATGCGGCTTCTTTTCTAAAATTATCAGGCAATTCACACAGTTCAAGGTTTTGTGACCTCCTCCCAAACATGCACTACCGCAGGAAGAATTAGGGGGGTACGAAGGGAAAAGAGATGAGAGAAATGACGTCGCAAAAGTACACTTGATGACAAATCAATACAATCAAATTCATAACCTCTGTAGTGTGCCCTTAGACCTAAGATCTAAGTTACCTACTATCACGGACTACGGAATCGAATGCGAGCACCGCGGAACCACCGGGTCAGATTGAAAGGCCATTTGCCCCAGTCTTAGACACCCGATAGCATGCGGGAACCCTCACCAACACGTAGTCACTACACGCAGGTAGTTAGACCTCCAATCCTTAATAAGGGTCAAGTTGCTACTAGTTTTAGTTAAAGGCTTAGGATCAAGTGCTTTTGGAATGTGAAGGGCATTATTTATGGGTAATGCCCAAGTGATTAATTTTTAGAGTGTGTAAATCAAGCATGCAACAGGGAAATCTCCCCGAATTGAAGTTTTAATTGGTGAATGGTTTTTAGAATTCAGCCTTAAGTAGTATGGATTTTAGGATTTCGCTGAATTACCAATTCAACCAATCTCCGGGTTTTGAGAGAATACAAGTTTTCTTCTAAGCCCAACAAACCCTTCTTCAATGTCAGTTGGTTAATGCATGCTAAAATGCAATGGGCTTCCCTAGATGGAGATTTCTATGTGTGGATGCACGATTCAATGTTAGATTAGTGTGAAAGGGAGCCAAAGCACTTCAATTCAAGTGCTCCAAATCACCAAAATGATGTCCACACACAAGGCTCAACCATAAGATAAAGAAAATCAAATTGTTGGGGTTGAAGTATTCGAGATCGAATCTTAGGCACGTGAAAGGTTGTGGTGGGGTTGGAATCAACTCAATTCCAAGTCTCCCCACCAAAAAGGTGATCCCGAATTGCAGATAAATGAGGCAAAGAAGGGTGCAATCAATCTTTTTATTTTTGCCTCAAAGAATACTTCACACATGAAAAATTCAAGAATCAAAATTCTTGGATCTTCGCTATGCGAAGTTTGGCGGGAAATCCCAGGGCGGTGGGAGTAAAGGCAAATAATCAACCAAGTGAATTTTAATCCACTTGCCCCAAGAGATCCCAAGAAGTTTTTAGTTTTAGTTTTTTTTTTTTATTATGGTGACAAGTTAACCTAAGTTGCTAAGAAAGAAAGGCCTACTTGTTCAGCAATGTGTGCGAAGCTCCAGTGCGGTGCTGGCGTCTTCACGCTCTTGTTCTCGCCTTGGATCTGCTCACATCTCCGACTTCGTCTGTCTGCCTTCTCCTTACAACAGGTTCACCTGCACAGCAACAAACAAAAACACCCGTGAAGAGAAGGGTGTGAGAAGAGAAAAATTAAAAGAATGGAGTAAAAACTTACTTGAATACGCACTTCCCCGGCAACGACGCCAGAAAAGAGATGTGGTCGGACCTGGATAGGTTGTGTTAATATGGTGATTTTATCATTGAAATGCGTATAGTGGTTAACCTAATTCGAGCCTAACCATCTCTTTACAAAATTTTTTTTTTTACCTGGCCTACTTGATTTTATCTTGGTCACTTTTAGGCCCAGGGTCGAACTCAGGGGAGTGGGATTAGAAGTGAATACGTTTCTACGCCTTTCCTACAATGAATCTCTTCCGTTCGCTTATTGTGTTTTTAGTGTTTTCCTATTTAAGATTTTTTTCTGATAATTTTTGTCCTTGAGGTACACCCTCAAAATAAGGTTCTTGGCTTTGAGCGAAATTAGGGTTCCAAAACTGGTCTTGCTATTGGCAAGACTGAGTACCTGCAAGTCAAGGATTATCTTTTCTCTTTTGTATATTTTTTTTATCTTTTTAATGGCAAGAAAGAGAAATAGAAATAAAGGAAATATAGTATATATATATGTATATATTATATATGTAAAAAGGGATGGGGGTGGAGGTGGAGATGGCGTGTAGCACGGTGTCGAGTCGGTCGTCGTCTAGGAAGACGCAACCAACAGGACGAAGTGCCGCATGGAGTGTAAGATGGATTGGTGGAAGATGAGTGCGAACATGCTTTCTATACGCTTGTATTGGGAAATATCAGCAACTGGTGCAGATATTCCCGCGATACAACGTATGGTAAGTGATATGAAAAAAAAAAATATATATATATATATATATGTATATATGTAAATATATATCTATATGTATATATATATGGTTATAATTATATAGGTATATGTGTACTTATATATGTAAATATATATATATATGTATATGTATATATATATAACTATATAAATGTATATATATATATGTATATAGATATATGTAGATAGATATGTATATATATATATGTGTGTATTTATAGTTATAGATATTTATGTATATATGTATGTATATTTATATATATATATATATGTATATAAATATATATATGTACGTATATATATATAGGTATATAGTAGAGTATAGGTGTGTGTACGAGAGTGTGAGTGTGTGTGTGTATGTGTGTGCAGAGAGTGTGAGAGAGTGCTGTGAGTGAGAGAGAGAGAGGGAGAGAGAGCGCCTGCTGTGAAAAAAAAGGCAAGTTAAGCCGTCTGATGCTTTAGGGCCGACGTCTGGTGTCCACGCGCACGCACACGCGCGTAGGCGCGCGAAGAGGCACGTGCTGGGAGGGAGTGAGTGCGAGGGAGAGATGCTGCAGCGCACTGCGCTGCGCGGTGAGGCGGCTGCGGCCAGACGCAGGTGCTGGGAGCGGGTGCACGCTGACGCTGAAGCGGGCTGGTGTACGCGGGCGAGCGCTGATCTGCGGGCGGGCGCTGGAGCGGGCCCGGGGCGGGATGCGAGTGTGGGCTGAGACCGGTTGTGGCACGCTGGGTGACCGGATAAGTGAGAAAATTAACGGTCACCGCACTGTAGCGACAGTGTTCCGCTGACTAGCGTGAACAGTGGCTACAGTGCATGGTCGGCTCGCGTGACCGCTTGTGCCCAGTGCTGTGAGTGCGGGAGCCGCTGCGCGAGCTGGCGCACGAATGCGGATGGTCTGCGTCGGCTGGGTTGCGGGCGAAGGAGCTCGACAGGGCGCGCGAAGAGGGGTGCGGGCGGCCTACTGGCTTGCCCGGTGGCTTGCGTGCGCGGAAGAGGAGTCTGGTGCCGTGCTGTTGCTGTGCGGAGCTTGAGCTTCAAAGCTTGAAGCTCCTGCTCCAATGGTGGAAATGGCTGAACGACAAATTCAAAGAAGAGAAGACCACCACGCCCACCGGCTCTTTGATGAGCTGGGTGGTGGTGGGACTCACAGTGGTGGTTGTGCACCACTGTGAGGTGCTCCTGCCCGCAGCGTGGCTCCTCAAAGAGGAGAGGCTACGTATAGAGGGGAGAGGGGAGGAAATGGCCTGGAGAAGAAGCTGCTGTGGTGTTTTTTTTTGGCATGGACCAGGCTCCCCTTGCAAAGAAGTTGTGCCTTTTTTATAGAGGAAGAAGGCATGCACAGCCATGCCCTGGCTGTGCATGGCTTGGCAGGGAGTGGCTGTGCTGGGCAAGCTGAGCAGGACATGGCACGAGGAAGATGCTGCCATGCATTGCAGCCGTGGAGAAGAAATTCAAAGTCAAATAAAATTAAAAATAAAGATGGTGAATTTGCGAAGCAGCACTGGAAGAAAATGTTAATTTCACGGCCATTTTATTCACTCTCCTCCCCTCTCAATTAAATGCATGCATGCGTGTATTTTTACAAATGCGACTATGGATACCTAATATGCACTGGTAATGCTAGGGAATAGCACAAGACGACACAATTGCATGTGTATTTTTGCGGTGCAATCATCCACCCCCCCATGCCAATTCATTACAATGTCCTCATTGAAATGTTTACATGAAAATCAAAATATAATAAGTAAGAGGAGGGGATATCACCTGACTATTCTTGTTAATCCAGGTCAGCATGGATGCTGAGGATGCAGAGCCACCTGTAATGAATACTGGGTTGCCTCCCAGCTAGCGCTAAGTTTAATGTCATTTGCCAGACTTAAACCCAAAAATATGTAGTTCAAATAAATGGGTTGAGTCAAGATAAAAATGAAGATGTGATCATGTAATGCAAGGATCAATGATCCACAAATGCATATCAGCTGATGGTTAATACCGAGCCCAAAAGGTCGGAAAAATAAAGTGAACGGGCTTGAAACTAATTGTAGCTAGATGCTACAAAAGAGAGAAAATTAATGCGGGTGCCAGAGTGGAAAGTAGATAGTGACAACCCTAAAAGTGATGCGCGAGGAAGGCAGATGAGGTGGATAAAGTGTGGTTCATGGGGAATAAATCGTACGAGTCCTGAAAGTGATGGGAAATGGAAGGAGGAACCGAGTGGTGAAGTTTGAAATTGTATAAGAAACCACTTCATAAGTTAAGTCCGGTGTAGGTGGATGTAGAGTAGTTGAGTCAAATAGGATCCAACAGTCCATCTTATTAGTTCCAGATTTATCGGAATCCTCAATCTTATTCCTGAGGTGATCAAAAGTCTCATTCAAGTCGCCCAAATCATAATGCAAGTCTTCAAATGTAATGGATGGAAATTCATTATTCCTTAGAATCACAACCCCAGGGGGAGTAAGATCGAGGTTTAGATTAGTCAACACCTCATATCCTTTTTGTTCTGTGGACTTCTGGATTTGATCCCAATTGTTTTTCTCTTAGACTATATCTTCTGAGGGAATGCCTTCTTGTTTCTCATCAATCAAGTCAAGCTCCTCAAGATTCCATGATTCAGCTAAATTCTTTGCTTCCTTAGATAGATGTTCATAAGTCATCCCCAGCAATTCTGCAATTTCTTGAACATCCTTTTCATAAGGGGATTGTTTGTCTTGTTCAATCTCATGATGTTGGGGATAATGGTAAGATTTTTCTTCAAAACACTGGTGGATGGGAAGAGAAGGGTTTGAATTAGCTAAAATAGAAGCGACAGTAGATTTGGCTTCTATATGGGATATCTTAGAATGATTAGTATTGCCAAATCTAGATATCGAATCATTTAAGCACATGTGATCATGGTAATCCTCAGACAAGATGACCTCAGAACCATCCAACCGTGATTGGCTGGGAGTGTTAGTGTTCCTAATCTTTCTATCTTCTTGATCTTGCTCTGATTCTCCCAAATCATCCATGTGGTCCAATTGTGTGTCTTTAAACATAAAAGACTCATACTCCGGCCCACCATAGATTGGCTCCTCAAAATAAAATGGTTGCAATTCAGGGCCTAAATCAAGATATAATTCCACAAGTGAGCCTTTCTCCTCAAAGTTAGTTTTTGGGATATCAAAAAGGATCTGTTCTGCATAGTCATAGGGCTAGTGGGTGGGCTTAGTGTATGTAGAGGTTGGGATTGGATAAGATGTCATATTTAAGGTTGGATCCTCAACCTTGAGTGGCTTACTACCAACTTGTGGCATACTCGGACTAGTTTTATCACCTTGTGCTTTCTAAATTCTATTGAACTATTTTGTCATATTACCTGTATTTCATTTATTAGCTTCTCTCATCCCCTGGACTACTTGGAGTAATTGGGTGATCTCAGGATCACTACCATGGTCAGGGATTTGAGCATGCTGACGATAATAATTTTCAAAATTTCTAACCTCGATCAAATCAAAAAATCTATCATCTGAATATCTAGGGTAAGAATCATATCCTTGGTTTGGTATTGTACGGTTATCCCAATAGGACGGTGAAGTTGCTTGGTTGGGATTGGGATAATTTGCACAGTGATTTCGAGGATAGGATTGGTATTCTAGGTATTGGGATTCTGAGGCATATCCTTGATTTGGGGAGATATGGGTTTGGCTGAACCGGTCAAGATAGTTGGTCATGCCAATTAGGTGTTGGTCTTGCATGGAGAGTGTCTTTTGAGGTTGTAAAGATCCTTGATATCCAGAGTTTTGTGTGTGATTCGAGGTAAGCCTAGCTATACCTGGGGAATATGAGGTGTAGGCAAGGGAATCAAGTCCCAGGTGTTGGGGCGAGTTCTCCCATCCTGAAGTAGTTGAAGTAAAGGAAGGGTTGGGGTAGGGAGAAAAGTGAGGCAAAAGAGTATGGGTCCATGGTTTCCTCCTCAATCAGTTCTTCCTCATGGCAATTGGCTATTGGAATGTATTCAGAAAAATTAGGTCTTCTCCTTAGTTTACTCTCTAAAGGTGGTACCAAGTCAGGGTTTAGAGAGCTTTTAGCATCCATGTACCAGAAGAAAGTTAATAGGTGAGAGAGAAGACAGATGAGAGAATTCCCTTGCCTCTTCAATGCAAGCAACCGAACTGGTCCTTCGAGTGTTTACCCTAAATAGACCTAATCCTGGTTCCCCAAAATACGATTGGGTTAGGTTAACCCTTGAATTACTTAGCTGGCTAGAATGGTGGGAGTTACTGCAACAACCTTTCTTATCACCAGTGGGTCCAAGTAGACAAGGCCTTGACCTTAGCCTAATCTAATTTCAAGTCCTCAAGTCTATTAGTCCTGCTTAGGGCACGTCTACTCAATTTTAAGCTTGGGTTTGATGTGCTTTTGGAATATGATGGGCTTTAGGGGGGTGTTTGCCCTTAAAATTGATTTCAATATGTGTGAGTGCACAGGCAAGGGGTTCACAAGCAATTTTTTTATGATGAAGTGGATTTTAGGATTTAAATGCTTGTGTTAGTGAAGTTTAGGGTTCACTTGATTTATTCTCTCCAATCAAGGTTATGATGAGGCACACAAGTATTTTTGCAAATCTAAGTTTGTTTGATAGATTTTCTTTAAATATGGAAATGCAGATGTGTTCTATCCTTAATATGAAATCCTAAGCACAGATGGTTCTAAGATGCTCCCTTTAAGTCCAAATTCAGGGAAGTGATGCGACCCAAGCAATGCAATCAATTGGTCTTATAGCACCACTAACTAGGTAATCATAAAATATTTTTCAAGAATTTTAATGCACGTTTTCTATTTTTTCTTATTTAAAGTGTATTGGGGATTTTGCAGTCTGTTTTAACCCCTAGTTCATGATTTAATAATTCGTGCAATCAAACGTGCAAGAAATATTTTTTTTTTTAGATTTTTCCTAAATTCTTGATTATCTCAGAAATTTAATGCCACAAATTTCAAGTTAATCAAAGTTGTATAAAAATTCTTATGATATTTTGAACTCTGAAAAATTAGGAACAATAACCGTATTAATAAAAGATCAACGCGTGAATTTTTAAAATTTTTCTATAACTCAGATTTATGCAAAATTTGGATATGTTGTTCCTAACTTCAAACCTCATGTCCAGTAAAAAGTTGAGAATTTTTGAACGTTCGGATCTTCAGGAATTGAATTTATAAATTAATATTTTCTTTCAGCCCGAAAATCACTAACAAGAGATTTTTTTTTTCAATAAGCAAGAAAATTCTAATTTATCCTAATGTTCAAGCAAATCTTAATTTTTCTAAATCTAACTAATCTAACCTATGGGTACTTACTTGAGATTTGAACTCACACATTCTCTGTTGTCATGTCTAGTTCAGATTTCTTTGTTTTCTGCACACATGAAATTAATGGCAAGTTAGAAATCTCAAATACATACCGAAAAGCTTCAAAAAAGTTTCTGTTGCCTCCCCGACAGTGGTGCCAACTTGTTCAGCACGTAAATCACATTTTAAAATATTATTTAGTTGTAGTATAGTGCGAAAACATGTCAATAAATAAATTTGTAAAGATCGGTGAGTATTGGGTCGTTTGCAGGGAGTCAATCTCAATTTTAACGAAAGCTTTTCAATAAAACTAATTCTAAATAGATATATATATATGTATATGTATAGAGCAGATATCTAGAGAATCAAAATTTTATTGCAATTAAATAGAATTTTTCACAATAGAAAATGCTAATAGAAACAGATAGATAGATAGAAGATAGATAGATAGAGAGAGAGAGAGATAGAGATAGAGAGATAGAAGGAGGCAGAGAGATGACACCGCTTGTAGGATGCTTGTGTGAGATGCGGCAGCACCTCAGATCCAGAGCATCGGGATGAAGGTCGGAGCAGAGTTGTAGAGGGAGAGCCTGGTATGGAGAGAGAGAGAGTTGTATCTAAGTTCTAGCAAGAGTTATTCTTCAACTGGGGGGCCCTGGGCCTTCTTTTATAGCTTTGATGAGAGCAAAAAGGGTATTTTAGCCCTTAAAATAGTGCAACAACCCCTGGGCAATCAAATCTATCGATCAGGAGATCAACGACTTTGATTTGGCCTCAAAATAACTTCATATGTGCCCTTTACGCTCTAGGTGCACGAGATGCTGACACGTGGCACGCCCGTAGCCTTCAGATCCATCGAACGGCTCCACTTCCTCCTTATGTGTGCCCAACGCCTACTTCTCTTCTTTAGGCTCGCCACTCGCTCGATTTGAGCTCCCAATCCTCAGTTGTCCAATCGTAACGCACCCACGTTGCCTTTTCATTTAAACAAAACATGTTTGTTCCAGCGTTTAGCCACAACGCGCTCCGGTCTCGACACGTGGTCGTGCCTACATACGTTGATCTCCATCCGACAAGCAATAGCGCGTGCGCCCAATGCTTTCCTGATTTTAGCTCTATAAGGATCAAACTCGCGCTCTTCTGATCCAACACATGCGCATGAGCCAGTGCGCTACACGCGAGTTTTGTTATAGTTTCTTCTTTGCATCTATTTATCCTTGGCCGTTGGATGGATAGCGTGGATGCATCAAGAATCATTGGATGGCCGTCCAACGATTGAGAGCAGGTGAAGGATGGTCTCCAGAGATGGGTCGGTGATGAGGGGCGTTTGTGATGGTGCCACATGGCACCATCATGGCTGTCCATCTTCTTTTCCTTATATCTAGTGATGTAGACCTCCGATCGGGTTGATTTTTGTGCCATTGGGCTGTGATCGTTAATCCAAATCCATCCATGCAGTTGGATTTTTATCTAAGGCTTAGATCTTTGTCCTTTGGCTCCATGATCTCTATTCTTCTATGGACTACACACAATGCTCTGGTTGTCTGATCGAAACAATTTTGGAAGCATTGGACTCCCGTCGTCGTTCTAATCAGATCTATCTGGTCTGATCTATCATCTACGACTTCGAATCATCTACGATTAATTTCATCTCTCATTTAATGCATAAAATGACAATATTATCTATGTAGTTAATCAGACCATCGTGCAAATTACGATGCCTATGAATGCATTATTCCTAAGTTATGCTAGAATCTAGCTTGATTAAAGTGATTTAGGTTGCATGATTGTTGTACAATCATGCAACACTCTCTTCTCCTCTCATCATGTGGGCATGTGTCTTCTCTTCTCCATAGAGAAGATGGCCCCTCTCTTCTCTTCTCTTGGACAACCAGTAACTTGTTTCATACCTTCAGTGGTCGTCCTCCCTTTAAGTTTGGTGTGTAGGCGATCATTACAAGCAAACCTAGCCACCACCATCACCCACAAAGCTAATGGCCTTCATGGCACTTCCGGCATGATGGTTTTCTCTTCTTCTTATATATCTTATTTCATGCAAATTTTAATGTTGATTGAGGTATTTGATTTTATGCTTTGATATTCTCTAGACACTTAGCCATATTGATTTTATAGTGAATGTTTAAATATGAAGTTTTATATGCAAAGTTCATGTTTTGATTCATCTTACATTGTATATACACACCCCCCTTCGACCTTAGTTCTTAGGGCCATACACCCTTAGGATCCTTGCACCATTGAACATGCCTACTTTGTCATTTAGGGTTTCGCTTTATCATTTCATAGCGTAGTTAGATTTAGGTTTTGTCATTTTGCTTCTAGTTTTGAAAAAAGAAAAAAAAACACTAAAAAAATTACAAGAAGCAAAAATAGCAAAAGCATTAGGTAGATCTAAGTCAGTAAAGTGGAAATCTAATGACCCTCACTTTTCAAAACACCTCCTAGAGATGACCGGGACTCAAATGATAAAAAAAAGAAGAGATCAATTGACGTAAGGTTCATAAAAAAATTATAAATATCTTTGATTCAAGATTTGGAACAACTATACAACAACAATGACGTATATTTTTTCAAACATAATATCTCGCGTAAATCATCAATCAGAGACAATCTAAGAGTTGGTAGAACATTTATCAAGCATATTGGATCATCTTGATGGAGTGCACAACATCTCTAAATGAGGAAGCGTTCCTCAACCACAAAAACTCAAGAAAGGACAATTGACACATTGATCCCACGATCTTTCAAGAGATGTGAATCAATTCATGGAGATCTATAGACCTTACCAGAAGGTCAGAGGAAAGGTTCCTTAAGGTACTACAAACTTCATCATCTATTTATTCATATGATGAATAAAAATTCTGATGCACTTGACATATTTACAATTGTTTCTCATTACTAAGGTGATTAGGATGAAGCTGAGGATGAAGAAGCTTTGTAGATAAAACCCAAGGTAAGCTGTTGCAGTAGGAGCCATCAGGAGATACAAATCTTCTATCTTAAATTTGTGTTTAGAATCACAAAGAATTGTCTTTGTAATCACATTCATCAATAGAAATTGTTTCTATTTCTAAACTATTCGGAATTGACTTATTCATATGATGAATGACTTATTGTAAGTCCTTTTCATGGGATGCTTGAATGATCTGGAACAAACTTTTAGATACTCAGATTTTTTTTATGATGTGATCATTAACAAGAATTCTAAACACGTGCAAAGAAGATACTCCACCTCTATGAGATGCCTCATCTCTAGTCATGAATATCTAAGATTCAGATTAAAAGAATAGTTGAGAATAGTCTCTTCTAACTTAATAATCAAGAACTCCAAGACAGTTCATGACCAATCCTTTTATGAAAAGCAACTTGGACAAATGGTTTGTCTCAAAGTGACACATGGTGATGGGTGCACTATGGAAAAGATATTTGGTAGATGGCAACATTCACTAATGATCATTCCAAAATATGATGATGTTCAAATGTGAAAAGGTCAAAGATCTTTTGGAAAGTTTGTTAACTTCCCACAAGTTGGTTATGGAGTTAGTGAATTCCATTAACCATGATCTCATCACATGAGATTCAATCTAACTTAGATCATAGATCTCAGTTAGATGAATCAAAAGGAGTATGCTAATGATAAGCTAACTCATTCCTCTTTTACACCTCAACTTGGTCTTACCTTCTTGAGACATGACTGAACTTAGAGAAGTTCAAAAGATGATGAATGTTGGATTCCTTTCATCCAATGAGAATTAGCATTAGAGAATGCATATCCTCTATGGGTTCAAATATGGTCCCCTTAATCATATATGATGTGAATTAGGATCTAGTTATTCAAATTCGGTGTTGATTACCTATGTCCAAGTTCAAATTAGTTGCATTCTAGGACAATCCTTTGGATATCACAAGCGTGATAATTGTTATCGATGTTGTGACGCAGATTGGTCGAGCATTTTGATTTGCGAGATGTTAGATTCAAAAAGAAAAAATGCTTAATCCACTCTAAGGGTAGATTCTTGGAGAGTTACTTGAACTCAACCAAGATAGAGCCACAAAGATTGAATATGCTTGGATAATGTCCTATCCAAGTGAGTTGGATTCAGGACATGTTGCAATATGTAAGGACTTCGCACATGACAATAGTTGTTCGTGTGATGTGACTTCCAAATGGTTATTTTGTCTTATAGAATGTCAAATTCTGTGATGATGAATCACCTACTAGGATTCAATCCAAGAATAATGCATGACGAGGGAGTTGCAGAACTCATCCTAATCAAGCCTTGTGATAAACATTAGCTTATCATCATTCTTAAGCTAAAATCATACATAGTTCCTAGGGTTTCTGCATTTGCACTATGATATTAGGCTACATTTAGTTTTTAGGAATGCATTATTAGTTTTCTCATCATTTTATGTATTGATACATCTCATTTGTTTTGTCAAGGATGAGGATACAATAGAAATCAACTAAACCCTGATAATGTGAAAAGCAAAAAGACAACAAGAAGAAGATAGAAGTCTCAGCCAGTTGGATCCTAACTTATCTCAGGTGGATCCTAGTTCATTCTAGCTTAACTCCAGCTCCCTTTAACTCATGGCAACTCAATTCCATGGAGCTTAGCTACTAGTCTTGGACTAGCTAGCTAAGCTAGTTGAAGAGTCATCAATCAATAATAGTCTAGCTAATCTTAGCTCCAAACAAGCTAAAGTCAGCTCATTTCAACTAAACCCTACTCAACTTAGTTACTAGCAAAGAATTAGCTCGCTAAGCTAGTTGCTGAGTTTACAGGTAGCTCTTCATCAACTTTTCTTAACTCCATGAAGGCACATTACAGCTTAAGTCAGCTCCTCCTATCTAATCCTAGCTCCAACTTGCTACTAGCTAACCTTAGCTATTTAAGGTAGCTCCAAAGTCCACCTCCTACACTCCTCCACCAAAAAGTGGTGCCATCTTTTTCCCTCCAAAAATCACATAACAACCACCCAAAGGCACCTCTTCATTTCCCTCCCATTTTTTCCTCCAAAAACATCCATGCACCCCTTCATTTCCCTCCAAAAACATACACCCCTTCATTTCCCTTAAAAATACCATAACCACCACCCTCCTACACTTCTATATAATATCCCCATAACCACCACCTTAGAACTATCCTTGACTACACAATTTCTTCTACTAAATCACCATTAAAGGCCAAGGAAGAAGGGGTTTGGATGTGCACATTACAAGGGTCCCCTCCCATGCCTTATAATCTCTACACTCCATTCTTCTCCTTCATTCTGGCCAAGTCAAGGAGTGTCAACTTGGAGGATGGCTAGGCAAGGAGGATAAAGATGGTTAACGTCCACCGTAAGAGGAGACTGGAGGAGCACTTCAAGGAGCAAGGAGGAATCCTCTTCAAGTCTGGGAGCAAGTACTACACTTAGAGCAAGGATTCTCTTCTTCAAATGGGAGATTTTCTACTTCTTTGCATTCTTTCTCTTTATTTTTGTAGAAGCATTCCTCTACTTGGAGATTAGTTGTGTGGGATTCTTCCACACAATTGAGCTCCCCAAGTAGTTGTAGACATCTTTGCATAATCAATCAAGTGTCTTTCATTATTTAGTGTACTTCAATTTAAAGCTTTAAGTTATTTGGTTTTTGTGCACCCACTCTACCTTTTTGATTATCTTAGGTGCACTTGCTTAGAGTGAGCTTAGAAAGATAAGACTCGCTTTATTTATTAGGTGTACTTTGCATTTCATTGCCCGAGTTTTTGAAAACCCTAAAAATTACAAAACCCTCAAAAGACAAAAAAAGAAGATTTGAAGAGCAAGAGAGTGAATATCACTTTGATAACTAACAATTGCCTCCTTAGATGCCCCTAGATACTCACTCTATCTAGGTTTTATAAATTTAAAAGTTGATCGGATTTGCATGTTACAACATTAAAAACTTGTTGTAACAAATCACGCATTTTTCATATCACTTTTTAGCATCGTTGTCGAGGAGGTATGAGAGACTCATCATGGCTCCTAATTAACATTAATTAGCTATTTTCCCTAGCTAATTACCTAAGAATACACTAAATATAGGATTAATTATAATATAGGGGTAAAATAGCAAGGCCATAGAAAATAAGTTTAAAATACATAATTAAGGCTCAATTAATCTTAATATAAGTTTAATTCATAATTGGACTCAATTCACAATCATTTAGCTATATATTAAGTATTTTATTTAACTTAATTTAATTCAAGACATAAGTACTTAATTAACCTAATTAATATTATCATTTAAATAAATATAGCTAAAAAGGGTAAAAATGTAATTTTAAGGCATAAATATATTATTTACATTATTTATAATAATATATAAAAAGTTGAAAAATAAATAAATTAAAATAAGCCTAAAACCTTTCTATTTATATTTAAGCCCTTAACTTTTATTTCAATTGAGTCCTTTTATAACGATTAGGTCCTTTATTATTTGCACTTATACCCCTATGCACACACGATCTTCTTCCTCTTGATCTTGAACAGCTAAGAGATGCTGGTGTTCACAATTCTAAATCACCTTCAATCTGACATCTATTATCACTTGACATTGCCATCCTAGTTAAGTTCACCACGCTCTTTCAATCCGACGACTCTGATCTCCCTAAACTCAACAAACTCCAACACGGTAAACTCACGATTGTCAGAGAAGATCACCTAGGTTACAACATACTTGGACGCGATTGCATCTAGATACCTAGACCTCCATCTCGCTCTCCACCTATAAATACCCCAACCCACCTCTCATCTCCGTTAGCAACCCCCTTCCCACTTCTTCCACCGTAGTTGTTGATGTAGACACATCCATGTCACATAAACTGTCTATTTATGCATGTTCTTAGGCGTATAATTACATTTAGCATTATAAATACTTGATAACAACCATTATCATGCATTTAGATTAGTTTATACAAATTATAGGTTATTTTCCCTTTTTGTGGTCAAGGGACAGGGCAATATTTATCGAGGCCTTGGACTTAAGATCCAACCGTATGGATCTGATCAGGGCAACATCGAAGTCCAATGCCTCCGAGATCGCTCAATTGGATTTCCATAGCATCAAATGCAGTCTGAGAAAGATCAGAGGTCAAGGGCTAAGGTGGTGTAAATTCATACATTAGATGACAAATTCAACCGAACGGATGGATTCAGATCGACAATCGTAGCCCAACGGTGCAAAAATTGACCCAATCCAACATCCGTGGCACCACCTACGAGTAAAAGAAGATGAACGGTCCAGATGGTGCCACGTAGTGCCATCCAAACCGCCCGCTGCACCCTACCCAATTTCCTAAAGTGCCACAATCACTGATCTGAGCCGTTGGATCACCATCCAATGGCCTAGATGGTGCACGTCTATCGAAAGCCAACAATCTCATCACCTAAAGGCAAAGGTCATGCAATCTCAACCGTTGGATTGAGATCCAATGGTCATAAGCGAGCGACCTTTAAATCAGAAACGCAACCAAAGAGTGCACGTAGCGCAGCGGTTAAGGTGCTTCACCACAAATGGATGCATGTTCGAGTCTTGCCTCTATGTTCCTTCTTCACGTGCATGAGCTCAGTTCAACCGTTCAATCAAGTGCTAATGGCTCGAATCGATCAATCAGATGGACGTGCGATTGGACTCCAGATCTCACGCGGAATCAGACACGCTCCTCAGTGCGCACACTCGTAAGTAATCTGGAGCGTTCAATCTTGATCTAATGGTAGGGACGTGGTAGCATCGTCGCATAACGTGCAAGGAGAAGCGGCCACGCCAATTAGGCCGTCTGATCAAGTGATCGGACAATTGAGATCACTCAGCGTTCATGCTTGTGAATGGCTGAAGAGGAGGAGGCAAGGACGTGGCCATGTGTGAGCGCTTGGATGCATGATGGATGGCCCTCGTTGATGCATGCACATTCAACAACGTGCAGCTATAGAGACGTTTATATTTGTCAGTAAAGACCCCAACATTAAATTCCAAGCCCTTAAAAGACCCTTTTTCCCTCAATCCTTACACCTATAAAAAGGGCACCCCTAGCACTCATTTGGGCATTCCTTCTCTTCTCCTCTCACCTCCTCCAAAGCTCTACGAGTTGGTCCCATACCTGGGATGCTCCATTAGAACTAGAGTAAAATAATTTTCCAATCTTCTTACCCTCTTCGTGGAGCATCCTGCGGTTGTCCTCTCACCTCCATTCAGGAAGTGGATCCTACCACAACGTCGTCCTGCTTCATCCTCCGTTCTCTAGCCTCGTCCTCCTTCATCCAACATCTCATCCTCATCGTCCTGACGCTCCGTCAACATAGGTCCTCCTCCAAGCAGCCGTCAAGGAGGATAACTTCTCACCCTTCTCTTTTTATTGCTTTCTAGTGTAGATTTCTAGCTTTCTAGTTGTAACGAGTAGATGTAATGGACATGATGCTATGGTTATGAAACATTTGTTTATTCTCTCTCTATTTTCTCTTTATTTATATTATTCTATCTCTCTCTTCTATTAATTATTCTTTAAGTAGAATAGCTAGTAGATTAATTTCAACTAGCTAATCTACTTCGTGACAATAATTCCAACATAGTTTTTAATCAAACGTTCGCCTCTCTGTGTTCGACCCGAGATTCACCAGAGTTTCGGTAAATTTTATCTGATAGTAGATTTTTACGTGACTACAATGATGGGTTTTCAAACTCAAACTTTTAGTGTAGAAATATCGTTAATCATTTTGGCGCCGTTGCGGAGGAGGCACCGCTCTTTGATTTTCTGCATTTTCCACCTTACTTATCTTTTACCTCACTTTTCTCTTTTCTTATTGTGATTGCTGGTACTCTCTCGAGGAGAGCAAAAGTAGTAAATTGGAGTAAAGTGCTATTGAAGGTTCTGTAAGTTTACCCCAGATCTCCCACCCCCTAGATTTCATTCTCTCACATAAATAATGCAAACCCTAATTAACCTAAGAGCTTGGATAAACCCTAGGCTTAGTTTGGTAGTTTGGTTGCCACCTCTACCCACCTTACCCTCCATGTATAAAAAAAAATCTAAAAAAATCCCAAAGAAGTACATAACCTCTTCTGATTTTTCATACTCAACTAGTAACCCGATCTTTGGAACCGGTACATGCAAATGAACACATAATCGAGTAGAAATCAAACTAGGTAACCACTTGTGTGCTTAATTCAATGGTACATCAGACCAATTATTTGAGTTGTTTGGGCCGCACCACTTCATCTAAAAATAACTCATGAAGTAGCTTGCTCATTAGGGTTAACATTTAAGGTCAGTACCAGGCACTCCATCTTATTTTGATTTCAGAGGAAAACATCCTCAGCCGTGTTTGCAAATCCTAGTGTGCCTCTTGAACTTGATTGAATTCACCTTAATTCAAACCCTAAAAGTTACTTAAGCAAGATTTGAACTTTAAAGTCCACTCATTCAAATAATCTTGCTTGAAAACCTTGGTTGTGTACTCACTTACACATCTCAATCAATCATTAAGGGCACAGCCTAGAAAAAGGGCCCATCACATTCCCAAGAACATTCAAACCTAAGCCTAATTAAAATAGAGTAGACGTTGGCCTTAAGGATTGGACTCGCTCTTCAGGGCCCAGATAGAGATTATTTTCAATTAATCTGCTTCTACCATTCAATCTGATGTCTAGCTAGGGGAGCAGTGTCAAATGATTGCGGTTGGTGGGTATCAAAGGAACCTGAGGCAAAAGCCAAGGGAAGAACCTTCTCCTCAATCCCTTCCTCTAACTGATTTGATTGATCAAAAAGTAGACCAATGATAATGCTACATTTTATGGTGATAATTCTACCAATCAAAGTTTCTCTTAAGAGTAACATGCACAAATAACACATCATAAATGGGCATGGGAGCATTACATGAATCGCATATTGAGATTGCTTATAATTCATTGTTAATGGCCATTTGTACAAGTTTATGTCAAAACAGGCCTCAGATGAGCAATCGGACCACACGGATGGATTCAGAACGACGAACGGAGTCCAACGGATTCAAAATCGACCAAATCCAACATCCGGAGCTCCCGCAATTGGCCCAATAAGTTGTGACTGTTGATCTGACGATCAACAGCCACAAAACTACCACATGGCACTAGATCGGCGCACGCCAGCCACCGCTCCACTTCCTCCAACAGCCGCAAGATGAATCTCAGCCATCCTATCTTCGATCGGACTCCTGAGAACGGATCTCAGCAGATGCCCCACCCGCGCACAGCACCGCTTCATCGCACAGGAGCAATCCACATCCGTTCGATCTCTCATCGGACGACTGAGGTTTAACGGAGAGCGTGACATCTCATGCACGTGCCACAGCGGTTAGCGACCCTCCTCGCACACCAAGCGCGCACGTTCAAACCGCAATCGCTCACGTCCACACGTACAATCAAAACTCAGCCATTGATTCACGCATGGACGAATCAAATGAAGGCACATGGTGTGATCATGAGCATTCATTCCAGACGCATGCGATGACGCGCAGGGCGCATGCTACGCAAGCTCGATCCGCGATCGCACCCTCCGCACAATCTCAACCATCCGATCTTCGACTGGATGGCCCTCAAGGCGTGCACATGGATCACGAAAGATAAGAAGAGCAGGTGCGTATGTTGGACTGGCAGGCAGGGGTCTACACCAATGCTTTCGGCATGGTTTTAGCGACGTCCCGGACGTCGCTAAAGCCCCTACCTAAATTAGAAACCCCTTCTTCCTATATAAACCCCCTTCAACTACCTATGTAAAGCATTCATTACACTTGCAAGACTTCTACCTTACTCCTAGATACCCTTAGCACCTTTTTGTACTCGCCAAAGTCGACGAACCACCGACAGAGCCCTCCTCCACCACCGTGGCTGCCTCACCACCTCCTTTCTCTTTCTCTCTCTTTTTATCCTAGCATTACTTTAGTTTTGTTTAAACATTTGTCTATTGTTGTATTTATGAAAACTCAAGTTGCATGTTGAATTATGTTGGCTCTCTTTTTATTGAGTTTTCTCTCATCGTGATTTGCATGAACGCTATGAGCAAAAGATTCTAACCTGACTCTCTCTCTCGCTTTTCTCTCCCGCATTTTCTCACACACAAGCAAAAACTCGCCATTTCCATGACAACTAAGTGACAGAAAAAACCCGCTTTCACGCCTCCCTGTATTTGACACTCAGACTCACATCCATTCTTATATTTAAAATCGACATTGCGAACGTGAAGCTACAACGACCTAGTTAAACAAACGCATCCGTAACACGTCAATTTTTGGCACTGTTGCCGGGGAGGCAACGGATTTATTTTGTCGCTTTCATTTTGCATCCATACTCACATTGTCTAACCCATTTTCTCCCTCTACCTGATTGGTTGCGGGAACTCGATGCCTAGGCAGCGAAGAAGCGTGACTCAAGATGGAGTAAATGCAGCAAAGACTAGTTGTGAGTATCGCTCTACCCGTGGTTGTTTTCTTGCTAAAAAAAATCTAAGAAAAAATTAAAATTAAAATTAGAGAAAAATCAACATGGTGAATGATTTCTTGATCCACATCCTAAACCCATCACCCAACAAAAAAAAAAAAAAAACACTCTAACATTCTTAAAGACATAATCTCCTTGGAGTGTTCTTTTTCTTTTTGAGTGATGTTTGTGAAGCCACCATGACTTGACTTGGGCTGCATCACTCACCTTAAAATCGACTCACCTGGTAGATTGCATGAATAGTAGGATGAGAACATTAGGGTTGTTTGATAGGGCCTCCTCACTCTAAAGGAAATCCACTCTCACTCGTTGTGTGTAAAACTTGGCGTGCCCACGTGAAACTTATTTGAAAACACTAAGGCACTTCAACCCTAAAAGACATTAAAGTAAGGACAAACGTTAAAAGACACTACATCCTAAATCCTTGCTTGAAAACCATGTCTTGTTAGGTGCACACACATTTGAATCGGACAACTAAGAGGCACCATCCCAATCAACGCCTCATCACATGATTGGAGCACAAGCACTGACCTAAGCCCTCATTAAAATAGAGTAGACGTGCCTTAGGCAGGATTAGCTTAAGTCTCGAAAGGCGTGATTTCAGTTGCTAGGCACTCGGCTTTCATTCCTTTCGTAAAATCTGGTGACTAGATTGCGAGGAAGTGTCAAACGACCGCGGTTGTGGGGTCTACGAAACTAGTGGCGCAAGCCAAAGAAAGAACCTTCTCAACATTCCCCTCGTAATCAACCTTGCCAGATTAGCCTTGGGAAGGGTGGTTACGTGCCTACAGTCATGATCGTTCCTCTTGAGATTTCTAGGTCCCCTAGGGAATATACTATAAGAACTAGTCTTGTCTGCTTGTTTGAGCACACACACTTTTGCATCTGTTCTCTCCGCATCCCTCTCCGTTCTTCTCTAGTGTATGCACGGGAGTCGATCACTTCATCCCGAGCTATTTGTTTTGGGACGGGAAACCTAGGAGAGATTTGATCTTGCTAGAGATATGGCCGAACCTAGAGTAGATGAGGTTGAGGATAAACCTCCACCAGATACGATGGCCATCATCCAGGCCTAGATTAATGCAAACTAGCAGCTTCAGCAACAGCAGATCCACACTATCATGCAAGCCATACACCGGTTGCAGAACCCGCAGGGGCAACCACCACCACCTTTACAGAAACCGTAGGGACACCCACACCTGATCCACCACGATTCCAGAACCAACCCAGACCCCTTCGTGACTTTTACGATCCATCTGCTATTTGGATCGAAGCACATCTTAGGGTCCCTGAAGGGGGAGATGATTTTGAGATAAAACCTAATGTCCTGAGCCTAATTCAAAGCCACTTCCATGGAAGCTCAAATGAGAACCCCTTCCAACACCTAGAGGACCTTGACCGGATTGCCTAGACTATAAAGCCCAGGAACATCTGCCTAGACATTATTTTGATCAAGTTGTTCCCCTTCTCACTGAGAGACAAAGCGTCTCACTGGCTTAGAACTTTAGGAAGACCTATCTCCACCTAGGAAGAACTGAGGCATGCATTCATAATGAAATTCTTCCCCATAGGAAAAACCAATGCCCTCAAAAGAGCCATTACCACCTGTACACTCCAGGGCGGGGAACAGTTCCATGAGGCATGGGAGAGATTTAACAAATTATTGAGGAAATGCCCACACCATGAGGTTTCGAGATGGCAATTGGCCTAGATCTTCTACCACTGTCTGGACAGCAACCTTCGAAACTTTGTCGATGCCTCATGTGGAGGAAACTTCCTGAACAAAGACGAGGAGAGCGCATTTGAGCTATTCGAGTCTATGAGCAAAAATTTTCTCAACAATGCCTCCATGACCCAGTTCAGTCGATCCAGTCAACCCCATGGTAGGATCTATGAGGTACAAGCAAATTCTGGAACGGTTGACATGGATATCATTGCTAAGAAATTGGATCGAGTGGAATTGGTAGATAAAAGGATAGATGAAGTATTGAACCAGACCAGGAACCTGCTACAGACTCTCTCCCTAGCAAAGGGAGCTCACAATGTCGACCTAGTCCAACCACTAAGCTAGATGCACCTAGAACAACCCTAACCATGTTTCAGGGAGGGACCTTTACTCCCTCAACCCCTAATTATCCTCTTCCCTCACCCTCGACACCTTCTATCTTTAAAGATGTCTAGGCTATCCAAGGTTATTCCAAACTTGACCCCTTCTCCAACACCTACAACACCGAATGGCGTAATCATCCAAACTTCGCTTAGATGAACCAGAAACCACCTTAATTTCAAAACTAGCCCAAGCCAAACCCACCCTCCTATCAACAAGGTCCACTGGTTAGACCCTCCTATAATCTGAATAGGGCAGCCCCTCCCCCACAAAACCAAATGGACACCTTGATAAAAATGATGGTTGAAATGAACCAGAAACACCAGGGGGAAATGGCTTTAGTGAAGGGGCAGTTGATCCAGCTGTTGGATTGCAAACAACAGGGATCCCTTCCTTCTCAGCCACAGCTGAACCCACGAAACATAATTAACAGAGGCCCTAATTTATAAGGGTTCCAAGGCAATCCTGAGCAAGCCCACATGGTCCAGCCAGCCCCACAAACACCCCTAGGGTTTGGCGCTTCTTCTTCCTCTTCTTCTCAAGGATCAACCCATGGTCCCAATGCCTCTGCAAATGCGGTGACCTTGAGAAGTGACACTAAAACCCAGGATCCCAAATGGATGACTCCTCCCGTGACTTCACCCCCTAAGATACCCGACTCTGAAGATGAGCAGGAAAAACCCAAGGACCTGGAGACGGACCCTATTCACATCCAGACACCATATCCCGAGGCCTTGGAGAAGATAAAGAAAAAGAATGTTGTTGTGGAAAATAAGGAGCTTTTGGAAATCTTCAAGTAGGTTCATATTAATATCCCGCTCCTCGAGGCAGTCAAGCACATCCCGGCTTATGCTAAGTTCCTAAAGGATGCCTGTATGCTGAAGCGTAAGCCACGATCCTAAGCACTTACAAAGGTTGTGCTCTCAGAGCAAATGAGTTTCGGGATATCAAGCAACCTTCCGCTCAAACGAACTGACCCAAAAGCACCCTTGATATCCTTCAATATCGAGGACATGACATTTGATAGAGCACTCCTAGACTTAGGTGCTTCAATCAATCTGATCCCGATGACCCTGTATCACCAATTTGGATTTGGAGAGTTGACGCCCACACCTGTGACCATCCAATTGAATGATAGATCCGTGAAGACCCCGAAGGGGGTTGTCGAGGATGTGATTGTTCAAGTCAAGGACTTCTACTTCTCGATCGACTTCTTAGTGCTAAACATGGAAGTCCCTGAATAGCTATAGAACATACCCATCATCCTAGGCAGACCTTTCTTAGCTACGGCTAAGGCAAACATCTATTGTGACATGGGATGCATGGAAATCGCCTTCGAAGACAGGAAGATGTAGTTGGATATCTTCAAGGCAACCAAGTCTTTCGATTGCGACTAGATTGAGGAGTACGATCCCGTGGAGCCTTTAGTTGAGGAATGCCTCACCCATAGTTCTGTATCAGACCATCAAACCCAACCCTGTGACAACTGTTCTGACCCATCCCCATCTGTGCATGCTGACCTCTGTAGAGCTAATTACCATCAGCAACCACTGCTCAAGGAGATTGATGCTGATCAACTCCCACCTTTCCCCTATTCGTCAAGTGTTGTTCCACCCACACTCGAGCTGAAGCCGCTACCCGAAAACCTGAAGTACGTCTTCCTTGGACCTGACCAGACCTTCCGAGTGATTATCAATGCCCACCTATCATGGATCAGGAACTCAAGTTAATTGCGACCCTATCAGAACATCGGGCTGCCATTGGATGGATTATCTCATATTTGAGAGGAATTAGCCCCACCTATTGCACCCACAAAATATATCTGGAAGATGGGGCTCGACCTTCCCATCAGATGTAGAGACAACTAAACCCGAATATGAGGGAGGTCGTTAAGAAGGAAATTATCAAATGGCTTGATGCTGATATCATCTACCTAATCTCCGATAGCCCCTGGGTGAGCCCCACTCAAGTGGTTCCTAAGAAAGCCAGGCTCACCATGGTCACCAATGAGCATGGCGAATCCATCCCCACCCGCACCACCACTGCATGGCGGGTGTGCATTGATTATAGGAGGCTCAATGAGGTGACTAAGAAAGATCAATTCCCCCTGCCATTCATTGACCAGATTCTTGAGCGATTGGCAGGGCAGAAATATTTTTGCTTCCTGGATGGATATTCAGAATACAACCAAGTCGCAATTGCTCCTGAAGATCAAGAGAAGACCACATTCACTTGCCCGTATGGCATGTTCGCATTCCGTCGTATGCCATTCGGGTTATGCAATGCACCCGCTACCTTTCAGCGTTGGGTGAATACCTAGAGGTTTTTATGGATGATTTCTCAGTATTTAGGAACTCATTCGATCATTGTCTAAGCAACTTGGAGAAAATCCTAAAGCGATGTATCGAGGTTAACTTGGTGTTAAGTTGAGAAAAAAATCATTTCATGGTTCAAAAAGGAATTGTCCTCGGTCACATTGTATTGCATAGGAGCATTGAGGTGAATCGAGCTAAAGTTGATTTGATTTCCAAACTTCCCCCACCTAGCTTGGTCTGGCAAATCCGCTCGTTCCTTGGATATGTTGGCTTCTATAGAAGATTCATCAAAGGCTTCTCCAAACTCTTGAAACCCTTGACCGACCTTCTAGCCAATGACACCCTATTTCACATGACACCTGATTGCATCCAGGCTTACCACACTCTCAGGGAATCAGTCTCCACCGCACCTGTGTTACAGCCCCTAGACTGGTCCTAAGATTTTGATATCATGTGCGATGTGTCAGACTTTGCCATTGTCACAGTTCTGGGACAGAGACAAGAAAAGAAACCTGTGGTGATCTACTATGCGAGTAAGACGTTAGATGAGGCCCAACGGAACTACACAGTCACAGAGAAAGAGTGCTCGCCGTAGTTTTTGGACTCGAAAAGTTCTTATCTTACCTTCTAGAATCCCACATGACCATCTAAACAGACCACTCGACCATCCGGCATTTGTTTTCCAAGAAAGATGCTAAACCCAGGCTCATCAGATGGATCCTGCTCTTGCAGGAATTTGACCTGGAAATTCATGACAAAGCCGAGTCCAAGAATGTTGTGGCCGATCACCTATCCAAACTCCACCCGGACCACATTGGGCCCTCCTTGCCCTTATCTGACACCTTTCCCGATGAGCAACTTCTGGCTGTGCAAGACAGGAAACTACCTTTGTATGTCGACTTCGTCAACTACCTGGTAGTAGGACGAACCCTGCACAGCTAGTCTAGACAGCAATGGGATAAGTTCTTGACTGAAGCTAAGCACTATTTCTGGGATGATCCTATGCTGTTTTGCCTCTGTGCTAACTAGATTATCAGGAGATGTATCTCGGAGGAAGAAGTTCAAAGTGTGCTATCCTTTTGTCATGACCAAGTGTGTGGTGGCCACATTTCGGGAAAGAAAACGGCTACAAAGGTTTTGCAATCTGGGTTTTACTGGCCCTCATTATTCAAGGATGCACACAACTTTGCTAAGACTTGCTCTCGCTGCCAGACTTTGGGGACCATGACCAGGAAAGACATGATGCCCCTCCAGCCCATTCTGATCATCGAGATCTTTGACGTTTGGGGCATTGATTTCATGGGCTCCTTTCCATCATCCAACGGCTTTGAGTACATCTTAGTCTCAGTAGACTATGTCTCAAAATGGATTGAAGCTGTCACCACCCGTCGATGCGATCATAAGGCTATCATGGACTTTGTTAAGCAAAACATCTTTACTCAGTTTGGAATACCGAAGGACATGATCAGTGATGGTGGAAGTCACTTTACCCATGCCCAGTTCCATGCCTCCTCAGAAAATACGGGGTTACAGCATTTCCACCCCGTATCATCCGCAAAACCAACAGGTAGAGTGAGGTCTCCAACAGGCAGATCAAGAATATTCTGCAGAAGATCGTGAGACCTGATAGGAAGGATTGGTCCACACGACTGGATGATGTTTTGTGGGCATAGAAGATCGCTTTCAAGACCCCGATAGGCATGTCACCTTATCGCCTGGTCTTTGGCAAAACTTTCCACCTTCCTATTGAGTTGGAACACTGGGCTTATTGGGCTGTTAAGCAATGTAACATGGATTCTCAGTTAGCCAGTGCACAGAGGATGCTCCAACTCTCCGAGCTCGAGGAAATTCGTCGAGATGCCTTTGAGAATAATCGACTTTACAAGGAAAAGATGAAAGCCGTCCATGACCGACTCATCCATAGAAAGACCTTCGAGCCCAACCAACAAGTCTGGCTTTTTGACGCCCGACTCAAACCCTTTCCCGGGAAGCTCAAATCCAAGTGGACAGGACTGCGTCAGGTGGTCAAACCCTTTTCCAATGGGGTGGTTGAAATTGTAGATCCGAACATTGGGCACACCTTCATGGTAAACGGTCAAAGATTGAAGCACTTCCTTGCCCAAGTTCCCCCAAAGGAGGCTGTCACCCTCATTGAGGGCTGACACGAAGCATCGCTCAGCTGCAGGCATTAAACTTAGTGCTTCTTGGGAGGCAGCCCAGAAGATTCAGACTGATCAGGTATACTGCATTACTCAGGTGATTTCTTTCTGAACCCTCGTTGCATCAATTTATTTGTCAATGAGGACATTGTCCAACTTAAGCATGGGAGGGTGGTAATTTGCATGTTTTAAGTTCATTTTATCAGTATGAATAAAATAAAATAAAATGATGAATTTAGGAAGAAAAATTAGGCATTAGGAACTTGTCAATAGTGGGAAACAATACGAAAAGAACTTGAATACTTAGACTTTTCAGGCCTTCAGGCTTAATCAGCCCTGGTCTTTGTTAAAATATGGATTTAGCTTCGAATCCTCGTAACCTTAATTTATTTTAATCCACCAATAAAATAGGGTGATAAGTATACAATTTATCAACCTGCCTTCTGACTCGGAGGGACTTTTAGTCTAAGCATTTGCACACATTTTTGCACTGACTCACTCCTCAGAGATTCTGACAGAAATTGGGAAGCTAATGAACCTTCTCGGGTGGTATGGCTGGCAAGTTGTTATGGGTAACAGCCCATTGGCCGGTTGCCCAGAGCCCAACCACAGGACCACTTTCTTCTTATTGCCTCTAGGTAAATTTGAGATCAGGGAAGCTACCTACTAAGCAAAAAAATAATAATAATAAAGAAGAGAAAAAGAAGAAAAAAAATTTTAAAAAGATAAAAAATAACAAAATAAACCACACTTCACCGCACGAGTATAGCTGGCAAGTGATCGTGGATAACAGCCCATTGGCCGATTGTCCAGAGCCTAGCTCACTAAAGGCACAAAAAGATCCAAACACTTAAGGAAGAAGCAGGGAAGTAGAGCAATCTGGGGAGATATACACTAGAAACTCCCTTGTGTTGACCCCAAATAAAATAAAAGTAGGGTGAAAGCTACCGATCGGACAGATACACCTTCAGGCAAACACTTCCTTTTCCGGTCACCTAGGGGTGTAAAAACCCGAAGTCTGTCTAAATTACCATTGAGTGAGTTTATCATGATCTTCACACCAAGATGCTCAACACTTAGAGTCTTTTTCGAGTTTTGGGTGGGTTGGGTAGCTGTAAAAAGTTACCAACACACTCCCAACTCCAAAAGTCCAAAAAATTGAGAAAATATGAAAAAGAAAAAATATATATATGCCTTAAAGCAAGGATTCGAGCGATTCACATTTTAGCATACACCCGGGTGCTATTTAGTCTCTGCAGATCAGGATCTTAGTATATTTCCTCCTGTTGATAAGTAACAAAATGTTCAAGTGACCAATTCCTGAATTCTGACCAAGAATAACGGCTAGGATGAACCTTGCTAAGGACTATCAAGGAGTGAGCATGGGGGTATGATAACACTACATTTTATGGTGATAATTCTATCAATCGTAGTTTCTCTTAAGAATAACATGCACAAATAATACATCATAAATGGACATGGGAGCATTACATGCATCACACATTGAGATTGCTTATGATTCAATGTTAATGGCCATTTATACAAGTTCATGTCAAAATAGACCTCAGATGTGCAATCGGACAGCACGGATGGATTTAGAATGATGAATGGAGTCCAACGGATTCAAAATCGACCAAATCCGACATCCAGAGCTCCTACAATTGCCCCAAGAAGTTGTGACCGTTGATCTGACGATCAACCGCCATAGAGTTACCACGTGGCGCAAGATCGACGCATTCCAGCCACCACCCCACTTACTCCATCAATCGTAGGATGAACGAAGATCGAACAGTTGAGAACGGATCTCAGTAGACGCCCCGCCCGTGCACAGCACTGCTTCATCGTGTAGGAGCAATCCATAGCCATCCGATCTTCCATCGAACGACTGAGGTTTAACGGAAAGTGCGACCATCTCACGCGTGTGCCGTAGTGGTCAGCGACCCTCCTTGCACACCAAGCGTGCGTGTTTGAACTGCAATCACTCACGTCGATGCACGCAATCAAAATTCAGTTGTTGATTCGTGCACGGACGGAGCGGATGAAGGCATGCGACACGGTCGCGAGCGTCCATTCTAGACATGCGCGATGACATGCGGCAAGCATGATCCGTGAGCGCACCCTCCGCACAATCTCAACCGTCCGATCTTCGATAGGATGGCCCTCAAGGCATGCACACGGATCACGAAGGAGAAGAAGAGCAGGTGCGCACATTGGACCGACAGGTAGGGGTCTACACCGATGATGGGAACACCATTATGAGACCTAACTAGCTCATTTTGACCTAGAAAAGAGAACAAAAGCTCCTACATAACCTAAAGAAGGGCCTAATTCAAGGGATAACTATTCTGAGAAGAAAATAAGAAATAAAGGGTAAAACTACAATTTTACCATTGCAGGAGGACAACAGGATTTATCAGGGGTTAAACATGGGTCAATTGATCTTAACAAGATGAAAAGTGGTCAATCCTAAAATCTAACTTGACCATTGGATTCCCTAGGTTTAAATTAGGTTTGTACTAAAATTTGGATCTAAGGAGAGGTCACCTTGACCTACTTTGCAAAATAGTCCACCCAATTACTTTTATGCCCCTAACTTTTGAAAACTTTGTAGGAACCTCCTATCTTCCTCGCCACTTTTTGTAATTAGGTCCCTCTACCATTACAATGGAGGAGTCCTACTCTAGCGAGGATTCAAGAAGGAGGTTCTCCTCATTTCCTCAAAGAATCCCTCTCAGATTTGAAAGGAAGATTCTCTGAGGAATTCCCGATCTTGTGAACTCAATCACATGCCTTGATTAGCACCCAATCTCTCGTGCGAACACTCGAAAGATATGGGTATCTCATGGATTTCCTACTCCGACGAGGAAGCCTGTGCTTGGAAGCTTGTCTTCCAAGCACAAGGCCCTCCGTCGGTGCCTATAAAAGAACCCCCAGTCCCATACGATCATCTCAAGCTTGATTTGGTCGCAGAAAACCCCCAAAACTCTTCCTCTCCCATCTCCGGCCAATAGCCCGCAAGTGATAAATGCCAGTTTATCATCATTCTTATGCATTAAAACAAACCTAGCTCTTAGGATTTTACTCCACAAATGGGTTTTTGGGCTACATTTAGGCATAAATTAGGTTAGGCATGCATTGCATTTTTTATTGTCTTTTTGATATGTTTTTGTGAGTGTTATGGATGAACAGATATACAGATCCCTAAAACCCTAGCACTCAAGAAGGCAAATGGTGAAGGAGAAGCTCAGACTAGCTGGAACTCAGCTTGACCTAGCTCACCACAGCTGGACCCTAGCTCACTTGAACTAGGGTTAGCTCATCCTAGCTCCATTCAGCTAATCTCAGCTAAATGGCAGCTCAAGAGAGTTCATCTTAGCTCACCCTAGCTCAAGTCAGCTTAGATCCAGTTTAACCTAGTTGAGTCTAGCTCATGTTAGCTCCCACAAGTCCACAGGGAGCTCTAGCGAGCTCAGCTGAGTTGACTGGAGTTCACCCCAGCTCAGATCCAACTGCATCTAGCTCCACTCAACTCCAGCTAGTTGAAGAAGAACTCATCTCAGCTCAGGGAGCTCAAGTCCAGCTCCCGGGGACTCAGCTTAGATCAACTCAGTTGAGCTAGGCTACCTTAGCTGCCTCAACCAGCTTGATCCTCCCCGGGAGCACCAGACCCAGCTCACCTCAGCTCATTATGGTAGAAGCTAATTCACTTTAGCTTGGCTTAGCTGCTAGCAAAGAACTAGCAAGTTAAGCCAGCTAGAGTAGCTCCATGCCAGCCTCTTTAGCAGCTGCCAGCTCCAGACTTCTCCTCCTTAGCTCCTCTGTTCAAACCCTAGCTCCAATACCTCCTCCTCTACTCCATAGCTAGCTAAGCTAGCTTAGCTTAGCTTAGCTTAGTTAGCAACCAGCTCCTTGGCCATCCACCACCTTCAACTCAACCCTAGCTAGCTCCACCAACTTAAGCCCTACCTAAGCTAGCTATCCTACTCATTTTGGCGCCACCTCTTCACCACCCTTCACCCCTCAACTAACCACCAAAAGACACCAAAAGTTGGCGCCAAAAATAACCCTAACCACCTCCCTTTTGGCACCAACTTTCAGCCCCTTTATCCACCCTACACCTACCCACATAACCCATCCTAGCCATCCACATACCCCCCTTCTAGAACCCTAAGGTGGTGCCACCTAATGGCCTTCTAGAAGGCCCATTTTGGCGCCAATTCTAAAGGGCACCAAAGCCTTAACTACCCCCCTTAGCACCCCTTAGGTGGCGTCACTTATCCTTAGCCCTAGGATCCTCAACTACCCCCCATATCCTATCCTAGCCATCCATTCCAAGAGCCACCTATGCCCCCCTTCCTACACTATATATACCCACCTAACTTCTCACATTTTCTTCATACTCCCTTAGTGTATTATTCCACCTACATCCACCTATACCTACGGCCAAGGAGAAGGAGTAGAGAAGAAGATTAAGGGGGCACATCACCAGCCCCTTTGGTGCCTTCTTCTCCCCATTATCTTCAACTTGGGCCACGCCAAGGAGGAGGACTTTTCTACTTCAAGGAGGACGGCCAGGCAAAGGAGAAGAATCTAGGGTGGATGTCCACCCTTGGAGAAAAGCTTAGGGCACACCCCTTAGGGCTTGCTTTGGAGGACATCACCTTGGCGGAACATAGCAAGGAAGGAGTTAGAGGACTCTTTTCAAGCTCGGGAGATACCAAGCTTGGAGCAAGAAGCCCTCTTCTTCACCATCTATCAAGAGGATTTGTGTTTTATTTTATTTATTGCAATTTTCTAGTAGTAGAAGCATTCATCTACTAAGTTTTTCTGTAAAACACTTTCTCATTAATCTAGTTGCCTTCTTTGCAATTTCTTTAGTTGCATTTTTTTAATTGCTTTGTTTTTAGCATTCTTCACTCCCTCTCCCTAATTATTCTAGGCCTCCACTTGCCTAGAGTGAGCTTAGGGGGAGGCTCTACTTGCCACTTTAGAAGTAGTGTATTGAGTTAAGTGTAAGTCACTTTCTCGCCAACAATTTCGCATATTGCCTTAAGTTCAAAAACATAAAAATGATATATTGAAAAAGACCAAAAAGAAAGTTGAGATCTATTTTGTAAGCAAGAGAATTAATTTTGCAAACATATTGCCTCCTTGGACGACCCTAGATACTCCCACTATTTAGGTCTTACAAATTTAAAAGCGAAAGCGGATTTACGCGTTGCAACGACACTAAATTGCCTAATTAACAAACCGCGTATTTTCGCTATCAGCAAGCTCTGGCGATCTCTCCTCCCTCTTCTCGTTGCTCTACCACCATACCAGTGGCAGAGTCTTCTCCGCCTTGCTCCTCCGCGTCGTGCCATACCTGTGCATGCTTCTTCAACCCTCTCGTCGTCGTCGCCTCTTCATCTCAGGGCTTTCATTTTCGATGATGGCAAACATGCGCCACTCACCCTCCATCGCCCCCCTTCATCCAAATACCCTCAGTTAAGTTCCTCTCTCCCTACCTTTCACTTTCCCCCTCTTTATTTCACAAAACCCCCTTCGACAGCCACAAACCACCTCCGTCTTCTTCATCTCTGGCAGACCACCGGCGAAGGCACATCCACCGCTCAACTTACCCACACGCCTCGCCACCTACTGCAAAAGCTTCACCATCATCCACTAATCATCACTCGCTCCTTCACTAACCGCTACACACACCCTACACTCTCACCGAACACACGCACTTCCACGATCACAATCCAACCTAGGCACGCACGCCTAGGCCGTTCTACGCCATGCCACCCACCGCACCACCTTCGCTGTGTCACGGCGAAGCTACCTACATGCTTTGATAGGGCCACGAGGCCGTATTAGTGATTTGCACGTTCACCCCCTTGCCGCCACAAGCAAAGCTTGCTTGTAAGCTTACTCCAGGTTGTGTTGCTCCAGAAAGAAGAGTCCTAGGTGTGCGGAATCACTCCACGAACCTTTCGCAACCAGTAATCGAAGCCACACAATCCACAGCTGCAGCAATTGAGCAAGCGTTCTCCCTGCGCACACGCGAAGAAGCGGGTGGGACTTTAGTCCCACCTCGAAAAGTTTTGGCACAGGTGAGTGGTTTATATTGTTTTTGTGTTTAAACTTATCACCTCAGATCACGAGGTGAGGTCCCCTCGCCTGCTCACCTACCTCGTCCATGACCCACTCTACGCAGACCTAGATGCCTGACCTGATAACCTTGCACTCCTCGCACACCACCCACGCCGATGCGCCTAGACCTGAGTGCGCTTGACCCAACCCGTATGCTCGATTGGCTCTGGGAGAGCGAACCTAAGAGAGAGAAAGAGAGAGAGCAGATGCGGGGGAGGGTAGGGGTAGGTTTTGCACTTCTTTGTGCAGGAAGAGAAAGAAGGGAAGTTGAGAGAAGGAGCTGCGAGAAGGAAAGAAGGCTAAGGGTAGGAGAGGCTAAGGAAGAAAGCTGAAGGCTGTTGGTGCTAAAGCACCACGATCGTTTATTTTGATAATAACAAAACACATGTCATTTAACATTTGCACTTGGAGTCTTAGATTTTAGGTCAATTGCAAAAGGAGACATGGTTAGACGGAGTTCGAGCTCGCATCCAGGATGGATTGGAGGAGCTTGATTGAGAACAGAGGAACTTCGCGAGGAGCAATAGCTTGAAGAAGGAAGGAGATGAAGAATAGGATAGTTTTCCTTTCCTTGTAATCGTTGTATTTTCGTTTCTTTTGTTGCTCTTTATTTTGTTATTTAGATTCATGTTAAAGAGCCTCAAAGAACCCTAACAGTAGTCCTAGGAACACCTACACAACCCTAGGATACTTAGGTTTTCTGTAGAGAACATAGAAAACCAAACTAGGGTTCAAACAGAGTTTTCAGACATCTAATCTGAAAATCAGACGTCTGATAAATACTTTTAAGACGTCTGAATGTTGACTCAGACGTCCGACTATATTTAGCCTAGACTTAGTTAGTTCTATCTGATGAAATCAGACGTCCAGACCTTAGTCCAGACGTCTGAGAAGACGTCTGATGATATTGCTAGATGTCCAATTAGTGGACTGTTGGCTGGCTTAGCAAACAATGAAGGGAATGACCGTTAGCCTCATATCAGATGTCTGTAGAGGACCCCAGATGTCTGATACATGACCGTCTTGCCTCGGCTGACCCAAAATCTCTTCTCAAAGATTTTCTAGCTGTTGCACTCCCTTGGGAATCCATTTCCATAGAAAAGTAGGTTTCCAGATGTCCAGACATCATTCCAGACATTCTGTGTGTCATCTGAGGGACTTTCACTAGAACCCTGTTTCGATTTGAGTCAAGTCAGGAAAGAAACCCGCCTATAATCAGATGTCTGACTTTGTTCCCAAACGTCTGATGCCAGGTTCAAACATCTGATAACCCTGTCGGTGTAATGATTAATCCTGATCTCGGCCTGATTTTCTTGGAGCTTGCACCCAACAGCTATGAAAGCCTTCCAAAGCCTTCCTAGAGCCTCTATAAATAGAGGAGAACCTTTGCCACTCAAACACACACCAAGACACATCCAAGCTACATACTTTCCACTCTTTAGTGTCTAAAAGAAGAAGTTGAAGCTCTAGCTCTCCAATCTTAAGTTCTACATCTAGAGAGCATCAATCACTTGCACACCTGCTCTCCCGCCGTAGTTCACGAGAGCACCGTTGCGCCGTCGCGTAGTTCATGTATCCGCATCGTCGACGCACTTCGTGCAAAGGGAAGCATCCTAACTCCTATAGAAGCTTAGTTTTAGAATATATTTGTTGGCTCTATAGGACTATTTGTAATTTACTTTGTTATTTGTGTTGGGTATTCGCTTTGCGAATTCCCGTCTCCTTCGTGAGGCAAAATCCTTCTCGTGAAGAGAAGGGATTTAAGGTACGCTACCCTCGTATAAAGTAGCATGGTTGTAATTGAGGTCATACTACCCTCGTTTAAGTAGTACGTTAGTGGATTTGATCAACTTGGTTGATCGAAAAATCCTAACTCGAGAGGGTTAGGTGGTGGCTTTCACCCAGTTTGGGTTTCCACCTAAAAATAATGGTGTACATTGTGTGATTGTTATTTTATGAGGTTGTTATTTTAATTCCACATTATTTTTACGTCACGCTGATCTCACCCCCTTCGAGTAAGGGAATTTACAAAGACTTGAAGGTAGAGATTGAAGAACAAGGAGCTTAAGGAAGGAAGGAGAAGGCACAACTGAAGGAGAAGAAGCTGAAGAAAGGAGCTGCAGGAAGAAAGAAGCAAAGGACAGAAAAAGGAGCTAAGGACAAAGAAAGAAGGAAATCAAAGGCAGAAGAAAAGAAAGAAGAAGAAGACAGAAAGAGGAAGAAGCTGCAGAGGAAGGAGACATCAGAGAAGAAAGAAAAGGAAGAGAAAGAATAGGACCTTAGAAGAAGAAGAGAGAGAACAGACAGAAATTACTTCTATTTCTTTTTATCTTTATTCACCTCTTTGAAGCATTTATATACATTGAACTTAATTCTTTTACTTCATAATATTATTGAATATCACATTTTATCAATTTGAGATTGTATTCTTAATTTTTAAATATTAATTTGCTCCCTATGTTCGACCTCGGATTCTTAATTTTTTGAGTAATAAAATTCTTATTTGTTTACAAGGTGATTTCAACTATACCATGATGCAGTATTTATTCTTTATAAACTGATCTCGCCCTCTGTTAAACATTTTGGCGCCGTTACTAAGGAGCAACGGGCATTTTAGAAGCTTCGATCATAACCTCTGATTTAGTACTAACTTACTCTCTTTCTTTTGTTGTGATTGTTTTAGGGGAAGAAAAAAAAAACAGCCGCACAACAACCACACCAGGAACAGGTAAATTCTCATTAGCCCTTTCTCTTAATCCCTTCAAAATCTGAAAGGGAAAGCAAAGAAAATCAATCTAGGGCTACTTGCTTCCATATTTAGTAACTCACCAAAGTTGCCTGATTTTTATTTCAACACATTTTTGAATTGCACATCCATTTAAGGTAACTAGGGCTAACACCTTCTTGATTGAGCCCTAGATACCATCTTCAAGGCAACTAAATTGGACCAAATAGAGCCAACTTAAGGATTTCAATCTAGGGTTTTAGAGACACATCTTCTCTTAAGCAAAGAATCAAAATTTTCAAAAGGAGGTGTGCCTAAGCCTTGTTTGAAGAGATTTATCCAAGAGAAACCCTAAGAAAATCAAGCCCTTAACTCACTTGAACCCTAAAAGAGAGGACCTAAAAGCTCTCAAAGGAACAAAGAGGTGAAGTTGACCCTTTTGGTCAACCAACCTTGAAATTAGGTCACTTTTTGCACTCGAAAGATCTAAAGTTCAAGTGGAACCCTAAGCACCTTGATCTTAATTGAAAGAGGTAGACTTAAGAGGTCAAGGTCCCCATTCTGGTCTACCTGGAATCTCAATGACAAGAGAGGTCGGGTGGGGGAAACCCTGTAACTCGTGGGGACACTCTACAGTGTAGGGGTCTTTACGAGACTCTCCCTCTCTAGCTACCTAGGTATGTCTCAGGTGGACGGCCTTTCTGACTAAGGGGTATCATCCACCCCGAACCTCTATAGTCACCGAACATTTTTTAGGTGTCTTGATTGGGTCTAGCACATTCTAATATCATCAAATCCTTCAGTGCATGTTTGGTAAGAGGTCCTTAAGATCATCCTTAAGACCTCCTTTAGAAATACACTCCTGCCGAGGCCAAGCCTCGACGCCCGTGTTTGTACAGCAACCCCACCACATAGATCTCTCCTCTGATTCATCAGAACCGAGTTCTCCTTCTTCTTCCATCATGGCACAACCCATTGAAGAAGAGAACAACCTTGAGCACCAACTTCAGCCCTTAAATGATCTATTCCAAAACTTTGTAAACCCGCCGCAGCATCATATGATGCGAGATCACTATAATCCCGCTACGGTGGCAATCGAGCCTCGAGTCCAAATCCTGGCTGGAGGTCCTGATTCTGAACTCAAGCCCAATATGATTCATGCCATACCAAAATTCCATAGGCTTAATTCCGAGGATCCATTATAGCATATCAAACAACTCAAACATCTGGCCCAGACCTTTGGTTCAGATGTACAAAATCGGGATATTCTACTCATGAAGATGTTTTCTTTCTCCCTCATGGACAAGGCTACTCATTGGTATCAGACTCAAAGTCATCCGATCAACACATGGGTCGAACTCTAGTCTGAATTTTTGAAAAGTTCTTCCCCATTGGTCGGACGAATGCCTTGCGCCACCAGATCACTCACTTCACTCAAAAATCAGGAGAACATCTTCACGAGGCATGGGATCGATTCTTAGATCTCATGCAAAAGTGCCCCTATCATGAAGTTCCTAAATGGGAACAAGTCTAGTCTTTTTACTAGGGACTCCGTGAAGACATTCGATTGTTCGTCAATGCAATCTGCGGAGGAAACATCATGGGTCAGCATGAGGACAAGGTGTGGGAGATTCTCGAGAATATGTGCGAGAACTCCATCAACAATGACTCCATGGGCTTATTCTACCGGACGAATGCCCGCGCATCGACGAATCTTAGGGGAGCACATGAGATGTAGGGTCTGTCCACATCCGTTGACTTGAAGCTGATGGCCAGTCGGTTGGACAAGGTCTCTATCATAGAGAAGAAGGTGGACGAGCTGACTCGGCATTTGTAGCGAGCCACCTCTACGCAAAACTCATTTACACAGCCACCTCTTGCGAGGGAAACTGTGCAAAACATCTATCACCGATCTTCTCAGGGGACGGACCCGTATCCACCCCCATTTGACTCCAGGACCGGAGGGACCTCCGATCCACTATATCCTAGTTGGGGGAACTCTGAACCCTCGTACACTGATTTTCCTGAGGCTCCTCAGACCTACGAGGACCTCAACGCCATCCAGAATAACCTATTCTCTAATACCTACAACCCTGGATGGCGGAATCATCCCAACTTCCTGTGGGTGGGAAATTCTCAGAATCAAAGACCACCTTATCAACCCCGTCCATGTGCCCTTCATCCATATCAACTACCTCAGCCTCGGCTCAACCCCACCTATCAATCTGGGCCAAACCAAGCAGATCAAATGACTCTTATCCTCCAAACACTAGCTAACATTCAGAAGACGAATGCAGTGATACAGAAACAGCACAAGGATAAGATCACGGAGGTTCGCAATCAACTTGCCCAGATGGCGAATTCCAACCAACCTGGCACACTACCTTCGCAACCTTTGCTGAACCCAAATAACGTGATGACCCAGAGGCGCGTTATGAACCTAAATCCAGGCCACACACATCTGATTTATCAGGCCCCTTCTATTCCATCACCCGACGGGATGGAAGCTTCGACATCTTATGTGAGATTTCAACAATAACCACCCATTTTACCAACCCCAAACCAAAACCAAGCAGGATTAAACTCCGTAACAACCCGTAGTGGTAAAGCAACTAATGACCCACCTTATCCAAACCACTCCAAGCCTAGTAGTAACCTAAGCCTTAGGATAGTTATCCAGGATACCCCTATCCTAGATCAAGAACCTGGACCTATTCTAGAGGAACCAACCAAGGTTCCATTTCCCGAGGCCTTGACCAAGGGAAAGAGGATAACCAAACTATGGCTCCTGAGGAGGATCTAATCAAGCTCTTTGAACAAGTCCAGATAAACATCCCCTTGATGGATGCAATCCATCACGTACCGACTTACGCATGATTTCTGAAAGATGTGTGTACACCCAAGCGTAGGCCGCGAACCAAAGGTGGGAGTCCAATCGTACTATCAGAGCAAGCCAGCTCTGTAATCTTGAGTAAACTCCCACCTAAGGCTAAAGACCTAGGTACTCCCCTGATTTCATGTAAAATTTATGATACCCAATTCGACAGAGCCTTGTTAGACCTAGGTGCCTCCATAAACCTAATACCTACATCCCTCGTTGACCACCTTGAAGAATCCGAGCTTAAACAAACAGAGGTGACGTTGCAATTAGCTGATCGATCCATCAAGTCACCTAAAGGAATACTCGAGGATGTCATTGTTAGGGTATGGGATTTCTACTTCCCGGTGGATTTTATAGTTCTGGATATGGATGCACCTGAGATCCCAAGGGATACACCGATTATACTAGGGAGAACTTTCCTGGCCACTGCTAGGGCCAACATAAACTGTGAGGAGGGCCAAACAGAACTAAAATTTGGGAACCAAACTCTAAAGATTAACATCTTTAAGGCCCAACAAGTGATTAATTACGGTGTTATAGAACAAATATGTGATATCAAGGCTGTGGTTGATGAACCGCATATTGACGACAACCTGATTATTCCCGATCAATCACTAGAAGATCAAAACCCACAAAAAGAGGAGTCTGAACCTAACCTAGATACACCCATAACTCCTACCCTTATTTCTGACACACACCCTGAATCGCCCGTTGTTGCTGATAACCCCGTCCTGGAACTTAAGCCCCTTCCCGATCATTTGAAATACGTCTTTTTGGGTTCCAATCAGACGTTTCCTGTGATTATCAAGTCCAGACTCACACCTGACCAGGAATCCTATCTAATTACTGTTCTCTAGCAACATCGTAGAGCAATTAGATCGACTCTCGATGACTTGATTGACATACGCCCCTCTTATTGCACACACTGAATCTACATCGAAGAGGGTGCATGACCTTCGCGAGAAATGCAGAGACGTTTGAACCCTAATCTGCAGGAGGTCGTGAAAAAGGAGATCATTAAGTGGTTAAATGCAGGGATCATCTACCCGATCTCCGACAGTCGGTGGGTGAGTCCAATCCAGGTTATGCCTAAAAAGGCAGGACTCACCGTCATTATGACTGAAACCGGAGAGGTCATACCGACCCGTGTAGCTAATTCGTGAAGAGTCTGCATTGATTACAAAAGACTTAATTCCTCCATGAAGAAGGATCATTTCCCACTACTGTTTATTGATCAAATCCTCGAGAAACTAGCAGGAAATTGGTTCTTCTGCTTTCTTGATGGGTACTTCGATTATAACCAAGTGGCAATCCATCCTGAGGACCAAGAAAAGACCACTTTCACTTGCCCCTTTGGGATGTACGCATTTCGAAGGATGCCATTCGGTCTCTGCAATGCACCTGCGACTTTTCAGCAGTGCATGCTTGCCATATTCTCAGATATGGTAGGTGATTATCTAGAAGTCTTCATGGATGACTTTTCAATATTTGGAGCATCATTTGACAATTGCCTCCAGCACTTGGTCCAAATACTCAGGCAGTGCATTGACGTGAATCTTGTTCTTTCCTGGGAAAGGAGCCATTTCATGGTACCTAAGGGAATCGTCCTGGGACATCTGATTTTGGAGAAAGGCATCCAAGTCGATCGAGACAAGGTTAACTTGATTTCCAAACTCCATATTCCTAGCTAGATCAAGGACATCCGATCTTTTCCGGGGCATGTCAGTTTTTACCGTCGGTTTATCCCTGATTTTTCAAAAATCACGTGCCCCCTGACTACACTTCTCTCCAAGGATGTGCCTTTCAAAATCTCCAAGAATGCACTCAAGCATTTGAGATCCTTCATGACCGAGTTACCTAAGCCTCGATCCTACAGTCCCCTGATTGATCTTAACCCTTTGAGATCATGTGCGATGCATCTGATTTCACTGTAGGAGCGATTTTGGGGTAGAAAATAGATGGGAAACCTATGATCGTTTACTACGCTAGCAAAACACTTGACGAGGCTCAACGTAACTACACGATTACTGAGAAAGGGCTGCTAGCCGTAGTATTTTCAGTAGAAAAATTCAAATCTTACCTCCTGGGTTCTCATGTTATCATCTACTCAGATCACATAGCTATGAGACATCTCCTTGAAAAGAAGGATGCGAAACCTCGATTAATCCGTTGGATCTTGCTGCTGTAAGAATTTGACCTCGAGATTCGTGACAAAGCGAGAAAACAAAATGTGGTAGCTGATCACTTGTCCCGCCTTCCTTCTAAGATCATTGACCCTTCCGGACTCATCACGGAACATTTTCCCGATGAGCACCTTCTAGCTATCAATACAGGGCTTCCATGGTTTGCTAACATAGTAAACTACTTGTCATCACATCAGATCCCGTCCGATTGTTCGAAGGCCAAAAAGGACAAATTGCTTTCCCATGCCAAGTATTACTTTTGAGAAGACCCGTATCTATTCTGCATTGATGCTGATCAAATAATTCGATGATGTGTCGCGGAAGCAGAATTCAATGACATACTCTCTTTCTGCCATGACCAGGCATGCAGTGGACATTTTTCAGGACATAAAACCACAGCAAAAGTCCTCTAGTGCGGCTTTTACTGGCCCACAATTTTCAAGGATGCATACAATCACTGTAAGGCATGTACCCGTTGCCAAACCTTGGGCAACATGAGCCATCGACATATGATGCCTTTACAGCCGATTCTGGTATGCAAAATTTTTAACATTTGGGGAATTGATTTTATGGGACCCTTCCCTATCTCGAACGACTTCAAATACATTTTACTCGCTGTTGACTATGTGTCCAAGTGGATCGAAGCCATTCCAACCCAAACCAATGATCACAAAGTTGTTATTAAGTTCATTCACCAAAACATCTTCTCACGATTCGGGATTCCACGTGCAATAATTTTCGATGGAGGGACCCATTTTACAAACGCTCAGTTTAGGTCATTGATGATCAAATACAGGGTGTCGCACCGAATCTCTACTCCTTACCACCCCCAAACTAATGGTCTAGCTGAGCTACCAAACCAGGAGATCAAGAAAATCCTCTAGGTTATTGTTCGACTTAATAGGAAGGATTGGTCATCCCAGCTTCCGGAAGCTTTGTGGGCCTATAGGATCACCCACAAGACCCAATTAGGTATGCCTCCCTTCAAACTGGTGTACTGGAGGGCGTGTCACCTCCTCGTTGATTTGGAGCATAAAGCCTATTGGGCAGTACGGAACTGCAACCTAGATCTTTCTAAGGCTGGAACCCATAGAAAGCTTTAAATGAGCGAGATCGATGAATTACGCCACGATGCGTATGAGAACTCATGAATTTACAAAGAGCGGGTTAAAGCCTTTCACGATAAGCACATATCTAGAAAGATCTTTCATCCTGGTCAAAAGGTCCTACTCTTTGATGCCAGACTCAAATTATTCCCAGGAAAACTACGATCTAAATGGATTGGACCCTACTTAGTCCAATGAATCTTTGGAAATGGAGCCATTGAGATTAGTCCACTCAACCACGATTCCGAACCCTTCGTCGTGAATGGTTAGAGACTCAAATCGTTCATTGACATGACTGATACAAATTTGGCTAAGATATCCTTTACCCTCCATTCTCCCTGAGCTCATTGCACCCAACCAATGGCGTAAAACTCAATGCTTAACAGGAGGCAACCTGTCATTCTTTGAAAAACCTGAAACCTTTCTTGACATTTCTATGCTGAATTCATATTACACTTTAGGGTTCATCCATTAAAACAACCGACTCCACCTCAACTACCTGTACCCGAGTCTAGAAATCATTCGAAATAGTCACCTCAACCCGTTCACTCACCCAACACCGGTCCTAATGAATGAACTAAGCTGAATTCAAACCCACCTAATTTACAATGAGGACATTGCAAATCGTAAGCATGGGGGGGTAGGAAAGTGTAAAATGTTATGAAAACTCATATCACAAGAAAAGGTTTCAACAAAAAAATTCACATATCACAAAAAAAAAACAAAAAAATGAAAAAAATCTTGAAAAAGAACAAAAAACTGAGGGGGGAGAGAATTTTTGAGGCTAGACAAAACATGAGGAGGAAAAAAGAAAAATGACAAAAAAGAGCATAAAATGAAAAAGAAAAATAATAGTCATTAGTAAGAAATTAAGGAATTAACTGAAGTTTTAGACCACATCAAGAAAAAAGAGAAAAATGAGAAAAAGTGCTAATGAGAGACAAAAAGAAAGAGATTAGTACGAACGCTGATCTTAGGCCTTTTGGGCTAGACTCTTAGGCTTAAAAATTTAAATATCCACTAAGATCTGGATAATCCTTAAGAGGTTGGGGAAAATGCGAAGCTTAAGTATTAGGTCTAAGGCGTAGAGAGTATTTGACCTCGTTAACTAACCTTTGGTTTGCGGGACTCGGTAACCTAAGCACCCCAACCCACACACAGTCTGGTTCAGTGCGCATAACTATCAAAATCACACAAAAGCATTTAAATGTTCTGAAAAAGTTGCCTAGATTAGGAGCAGTTGACCAACACAAGTTGATTTAGACGAGTTCTCAGCATGGAGAGGTGGGAAATTCCCCTCGAAGATGCGTAACAACATATCGTCTCCTCGGTGATTGTCTTCTAGAATATTTACTTATCCTACCGGGGCACGTAAGCACTCTGCTGGTTTAGATACCATGGGCGGCATTATCATGAAATGTCAATTGCCAAGGTCTAGATTTGGCTACGAAACGCCATGGGCAGGATTATCTCGAAATCTCGAAAGCTAGGGTTCTAGGGGTTGCCATGGGCGGTGCTATCACGAAGCATCGATTGCCAAGGACCTTTGAGGATTGATGATGGGGACGAGGAATCCGATACAGACCGTGTTGAGAAGCCAATCTGAAGCTAGAAATAAAAAGAAAAGAGAGAGAAAACTCTTCAAACAAATAAATCCTCTGTCTCTCTCTTACAAAAACACACTACAAACTGAACCAAGGCTAAAATATGTCTCAAGCACGGGTGCTTTAACTGCGGAGTCCAACGAACCTTAGGATAGTTCCTGCAGGCCTTAAAAACCTTCGCGGAGGACCGAGGCTAGAGTTGGTCAGGTCCGGATCTTGGTTGGTACTTGAGTACCTCTAGGCCTATTGTCGGCATTCTAACCTAATCACAAAGAAAAAGAAAAGGCACTTATCATCAATTGTGAAAGAAACTCATGGTCTAGAATAGAAGTTAAAACCTTAAAATTTTGCTAAGGGACTAGCGAAAGCTAGGCATGGGGGTATGATGGGAACACCATCATGAGCCCTAAGTAGCTCATTTTGACCTAGAAAAGTGAACAAAAGCTCCTACATAACCTAGAAAAGGGCCTAATTCAAGGGATAATTGTTCCAAGAAGAAAATAAGAAACAAAGGGTAAAATTGTAATTTTACCATTGCAGGACGACAATAGGATTTCTCAGGGGTTAAACATCGGTCAATTGATCTTAACAAGATGAAAAGTGGGATGGTTCAATCAGAAAAGGGTTATTGTGAGAGCTGAGAATTAAATGACATCCTGTAACCCTAAAATAAACCCACTTAATTTAACAAGGTTCTAGTCTGGATAAAAATCAACTAAACCCTCTAAAATTCATGGAAAAATATCCTCTAGGGCTTAGAACCTTCAATTTGGCCTTTGAAACCTATTTTGACCTAAATAGGGGTCCTACCTAATTATTTGCCCTAAATTAGGTTTTTATGCAAAATGTCCAGTCAAACGTGGTTAAACCTAAAATCTAACTTGACCATTGGATTCCCTAGGTTTAAATTAGGTTTGTACCAAAATTTGTATCTAAGGGGAGGTCACCTTGACCTACTTTGCAAAGCAGTCCACCCAATTACTTTTATGCCCTAACTTTTGAAAACTTTGCAGAAAGCCCCCTATCTTCCTCGCCACTCTTTGCAATTAGGTCCCTTCGCCATTACAGCGGAGGAGTCCTACTCCGGCGAGGATTCAAGAAGGAAGTTCTCCTCGTTTCCTCATAGAATCCCTCTCAGATTTGAAAGGGAGATTCTGTGAGGAATTCCCGATCTTGTGAACTCAATCACATTCCTTGATTCGCACCCAATCTCTCGTGCGAATGCTCGAGAGATATGGGTATCTCATGGATTTCCTACTCCGACGAGGAAACCCGTGCTTGGAAGCTTGTCTTCCAAGCACAAGGCCCTCCGCCGGTGCCAATAAAAGAACCCCCAGGCCCAAAGGATCATCTCAAGCTTGATTTGGCTACAGAAAACCCCCAAAATTCTTCCTCTCCCATCTCTGGCCAATAGTCCGCAAGCTTCGATGATCTCTCCTCCCTCTTCTTGTTGCTCTACCACCATATCAGTGGTAGAGTCTTCTCCTTGCTCCTCCGCGTCGCGGAGTACTTGCGTGCGCTTCATCTCAAGGCTTTCGTTTCCGACGATGGCAAACATGCGCCGCTCGCCCTCCGTCTCCCCCCTTCATCCAAATACCCTCAGTTAAGTTCCTCTCTCCCTACCTTTCACTTTCCCCCTCTTTATTTCACAAAACCCCCTTCAACAGCCACAAACCACCTCCGTCTTCTTCATCTCTGGCAGACCACCGGCGAAGGCGCATCCACCGCTCCACTTACCCACACGCCTCGCCACCTACCGCAAAAGCCTCACCATCATCCACAGATCATCAGTCACCCCTTCACTGACCGCCACACGCACCCTACACTCTCACCGAACACACACTTCCACGGTCACAGTCCGACCTAGGCACACACGCCTAGGCCGTTCTGTGCCATGCCACCCACCGCACCACCTTCACCGTGTCACGGCGAAGCTACCTACATGCTTTGGCAGGGCTGTGAGGCCGTATTAGTGATTTGCAAGTTCATCCCCTTGCCGCCATTGGAGCACGAGCAAAGCTTGCTCGCAAGCTTTCTCCAAGCTGCATTGCTCCAGAAAGAAGAGTCCTAGGTGCACGGAACCACTCCACGAACCTTTCGCACCCAGTAATCAAAGCCACACGTTCGGAGCTACAGCAATTGAGCATGCATTCTCCCTGCACGCACGCGAAGAAGCAGGTGGGACTTTAGTCCCACCTCGGAAACTTTTGGCGCAGGTGAGTGGTTTATATTGCTTTTGTGTTTTAAGCTTATCACCTCAAATCACAGGGTGAGGTCCCTTCGCCCACTTACCCACCTCGTCTGCAACCCATGCTACACGGACCTAGCTGCCTGACCCGATAACCCTACACTCCTCGTGCACCACCCACGCCGGTGCGCCTGGACCCGAGTGCGCTTGACCCAACCCGTATACCTGATTGGCTCTGGGAGAGCGAACCTAAGAGAGAGAGAGAGAGAGAGCGTACGTAGGGGAGGGTAGGGGTAGGTTTTGCACTCCTTTGTGCAGGAAGAGAAAGAAGGAAGGGAAGCTGAGAGGAGCTGTGGGAAGGAAAGAAGGCTAAGGGCAAAAGAGGCTAAGGAAGAAAGCTGAAGACTTGAAGGCAGAGGCTGAAGAAAAAGGAGCTTAAGGAAGGAAGGAGAAGGCACGGCTGAAGGAGAAGAAGAAGCTGAAGCAAAGGACAGAAAAAGGAGCTAAAGCCAAAGAAAGAAGGAAATCAAAGGCAGAAGAAAAGAAAGAAGAAGAAGACAGAAAGATGAAGAAGCTGCAGAGGAAGGAGACATCAGAGAAGAAAGAAAAGGAAGAAAAAGAGTAGGACCTTAGAAGAAGAGAGAGAACAGATAGAAATTACTTCTATTTCTTTTTATCTCTATTCACCTCTTTGAAGCATTTATATACATTGAACTTAATTCTTTTGCTTCATAATATTGTTGAATATCACATTTTATCAATTTGAGATTGTGTTAGTTTTTAAATACCAATTTGCTCCCCGTGTTCGACCTTGGATTCTTAATTTTTCGAGTAATAAAATTTTTATTTGTTTACAAGGTGATTTCAACTATACTATGACACAATATTTATTCTTTATAAATCGATCTCGCCTTCTGTTAAACAACCGATGCTTTCAGCATGGTTTTAGCAATGTCCCAGACGTCGGGAAAGCCCCTACCTAAATTAGAAACCCCTTCTTCCTATATAAAACCCCTCCAACTACCCATGTAAAGCATTCATTACACTTGCAAGCCTTCTACCTTACTCCTAGCTACCCTTAACACCTTTTTGTACTCGCCGAAGTCGACGAGCCACCGACGGAGCCCTCCTCCACCGCCATGGCCACCTCGCCGTCTCCTTTCTCTCTCTCTCTCTCACTCTATCCTTACATTATTTTACTTTTGTTTAAACATTTGTCTATTATTGTATTTATGATAACTCAAGTTGCACGTTGAATTTTGTTGGCTCTCTTTTTATCGAGTTTTCCCTCATCGTGATTTGCATGAATGCTATGAGCAAAAGATTCTAACACGACTCTCTCTCTCTCGGTCTCTCTCTCTCGCTTTTCTCTCCCGCATTTTCTTGCACGCAAGCAAAAACCTGCCATTTCCGTGACAACTAAGTGATAGAAAAAACCAGCTTTCATGCCTCCCCGTGTTCGACACTCGAACTCACATCCATTCTTATATTTAAAATCGACATTGCGAATGCGAAGCTACAACGACCTAGTTAAACAAACGCATCCGTAACACGTCAACCAAATCATTCCTTTCATCTCAAGATGGGTTCTACGAGTCTGTAGATCTTTAGGCTATCCAACTAAGGACAGGTTTGAGTGTTTGTACTCCAGGGCACCTTTCTTCTCCTCCCATTTTGTCATGGATCCTTCCACATCCTACACGTATTTCCACTCCTACCCTCCTAACACATCCTATCCCCAATATGATGATTATTATTCTGACCCATGTTGTAATCAACCATCTACTAGTTGAGATAACTCAGATTGGGGATACAATTCCAGGCCTCCGTGTTCAGGGTCTAACCCTAGACACCATGATTTTGATTTTTATCCTTCTCCGAGCTACACTGATTATAGATCTCTAGCCTTTGATGATCAATTTAACCCGATCTACAATCAAGAACGATATCCTGATTACAACCCTTACTTTCCCCCAGATTACACTGCATATAGGTCACCACCCCTCTTTGAACAACTCGAAATGACCTATTATCAGGGAGGGTACCAAGAACCTTAATTCCTTGACTCCCCTGGACTGAACCCAAGCCCACCTAACCTTGAACCAAACCATTTGGTTCAGGTGAACTAGGTCCAAGATAAGGTGTTGACTAACTTAAGGAATACCATAAAATCTTTAGAACCTCAGCCAACACCTTACACTAAAGAATTGGAGCCTTTGATTGAAATGATTGATGATCTTAACAAATATTTATTGGATTGGCTCCAAGATGTTAAGGATATGGACTCGGGTGAGTTTTTACTTGGGAAATTATCAAATTTAAGGATGAGATTTATGGTTGCTCTAGTCCAATCTTGAGATGATTTCCAGGATGAACCCCCTTCAGGAGAGCCAATGTCAGAACCCGCTCAAGCACCTGTAGGGGGGACACATTTCACGACATCGGGGATTACCAAGTTGTTCTAGAGCAACCAATTGAGGATGAATTGATTTCTTCACCCAAGATCCCTTAACCAGGGTACGAGGAAAAGTATGTCTCCATGGAACAGGAAATGATTGATGATTTTGAGACATATAAATGTGAATCCAGAATTCTTTGATTCTGAAGGTGAAGAATTTTTATGTGAAGTCTCACCTGAGTTTGAGGAAAATGATTTGAGTGAGACGATTGGGCTTGAGGAATTCAATGAATCATTTGATGGCCTTATAATTGAGGAAAATGATCCCATTGGGGTTAGTATGGTGGATTCAGATCATTATTTCATGGATGATTCAATTCATAGCCTCATTCCTCAATTACACCCTGTTGAGCATAATAATGATTATCTTCTTAAGATTACCAAACCCAAGTCAATTCTGATTCAAGCATAAATTCTGGACTTGGATATTTTATACGGGGATAATGACATTTGTGAGGTCCCAGAAGTGCTGATTTTGGAGGATAGGAGTTGGTAAATGAAGATTTCATAAGCCAATCTTGGGAAAAGTAGAAGTCTAAGTCTAAGGGTTCCTATTTGCCTGAAACCACCAACATTTTACCAGGACCCTTATGACATTTTTTATTATGAGGATGTGCAACTCAAGCATAAATTCATTGATTATCTTTTTTATCTTGATTTTTCTATTGTACGACTTTTTGGAGTTAGGCTACATCCTCATAAATTGTAGGCCTAGCCCTGCTTACACAATGATCTCTAGTTCTGGGTAATTTTTATTCAGAACCTTAGATATAGTCGACCCTGGGGCATGGGTCTGCATCATAACCTGGTCCACATCTGTGGACATCTTCTCCTTACAGGTCTAAAAATTGATCTTTTTATTCTGATCTTAACCTGTACTTGTGAATTCTTTATTTCTTCCCTTTGTTTGTATAGCGTGTCTAGTTGAAGGCAATAAATTTAGCACATATATAATCTGTTTTCATCTCGGAGTCGACCTATTAATCACTAAATTTAGGTCTTTTATTCTCTACTCCACTCTTTTTCATGTCATTTAATACAATGAAGTCATTACATTATATACGCATGGGGGGGTGGATATTCATCTCTGAATCATCTTGTTAGCTTCGTAGATTCTTTTTATTGTCTCTTTATTATTTTCTCTTTAATTATAAAAAATTTTAAAAAAATTAAATTAGCAAAAAAGAACTTGAGCATTAGATTTTTTCAACTTTAGGGAATTATACAATAGGACCTGAACACTTAAATTCTTCAGGCTTAATTAGCCCGGGTATCCGCAAAAATGTGGACTTATTTCTTGAGTCCTTGCCATTTGCTAATTTATTTCAAATTGGTTAAATAAGTTGAGGTGATAACTACACGACTTATCAACCCGCCCTCTGATTTTAGGAAACTTATAGTTTAAACATCTACACACCATTTGCACTAACTCACTTTTCGACAATTTTACCGGAAATTGGCTAGCTAATGAACCTCATAGGGTGGTATAGCTGGCAAGTTGTCATGCGTAACAGCCCATTAGCCGGTTGTCCAGAGCCCAACAACATGATCATTCTCTTCCTACTACCTTTAGGTAAATCTTATATCAAGAAAGCCACCTACTTAAAAAAGAAAAAAATTAAAAATAAAAAAAAAATCCAAAAAGAAAGAAAAAAAAATATTAGAAATAGAAAAGAAGAAAAAAAGGAAATAAGCCACACTTCACTGCACGAGTATGGCTGGCGAGTTGTCGTGAGTAACATCCCATTGGCTGGTTGTCCAAAACCCAGCTCACGAAATGCATGTATAATTCTAAACACCTAGGAAGAAGCAGAGAAGTATAATAATCCGAGGAGATATACACTGGGTTTGCGCTTTCATTGACCTCATAAAAATCAAAAGTATCGAGAAAGCTATCGGTCCGATAGATACACCTTTAGGTAGAATTCTTTTCAAGGTCACCTAGGAGCGTAGAAACTCGAAGTCAGTTCTAATTGTCGATTACTGATTCTATCACAATCACAAAAAATACTTAGAACCTAGAGTTCTCTTTGACTCTTAGGTGGATTGGGTAGCCGTAGAAAGCAACCTCGAAACTCTAAACTCAAAAATCTAGAAAAATTAGAAAAGAAGAAAAAGAAAAAGATGCTTTTGCTTTTGAATAAGGAAAGGGCTTCGGGTGCTTTGCATTTTGGCATACACATGGGTGTTGTTGTGTCTCTAAAGTTCAAGTCTTCGTAGAAATTTTTCAGTATTGAAAAATAACTATTGCCCAAGTAATTTGATCCTAATTCTTTTATAAATAGCGTGTAGTTTTGCTAGGGACTAGCAAAAGATAGGCATGGAGGTGTGATGTAGACACATCTATGTCACATAAACTCTCTATTTATGTGTGTTCTTAAGCATATAATTGCATTTAGCATTATAAATACTGCATAACATGCATCATCATGCATTTAGATTAGTTTGTACAAATTATAGGTTAATTTTCCCTTTTTGTGGTCAAGGGACAGGGAAATATTTATCGGAGCCTCGGATTGAAGATCCAACTATATGGATCTTATCAGGGCAATGATCGAAGTCTAACGCCTTTAAGATCGCCCCGATCGGATTTCCCTAGCATCAGATGCAGTTTGAGAAAGATCAGAGGACAAGGACCAAGGTGGTGTAAATCCATACCTTAGACGACAAATTCAGCCGCACAGATGAGTTCGAATCGATGATTGCAGCCCAACAATGTGAAAATCAACCCAATTTGACATCCGTGGCACCACCTACGAGTAAAAGAAGATGGACAGTCTAGATGGCGCCACGTGGCGCCATCCAGACCACCCACTACACCTTGCCCAATTTCTTAAAGCGGCACAATCACTGATCTGAGCTGTTGAATCACCATCCAACGGTCCAAATGGCACCACGCCTATCCAGAGTCGGCAATCTCATTTCCTGAAGGCAAAGATCGCGCGATCTCAACCGTTGGATTAAGATTCAATGGTTGTGAGAGCACGACCCTTAAATAAAAAATGCGACCAAAGAGTACGCGTAACGCAGCAATAAAGGTGCTTCGCCATAGATGGACGCGCGTTCGAGTCTTACCTCCGCACTCCTTCCTCGCGCGTACAAGCTCGATTCAGTCGTTCTATCAAGTGACAATGGCTCAGATCGATTGATCAGATGGACGCGCAATTAGGCTCTAGATCTCACGTGCAATCAAACGTGCTCCTTAGCATGCATGCTCATAAGTGATCTAGAGCATTCACTGATGATGTAATGGCGGGGACGTGGCTACGTCGCCACATAACATGCGAAGAGGAAGCGGCCGCAGCATTTAAGCTATCCAATCAAGTGATCGGACGATTAAGATTGCTCAACGCGCGTGCTTGTGAATGGCTGAAGAAGAGGAGGCGGGGACGTGGCCGCGTATGAGTGCTTGGATGCACGATGGATCACCCTTGTTGAGCCGCGCACCTTCAGCAATGTGTGGCTATAGCAATGTTTATATCCATCACTAATGACCCCAGTATTAAATTCTAAGCCCTTAAAAGACCCTTTTGCCCTCAATTCTTACACCTATAAAAAGGCACCCCTGCTACTCATTTGGGCATCCCTTCTCTTCTCCTCTCACCTCCTCCAAAGCTCTACGAGCTGGTCACATACCCGGGATGCTCCATTAGAGCTAGAGTAAAATAAGTTTACCATCTTCTCATCCCCTTCGTAGAGCATCCTGTGGTTGTCCTCTTACCGTTGTTTGAGAAGAGAATCCCGCCACGACGTCGCCCTACTTCATCCTCCATACTCCAGCTTCGTCCTCATTTTTCTAGCATCTCATCCCCATCGTCCAGGTGCTCCATCAATGCGACCCGTCCTCCAAGCAGCTGTCCAGGAGGATAACTTCTCACCCCCTTATCTTTTTATCACTTTCTAGTGTAGATTTCCAGCTTTCTAGTCATAGCAAGTAGATGTAATGGACATGATGCTATGATTATGAAATATTTGTTTATTCTCTCCCTATTTTCTCTTTATTTGTATTATTCTATCACTCTCTTCTATTAATAATCCTTTAAGTAGAATAGCTAGTAGATTAATTTCAACCAGCTAATCTACTTTGTGACAATAATTCCAACGCGATTTTTAATCAAACGTTCGCCTCCCCATGTTCGACCCGGGACTCACCAGAGTTTCGGTAAATTTTATCTGATAGCGGATTTTTACATGACTACAACAACGTGTTTTCAAACTCAAACATTTAGCATAGAAATACCATTAATTAGTTGTTCATAAGGTATTCACTCCCTCTGACGACTTCTACCTCGTTCTTCTGGTCTTCTTCGAGGAGAATGACCTTCTCTTCTCCGTCGTCCTTCACGACTCTGGATAGGGCTACGCCATCATCTTTGCTTCTAAGCGTCATCTTTTTTCCTCCACTGAAGCTCTGATCTCTCCCTTTGATTTCTTTCTCCATTAAGAACGTCAATGGAGTCTTCTAACCTCTTTCTTCCAGGTACTAGTAGAACTAGATTCTTAGAATAGTTTAGCATAGATTAGAGTAGTCATTAGCATGGATTAAGTATCTGTAATGACTGATTTCACACCGTCTTCTCTGACTCCGGCGAGCCACGTGTTTAACATGCAAAAGAGGCGATTTAAATATGCGTTCATTGTAGCAAAGCCTCAATCGCTCAAAAACAAATAAACTTATAACTTAGATTCAGAAAGAGTCTGAGGTCGAACACAAGGAGCAATTAATAGCATTTTAATCTCACCAATCACAAGAAATATAAGAAATTATATTCAGAATAACTCAAAATGATATAGATGAAACTAAGTATCTCAGTGCAAAAAGAATGGGTTAAAATGGTAATTTGAATCACCAATTAACCCTTCAAAGCTAAGCTCAAATATATCAACAGTAATTATCAACCAATATTCCATGTCAACCAAGTTAAATGAATCAATAATAGCTTTCACAACCAGTAGAACCAAGCTTTTCAGAACAAAGGCAAAGGCCTCTTCTCTTCTTCCTTTCTTTATGCCTCAAGGGAGAGAGGCAACCACAGCACAGAGACAAAGGCCTCAAGATCAACTAAGTATAGAGAGAGCACAGTAGAGGGCAAACCCCCTCTCTGTTTCCTCCTCTTTCTCATTTTAGAAACCCAGGTTTAGCCAGGTAATCAAGCGGGTAACCAGGCATGAACAGTGTGCAGGCCTGCGAGTGTGGTCGCAGGTGAGCAGTGAGCTCGGTCGGGTTAAGCGGGTCGTAAGGGTGGAGGGGACCCGACACCAATGACTTGGGCGAGGGATCGGGGAAAGGAATTCCCCTTATTTGGCACCAATAGATCAAATCTTTACGATGTGGGACTAAATGTCCCACAATCTTCTCCGCGCAGGTACTACAGATGGAGCTCCAATTGTAGTCCAAAGGGGCACTTGCTTCGTCAATTACGAGTCTGGAAGGGTGCCTGGGAATCACTCACGAAGCCTGGTAGTGAAACCTGGAGCGGATGTGGCCGGAGGACTGAAGATGAGGTTGGAGGAATTGCAATGGCGATGGAGATATGGTGAATCACCTGAAAGCACGAACACGACCTTGCTGCCAAGTTAAACATGCTCAGAAGCTTCGTCAGTGTGCAGCAATTGCAGTGGTGGGTGTGGCGTGTGGTGCAAGTAAAGGTGGAGGTCTGACGACCTTGAGATAGTGAAGCGAAGGTGATTAGGTTCAGGGAGGTGTTTTAGTGGGTGAAAGCCTAAATTATTTGAGGGCTTGTAATGAGGGTGGTGCGGTGAAGCTCGTGGAGGTGGCGACGAGGTGTTTCGTGAAGTGTAGTGGCCTGGAGGCTACGCCAGAGCGTCGTCGAAGGTGGGGAAGATGATGGTGTAGTGGGTTGGACGATGGTCATGTGTGTGTTGTGAGTATGGGAAATGGGAATAGAAGGAGAGAGGAAGATATAGAGGAACTTAGGAGTGAAGGGGGTGGACAGGGAGCACCGGCGTTGGCGAGCCAGACCCAAAGAAGATGATGAAGTCCGATGAGGTGGTGTGGCGACGACAAGGAGGAAGAACACCTCTACTATGGCTGGTGAAGGGTGGGGTCGATGGAGGAAGGTAGAGGGCCATCCAATTTGATTGTTGGAGGGCTAGAAGAGGACGGAGAGGGGTCTTTGGAGCAAGGTGAGAAAGTGGCCAAAGAGGGATGAGAGAGGAGTTTCTCTAACCAAAACTTTCTAAGGAGCATGGTTAGATGATCCAGGGGCTTTTAAAGAGCTCGGGTAGTCTCTCAAGCTTGCAACAATCTTTGAAAGCTCAACAAATCAGGGAGGAAGATCCCTAAAATTCTAAGGATTCACATGAGCTTCTTGGGTGGATTTGGGATCTAGAATTTGGTTTAGATGACTCGGGATGACCTCAAGATCATCCCTTCCAATTTTGGAAGGGATTGATCAAGAAATCAGGAAGGCATCCCTAATTGAAGCTCGGCACCTTTGGGTTCACACTTGCTATGGAGGAAAGGACCCATTTGAAGACAACGAAGAGAATTAAGGGGCTTTTGTAAGGATTTCAAAAGCTGGGGGAATGAATGAGAGAGAAAGAGTCAAGTTGGACCAAATTGCAAACTAGGTTAAGATGGACTCTTATTGGGTCCAAATTTTGGTACAAACCTAATTTAGACCCAAGAAATCTGATGGTGAAGTTGGATTTTGGTTTTGAGGAAACTTGACGTGGTAATTTGTGCAGAAACATAAATTAGGGAAACTTTCTGTCTGAAACTCTGTTTTAGGCCAAAATGGGTTCCAATGGTCAATTCAAGGGTACCAAACCTTATGGAATATTTTTCTATGAGTTTTAGAAGGTTTAGATGGAATTTATCTTGACGAAAACCCCAATTAATTAAGTGGGTCTGAAATTAGAGTTTTGGGTTACTGTTAATTCTCAAAATGTGTGAAAAACCATTTCTGTCTACTTGGACCCACTTATTAGACTTTAATGTTCATTTGACCCTTATTTCACCCCTAGTCAACCCCTTGGTTATTCTGTGTTTATGATTTGCTGTTAAAATTACAGAATTAGGCCTAGTCTCTTATTCTCTTCTTAAAACACAATATGATGGAGATATAACCCTCAGATGAATATGTAGGAGCTTTTATCTTTTATTCCATATTAAAGTGGCCAGTTAGGGCCTATGATGGTGTTCCTATTACACGCCCATGCCTAGCCTTTGTTAGTCCCTTAGAAAACATCCTATTGATCAAACCAGGTTTCTAGGTCGGATGTAACCGTCAAGGTGCCTTACTAAGCCACATCTCTAGAAATCAGATCAAAATACCAATAATAGGCCTAGAGGTACTCAAGTATCAGCCAAGATCTAGACTTGACCAGTTTCAGCCTGAGTCTACCGCGAAGGTTTATAAAGCCTGTAAAAACTACCTAGAGGTTCATTGAACCCAACAATTAAAGCCCCCGTGCATAGACGTAACATGTCCAGGTTCAGTTTGCTAGTGCCTTTTTGTAAGAAAGAAATAGAAGGATTTTCATTTGGAGAGTTTTCTCTCTTTTCTTTTTACTTTTCCCTAAATCTAGCCTCAAATTGGTCCTAAACATGGTCTGTATCGGATTGCTTGTCCCCACATCAATCCTTGAAGGGTCCCTAGCAATCGATGCTTCGGGATAACACCACCCATGGCAACCCCCAGAACCCTGGCTTTCGACACTTCGGGATAGTGTCGCCATGGCATTCTTAGCTAAATTCAGGCCTTAGCAATCGACATTTCAGGATAACCCCACCAATGGCACCTAAACCAACACAAGGTAATTACATGTCCCCAGTAGGATATTTAGATATCCTAGGAGACAAGCACCGAGGAGACGATATGTTATTACGCATCTTCGAGGGGAATTTTCCACCTCTCTACATCAAGAACTCGTCCAATCAACTTGTGTTGTCGAGCTGCTCCTAAGCTTGACCTTCAAGATGGCTTTTCATAACAGAACACTTTTGGCATGATTTTTCTTTATTAAGTGCACTGAACTAGTTAGTGTGTGATTTTGGGTGCTTGGGTTACCAAGTCCCATAAACCAAAGGGCAGGCAACGGGGCCGAATAATCCCTGAGCCTTAGACCTACTACATCAGCCTCGCACTTTCCTCAACCTCTTGAGGATTAATCTAGATCTTAACAAATATTTGAGTGTTTAAACCCTAGAATAGATCTAAGAGGTCTAAGGTCGATATCCACCACTAATTCCTTAAGTTTTAGCCTTCCAGGTCTTAATGCATCATCCGATCCAACCTAGAAGTTAGGTAGGTTCCATATTTAGTTTCAAGGGACTAATTCCTTTTCTTGTTATTTGCTCCTTTTTTCCTTTCTTTTCTTTTCCTTCCCTCTATTTTTCATTCAGCTCAAAATGACTTCTTTTTTTTTATGAAACCTTCCATGCATTGATTTCACAGCATTTTGCACTTTAATACCCCCCCATGCCTACAATTTGCAATGTCCTCATTGCCAATTAGGTGGGTTCGAGTTCAATTAAGATCGTACATTAGAACAGGTGGGTGGTGAATGGGTTGAAATGACTGTTGTGAATAATTTCAAGCTTTGAGACAAGTACCAAAGGTGGAGTCAGTTGTTCTAATGGACGAACTCTAAAGTGCAATATGAATTTAGCAAAAGGATATGTCAGGAAGGTTTCGATTTTTCAAAAGATGACGGGTTGCCTCCCATTAAGCACTAAGTTTAACGCCATCAGGTGGGTGCAATGAAGCTCAGGGAGAATGGAGATCAAATGATACTGCAACCAAGTTTGAGTCAGTAAGTTCGATGAATGGTTTAAGTCTCTAACCGTTCACGACAAAAGGTTCAGAATCAAGGCTGAGTTTACTTATTTCGACAGCTCCATTTCCGAATACTTGTCTCACCAGAAATGGTCCAATCCATTTAGATCTGAGTTTGCTTGGAAAAAGCTTAGGTTTGGCATCAAAGAGTAGTACTTCTAACCAGGAGAGAAGGTTTTTCTAGCAATGTGCCTATCATGGAAGGCTTTCACCCGCTCTTTATAAATTCGTGAGTTTTCGTACGCATCATTGCGTAGTTCCTCGATTTCGCTCAACTACAACCGACGATGGATTCCAACCTTCATAAGATCTAGATTGTACTTCCGTACTACCCAGTAGGCTTTATGCTCCATTTCTACAAGGAGGTGACATGCCTTCCCGTACACGAGTCTAAAGGGAGACATGCCTAACTGGGTCTTATGGGCAGTCCTATAGGGCCACAAGGCTTCCGGAAGGTGGGTAGACCAGTCCTTCTTGTCAGGTCGAACAGTGACCTAAAGGATCTTCTTAATCTCCTGATTTGATAGTTTTGCCAATCCATTAGTCTAGAGGTGATAAAGAGTTGAGATACGATGTGAAACCCCATACTTTTTAATCAGGGACTGGAAGTGCACATTTGTGAAATGAGACCAGCCATCGCTGATGATGGCTTTTGGAACCCTAAATCTAGAAAAGATGTTCTCTTGAATGAACCAAAGAACAACTTTATGGTCACTTGTTCTGGTGGGGATGGCTTCAATCCATTTAGAGACGTAATCAACAGCGAGTAAGATATATTCGAAGCCATTAGATATTGGAAAGGGTCCCATAAAATCAATTCCCCAAATGTCAAAGATTTCACACACAATGATCGGATTCAAGGGCATCATATCACGTGGGCCCATGTTGCCTAAGGTCTGGCAACGAGCTCATGCCCTATAATAAGTTTGTGTGTCATTGAACATTGTGAGCCACAAGAACCCACACTGGAGGATCTTCGCTGTGGTTTTCTGACTAGAGAAATGGCCACCGCAGGCCTGGTCATGACAGAATGAGATGACATTTTTGACCTCATTGTCAAGGATGCATCTTCGAATGACCTGATCATTGCCAATATGGAAGAGATACGGTTCTCCCCAAATGTAGTACTTGGCCTCGGAAATCAACTTTTCCCACCTGGAAGTTGCCCAATCTGGCAAGACTTTCCCCGTAACCAAGTAGTTTACCATGTCAGCAAACTAGGGAAGTTCGTTAATGGCCAACAAATGTTCATCAGGAAAATGCTCAGTAATAGTTCCGAATGGGTCAATGACCGAAGATGGAAGGTGAGACAAATGGTCAACTACCACATTCTACTTTCCCGCCTTGTCACGAATTTCAAGGTCAAATTCTTGCAAAAGCAAGATCCATCGGATTAATCTAGGTTTCGCATCCTTCTTCGTGAGTAAGTGCCTCACTGCGGTGTGATCTGAGTATATAATGACATGGGAACCCAAGAGGTATGATCTAAATTTTTCTAGGCCAAATATGATAGCCAGCAGCTCTTTCTCCGTAATTATGTAGTTACGCTGAGCCTTATTTAATGTCTTGCTGGCGTAGTAAATGACCACGGGTTTCCCGTCGATTTTCTGCCCTATCGTTCCCACTGCATAATCAAACACATCACACATGATCTCAAAGGTTTGAGACCAGTTAGGAGATTGTAGGATTGGTGCTTGGCTGACTCGATCTTGTAGGATCTCAAATGAGTGAATACACTCACTCATCATCTCGAAAGGCATGTCTTTTGAGAGGAGGTTTGTCAAAGGGCAAGCGATCTTGGAGAAATCAGAAATGAATCTACGATAAAAACCCATGTGCCCCAAGAATGATCTGATATCTTTGACCGAGTTAGGCACAGGAAGCTTAGAAATTAAATTCACCTTGGCTCGATTGACTTGAATACCTTTCTCAGAAACAAGATGTCCTAGTATGATGCCTTCTGGAACCATAAAGTGGCTCTTTTCCTAGGAGAGCACCAGGTTCACATCAATGTATCTCTTAAGGATTTAGACCAGATGTAGGAGGCATTCATCAAAAGATTCACCAAATACCGAGAAGTCATCCATGAATACTTCAAGTTATTTACCCATCATGTCAGAAATATAGCTAGCATGCACCGCTAAAAGGTGGCAGGTGCATTGCATAACCCAAAAGGCATCCTACGGAACGTGTACGTACCATAGGAGCAAGTAAAGGTGGTCTTTTCCTGATCCTTTAGATGAATTGCCACTTGACCTGGAGTAACCATTCAAGAAACAGAATAATCAATTTCCCACCAATTTCTCAAAAATATGATCAATAAATGGTAGTAGGAAATGATCTTTCTTCGTGGAGGCATTCAGTCTTCAATGATCAATGTAGACTCTCCACGAATTCGCAATGCAGGTGGGGATGGTCTCTCTGGATTCAGTCGTAATAATGGTGAGCCCCGCCTTCTTAGGCACAACCTGGATCGGGCTCACCCAGCAACTGTCGGAGATCGGGTAGATGATCCTAGAATCTAACCACTTGATGATCTCCTTTTTCACAACCTCCTATAGATTCGAATTAAGTCTTCTCTGCATCTCTTGGTATGGCCGTGATCCTTCTTCAGTGTAGATACAGTGTGTGCAATAGGAGGGACTAATACCAGTCAAATCATTGAGAGTCCAACCAATATATCTCCGATGCTGCTGGAGAATAGAAATTAGCTTTGTTTCCTAATTAGGTGTGAGTTGGGAATTGATAATCATAGGAAACATTTAATTAGAACCCAAGAAGACATATTTCAGAATATCAGGAAGAGGTTTCAACTCCATAACTGGGTTATCAACAGCAGAAGGAGATTCAAGATGGACCTCAGAAGATAAGGTAGGAGCTGTGGGTAAATCTGGATTAGCTTTAGGCTCCTCTATTTGTGGGGCATGATCTGCTTAGGATTGAGGATCAAAGGTAATCATATTTTCTTCTAGAAGTGGGTCCTCAATCACAGAACTAACGTTGCAAACTTGCTCAATTGCCCCACAATTAATTCCTTTCTGGGCCTTGAATATATAAATCTTCAATGTTTTGTTCCCAAATTTCAATTCGATCTGGCCCTCTTCACAGTTTATATTAGCCTTAGTTGTGGCTAGGAATGGTCTTCCTAAAATAATTGGTGTATTTTTCAAATTCTCAGGAGTATCCATATCTAATACAATAAAGTCCACTGGGAAGTAGAAATCATGAATCCGAACCAGAATAACTTCTAGAATTCCTCCAGGTGACTTGATTGATCGGTCTGCTAACTGTAAAGTCACTTCTGTCGGTTTGAGCTCAGTTTCCTCGAAATGGTCTAGTAGGGATGTTGGTATCAAGTTTATGGAAGCTTCTAGATCTAATAATGCTCGATCAAATTCTAGATGACCAATTCTACAAGAGATTAAAGGGGTGTCAGGATCTTTTGCTTTTTGCGGGAGCTTGCTCAAAATGATTGAGCTAACCTACTCAGACAATACGATCGGCTCCCATCTTTGGTTCACGGCTTACGCTTAGGTGTACACAAATCCTTCAGAAATCTTGTGTATGTCGATACGTGACGGATCGCATCCATCAAGGGGATGTTTATCTGGACTTGCTCAAAGAGCTTGACCAGATCTTCCTCAAGTGCCACGGGTTTGGGTTTCCACTTTCCTTTGGATAGAGCATCAGGAAATGGAACCTCTGTAGGTTCCTCTAGGATTGGTTTAGGTTCTAGATCTGAGATAGGGGTGTCTTGGATAACCAACCTAGGGTTAGGCTCTGAAATACCAAGCTTAGAGTGGCTTGGATAAGGTGGATCCTGAGTTGTCTTGCTACTACAGGTGGTAACATAATTTAATCCTACCTGGTTTTGGTTTGGAATTGGTAGAAGTAGTAGTTGCTGCTTGATAACACTACATTTTGCGGGTAATAATTCTATCAATTGGGGTTTATCTTAAGGGTAAAATGCACAGATAACACATCATAAATAGGAATGGGAGCATTGCATGCATAGCACATCAAGATTGCTTATAGTGCATTATTAATGGTCATTTGTACAAGTGCATGTCAAAACAAGCCTCAGATGAGTGATTAGACTACACAGATGGATTCAGAGCGACGAACGGAGTCCAACGGACTCAAAATCGGCCAAATCCGACATCCAGAGCTCCCACAAATGATCTAAGAAGTTCTGACCATTGATCTCATGATCAACGGCCACGAGGTGGCCACGTGGCAGCATCAAAAGCACCCCCATCCACCGCGCTACATTGCCCCATCACGCAGATCTAACCACAGCCATTCGATCTCCATCGAACGGCTGATGATTGATGAAGAAGCGCGACCATCTGCACCCGCAATGGAACGGTTGCGCCTCCACCTCGCACATAGGAGACGTGAGTTCGAACTGCTCGCTGCACTCATCCGCCGAATTTGCTCGCGTGACCAAATTCGACCCCTCGATCGTCATCGAGTGGTCTCGATAGCGTTATGTGGCTCTTCCTCAAGCGTCGATCCTCCACGCGCGTGCCTACGCCAGTCGACAATGCCCGCGCTCACGCGCGTTTGAGGCATGATCCGAATGCGCCCTCTACGAGATCTCAGCCATTCAATCTTCGATCGAACGACCTACAATGCGAGGACATGGATTGTGCGTGAAGAAGAATGGGCACACGCATGATACCAGCAAGCAAGGAGCTGCACCGATGCTTTTAGCATGGATTTAGCGACGTCCTAGACGTCACTAAAGCCCATACTTAAATTAGAAACCCCTTCTTCCTATATAAAGCCCTTCCAACCACCCATGTAAAGCATTGAATACCCTTAGCAAGTGTTGTATCACCTTCCTAGCTTCCCTTAGCACCTCTTGTAGTCAACGGAGTCGACGAGCCACCGACGGAGCCTTCTTCCACCGCCGTGGATGCCTCGTCGTCTCCCCCCTCTCTCCCTTTCTCTCCCTTTACTCTATCTTTACTTTCCTTTTGTTTAAGCATTTAGCTATTGTTGTATTTGTAAAACTTAAAGTTGTATGATTAAATGTCAATGTTCCTTCTCTACCTATTGTCTTTCTTTTTCATGAGCTTTCCTTAACCTGGTATTGCCTGAATGTTGCGATAAAAAGAATTCTAACCCTACTCTCTCTCTCTCTCTCTTCTCTCATGTTTTCCTTCAAGCAAAAACCTGTCATTTCCGTGACACCAAGTGACAAGAAAAATTCGATTTTCACGCCTCCCTGAGTTTGACACTCGGACTCACGTCCATTTCTTCATTTAAAACTGACGTTGCGAACGCAAACTACAACGATCCTTTTAAACAAGCACGTCCGTAGCACGTCAGTTTTTGGCGCCATTGCCGGGGAGGCAACGGATTTATTTTGTCACTTCCATTTTGCATCCATGCTCACATCATCTAATGCATTCTCTCCTTCTACTTGATGGTTGCAAGAACTCGGCGCTTGGATGGTGAAGTAGCGCAACTCGTAACAGTGGAAATGGAGTAAGCACAGCAAGGACCAATTATGAGTAGTTCTTTACCCGTGGTTGTTTGCTTGCCTAAAAAAAAACCTAAAAATTTTTAAAATAAAAAAAAATTGGCATGGTGAATGATTACCTGATCCACATCCTCAACTCATCACCAACAAAAAATATACACTCTAACATTCTTAATGACCTAATCTTTTTGGAGTGTTTTTCTTTCTTTTTTGAGTGGTGTTTGCGAAGCCACCGTGAATTGACATGGGCCGCACCACTCACCCCTAAAATCAACTCATCTGGTAGAAATTGCATGAACACTAGGATGAGCACCTAAGGATTTTAGAGCCTCTTCACATTAAAAAAAATATACTCTCACCAATTGTGTGCAAAACTTGGCATGCCCACTTGAAACTTGCCTGAAAACATTAAGACACGTCAACCCTAAAAGATAGAAAAGTAGGGACAAACATTAAAAGATACCACATCTTACAATCCTTGCTTGAAAACCATTTTTTGATGGGAGCACACACATTGGAATTGGAGAACTAAGAGTCACCACCCCAATCAACGCTTCATCACATAACCCAAGCACAAGCACTATCCTAGCCCCATTAAAACAAAGTAGACGTGCCCTAGGTAGGACTGGATTAAGTCTCAAGAGCCGTGGTTTTGTTTGCTGGGCACTTGGCTTTCATTCCCTTAGTAGAATCTGGTGACTAGGCTGCGGGGAAGTGTCAAATGACCGTGGTTGTGGGGTCTACGGAATCGACGGTGCAAGCCAAAGGAAGAACCTTCCCTATAATCCCCTACGATCCCAACGTGAAGATCGTGATAGACTCACTCAATGGTAATTTAGACAAACTTCGGATTTCCATGCCCCTAGGTGACCGGAAGAGGAAGTGTTTTGCCTGAAGGTGTATTTGTTCGATCGGTAGCTTTTTCCCTACATTTGTTTTACTTGGGGTCAACACAAGGATTTTTCCAGTGTATATCTCCCCAGCTTGCTCTACTTCCCCGCTTCTTCCTTAAGTGTTTTGGTTCTTTTTTTGTGCATTTACTGGGCTGGGCTCTAGACAACTGACCAATGGATTGTTACCCATGATCACTTGCCAGCCATACTCATGCGGTGAAGTGTGGTTTATTTTGTTCTCTTTTTCTTCTTTTTTTTTTTTGGTAGGTGGCTTCCCTGATCTCAAATTTACCTAGAGGCCATAAAGAGGAGGTGGTTCGTGGCTGGGCTCTAAACAACCTACTAATGGGCTGTTACCCACGACAACTTGCCATCCATACCATCCTAGAAAGTTCATTAGCTACCCAATTTCTATCAGAATCTCCGAGGAGTAAGTCTGTGAAAAAATGTGTGTAGATGCTTAAACTAAAAGTCCTTCTGAGTTAGAGGGTGAGTTGATAAGTTGTATACTTATCACCTTATTTAGTTAGTGGATTAGAGTAGATTAAGTTTGTAAGGATTTGAAGCTAAATCCATATTTTAACAGACACCAAGGCTGATTAAGCCTGAAGGCCTGAAAAGTCTAAGTGTTCAAGTTCTTTCTGTATTATTTTCCACTATTAACAAATTTCTAATGCCTAAGTTTTTCTTCCTAAATTAAATTTTTTTCTTTTTATTTTATTCTATTCAGACTGATTAAATGAACTCAGAATCATGCAATTTACCACCCTCCCATGCTTAAGTTGGACAATGTCCTCATTGACAAATACATGGATGCACAGGAGTCAAAAGATATTACCTGAGTGAAGTAAAGTACCAAATCAGTCTGAATCATCTGGGTTGCCTCCCAGGAAGTGCTGAGTTTAACGCCTCCAGCTAGGCAGTGCTTCGTGTCATCCCTCAATGAGGGTGACAACCTCCTTCAAGGAAACCTAGGTGAGGAAGTGTTTCAATCTTTGGCCATTGACTGTGAAAGTGTGCCTCGTGTTTGGATCAGCGATTTCAACTACCGCATTGGAGTGGGGCTTGACCAGCCTAAATGGTCCTGTCCACTTGGACCTGAGCTTCCCTGGAAAGAATTTCAAACGGGCATCAAAAGCCAAACTTGTTGGTTAGGCTCAAAGGTCTTTCTATGGATGAGTCTGTCGTGGACGGCTTTCATTTTCTCCTTATACAGCTGACTGTTCTGAAAGGCGTCCTGATGAATTTCTTCGAGCTCAGAGAGATGGAGCATCCTCTGCGCACCGGCTAACTGGGAATCCATGTTACACTGCTTGACGGCCCAATAAGCCTGGTGTTCCAACTCAACAGGAAGGTGGCAGGCTTTGCCAAAGACCAGGCGATAAGGTGACATGCCTATCAGGGTCTTGAAAGCAGTTCTGGATGCCCACAGGGCATCATCTAGTCGTGTGGACCAATCTTTCCTGTCAGGTCTCATAGTTTTCTGTAGAATATTCTTGATTTTCCTGTTTGAGACCTCGGTCTGCCCATTTGTTTACGGATGATACGGGGTAGCAATGCGATGGTTAACCCCGTATTTTCTGAGTAGAGCACGGAATTGGGTGTGAATAAAATGACTTCCACCATCACTGATCATGGCTTTTGGTATTCCAAACCGGGAAAAGATGTTCTACTTAACAAAGTCCATGACAGTCTTATGATTGCATCGGTGGGTGGTGACGGCTTCAATCCATTTTGAGACATAGTCTACTGAGACTAGGATGTACTCAAAGTCGTTGGATGGTGGGAAGGGGCCCATAAAATCAATACCCCAGACGTTGAAGACCTCGACAATCAAAATGGGCTGGAGGGACATCATATCTTTTCTGATCATGGTCCCTAGTGTTTGGTAGTGAGAGAAAGTCTTGGCAAAGTTGTGTGCATCCTTAAATAAGGAAGGCCAGTAAATCCAGACTGTAGGACCTTCGCAACCGTTTTCTTTCCTGAGAAGTGGCCACCACAAGCTTGGTCATGACAAAAAGATAGCACACTCTAAACTTCATCCTCAGGGATACACCTCCTGATGATCTGGTCGGTACAAAGGCAAAATAGCATGGGATCATCCCAGAAATAATGCTTGGCCTCAGCTAAGAACTTGTCTTGTTGCTCTCTGGACCTACTGTGCGGGGTCTATCCTACAACTAGGTAGTTGACATAGTTAGCATACCAAGGCAGTTTCTTATCTTGCACAACCAAAATGTGTTCATCGGGAAAGGTGTCGGATAAAGGCAGGGAGGGTCCAATGTGGTGTGGGTGAAGTTTGGATAGGTGGTCAGCCACCACATTCTTTGATCCGTCTTTGTCACGGATTTCCAGGTCAAATTCCTACAAGAGCAGGATCCATCTGATGAGCCTGGGCTTTGCATCCTTTTTAGCCAACAGGTGCTGGATGGCTGAATTGTCAGTATAGATGGTCACGTAGTATTCCAGCAGGTAAGATCAGAACTTCTCAAGTCCGAAAACTACAGCGAGCAATTCTTTCTATGTGACCATATAATTTCGTTGGGCTTTGTCCAACATCTTGCTTGCATAGTAGATCTCCACGGGTTTCTTGTCTTGTCTTTGTCCCAGGACAGCGCCTATGCCAAAATCTGATGCATCACACATGATCTCAAAGTCCTGGGACCAATCCGGGGGCTGAAGTATAGGTGCTGTGGAAACTGAGTCCCGGAGGGTGTGGTAAGCCTTGATGCAATCAGAGTCATGTGGAATAAGGCATCATTGGCCAAAAGGTCGGTTAAGGGTTTGGAAAGCTTGGAGAAGTCTTTGATGAACCTTTGGTAGAAGCCAACATGTCCCAGGAATGAACGGATCTGCTGCATCGAGCTAGGCGGAGGAAGTTTGGAAATCAAATCAACTTTAGCTCGATCCACCTCAATGCCCCTATGTGATACAATGTGACTGAGGATGATTCCTTCTTGAACCATAAAATGGCTCTTTTCCCAACTTAACACCAAATTAACCTCGATACATCACTTTAGGATTTTCTCCAAGTTGCTCAAACAATGGTCGAATGAATTTCCAAATACAGAGAAATCATCCATAAAGACCTCCAGGTATTCACTCACCATTTCTGAAAAAATGGCTAGCATGCAACACTGAAAGGTAGCGGGTGCATTGCATAACCCGAACGGCATACGACGGAATGCAAACATGCCGTACGGGCAAGTGAATATGGTCTTCTCTTGATCTTCAGGAGCAATTTCGACTTGGTTATATCCTGAATATCCATCCAGGAAGCAGAAATACTTTTGCCCTGCCAATCTTTCAAGAATCTGGTCAATGAATGGCAGGGGGAAATGATCTTTCTTGGTTGCTTCATTGATTTTCCTATAATCAATACACACCCGCCATGCGGTGGTGGTGCGAGTGGGGATGGATTTGCCACGTTCATTGGTGACAACGGTGAGCCTGGCTTTCTTCGGAACCACTTGAGTGGGGCTCACCCAGGGGCTATCAGAGATGGGATAGATGATGTTGGCATCAAGCCACTTGATAATTTCTTTCTTAACGACCTCCCGTATATTTGGGTTTAACTATCTCTGCATCTGACGGGAGGGTCGCGCCCCATCTTCTAGGTAGATCTTATGGGTACAATAGGTGGGGCTAATTCCTCTCAAATCTGAAATAGTCCAGCCAATGGCAACCCTGTGTTATGATAGGGTTGTTGTCAATCTAAGTTCATGATCCCTAGTTAGGTTGGCATTGATAATTACGAGGAAGGTCAGGTCAGGTCCCAGGAAGATATACTTGAGATTCTCGAGTAGCAGCAGTAGTTCAGGTGTGGGTGGAACAATGTTTGATGGAAAGGGGAAAGGTGGGAGTTGATCAACATCAATTTCCTCGAATGGTGTTGGTTGATGGTAATCAGCCTTACAGAGGTCCACGTGCATAGATGGTGATGGGTCAGAACAGTTGTTACAGGATTGGTAGTCCGAGATAGAACTAAGGGTGAGGCATTCCTCGACCAAAGGTTCCACGGGATCATGTTCCACGATACAGTCGCAATCAAAAGACTTGGTCGCCCGGAAGATATCCAACTGCATTTTCTTGTCTCCGAAGGTGATTTCCATGCATCCCGTGTCACAATCGATGTTTTCCTTAGTCGTAGCTAAGAAGGGTCTACCTAGGATGAAGGGTGTGTTCTGTAGATGTTCAGGGACTTCCATGTCGAGCACCAAAAAGTCAATCGGAAAATAGAGGTCCTTGACCTACATAATTATGTCCTCGACAACCCCCTTTGGGGTTGTCACAGATCTATCAGCCAATTGGATGGTAATAGGTGTGGGTGTCAACTGTCCAAATTCAAATTGGTGGTATAGGGTTGTCGGAATTAGATTGATGGAAGCACCTAAGTCCAGGAGCGCTCTATCAAATGTCATGTCCCCGATATTGCAGGATATCAGGGGTGCTTCTGGGTCAGTTCGCTTGAGCGGAAGGTTGCTTGATATTACGGAACTTGCTTTCTTTGAGAGCACAACCTTCCTAGGTGCTTGAGGTCTGGGCTTACGTTTGGGTGTACAGGCATCCTTTAGAAACTTGGCATAAGCCGGGATGTGCTTGACGGCTTCGAGTAGAATATTAATCTGAACCTGCTTAAAGATCTCCAAAAGCTCCTCAGTTTCCACAATACTTTTCTTCTTCTTGATTGTTTCCAAGGCCTCGGGGTATGGTGTCTGCACATGGATAGGATCTATTTCTGGGTCCTTGGATTTTTCCAGTGCCTCTTCTGAGTTGGGTGTTTCAAAAGGTGAAGTCTCGGGAAGAATCGGCCATTTGGTGGGATCTATGAGGTACAAGCAAATTCTGGAATGACTGGCATGGATATCATTGCTAAGAAATTGGATCGAGTGGAATTGGTAGATAAAAAGATAGATGAACTGCTGAACCAGACCAGGAACCCGTTACAAACCCTCTCCCTAGCAAAGGGAGCTCACAATGTTGACCTGGTTCAACCACTAAGCCAAATGAACCTAGAATAACCCCTGACCATGTTCCAGGGAGGGACATTTGCTCCCTCAACCCTTGATTACTCTCTTCCCTCCCCCTCAACATCTGCTATCTTTGAAGATGTACAGGCTATCCAAGGTTATTCCAAACCTAACCCTTTCTCCAACACTTACAACACCGACTAGCATAATCACCCAAACTTTGCTTGGACAAACCAGAAATCACCTCAATTTCAAAACCAGCCCAGGCCAAACCAACTGCCAAACCTACCCCCTATCAGCAAGGACCACCAGTTAGACCCCCCTATAATCTGAATAGGGAGGTCCCCCCCCCGGTTGACTTCTTAGTTCTCGACATAGAAGTCCCTGGACAACTACAGAGCACACCCATCATCCTAGGTAGACCTTTCTTAGCCACGGCTAAGGCAAACATCGATTGTGACATTGGATGCATGGAAATCGCCTTCGGAGACAAGATGTAGTTGGATATCTTCTGGGCGACCAAGCCTTTTGATTGCGATTGCATTGAGGAACACGATCCCGTGGAGCCTTTGGTCAAGGAATGCCTCGCCCTTAGTTCTGTCTCAGACTATCAATCTTGTAACGACTGTTCTGACCCGTCACCATCTATGCCCATGGACCTTTGTAGGGCTGATTACCATCAACCAACACCATTAGAGGAGATTGATGTTGATCAACTCCCGTCTTTCCCCTTTCCATCAAACATTGTTCCACCTACACCTGAACTAAAGCTGCTACCCGAGAATCTCAAGTATGTCTTCCGGGGACCTGACTAGTGATGAGTCCATTTTAATGGACTATTGTTACGCCTAAGTAATTCAATTCTAACATTGTATGTTTGTTAATAATCACATTAGGTCATTAAATGATTGCATGTGTCATTATTTAAGTTTACATTTATTCTATTGCTTATTATTTAATTATTTTATAATTCATGCAGGTCCCGCAACAGCACACTCGTTACATCTCCTCCACTTAATCTACTCCATCAGGCTAATAATCGGGAAGAAGAGGGAGGAGGATAAATTTTGGAAAAGAACAGGGGGTGAAAAGATATTTCCCCCCCACAAATCTCTCAACCTACGGCCGGCCTCAACAACCCCATCAACAGCCCCCGGCCATGTTTAGTAAGGGCTTTTGAAAATCCCTTGACTTGCGCGGGGGAGGAGATAAAAAGAGAGAGGCAGAGGGGCTTGGGAGAGGGAAGACCATCGGGGAGAAGTTACTACGTGCACTATGAAGAGGGCGTGCACTGTGCGCGCCTCCACCCCAAACTCCACACATCCACCAACACTTCCTACAAGCACGCACTTCATCTTCTCCTGCAGCCGCACCCTTGCACTGCCACAACCAAGCGCACACCATCCTGCCACTACGCGTGCTCCAACATCTCCCACCCACCAGTCCTTGTAGGTGCGCCCTTGCAGTGCTACTACCAACAGCTTCACCGCCTCCACAGCCAGCACCCTGCAAGCAGTGCAGCATCCTCTGCTCAAAGGACCCCCTCACCACGCCCATAGACGCGCCCTACCACGCCCGCAGGCAGCCCCGCCTGCAAGCCACAGCCTACCCGCAGGCGCACCCTTGCAAGCCTACCCCGCCCTCACAGTGCCCTTGTGCACAGCCTCACCCTCTCCAGTGAGAGCGCGATTCATCTTCTCCAGCCCAGCTGCCCGCAGGCAGCCAAGCGCGTAGGTAGCGCCCTCGCATGCCTTTGTGTGCGCGCCCAGCACGCAGCCGTGCACCCTACAGCAGTAGCTCTTCATCTTCTCCGTCAACAAGCCGGTGCTCTTCTCCACCGTTTGACCACCGTCGACCACCTCCGGCCACCACGTCACCACCATCGCGAAGCACTCGTCGAGGCGCACCATCCCGTCGACTCTCGCCGCCAATCGTACACAGCTGTTCAAGCGAGGAAGAGTGAGGAGAAGTCCTCTGTTTTTGCCCCAATTAAAATTTACATTGCATGCCATTGCCACTTTAATATTATTATTTTATTAAGGCCACATTGCATGGATGCACTTATAGTTTCTTGAATTTACTTAACTTGTGTTATGTGCATCATTCTACATTGAAATTCAAATTAGATTTGCATCATATACACGATATGCCACCACACATGCATCATATACATATTTTTGGGAGTTTAATTCCTGACGTGAAAATTGCATAAATTGCCTTGAACTTTTAAGGAAATTGCAAGCTCCATTTAAAGTAGCATATTCCTCACATTGAAGTCACGAAAGTGTCTGCAAACAGTATAATCCTCTACTCGTGAATTTATTGGTTCTATTCCTCCCTGTGGATATGACATTTTTATTGTGGTTAAATTTGATATTTATTTTAATTTTTGATTGAGAGATTTTCCACCACATAAAACACGACATATCACTTTATTGCTATCATCTTCATAAATAAGCAAAAATTCCTCCGTCAAATGGCACCGTTGCCGGGGATACACACTGAGTCTCTGTCCCCACCCTGGACCGTAAAGGTAGATCCGCTACCTGAGGCAGGGCCATCTCAACTTAAACCCTCAATCCAAACAGCTCCTGAGTTGGAGTTGAAACCCCTCCCGAGCACATTGAAATACGCTTTCCTTGGCCCTAATAACACGCTCCCCATTATTATCTCATCTGCATTATCTGAATTGCAGGAGGGAGCTCTACTTAAGTGTTTACAAAGGCACAAGAAAGCAATTGTCTGGTCAATTGCTGATATTAAGGGTGTTGATCCCTCTCTTTGCATGCATCATATATACACGGACGAGTCCGTGAAACCTTTCCGAGACATGTAGAAAAGGCTCAATCCAAATATGCAGGAGGTTGTTAAAAAGAAGATTCTGAAATGGCTAGATGCGGGGATTATCTATCCCATTTCAGATAGTAAATGTTTTAGTCCTGTTCATGTAGTACCCAAAAAGGCAGGAATCACGGTGGAGGAGAATGAGCAAGGAGAGCTGGTGACCACTAGATCCTCAACTGGTTGGAGGGTCTGCATTGATTACCGCCGTTTGAACACAGCTACCCAGAAAGACCATTTCCCCTTACCGTCTATAGATCAAATTTTGGAACGATTGGCGGGGAAAAAGTACTTCTGTTTTCTTGACAGGTACTCTGGGTATAATCAAATAGCCATTTTTCCTGACGATCAAGAGAGTACCACCTTCACGAGTCTGTATGGCACATTTGCGTTCTGCCGAGTGCCATTCAGGCTATGTAATGCTCCTGCCACTTTCCAACGCTGTATGATGGCTATCTTTTCTGATATGATCGACGAGTTCATTGAAATTTTTATGGATGACTTCTCTATTTATGGCTCGTCATTTGACCTATGGCTTTCGCACCTTGATAAAGTCTTAACCCATTGCGAAGAGGCAAAGCTAGTGCTTAGTTGGGAGAAAAGCCACTTTATGGTCCAACAGGGCATTGTGTTAGGGCATATAGTTTCCGAGAGAGGATTAGAGGTGGACACCGCAAAAATTGATTCCATCTCTAAGCTTCCATTGCTCGGAAATGTTCGTCAAGTTAGATCTTTCCTTGGCCATGCTGGATTTTATAGGTGCTTCATTAAAGATTTTAGTAAAATCTCTAAGCCACTCTGCGACCTGTTAGTGAAGGATGTCTCCTTCGATTTTGATGATAGATGTGGTGAGGCTTTCCAAGTCTTGAAAAAAGCCCTTATTACCGTGCCAATTCTCCAAGCACCAGATTGGACCCTACCATTTGAGCTAATGTGAGATGCTTCTGATTTTGTAGTGGGAGCATCAAAGGGTTGATGACAAACCTCATGTGTTGCATTATGTCAGCAAAACCCTTATGGATCCTCAGCAAAACTACACGGTCATTGAAAAGGAACTTCTTGTTGTAGTATTTGCTTTGGAAAAGGTTCGGTCTTATCTTTTGGTATCTAAGGTTGTGGTGTTCACTGATCATTCTACCCTTAAGCACTTCTTGCTAAAAAAGACACCAAACCTCGCCTAATTCGTTGGATTCTGCTACTCCAAGAATTTCACCTGGAAATTAAAGATAAGAAAGAAGTTGAAAATGTGGTAGCAGATCATCTGTCTAAGATCCCTATTGAGGCATCAAACCCTACTGGCAGTATTCAAGAGACTTTCCCTGATGAGTCTTTGATGGCCGTGGAGGCTAAAACTCCTTGGTTCGCTGACATAGTGAACTATCTGGTCACGGACATTATCCCTAGTACTTGGGACAAGCAAAAGTGAGATAAGTTTCTTGCTAACGCTAAATTTTATCACTGGGAGGAACCTAAGCTTTTAGAGTTGGCCCTGACCAGCTTGTTCATCGTTGCATCCCTGATGAAGAACAAAGAAGTATTCTAAGTTTTTGCCATGACCTCCATTGTGGGGGACATTTTAGTGGGAAGAAGACTGGCCATAAGGTTCTTCATTCTGGCTTTTAGTGGCCCACATTATTCCGAGATGCACATACGTATGTGGGCGCATGTCTACGTTGCCAGCAGACGGGAACCATTGGAAAAAGGGATGAGATGCCCCAACAACCTATCCTCCCTGTTGAGATCTTTGATATTTAGGGCATTGACTTCATGGGTCCCTTTCTTGTGTCCTTCGGATATGAATACATACTTGTGGCTATAGACTATGTATCGAAATGGATAGAAGCCATACCCACGCGAACCAATGATCATTCCGTGGTCTTAGGCTTTGTTAAGGCTAATATCATTTCTCAGTAAGGGTGCCCAAGAATGATCATAAGTGATGGAGGACCTCACTTCAAGAACGTACACTTCACAAGACTACTCCAAAATTTGGGAGTCAACCACATGATAGACACACCTTACCATCCCCAAAAGAGTGGACAAGTTGAAGTGTCGAATAGGGAGATTAAGCAAATTTTAGAAAAAACTGTCAAGTCCGATCGGAATGATTGGTCTAAAAAACTAAATGATGCCCTTTGGGCCTACAAAATCGCGTATAAGACTCCCTTGGGCATGTCTCCTTTCTGTCTTGTCTACGGAAAAGCATGCCACCTTCTCATTGAAATCTAACATAAAGCCTATTGGGCTATTAAAAACGTTAACTTGAATCTGGATAAAGCGGGAAGGGCACGTATGTTACAATTAAGTGAGCTTGAGGAGCTTCGTAATAAAGCCTATGAAACTTCTCAAGCTTACAAGCAACATACAAAGGTCTTCCATAATAAACACATCATTAGAAAGACTTTTGAGCTCAACCAACAGGTCGGGCTTTTCAATTCTAGACTTAAATTATTTCCTGGAAAGCTCAAGCCCCGCTGGGATGGACCAAACGTTGTTATCAATACTTTCCCTCATGGAGCTGTAGAAATTCAGAACCCTACTTCAGGTACGAGCTTTAAGGTAAATGGCCAATGACTTAAACCTTATATTACTCTTTCAGATGGCTAGGTTTTGGATGCACTTCGGCTTGAGGAGCCTTAGCTCCTCCCACTCTCCTCTGGTGATATTCTTCTATGTCTGCATTTTTCCAATGCGGACATTGTCAGTCTTAAGCATGGGGCGGTATAACCTAAGAATGTTTATAGCATGGTATAACCTAAGAATGTTTATAGCATTTATAAATATTTGCATACATATCAAAAAAAAAACTCTTATTTTATTGAGCTGAATGGGTTAGTCCCTAGCAAAATATCTTTGTCATTGGAGGTTTTTCTTGCTGAATTATTTCTTAAGTTTAGAATCCAGTACATTTACTTCACGTGCACATAGATTGGATAATGGATCTTTCAAGAAAACCAATAAGCATTTTTAGTCTACTAAACCCTTGGACAGTTAATAGGGAGTTTGGCATACTATCTTCTAGTAGATCCACCCCATATTTGTAAGAGGAAAGTAGAGAGATTACTGGTGCACTAAGTCTAGTGCAAGAACTCTTAAGTTTTGGATAATTAGATGATGATACTTTAGAGTTAGGCGTAGTTTTTGCTCTCTATTCCTGTGTGCGTACTTTGTGTGAATTCCTGAGAGTCACCAAATAAGGCAGATACACAGAGATTGAGTCTTAATAAAGCTATGACTATGGTGGATGGTTATCACCATCCTTCATAGAGTCCTCAGCTGAAGGAGGGTAATAGTATTAAAGGTCAGAAAGACACCTGCCCTATCCATTCCTTCCCGGTGCCAAGAATAGGCACTTCCACCAAATAAGCTACACAATATCCTCTTGATCATCATCATCCCTAATAATGCCTCATAAATAAAAGTCTTTGTCGTGATATGTTGATTTATAAAAAAAAAGAAGAAACAATTATATTACAAAAAAAAAAAAAAAAAGAGAGAGAGAAAAGAAAAAGAAAAGAGTCCAAGTTTATAATGTTATCTTTTTAACATTATTTCTGAGGCAACAAAACACCTATCGCGATCCACCAAATATGACCCATACCTACCTTTCAGTATTTCTAATTGCCTGAATACTGGCTAAGAACTCTAACTTAGTTGTAGAGTTATTAGGACTTTAATTGAAGTATGAATGCCATGTGAGGCCACCAAATAGTGAGTACACTTACTAAATCTGGCAAGATTTGGGTTCTCAAAAAGAAAAGAAAGAAAAGAGTGAGCGCCAAGGAACATCAAGGGAGCACAGCTGTTTAGCCTCTCTCTGAGTTGACTTATTTAATAATCTAGAGATCTAAAGTCTGTAGTACTAGATTATATGTAGCACCAGATGAGTGTGTGCCACCAAATACAAATCCATTCAACTAGATATCTCTTACCTAAGCCAAAAGCCTAGGTCAAATTACATATTATCTTCTACTTTATCCCCGAGGGAAGTAGTTGCCTATCCCGACAGAAATATTTACCAAGGGTAAAGTACGAATTCCCAATGCGAATTGGCTTTTCACTTGGATCTGTTACCTAGGCTATCATCACTTCACATTTGTCTGGATCTCTAAAGTTTTGAAATAAGAAAAGAAGAAATCTGATTACTTCTATTACTTTTCATTTTTGCTAGAGACTAGCAAATCTTAGGCATGGGGGCATTTGATGAGTCCATTTTAATGGACTATTGTTACACCTAAGTAATTCAATTCTAACATTGTATGTTTGTTAATAATCACATTTGGTCATTAAATGTTTGCATGTGTCATTATTTAAGTTTACATTTATGCTATTGCTTATTATGTAATTATTTTATATTTCATGCAGGATTCGCAACAGCGCACTCGTTACATCTCTTCCACTTAATATACTCCATCAGGCTAATAATCTGGAAGAAGAGGGAGGAGGATCATTTTTGGAAAAGAACAGGGGGTGAAAAGATATTCCCCCCACAAATCTCTCAACCTACGGCCGGCCTCAACAACCCCATCAACAGCCGCCGGCCATGTTTAGTAAGGGACTTTGAAAAGCCCTTGACTTGCGCGGGGGGAGGAGACAAAAAGAGAGAGGCGGAGGGGCTTGGGAGAGAGAAGATCATCGGGGAGAAGTTACTGCGTGCACTGTGAAGAGGGCGTGCACTGTGCATGCCTCCACCCCAAACTCCACACAGCCATCAGCGCTTCCTCCAAGCACACACTTCATCTTCTCTTGTATCCGCGCCCTTACACTGCCACAACAAAGCACACACCATCCTGCCACCACACGCACTCCAGCCTCTCCCACCTGCCAGCCCTTGTAGGCGCACCCTTGCAGCTCTACTACTAACAGCTTCATCGCCTCCACAACCAGCACCCTACAAGCAGCGCAGCATCCTCCACACAAAGGACCCCCTCACAGCACTGCCCTTACCATGCCCGCAGGCGTGCCCTACCACGCCTGCAGGCAGCCCCACCTGCAGGCCACATCCCGCCCGCAGGCGCACCCTTGCAGGCCTGCCCCACCCTCGCAGCGCCCTTGTGCGCTGCCGCACCCTCTCCAGCGAGAGTGCAGTTCATCTTCTCCAGCCTAGCCTCCCACAGGCAGCCAAGCACACAGGCAGCACCCTCGCGCGCCCTTATGTGTGCACCCTGCAACAATAGCTCTTCATCTTCTCTGTCTAAAGGCCGGTGCTTTCCTCCACCATCTGACCGCCGCTAGCCACCTCCGATCGCCGCGTCACCACCATCGCGAAGCACTCGTCGACGCACACCATCTCGTCGACTCTCGCCGCCAACTGCACATGGCCGTTCAAGCGAGGAAGAGAGAGGAGAAATCCTCTATTTTTGCCCTAATTAAAATTTACATTGCATGCCATTGCCACTTTAATATTATTATTTTATTCAGGCGACATTGCATGGATGCACTTATAGTTTCTTGAATTTACTTAACTTGTGTTATGTGCATCATTCTACATTGAAATTCAAATCAGATTTGCATGCAAATCAAATTTACATGATATGCCACTACACATGCATCATATACATATTTTTGGGAGCTTAATTCCTGACATGAAAATTGCATAAATAGCTTTGAACTTTTAAGGAAATTGCAAGCTCCATTTAGAGTAGCATATTCCTCGCATTGAAGTCACAAAAGTGTCTGCAAACAGTATAATCCTCTACTCGCGAATTTATTGGTTCTATTCCTACTTGTGGATGCGACATTTTTATTGTGGTCAAATTTGATATTTATTTTAATTTTTGATTGAGAGATTTTCCACCACATAAAACACAATGACATATCACTTTATCGCTATCATCTTCATAAATAAGCAAAAATCCCTCCGTCAACCAGACCTTCCCAGTAATTATCAACGCCAACCTAACCAAGGATAAGGAACTTAGATTGACAGCAACCATATCAGAACATAGGGCTGTCATTAGCAAGACTATTCCAGACTTGAGAGGGATTAACCCCACCTATTGTACCCACAAGATCTACCTGGAAGATGGGGCGCGACCCTCCCGTTAGATGCAAAGACGGTTAAACCCAAATATGCGGGAGGTTGTTAAGAAGGAAATTATCAAATGGCTTGACGCCGACATCATCTATCCCATCTCTGATAGCCCCTGGGTGAGCCCCACTCAAGTGGTTCAGAAGAAAGTCGGGCTCACCGTTGTCACCAATGAGCATGACGAATCCATCCCCACCCGCACCACCAACGCATGGCGGGTGTGTATTGATTACAGGAAGCTCAATGAAGCAAGAAAGATCATTTCCCCCTGCCATTTATCGATCAAATTCTTGAGTGATTGGCAGGGCAGAAGTATTTTTGCTTCCTGGATAGATATTCTGGATATAACCAAGTCACAATTACTCCTCAAGATCAAGAAAAGACCACATTCACTTGCTCGTACGGCACGTTTGCATTCCGTCGTATGCCGTTTGGGTTATGCGACGCACCCGCTACCTTTCAGCGTTGCATGCTAGCCATCTTTTCAGAGATGGTGGGTGAATACCTGGAGGTCTTTATGGATGATTTCTCAATATTTGAGAATTCATTCGACCACTATTTGAGCAACTTGGAGAAAATCCTGAAACGATGTATCGAGGTTAATTTGGTGTTAAGTTGGGAAAAGTGCCATTTCATGGTTCAAGAAGGAATCATCCTCGGTCATATCGTATCACATAGGGGCATTAAGGTGGATCGAGCTAAAGTTGATTTGATTTCCAAACTTCCTCCACCTAGCTCGGTCCAGCAAATCCGTTCGTTCCTTAGACACGTTGGCTTTTACCGAAGGTTCATTAAAGACTTCTCCAAGCTCTCCAAACCCTTGATCGACCTTCTGGCCAATGATGCCCTATTCCACATGACCTCTGATTACATCCAGGCTTACCACACCCTCAGGGGCTTAGTCTCCACAACACCTGTACTTCAACCCCCTAATTGGTCCCAGGATTTTGAGATCATTGTGATGCATCAGACTTTGCCATAGGCACCATCTTGGGACAGAGACAAGACAAGAAACCCGTGGTGATCTACTACGCGAGCAAGACGTTGGATGAGGCCCAACAAAATTATACAGTCACAGAGAAAGAACTGCTCGCCGTAGTTTTGGACTCAAAAAGTTCCAATCTTACCTTCTGGGATCCCATGTGACCATCTATACGGACCACTCGGCCATCCGACATCTATTGGCTAAAAAGGATGTGAAGCCCAGGCTCATCAGATGGATCCTACTCTTACAGGAATTTGACTTGGAAATTCGCGACAAAGCCAGGTCAGAGAATGTTGTGGCTGATCACCTATCCAGACTCCACCCAGACCACATTGGGCCTTCCTTGCCCCTATCTGACACTTTTCCCGATGAACAAATTCTTGCTGTACAAGATAGGAAACTACCTTGGTATGCTGACTGTGTCAACTACCTGGTTGTAGGACAGACCCTGCACAGCTGGTCCAGACAGCAATGGGATAAGTTCTTGGCTAAAGCCAAACACTATTTCTGGGATGGTCCCTTGTTATTTTGCCTCTGTGCCGACCAGATCATCAGGAGGTGTATCCCGGAGGATGAAGTTCAGAGTGTGCTATCCTTTTGTCACGACCAAGCTTGTGGTGGCCACTTCTCAAGAAAGAAAACGGCTACAAAGGTTCTGCAGTCCAGATTTTACTGGCCTTCCTTATTTAAAGATGCACACAACTTTGCTAAGACTTGCTCTTGCTGCCAGACTCTGGGGACCATAACCAGAAAAGACATGATGCCCCTCCATCCCATTCTGATCGTCGAGATCTTTGACGTTTGGGGTATTGATTTTATGAGCCCCTTTCCACCATCCAACAGCTTTGAGTACATCTTAGTCTCTATAGACTGTCTCCAAATGGATTAAAGCCATCGCCACCCGTCGATGCGATCATAAGGCTATCATGGACTTTGTTAAGCAGGACATCTTTTCTCAGTTTGGAATACCAAAGGCCATGATCAGTGATGATGGAAGTCATTTTATCCACACCCAATTCAGTGCCCTACTCAGAAAATATGGGGTCACCCACTGCATTGCCACCCCGTATCATCCATAAATGAATGGGCAGACCGAGGTCTCAGACAAGGAAATCAAGAACATTCTACAAAAGGCTGTGACACTTAACAGGAAGGACTGGCCTGCACGACTAGATGATGCCTTGTGGGCATACTGGACCGCTTTCAAAACCCCGATAAGCATGTCGCCTTATCGCCTGGTCTTTTGCAAAGCTTGCCACCTTCTTGTCAAGTTGGAACACCGAACTTGCTGGGCCATTAAGCAGTGTAACATGGATTCCCAGTTAGCCGGTGCGCAGAGGATACTCCAACTCTCTAAGCTCAAGGAAATTCGTCGGGACGCTTTTGAGAATAGTCGGCTGTACAAGGAGAAAATGAAAGATGTCCACGACCGACTCATCCATAGAAAGACCTTCGAGCCTAACCAGCAAGTTTGGCTTTTTGACACCCAACTAAACTCTTTCCAAGGAAGCTCAGGTCCAAGTGGACATGACTGTTTACGGCAGTCAAGCCCTACTCCAATGGGGCAGTTGAAATCACAGATCCGAGCACTAGGCATACTTTCACAATCAATGGTCAAAGATTGAAACACTTCCTTGCCCAGGTTCCCCCAGAGGAGGTTGTCACCCTCATTAAGGGATGACACGAAGCACCACCCAGTTGGAGGCATTAAACTCAACGCTTTCTGGAAGGCAACCCAAAAGATTCAAACTGATCAGGCATTTTACATCACTTAGGTAATATCTTTTGAACCCCTGTTTCATCCATGTATTTTTCAATGAGGACATTATCCAACTTAAGCATGGGGTGGTAAATTGCATGATTCTGAGTTCATTTAATCAGTCTGAATAAAATAAAATTAAATTAAAAAATTTTGAATTTAGGAAGAAAAAAAACTTAGGCATTAGGAACTTGTCAACAGTGGGAAATAATACGAAAAGAACCTGAACACTTAGACTTTTTAGGCTTTCAGGCTTAATCAGCCATGGTGTCTGTTAAAATATGAATTTAGCTTCAAATCCTTGCAACCCTAATTTATTCTAATCCACCAACAAAATAAGGTGATAAGTATACGACTTATCAACTTGCCCTCTCACTCAAAGGGAACTTTAGTCTAAGCATTTGCACATATTTTTGCACTGACTCACTCCTTGGAGACTCTAACAGAAATTGGGTAGCTAATGAACCTTCTAGGGCGGTATGGCTGGCAAGTTGTCATGAGTAATAACCCATTGGCCGATTGTCCAGAGCCCAGCTACAGAACCACCTTCTTTTTATTGCCTCTAGGTAAATTTGAGATCAAGGAAGCCACCTACCCAAAAAAAACAAAAAGAAAAAGAAAAACAAAGAACAAAATAAGCCACACTTCACCACACGAGTATGGCTGGCAAGTGATCGTGGGTAACAGCCTATTGGTCGGTTGTCCAGAACCCAGCTCATTAAATACACAAAAAGACCCAAAGCACTTAAGGAAGAAGCGGGGAAGTAGAGCAAGACAGGGAGATACACACTGGAAAAATCCTTGTGTTGACCCCAAGTAGAATAAAAGTAGGGAGAAAGCTACCAATCTGATAGATACACCTTCAGGCAAAACACTTCCTTTCCCAGTCACCTAGCAGCGTAGAAACCCAAAGTCTATCTGAATTACCATTGAGTGAGTCTATCACGATCTTTACACCAAGATGCTTAGCACTTAGTCTTTTCCGAGTTCTGGGTGGGTTGGGTAGCTGTAAAATGTTACCAACACACTTTCAACTCCAAAGATCTAAAATGAGAAAAGATGAAAAAAAAAAAGAAAAAATATATATATACATGCCTTAAAGCAAGGATTCAGGCAATTCATATTTTAGCAGAAACTCGGGCGCTATTTAGTCTTTGTAGATCAAGATCTTAGTATATTTCCCCCTTTTGACAAGTAAAAAAATGTCTAAGTAATCACTTCTTGGATTCTGACTGAGAATAATGGCTAGAATGAACCTTGCTAGGGACTAGCAAGGAGTAAGCATGGGGGTATGATAATACTACATTTTGGGGGTAATAATTCTGTCAATTGGGGTTTATCTTAAGGGTAAAATGCATAGATAACACATCATAAATAGGAATGGGAGCATTGCATGCATCGCACATCGAGATTGCTTATAGTGCATTATTAATGGCTGAAATGGTTGGTTCGGGACAATCGGGTTTTATTGTTATAACATTGTAGTATAGCCAGTTATTACCAACATTTCAAGTATATAAATTTTTTACTCGGAAAATAAAAGAGTTCCCAAGGTCAAACTCAGGGAGCAAGTTGTATTCTAGAGATATACATATTTCTTTTACAAAATAAAGAAAGAGAGAGGGAAAGAATTTGTTGTTCTCTTTGTTTTCTCCTCGTGATGTTCTTCTTTCTTTCTTTCTTCAGATCTCCTACTTCTTTGTTCTGCAGAGGTGATGCTCCTCTTTCTTTCTTCAGATCTCCTTCTTCTTCTTCCTTGGTTTCTGTCTTGGCCTCTCTTCTTCTTTTTCTGCAGTCTCTTCTGTGAAGGTTTCTTCTTCCTTGGCTCTGCTGTACTTCTTCTCTGCAGCCTTTCCTCTTCTTCTGCCTTGCTCAACCTCTTCTTTAGAGTTTCTTCTTGCTTCTCCTCCCTGCGGCTAAGTGTCAGCTTCTTCTTTTCTTTTCCAGCCAGGGACGTCACCCCTCCTTTCTTCTTTTCCCTTCAGGCCGTCGTCTGATTTCCAAATCAGACGGCTTAACTACCTGTTGCTACAGTCAGCTTCCTTCTTCTTCCGCGGGTCTTCTTCTTCGCCTGTGCCTGCACACTTCAGAGTTTTTCGTCAGAGGCAAAACCTACTCTACCCTCCCCCCCCGCGTCTCTCTCTCTCTCTGAAACCACTCTTGGGAAAGCTCTCCCAGAGCTGCCGGGTAACCGGGTTCGGGTCAGGCCCGGGTCCAGACCCAGCGGCGTGCGAGGGCTGCCCTAGGTCGGACTGTGGGTCGGAGGATGGGTCTGTTCGGTGGGGTTGCAGAGGGTGATGTGGGGGAAGTGGCAGGGCGGGGGTTGATCAGGGTGAGGAGGCGGAGGTCCTGCGGTGGTCGGCGAGCCGTGTGGGTCGCTGAGGTGATGGGAGCGGCTCGCCGGAGGGTGGCCGGAGACGAAGGGGGTGACGATGGTCAGGGTCGGTCGAGGGCTTAATTGAATAAATTGAAAGCGGGGAAAGAAAGAGGAGAAGAAGGGGAGTAGCTCTAGCTTACTTGCAGGGACGAAGGGGGAGGAACAGGGCGACAGTCGTATCGACTGTCGCCGGAGAAGACGATGCTCAGGGAAAGGGGCGGCGGCGAGCAGAGAGCCGGAGAGGCGCCAGCTGGGTGCGGCGTGGCGCGGGAAGAGCAGGGGAGGAAGTCTCTGCTGCTGGTATTGCGGCAGAGCGAAGAGGTGGAGGGGGAGGAAACCGCCGGAGCTGGTGAGCGTATGCCGGAGGAAGAAGAGAGGAAAGTTGGGGATTTTCTCCGTCAGATCCAGGCTGCCCCGGTCGGTGGAGCAACGGGGGTATTTATAGGGATCAAACAGGGAGGAAGGCGGAGGGAGACGACGTGTCTCCCTCGCCGGAGGATGGCCGGAAACAAGAACCCATACCGTCCGTGCGTTCGCACGGCCGGTATGGTGGGTTACAACGACCAGGGGGGTGTCCCTGCGACGGCTGACGACGCAGGGCACCCCCGGTTTACTTGCCAGGTCCCCCACCTCACCCTGCGCGGCGCCATGCTCCGCGCAAGGTCGCCGGAGCATGGTGCTGGCAGGTTTTGCAGGGGGGACCTGATTGCAAAGAACGAAGGAGAGTTAGGGGCCAAAATGCGAGGGTTCAAAAGTTGAGGGCCAAAGAGTAAATATATGAGGACCAAAGTGTAAAGTCGGTCAAGGAGGTTTCTTCTTAGGCTCAAGTTTTTATACATGACTAATTAGGACCTAAGGAATCTGATGGTGAATTTCATTTCCATATTAAACCTTGTTTGACCGGTCAATTTACGCAAAAACCCAAATTAAGTTATTAATTGGGCATGGTTCTCAATGTAGGTCAAAAAGGGTTCTGAAGGCCAAATTGAAGGTTCTAAACCCTGGAGGTTATTTTTCTATGAATTTTAGAGGGTTTATTCTATTTTTACTTTGCCTCGAACCTTGTGAATTGAAGTGGGTTGTTTTAGGGTTACAGATTATCATTTAGTTTCTTGGAATTGCTGTAGCCCTTGTTAGATCATTTCATCCCACTCTTATTCTTATTAAGCTGTTTTGACTATGTTTGGGCCCTGAATTACCCTGTATGCAGATTATACTGGTAAAATTGCATTTTTACCCCTTATGACTTGTTTTCTTCTCAAACTCAGGATTCTCTGAGTTAAGCCTTTCCTTGAGATATGTAGGAGCTTTTATCCTTTGTATTAGGTCAAAATGAGCTAGTTATGGCTCATGATAGGTTCTCATCAATGGCCATTTGTACAAGTGCATGTCAAAATAGGCCTCAGATGAGCGATCAGACCACACAGATGGATTCAGAGCGACGAACGGAGTCCAACGGACTTGAAATCGGCCAAATCCGACATCCGGAGCTCCCACAAATGACCCAAGAATTTCTGATCGTTGATCTGATGATCAACGGCCACGAGGTGGCCACGTGGCAGCATCAAAAGCTCCCCCGCCTGCCACGCGACGTTGCCCCATCACGCAGATCTAACCACGGCCGTCCAATCTCCATGGAACGACTGACGATTGATGAAGAAGTGTGACCTTCCGCACCCGCAGCACAACGGTCGCGCCTCCGCCTCACACGCAGGAGATGCAAGTTCGAATCGCTCGCTGTAGCTCATCTGCCAAATTTGCCCGTGTGCCCAAATTCGACCGCTCGATCGCCATCGAGCGATCTCAATAGCAGTACGCGGTGCTTCCTCAAGCGTCGATCCTCCATGCATGTGCCTATGTCGGTCAACAATGCCCGTGCTCACACGCGCTTGAGGCGTGATCCAAGCGCGCCCTTCGCGAGATCTCAGCCGTCCTACAACGCACGCACACGGAGCGTGCGTGAAGAAGAATGGGCACGCATGTAAGACCGACGGAGAGGGGGCTACACTGATGCTTTTAGCATTGATTTAGCAACGTCCCGGACATCGCTAAAGCCCATACTTAAATTAGAAACCCCTTTTTCCTATATAAACCCTTCCAACCACCCATTTAAAGCATTGAATACACTTAGCAAGTGTTGTATCACCCTCCTAGCTTCCCTTAGCACCTCTTGTAGTCAACGGAGTCGACGAGCCGCCGACAGAGCTTTCTTCCATCCCCGTGGCCACCTCGCTGTCTCCCCTCTCCCTTTCTCTCCCTTTACTCTAGCTTTACTTTCCTTTTGTTTAAGCATTTAGCTATTGTTGTATTTGTAAAACTTAAAGTTGCATGATTAAATGACAATGTTCCTTCTCTAGCTATTGTCTTTCTTTTTCATGAGCTTTCCTTAACCTGGTATTTCCTAAATGTTGCGACAAAAAGAATTTTAACCCTACTCTCTCTCTCTTCTCCCATGTTTTCCCACAATCAAAAACCTGTCATTTCCGTGACACTAAGTGACAAGAAAAATTTGATTTTCACGCCTCCCTGAGTTCGACACTCAAACTCACGCCCATTTCTTCATTTGAAATTGACATTGCGAATGCAAACTACAATGATCCTTTTCAACAAGCGCGTCCGTAGCACGTCATTGCTAGTATCCCGAGTATGATGTCAATGCCTCCATCCCATTAGGTGATGGAGTAGACGGGGCCAGATAAACAAAGTAAGCTTGCCCCTTATTCGGGCTCATAACGTGCCTCTGGTTCAATACGTTATTTGGATTCGGCAGAGGTTGTGCAGGAAGTACACCAAGCTGGCAAGAATTCACCATCTATGCGAGATGATTATAGACCTCTGTGATCTCATCCTTGTGCTATTTCTGTATAGCCGCATTCGTCTTTTGAATGTCAGCCAGGGTTTGAAGGATGAGAGACATTTGATCTTCCCATGTCGGCCCGGATTGATAATTCGAATTGGGCGTAGGCTAAGCAGGCTGATATGGGCGTGGAGCTTGTGGTCGGGGCTAGAATTGAGATATCGGATTTTGATTATTCCCAGACCATGCAAAATTGGGATGATTACGCCATCCAGGGTTATAAGTGCTTGAGAATGGATCATTCTGGATGGCGTTGAGGTCCTCACAAGTCTGAGGAACCTTAGAGAAGTCAGAATATGAGGGTTCAGAGTTCCCCCAACTAGAGCAAGAAGTTCCAGAGTGTCCTCCGAAACCAGGATCAGACGAGGGTGGATATGAGTCCATCCCCTGAGAAGAGTGGTAATAAATGTTATGCACAGCCTCCCTACCAGAGGGTAGTTGCGCAAATGGGTTTCACTAAGCAGAGGTGGCTCTCTACAAGTGTTGAGTCAATTCATCCACCTTCTTCTCGATAATCGAGACCTTGTCCAGGCGACTGGCCACTAGCTCAGATTGACGACTGCGAATAGGCCTTGGGTTTCGTGCACCCCCTGGGTGTTCATCAATGCATAAGCAATCGTCCGATCGAACATGCCCATTGATTCATTATTGATGAAGTTTTCGCACATATTCTCCAAGATCTCCCACACGGTGTCCTCATGTTGACCCATGATGTTGTCACCACAGGTCGCATTGATGAATAATCTGATATCTTCATGGAGTCCCTGGTAAAAAGATTGGACTTGTTCCCATTTAGGAACTCCATGATGGGGGCATTTTTGCATGAGATCTAGAAAGCGATCCCATACCTCATGAAGTGGTTCTCCCGCATTCTGAGTAACGTGCATGATCTGGTGCCTCAGAGCATCTATCCGACCAATGGGAAAAACTACTTCAGAAATTCGGATTGAAGTTCAGCCCATGTGTTAATCGGACGAGTTAGGGTTTGGTACCAGTGGGCAACCTTATCCATGAGGGAGAAGGAAAACATCTTCATGAGCAGGATGTCTCGATCTTGAGCAGTTGTCCCAAAGGTCTGGGCCAGATGCTTGAGATGTTTGATATGCTGGAAGTGATCTTTGGAGTTCAGCCCATGAAATTTAGGGATAGCATGAATCATGTTGGGCTTGAGTTCAGTATCAAGTCCTCTAGTAGGGATTTGAACTCTAGGTTCGATTGCTACCACAACGGGATTGTAATGATCTCGCATCATAGGATGCTGCAGTGGATTCATGAATGCATGGAATAGATCATTGAGACGTTGAAGCTGATTCTGGAGATTATTTTCTTCTTCTACTTGGTGTTCCATGATTATGGATGAAGGAGATTGATGTAAACACATTTATTGAGGGTAAAATGCCTATTCATGCATGTTCCTAAGCTTAGATTTGCATTTCATGTTATAAATATTACATAGCATGCATCATTCTGCATTTAAAGTAGTTGTATATAAATTAGGTTAATTGCGACCTTTTTGTGGTTAGGAGAGAAGGATATTTATTTTAGAGCCTTGGATTGACGATCCGACCAAACAGATCTGATCAAGACGACGAACGAAGTCCAACGCCTCTGTAATCGCCTCAATCGGAGTCCCGTAGCACCATATACAATCTGAGGAAGATCAATGGCCAAGGGACTAGGAGACATAATTCGAAGCTTCAAATGACAAATCTGACCACGTGGATGGATTCGGGTCAATGATCACAGCCTAACGGCGCGAAGATCGACTCACTCCTACCTTTGTAGCAGCCCCTACAACAAGAAGACGATGGATGGCCCAGACTGTGTCACGTGGTGCAGCCCAAGCCGGCCAGCGCACACACACGGCACCGCACGCGTGCAGTAGTGTTGGTGTGCATGCGCGCAGGCGCACATGTGCACAGCACAGCGCCAGCACGTGGGCGCGGGCGCGTGGAAATGGGTGGGGGAGCGTAGTGCCAGCTAAGCATAGGCTGGACCTACAGCGACGCATGAGTTGGACTTACAGCGACGCTTATAGCCGTCGGTAATTCATCAAATGGCAGCAAAGCCAACTATGGCACCAGTGCGTATGAGCTACCTACAATGACGTTTCTAGCGACAGTCTGGATGTCACTAATGGTCCCATACCTATTTTTACCTCTTCTCCACTATAAAAGGACCTACACCCCCTCCCATCCAAGCCATCTCTACCTACTCTAGTCCCACCTACTCCCAAGCTTTAGCAAGCCTACCAACGCTCCATTAGAGCTTGTTCTCAAGCTCCCAAGGCACCTATTATTGTAGCGAACCTCTACCCCACCAAATATTCCTCCAACTTCCCTTCCCCATTCATAGGTTGCCTTGGAGCCGTCCTCCCACCTCCATTCCGGTAGCAGATCACCTCCATCTTCTCACCTCCATTCCAGAGCCATGCCGAAGCCTTCCTCAACCCGACATCCTCCTGCATCTCACCTCTGTCGTCCCTCTCCTCACCTCCTTCATCCGAGCTTTTGCCAAGCGCCGTCGTCTCACCGTACAACCGATTCGGGAGATTTCCTCTCACCCCCCTCTGTTTTTATGCTTTCATAGTTTATTGTAATTGACATTGGAAGTAATATATATCAAATTTGTTCCACATCTTTATCTTGTGATACGTTTGCTTGTTTTCTTCTTACAAAAATACAAAAAAATAACAAAACCCTAAAATACCAAAAAGAAATAAATTGAAGTGCAATTTTCAACTAAAGTAAGCGTCGCCTCCCTGTGTTCGACCCGGGACTCCCTTGGAGTTTCAGTATAAATTTTATCTGATCAACATGTTTTGCAACTACGACGACGAGTTACTTGTAACCCCGATTTCTAACACGAGAAACATGCCCAACCATTTTGGCACCGTTGCTGGGGAGGCAACGGAATTTACTTTATTGTTTATTGTGTTTCTTTACATTTACATAAGTACTAACCCTACTTGTCTTTGATCTATTGTCTTGCAGGTACCCTAGCATGGAGATCCAAGTGTGGTAGATCGGAGTAAAGTGCAGGTAGAGTACTCTATAAGTGTCCCCCACATCCCCCCCACTAGTTCATTTCACCACACTCATAATCAAGAACTAATCTACTTAGGTGTTTGTATAAACCCTAGGATAGTGTTGTCACGCTTTTTGTGCAGTTTTAAAGGATGTCACGTTGTAGTATAGCCAACAAAGCGTTCAAACAAATAGAGAATTTTATTACTCGAAAACCGAAGTATCCGAGGTCGAACACAGGGAGCAAATGGAATTTACTACTAATCAAAATGTAATTGAACACTCTAATTTACTCAAAATGTTAATTCAAATATGAATGTATGCCATTAAAAGTAATTATGACAAAAAATATGAAATTGGACGTCTGATCTGGTGGTCAGACGTCTTAAAAGTATTTCCCCTTTTTCTTCTTCTGATCTTCTTTCTCTTCTTTTCTTGCGAAGGCTTCTTCTTCCTGCCTTTGTATCTTTTCTCTTGTTTCTTCTCCTGCCTTACCTTCCTTCTTTCTTCTTCTTCTTCTAATCTTTGCTGTCTTCACTTGACCTTTCTTTCGTTCTCTGGCTTGCTTCTGCCTTGCTCTTCCTTCTTCTCCTGCGAAGGCTTCTTTCCTCTTCTTCTTCTCTGCCTTGGTCTCTCCTTCGCTCAGTTTCTTCTTCTGCTTCTTCTCTTCTCCTTGCGGCTAAGTCTCTCCAAGCTCAGTCTGCCTGCACAGGAGCAAAACCTACCCATTTCCCTCTACCCGCGCATCTCTCTCTCTCAACAATTCACTCAGGGACGCTCTCCCAGAGCCACATGGATATTCGGCTCAGATCGTAACCGGGACCAGGCGCACCTGCAGGTGGTGTGATGTGTAAGGAGTGCTCAAGGATTGGGTCGGTCGGATCCCGCCAGATCCGCGTGGTCAAGCCGCGGACGAGGTGTGCGTGGGGGGCAAGTGAGGGACCTCACCCCTGTGCTTACGGAGGCGTTAAGCATAAAACACGAATTCAATTTATGATGCAGCGGTGCCTCGTCTCTCCACGATGTGGGAGTAAAGCTTCTGCCCTAATTTCGCGCGCGCCCGCAGACTGGCGTGTCCTCCCCACAGCTGCTGGCTCTGCTTGCGCTCCTTGCTGGACCAGGGCACTTCGCGACACTCGCACGACTACGCAGCACCTGCAGCCTGGGAGCCCTGGCGCCTAGAGCTGCTACGGAGCTTCTTCAAATGTCGTCCATGGCGGCAGGAGCATCAACACTGTCAAACACAAAACGAGCCTCTCGGCCTAATCAGACCAGCTAGAGACCTTCGCCGTAGCACGGCGAAGGTGGTGGACGGTGCTGCAGGCCGCAGGTCAGCCTAGGCGTGCGTGCCTAGGTCAACCTGTGGCCGAAGTTGTGGGGTTGGTCGGGGGGTTATTGTGGAGGTCTGGAGTGGCAGTGGAGGGGTGGAATGAGTTCCTGCTGGTGAGGAGGAGCTCATGAGATGGTTGGCGAGCCGTGTGGAGGGGCGGAGTGGTGTGGGCGGCTCGCCGGAGGTCGGTCAAAGGCGAGGAAGATGGAGGTGTTCAGGCACTGTCGGGGGGTAAGTAGATAAAATAGAAAGGGAAAAAGAGAGAGGGGAATGTGGAGAAGGTATTTGGCCTAACTACATGGATGAAGGGGGACAGAGAGGCGAACAACAGTACCTGCTGTCGCCGGAGAAGATGCTGCCCAGTGGGGGAGAAGGGCGGCGACGACGGGGCTGAGGCGGCATGCGCGGGTGCTGCGCAACGCGGAGGAGAGTCAGGAAGCTAACTCTGCCACTGGTTTTGTGGCAGAGTGAAGAGGGAGGGGAGGGGGGGCTCGCCGGAGCTTGCTGGGAATTTTGGCCGGGCAGGAGGAGATGAATTGGAGGTGGAAACTCGGCCAAATCAAGCTGAAGATGAGCGGCCGGAGGTGTGGGTTCTTATATAGGCACTGGGCCAGTCATTCAAGGCGTGGAAGGCAAGCAATCGTCTGAGGTCAGTCGTCGGAGATGGAAAGTATTTAGATACCCAAATCCCTCGTGCGTTCGCACGAGAGATTGGGTTCACACCAGGGATAAAGATTGGCCTCAGATGGAAGGGAATTCCTCAGAGAATCTCCCTTCCATTTCTAGGAGGGGATCTCTGAGGAATCAGAGCGGATTCCCTCTAAAATCCTCGCCGGAGTAGGATTCTACCCTAATAATGGCGGCAGGACCTGATTGCAAAGGTGGCGAGGAAGTTAGGGGGCTTTCTGTTATGCTTTTCAAAAGATAGGGACCAAATTATGATTTGGGAGTACTAAATTGCAAAGTAGGTCAAGATGACCTCCCCTTAGGTCCAAATTTTGGTAAAAAAATAATTTTGACCTAAGGAATCCAATGGTGAAGTTGGATTTTAGGTTTGACCTCGTTTGACTAGACATTTTGCGTAAAAACCCAAATTAGGTTAATTGATGAACTAGGACCCTAATCTAGGTCACACTGGGTTCCAAAGGCCAAATTAAGTGTTCTAAACCCTAGGGGATATTTTTCCATGATTATTAGAGGGTTTAATTGATTTTTATCCTGACCAGAACCTTGTTGAATTAAGAGTGTCTATTTTAGGGTTACCACATGTCATTTACTTCCTAGATTGCACATGAACCCACTTTTGATTGACTCAACCCACTTTTTATCTCATTTAGACCTTTTGACCTGTGTTTTGCCTCTGAGAAATCCCATTTATATACTGCAATGGTAAAATTGCAGTTTTAACCTTTAATTCATGTTTTCTTCTCAGAACACTTGTTCCTTCATTTAGGCCTTCTTCTAGGTTATGTAGCAGCTTTTATCTTCTTTATTGGGTCAAAATGAGCTAGTTATGGCTCATGATGAGGCTCTCATCATACCCCCATGCCTAGCTTTTGCAAGTCCCTTAGCAAAATTTCAAAGTTTTAACTTCCATTCTAGACCCTGAGTGTCTGTCAACAATGATAAGTGCTTCTCCTTTTGTGATTAGGTAGGAATGCCGACAATAGGCCTAGAGGTACTCAAGTACCAACCAAAATCTGAACCTGTTCCGCTTTAGCCTCAGTCCTCTGCAAAGGTTTCTCCGGCCCACAAAAACTAACCTAGGGTTTGTTGGACTCCGCGGTTAAAGCACCCGTGCTTGAGACATTTTTAGCCTAAGTTCAGTTTGCAGTGCGTTTTTTTGTAAGAGAGAGATAGAAGATTTATTTGTTTGGAGAGCTTTTCTCTCTCTTTTCTTTTTGTTTCTAGCTTCGGATTAGCTTCTCAACACGGTCTGTATCGGATTCCTCTTCCCCATCATCAATCCTCAAGGGTTCCTGGCTTTCGAGATTTCAAGATAATCCCACCCATGGCAACCCCCAGAACCCTGGCTTTCGAGATTTCGAGATAATCCCGCCCATGGTGTTCCGTGGCCGAATTCAGCCCCTGGCGATCGACATTTCATGATAATGCCGCCTATGGTATCTGAACCAGCAGAGTGCTTACCTACCCCCAGTAGGATATTTGAATATCCTAAGAGACAAGCACCGAGGAGACGATATGTTGTTACGCATCTTCGAGGGGAATTTCCCGCCTCTCCGCACTGGAAACTCGTCCAAATCAATTTGTGATGATTGGCCGCTCCTAATCTAGGTGACTTTTGTAGAACATTAAACGCTTTTGCGTGATTTGGATGTTTATACGCACTGAACCAGACTGTGTGTGAATATGGGGTGCTTAGGTTACCGAATCCTGCAAATCGGAGGTCAGTTAGCGAGGCCGAATACTTCCTAAGCCTTAGACCTAATACTTAAGCTTCGCATTTTCCTCAACCTCTTGAGGACTATCCAGATTTTAACGGATACGTGAATTTTTTAAGCTCAATATACTAGCCCAAGAGGCCTAAGACCAGCGTTCCTGCTAATCTCTTGTTATATCTCTGTAGCACTTTTCTTTTCTTTTTCTTGATTCGGTCTAGAACTTCAGTTAACCCCTTAATCTTTTACTAATGACTATTTCTTTTCATTTTCCTTTTGTGCTCCTTTCTTCATTTTTGCTCTTTTTCTCCTCCTTATGCTTATGTGGCTCACAAAATTTCCTCCCTCCCCCCATTTTTTTGTTCTTTTTCTTAAGTTTTTTCAATTTTTTTGTGTTTTTGACATATGCAAATTTTTTGTGTGTGAGACTCCTGATTTTTTTTCTTGGTTCTGTATGTATGCACTTTATCACCCTCCCATGCCTAAGTTTTGAAATGTCCTCATTGTAAACAGAGGGTGTGAATTAGTGTTGAGGTCAGGGACTTAGAACAGGATACATCGGGTGGGTGAATGGGTCGAAAATGACTGATGCGGATGATTTTAAGCTCTGATACGTGTACCAGAGGTAGGATCAACTGTCTAAGGCTGGACTCAAGGTGTAATAGAAGTGGAGTACAGATGGATAATCAGACGGGTCTCTATTTTTGGGAATGACGGGTTGCCTCCCGTTAAGCGCTAAATTTAATGCCTTCAGCTGAGCGAAAAATGGGGTGGAGAGGGAGTGGTTAAATCAATGGAATTTTGGAAAACAAGCACCTTAAATAAGAGCCTGGTTGGTCCAACCAGGTGCTTGTTGAGATCAGTGGCCTGATGATGCAGCCCGAACCCAATAAGTCTAGTGGGTTGATAGATGTAGATCAGTAGATGCAGAACCCACCATATGCAGTGAAGTTATGATGGATATGGAAGTGAAAACTAGGGTTCAGGCTGAGTCGAATCAGCCTGGTCAAAGTAGGGTTCCGAAAAATTATCCATGTAAGGTGTGGAATCCCTACAGGGGTGATCAAAGGATGGAGGCTCCTGATTTGTGGTCTGATCAGTACCCGATACCCGGTCTAGATATGGAGTTGAATCATCTGCAAACGGCTCAGTGAGAGGTGAATCGGAATAGAAATTGAGTCCGGTTGCGGGTCGGGGTGGGGAACGGGTTTTGATTGGTTCTGTATATGTGGAGCAGGTGGCTTCAAAGAAGATTGACATGTTATAATTAGGAGGTAGATTTTCTCCAATGTTATGGTCAGATTCGAGATTGTCGGAGAGTTTGCGAAAATCAAAGTTTGAATGAGATTCCAGATCATGAGTTCTACCATAGAATAAATCATATGTTGTATATTTAGCAGCCTGACTGGGATCTAGCCTAAATGTTAATTCTGAGCTTAAAAGGGTATCCTTATCTGGTAGAGGCTCAGATTCTAAGCTATTAGGGCAGACCCAATTGAAACCCTGGTCGTCCAACTCCTCGATTTCTGTGTCGTAGATTGGCATGACTTCCCAAAAATCAATTCGTTCCTCTAAGGAGGTTGGAGAGGGATATTCATCAAATCGAGGCCCAAAATCATATTCTTCATTAAAAGATTGATCTTCTTCATCTGGGGCCTTGAAATCTTCAAAATATGTTTCAGATCTAGGTTCTAGGCTTAGGATGTGGGTTGAATTACTAGAATTTAGGTTTGAATAACCTTCGAGGGTCACCATATCAGAATAAGGGATGGAATTTACACCCTCGAGAGGTTCAGTTCTACTCTCATACTTGCAGGAGTCTTGGGATTCTAAAATGGGCTCATCATGGTCTTTTCCTGCATTTGGAGCTTCCCAACCTTCTTCAATATCAGGTGCATTATACTCCATCTGGGTTGGGAATCCACAACCATTTTGTGCCTCAAACCCGAGGTCAGATTTATCCTCGATGTTGTTCCAAGATGGCTCATCTTCTGTTGGTGGTATGTACGGGTATTTCTAATCAATCACTTGTTTTATTAATCTCATTATCTCTTCCCATTTTTCAAGACTATCTTGGTGTTGCTTCCAAAGTCGAGGATTTGTCATACATTGAAGGTATTCACTATTGTGCAATTTTTCTATCTCAATGTATGCAGTAATGAGCAAGTCACGGGTTGATCCTTTGTTGGCTTCTGCTAATAGTACTTGGGCACAAGTTATGACAAAGGTTGTGGTTGTTGGGACATCAACCTGAATGTTTCCTACTGTTGTTGAGGTTTCTTCATTTTCATAAAATCTCATGGCATCCTCAATCATTTTATCTCTCATGGATCTCCGATGTTCAGGTTTCTCGACTGGTAGTCCTAGGTGTTTTGGCTGCATATTTGGATCAGGTGGTGGAATCAAGATGTAGAATCAGAGTTTGAATCACGATGTGTTATGAAGCGATCAGATCTGAATAATGAGTCCCACTGAAAATGAGTGTGTGTGCTCTAAAGAGAAAAGATGAAGGACTGGAGATGTTCTTGACCCAATCAAGACACCCAAAAGATGTTTGGATGACTATGGAGGTTCGGGGCGGATGGACCCCTGGATCCGAAGATCGTCCACCTGAGAATTACCTGGGCAGCCAGAGAGGGAGAGTCCCGCAATGACCCCTACATGGTATAGCGTCCCTACGGGTTACAGGGTTTCCCCCACCCGACCTCTCTTGTCACCGAGATTCCAGGTAGACCAGAATGGGGACCTTTACCTCTTAAGTCTCACTTTTTATTTCAAAGGTGCTTTTAGGGTTCTCACTTGAACTTTAGATGTTTTTGGTACTGTGACCTAATTTAGAGGTTAGTTGACCCAAGGGGTCAACTTCACCTGACCTGTCCTATAGATGGTAGAATGATTCTAAGTTTGGAGCCTAGAGATCACCCTGATTTGACTCCCAGGTTATTAGGTCCAAAAATTTTAAGATTCAAGTGATTTTAGAGCTCAATTTTAGGGTTTGTCTTATTTAGCTCTCTTCAATCAAGGGCTTGGGTAGCACACTGATGCGGGAGGGTTTATTTCCTTTTATACAGGCATGTGTGACTAGCGCTTCAAGACCCTAATGTGGAAACCCTAATTTGGTTCTATTTCCAATCTCCTTTTTCTTTTTCAAAAGTTCTCTTTGGACTTATAAACAAGAAGTGTGTGGTCTACCGAGATTAAGCGTTATTTCAATTAGGCACAAGAATTTGTGGGATGGAATAAAAAAAATCACTCCAACTTCAAGAATATTTGCAGAAATTTTCGCAAAATCAGGAAATGTTTTTCCTTAGAGATGGTGATTACTATATAAAGAAGGCAATTGATTCCTAAATTGATTTTCTTCCTTTTGTCTTTCAAAGATTAGGGGATGATTACGGAAGAAAAGAAATTACCTGCCCTGGAGTGGTTGACTTGCGGGAGAGATTTTCTCATGAAGTACCTGCAAGATCACATCAAAGCAAAGTAGGGCAAGTTAGTGTTCAATATGATAAAAAGAATGTAGAGACTAGTGGTAACTTGCGCATTGCTCCCCGGCAACGGTGCCAAAATGTTGACGCGCTTTTTGTGCGGTTTTAAAGGATGTCAAGTTGTAGTATAGCCGACAAAGCGTTCAAACAAATAGAGAATTTTATTACTCAAAAATCGGAGTATCCGAGGTCGAACACAGGGAGCAAATGGAATTTACTACTAATCAAAATGTAATTGAACACTCTAATTTACTCAAAATGTTAATTCAAATATGAATGTATGCCATTAAAAGTAATTATGACAAAAAATATGAAATTGGACGTCTGATCTGGTGGTCAGACGTCTTAAAAGTATTTTCCCTTTTTCCTCTTCTGATCTTCTTTCTCTTCTTTTCTTGCGAAGGCTTCTTCTTCCTGCCTTTGTATCTTTTCTCTTGTTTCTTCTCCTGCCTTGCCTTCCTTCTTTCTTCTTCTGCTTCTGATCTTTGCTGTCTTCACTTGACCTTTCTTTCGTTCTCTGGCTTGCTTCTGCCTTGCTCTTCCTTCTTCTCCTGCGAAGGCTTCTTTCCTCTTCTTCTCTACCTTGGTCTCTCCTTCGCTCAGTTTCTTCTTATTCTTCTTCTCTTCTCCTTGCGGCTAAGTCTCTCCACGCTCAGTCGGCCTAGGCGTGCGTGCCTAGGTCAACCTGTGGTCGGAGTTGTGGGGTTGGTCAGGGGGTTACTGTGGAGATCTGGAGTGGCAGTGGAGGGGTGGAATGAGTTCCTGGTGGTGAGGCGGAGCTCATGAGATGGTTGGCAAGCCGTGTGGAGGGGCGGAGTGGTGTGGGCGGCTCGCCGGAGGTCGGTCGGAGGCGAGGAAGATGGAGGTGTTCAGGCACTGTCAGGGGGTAAGTAGATAAAATAGCAAGGGAAAAAGAGAGAGGGGAATGTGGAGAAGGTATTTGGCCTAACTACATGGATGAAGGGGGACGGAGAGGTGAACAGCAGTACCTGCTGTCGCCGGAGAAGATGCTGCCCAGTGGGGGAGAACGGCGGCGACGACGGGGCTGAGGCGGCGTGCGCGGGTGCTGCGCGACGCGGAGGAGAGTCAGGAAGCTAACTCTGCCACTGGTTTTGTGGCAGAGCGAAGAGGGAGGGGAGGGGGGGCTCGCCGGAGCTTGCTGGGAATTTTGGCCGGGCAGGAGGAGATGAATTGGAGGTGGAAACTCGGCCAAATCAAGCTAAAGATGAGCGGCCGGAGGTGTGGGTTCTTATATAGGCACTAGGCCATTCGTTCAAGGCGTGGAAGGCACGCAATCATCTGAGGTCGATCGCCGGAGATGGAAAGAGTTTAGATACCCAAATCCCTCGTGCGTTCACACGAGAGATTGGGTTCACACCAGGGATAAAGATTGGCCTCAGATGGAAGGGAATTCCTCAGAGAATCTCCCTTCCATTTCTGGGAGGGGATCTCTGAGGAATCAAAGAGGATTCCCTCTCAAATCCTCGCCGGAGCAGGATTCTACCCTAATAATGGCGGCAGGACCTGATTGCAAAGGTGGCGAGGAAGTTAGGGGGCTTTCTGTTATGGTTTCCAAAAGATAGGGACCAAATTGTGATTTGGGAGTACTAAATTGCAAAGTAGGTCAAGATGACCTCCCCTTAGGTCCAAATTTTGGTAAAAATCTAATTTTGACCTAAGGAATCCAATGGTGAAGTTGGATTTTAGGTTTGACCTTGTTTGACTGGACATTTTGCGTAAAAACCTAAATTAGGTTAATTGATGAACTAGGACCCTAATCTAGGTTACACTGGGTTCCAAAGGCCAAATTAAGTGTTCTAAACCCTAGGGGATATTTTTCCATGATTTTTAGAGGGTTTAATTGATTTTTATCCTGACCGAAACCTTGTTGAATTAAGCGGGTCTGTTTTAGGGTTACCACATGTCATTTACTTTCTAGATTGCACATGAACCCATTTCTAATTGACTCAACCCACTTTTTATCTCATTTAGACCTTTTGACTTGTGTTTTGCCTCTGAGAAATCCCATTTATGTACTGCAATGGTAAAATTGCAATTTTAACCTTTAATTCATGTTTTCTTCTCAGGGCACTTGTTCCTTCATTTAGGCCTTCTTCTAGGTTATGTAGGAGCTTTTATCTTTTTTATTGGGTCAAAATGAGCTAGTTATGGCTCATGATGAGCCTCTCATCAGATAGCATTGTATGTCTTGTTTGCCACCTTCACCCACCTCACCCCCGCATATAAAAAAAAATAAAAAAAAAGATACTTTCTGTGGGACAAATCAATACACACACTCTATACACCCACATTTGAGGCACATAATCGGACTTGATTTTCATCTACTCAACCGGGCTTCCGACCTGTGGACCCGACACAAGAATTCAACACATAAAATAGTAGAAATCATATTAGGTTAACCACCTTTTTTGTGTGCCTTAATAAGTGATGCATTTGAGCCAATTGATTGAATTATTTGGGCCGCACCACTCAATCTAAAATTGATCCATCAAGTAGCTTGCCACTTAGGGCTGATTCTTAGGGCTAAGCCAAGCACTCCACAGTATTTTTGATTTTTAAAGGAACATATCATCACCCGTGCTTTCAATATTTGGAGTGTTCTACTGAACCTTGATTGAACCAACCTAAGAATTAAACCTTAAAAGCTACTAAACAAGGTTAAATCCTAAAAGACACATCATCAAATAACCTTGTTTGAGAACCTTGGTTGTACACGCACACACATTTTAACTAATCATTAAGGGCACAACCCATCTAAAAGGCCCATCACATTCCTGAAGCACCATTGTCCCAAGCCTAACTAAAATTGATTAGACGTTGGCCCTAAGGACTGGTTCGCTCGTTGGGATCTAGATTGAGATTGTTCACGATTAACCTGCTTATACTAGTCAATATGATGTCTAGCTAGGGGAGTAGCATCAAACGACCACGATTGGGGGGTACACTAGGAATCGAAGGTGCAAGCCAAAGGAAGAACCTTCTCCCCAGTCCCTCCTTCTAACTGGTTGGATTGCCTGGACATAAGTAGAGTAAATCGTCCATAATCTTAGGACGGATTCTGAGAGTCTGTAAACCTTTATGCTACCTAACCTAAGGACAGGCTTGTATTTTTACATTGTAGGGCTCCTTTCTCTTCTGATTTCCCTCCTTACTTCACCATGTACCCTTCCACATCCTATCATCCTACCACCACTTACCCCCAAGATGATTACTATCCCGACTTAACTTGTAATTATCCATCCACTAGCTGGGATGCCTTTGATTGGGGATATGAATCTGGACCTCAGTGTCCAGGGCCTAACCCTGGACAACAAGACTATGATTACTATCTTTCCTAGAGCTACAATGATTATAGATCTCCATCCTTTGATGATCAACCTAACCAGATCTACAACCATGAAGGATATCATGATTATAACACTTACCCTCCCCAGTATTCTGCTAAATATAGGTCGCCACCATCCTTTGAACAACCTAGAACGACCTACTTTCAGGGAGGGACCTGAGAACCTCGACATCTTGACTCCCCTAGATTCAACCCAAACCCACCCAAACCTAAATCGAACCAGTCGATTCCGGTGAACCAGATCCAAGATAGAGTGTTGGCTAATTTGAGGAACACCATACAATCTTTAGCAGCCCAGCCAACACCATTCACTGAAGCATTGGAGCCTATGATAAAAATGAATGATAAGCTGAATAGCTCTTTATTGGATTTGCTCCAAAGTGTTAGGGATAGGGACTTGGGTGAGTTTCTACTTGGGAAGTTGTTGAGGTTAAGGATGAAATTTGTGGTTGCCCTAGTCAAATCTTGGGATGATTCTCAAGATGAACCCCCTTCATAAGAGCCAATGTCTAAACCCGCTCAGGCGCCTGTCGGGGGGGATACATTTTTTGAGATCGGAGATGACTAGGTTGGGCTAGAGCAACCCATTGAGGATGAACCAGTTGATTCACCCGAGATATCCAAGCCAGGGAACAAAGAAGAATATGTCTCCTTGGATGATGAAATGACTTGTGATGTTGAGACATATACAAATGAGGATCATGAATTCTTTGATTTTGAGGGTGAGGAATCTCTTAGTGAATTCTTAGTTAAGCATGAGGAGAATGATTTTAGTGAGACATACGGGCTCGAGGAGTATGACGACCAATTTGGTAGCCCGACTACTGAAGATTCTGATTCGGTTGGGGCTAACTTGGAGGATCCGATACCTGACGACTCAATTGGTAGCCCCATTCCTCAACCACACCTCGAAGAGATGAATGAACATACTTTTGAGATCATTGTGCCCAAGTCAATCCTGATTCAGCCACAATTGTTGGACTCGGGTACTTTAGATGGGGTGTACAACAATCTGGAGGTCTCGGAAACCTTGATTTCAGAGGATAGGAAGTTGGAAATAAAAATTTGGGATGCTAATTCTGAGGGAACTTTGATTTGGATTTAAGGGTTCCTATTGACTTAAAACCTTCAACTTTTTACAAGGACCCTTACGATATCTTTCACGTAAAACCCAAGCTTGAAATAATTGATTATTTTTCTGAGCTTGATGTTAAGTGGACAACCTCACCTATTGAACCATCCTTACCTGTTGTCCGACACTTTGGTCTTGGGCTGCACACCACTAAACCGCAGGCCCAACCCCGCAAACACAACAACCTTCGGTTCTGCGTGATTTTCATCCAAAACCTGAGAACCACTCGACCCTGAGGCATGGGTCTACACCATAATCTGGTCCACGTCTGTGGACATCTTTTGTTGGCGGGTTTCAGAATCAATATTTTTATTTTGATTCTGACCCACACTTGTGAATTCTCAATTTCTTCCTTGTATGTATTTTATGCCTAGCTGAAGGCATTAAATTTAGCACATGTTTATATTTCACATTCTCAATGGAGCTGACCGGATTCCTAACGATGTTCAGGTGATATTCTGTTTACTCTACCCTTTTCATGTCTTTATTTTTACAATGAGGACATTGCATCATTTAGGCATAGGGAGGTGGATAATCGATTCCTGAAATCATTATGTTAACTCTGTAGAATTTCTTTTAGTTTCTTATAAAATTTGAAAAAAAAATTGAAAATTTGAAAAAAGGTAAAAAAAAGAAAGAAATTAGGAAAAGAGAACTTAAGCATTTGGAAGTTATTAACTTTAGGAAATGATATGAGAGGACCTAAACCCTTAGACTCTTCAGGTCTTCGGGCTTAATTAGCCCGGGTGTCTACTCGAATGTGGATTTAGTCTCAAGTTCTCGCCAATTAAAATTTATTTTAATTTGGTAAATAATTTGGGATGATAAATATGCGACTTATCAACCTGCTTTCTGATTTAGGGGGACATTAAGCCTAAGCATCTACACACTTTTTTTGCACTAACTCACTTTCTGACGGTTTTTACGAAAATTGGGTAGCTAATGAACTGACTTGGGTGGTATGGCTGGCAAGTTGTCGATGGCAATAGCTCATCGGCCTGTTGTCTAGAGCCCATCCACAAGACCATTTTCATTGTACTGCCTTTAGGTAAATCTTAGATCAGGAAAGCCACCTACTTAAAAAAAATAGAAAAAGGAGAAAATAAAAAAATAAATAAAACCACCACTTCACTGCACAAGTATGGCTGGCATGTTGTCGGTAGTAACAGCTCATCGGCTGATTGTCCAGAACCTAGCTTACAAAAAAAAATGCACAATAATTCCCAAAACACTTAGGGAAGAAGCGAGGAAGTAGAATAAACCGGGGAGATATACACTGGGTCGCCCTTGTGTAGACCCCATATAAAAGAAAGTAAGGAGAAAGCTACCAATCATAAAGATAAAACCTTAAGCAAGGTCACCTAGGGTCGTAGAAACCCAAAGTCCGTTTTAACGGCCGTCTAGTGAGTCTTTCACTATTTTCACAAGATGCTTAGTACTTAGAGTCCTTTTCGAGTCTTGGGCGGGTCAGGTAGCCGTAAAAAGTTATCCTAAAACTCTGAAACTCCAAAAATACAAAAAAAATTAGAAAAGAAGAAAAATAATAAAGAAATGTATCTTCCCTTTCCAAATAAGGTGAGGACTTGGGCGGTCTGAATTCTGGCAGGCACGCAGGTACTGTTGAGTTTTCGTAGTTTAGGACCTTAGTTGAAATTTTCTATTGTTAATAAACGACTTAAGCTTAAGCGATCTAATCCTAATTCTGCTTTTATACATAACATATAGTTTAATTATGCTAGGGACTAGCAAAAGATAGGCATGGGGGTATGATGTAAACACATTTATTGAGGGTAAAATGCCTATTCATGCATGTTTCTAGGCTTATATTTGCATTTCATGTTATAAATATTGCATAGCCCGCATCAATCTGCATTTAAAGTAGTTGTATATAATTTAGGTTAATTGCATCCTTTTTGTGATTAGGAGAGAAGGATATTTATTTCGGAGCCTTGGATTGACGATCCAACTGTACGGATCTGATCAAGACAACGATCGAAGTCCAATGCCTCTGAAATCGCCTCGATCGGAGTCTCGTAGCACCATATGCAGTTCGAGGAAGATCAACGGCCAAGGGACTAGAAGACATAATTTGGAGCTTCAAATGACAAATCTAACCACGCGGATGGATTCGGGTCGACAATCACAGCCTAAGGGCGTGAAAATCGACCCAATCCGACCTCTGTAGTAGCCCCTACAACAAGAAGAAGATGGACGACCCAGACTACGCCACGTAGTGCAACCCAAGCCGCCCAACGCATGCACGCAGCACCGCACGGGCGCAGCAACGCAAGTGCGTGAGCGTGCGCAAGTGCGCCTACGCACAACACAGCGCCAGCACGTGGGCGCGCGCGCGCATGGCAAAGGGCGGAGGAGCGCAGCGCTAGCTATGCATGGGCTGGACCTACAACGACGCATGAGCTAGACTTACAGCGACGCTTATAGCAGTCGATAATTCATCGCATGCCAATAAAGGTAGCTGTGGATGCCAGTGGGCATGAGCTTCCTGCAGCGACAGCCTGGATGTCACTAATGGTCCCACACCTATTTTTGCCTCTTCTCCTCCACTATAAAAGAACCTACACCCCCTCCCATCTAAGCCATCTCTACCTACTCTACTCCCACCTACTCCCAAGCTGTAGCAAGCCTACCAACGCTCCATTAGAGCTTGTTCTCAAGCTCCCAAGGCACCTATTAGTGTAGCGAACCTCTACCCCACCAAATATTCCTCCAACTTCCCATCCCATTCATAGGTCACCTTGGAGCCGTCCTCCTACCTCCATTCCGATAGCAGATCACCTCCATCTTCTCACCTCCATTTTGGAGCCACGTCGAAGCCTTCCTCAACCCGACGTCCTCCTTCATCTCACCTTCATCGTCCTACTCCTCACCTCCTTCGTCCGAGCTTCCGCCAGGCGTCGTCGTCTCACCTTACAGCCGATCCAGGAGATTTCCTCTCACCCCCCTCTCTTTTTATGCTTTCATAGTTTATTATAATTGAAATTGGAAGTAATATATATCATATTTGTTCCACATCTCTATTTTGTGATACATTTGCTTGTTTTCTTCTTACAAAAATACAAAAAAATAACAAAACCCTAAAATACCAAAAAGAAACAAATCGAAGCCCGATTTTCAACTAAAGCAAACATCGCCTCCCTGTGTTCGACCCGGGACTCCCTTGGAGTTTCGATATAAATTTTATTTGATTGATGTGTTTTGCAACTACGACAATGGGTTACTTGTAACCCTGATTTCTAACACGTGAAACACGCCCGACCAGAGATCTAGGCTTAGATGAATCAGAAGAGATATCGATTTGGTCAAGACGTAGCACAAACAAGTGGGTTGAGGCTTGGCCTTGACGGGAATGAACAACTAATGAAGGCCTCAAGGTTGGTCTTAAGGACCTCCTCCCGAACATGCACTAAGAAACCAAATGAGGGACAGAACAAGTGATGGACCCAATCGATGCACCCAAAAATTTTTGGATGACTAAGGAGGTTTGAGGCAGATGATACCTCTTGATCAGAAAGTGTTAGTATGTGTTGGATCGAGGTTTTAAAATGATGTGCTCATTGTAGTAATAATTCCTCAAAAATAGCTCAAACAATAGATAAAATTTATAACTCGAATGTTAGAAATGAAGTCCGAGGTCGTTCATTGGGAGAAAATATGGAATTCACACGCTAATCTCAACAAATAATGCAAATGAGCACAATTGATTACTCAAAAACTAATATGCATTGTATAGCATGAGTATATGATGAGTCAAAAGAAATCTAAACAAAATAATGGTGATTTGGATCACCAATTAGTAGTCTAACACATATAGCAATTACTCAAATATAATCTAATGAGGGAACAGATAATCAGTTGCTATAGTGCTCCTCCTTGATTTTCTTCTTGCTGTTGTTCTTCTTCCTTTCTTCTTCTCTTCTTTGGCTCTGTCTCTTCTTCTCCCTTCAGCTCTCCTTCCTCTTCTTCTGTTTTCCTTTATGCATAGGGAGGAACTCTTCTTCAGATGTGGAAAAGTGTTAGCCATTACACAACAGAGCAAAACCCCCTTTAAGCCCGCACTCACTCTCTCTTTCTCTCCTCTTCTCAGGGATAACCGGGTAGTCGGGTATTGGATCAGGTCGCACCCAGGACCAGGGCTGTCGGTGTGAGGTAGCAGCCGAGGTGTGTGTATGCGTAGGTGGCTATACGGGTCAGACCAGGCCCGCATGCATAGTGTCATGGGCGAGGCACGTGAAGGGGTGCAGGGGACCTCGCCCCCCAAGTGTCGAGGCAAACAACTGTAGATACTTTTTCCTTTTATGCATTATTTGGTGTTCTTCCGCACCCGATGTGGGACTATGTCCCTGTCCTTCTGCTCGTGTGTTGTAGCGAAGGTACTCCCCCTCAATTGGATGGTTACAACTAGTGGAGGCCTCAATCGAAGACCTGGGATGATTCCTGGGACGTAGCCTCGTCACCTGGAGGTGGCACCTAGAACTTGCAGCAGCTGGAGAATGCTTCAAGCATGCTTGAAGCTTGTCTGCTAATGGCGATGGTGGTGGTGAACCTGAAATGAAGAACACAGCAATGTGGCCTCATCATATGGTTCAATAGCTTCGCCGTGTGATGACGAACGTGGTGGTGGGTGCAGCGTGGTGTGTGTGTGTGAGTGGAGGTCATATGACCTCGGTGAGTCAGTGCGGAGGTGATGGAGTCAGGGGAGGTGATGGGGAGGCCCCTTCAATTACTTAAGGGGTTTTGGTCTCTGGGTCGAGGCGGAGGTGTAGAGGGTTTCAATGAGGCGGATGGAGGGGTGTAGCGATGGAGACGCCTCGCTAGAGGAGCGGCCGGAGATGGAGAAGATGAAGGTGAACGGTGGTGTCGAGGGTTTGTTTTTAGGTTTTTGGGGTGTAAAACTAACCTAAGATGCTAAAATAACCCTAATCTAATGGACAAAGGATAGGATTGGCAGCAACGTTGGCAGGTCAGTGCCGTGGAAGAAGGTGCTCCAGTGGGGGACGGCGAGGAATAATGGGAAGGAACTGCCTTGGCTTTGGCACACGAGGCGCAAACAAAGGAGATGAAGATATTGGTGCTCCCAAGTTGGTGGTTGGGAGGTCGGAGATGATGGAGGAAGAGGCTCGCCAGAGCTAAGGCGGAGCGAGGCCGAAGGTGGAGTTTTGAAGAGGGTTTTGGCCCCAAACCTTGCTGAGAAGAATAGGCAGGCCTTGAGGATCCTTATATAGGCCTTATGGAGTGGTTAGAGCTTGGGAAGCAAGCTTCCCAAGCTTGGAAGGCTCACGGAAGTTGGAAACCCAACTCTTTGAAGGATTCACATGATACATTGGGTGATTTTTGGGACTTCAGATCTGGTTAAAAAGGAAGCTAATTTCTTGACGAATTCCCCTTTCAAATATAAGAAGGATTCGTCAAGAAATCAAAGAGATCCGGAGTTGCAAGATTAGGATTCTAGGGCAGCAGGGACCTATCTGAATAAGAAGATGATAAAGTTGGGGGGTTTTGTGTAAGAAATTCGAAAGCTGAGGGGTCATTGAGATAAAGAAAATCAGACCTGGACCAAATTGCAAACTAGGTCAAAATGATCTTAGATTGGGCCCAAATTTTGGTACAAACCTAATTTGGACCCAACGAATCTAATGGTGAAGTTGAATTTAGGTTTTAACCAAGTTTGACTGAGAAAATTACGTAGTTACCCAAATTAGGACAACAGTCTGTTTGAGACTCTATTTTAGGTCAAATTGGGTTCCAATGGTCAAAACAAGCATACCAAACCCTAGAGAATATTTTTATATAATTTTTAGAGGGTTTATGTGAATTTTATCCTGACCATAACCTCAATAGATTAAGCAGGTCTATTTTTAGTGTTTCATATGTCATTTAATTCTCAAAACGCATGAACCCATTTCTGTCTGCATGGACCTACTTGTTAGACAATTAAGACCATTTGACCTTTAATTAACCCCTGAGAAATCCCGTGATTGTTTTGCAATTGAGATATGCAGTTAAAACTGCAATTTTACCCCTATTTTCTTGTTATTCTCTCATAATGGATTTGTAGTGAATTAGGGTCCTCTGGCAATTATGTATAAGCATTTATTTCTTGATTATGACTAATTAAAGCCAGATATGGCTAATGATGACGTTATCATCAGAAAGTCATCCACCCGAGAAATACTTGGGCAGCTAGGGGGGAGAGTCCCGCAAAGACCCCTACACAATAGAGCCACCCCACGGGTTATAGGGTTTCCCCCACCTGACCTTCCTTGTCACTGTGGATCCAAGTAAACCAAAATGAATGACTTGACCTCTTAAGTCTACCAAATTTTAATCCTGGATTATGGTGCTTTTTATTTCACTTGAACTTTAGAGTTGATTGTGATTTGTGACCTAATTTGAAGGTTGGTTGACCCACAAGGTGGATCAACTCCACCTAACCTACCCTAAGGTTTAGGATGAGTTGGGTAATGGGCCCAAAATCACCCTGAGTGGTTTGCAAGCAAGTTATTAAGTCCAAACTTCTAAGGATTCAAGTGAATGACGAAGCCTTCTTTTAAAGTTTTCTTAATTAGGTCAATTCAAACAAGGGTTTGAGTGGCACACAATGTGAGAAAATAAATTTTTTTATTCCAAGCAAGTGTGTTTTCTCAACCTTAAGATGGAAACCCTAATTTGGCTCTTTTTGGTCCAATCAGTTCTTTCCAAATGTTGCACTTAAGGCTCAATCAAGAAGGTGAACAACCTTAGGTACCTTAAGTCCCTATTAGGTGCAGAAATTTAGAAGGGGCTCTCTAGAAAATCAAATCAGGCAGCTTGGGTGATTAATTCTATGAAAATAATGCAAGTTTGATCCTAATTGATTTCCTTCTCAATTCTTTCCAGAAATAGGAGGGTTAAGAAGATGGAAATGAGATTACCTGCCCTTGGAGTGGCTGTTATGTGGATGACCTTCTTTGTGTACCTCTTACAAACATAGCAAACCGACAAAGCAACTTAGTAACAAATCTGATAAAAAATTGTAACTAGTGAAATCAAATCGCACATTGCTCCTAGGCAACAGTGCCAAAATGTTTAACGTGCGAAAGAGGAGATTTAAACATGTGTTCGTTGTAGCAAAGCCTTAATCTCTCGAAACTAAACAAATTTATAACTCAGATCTAGAAAGAGTCCGAGGTCAAACACAGGGAGCAATTAATAGCATTTTTATCTCACCAATCATAAGAAATATAAGTAATTATATTCAAAACTTCATTCAGAACTCAAAATGATATATAAATGAAACCAAGTATCTCAGTGCAAAAAGAATGGTTTAAAATGATGATTTGAATCACCAATTAACCCTTCAAAGTTAAGCTCAAATATATCAACAGTAATTATCAACCAATATTCCACGTCAACCAAGTTATACGAATCAATAGTAGCTTTTAAAACCAACAGAACCAAGCTTCTCAGAACAGAGGCAAAGGCCTCTTCTCTTCTTCCTTTCTTCGTGCCTCAAGGGAGAAAAGCAACCACAACACAGAGGCAAAGGCCTCATGATCATCTAAGTATAGAGAGAGCACAGAAGAGGGCAAAACCCTCTCTCTCTTTCCTCCTCTTTCTCGTCTCAAAAACTCGAGTTTAGCCAGGTAATCTGGAGGGTAACCGAGCGTGAATATTGTGCAGGCTTGCGAGCGTGGTCTCAAGCGAGCAGTGAGCTCAGCGGGTTAAGTGGATCATGAGGGTGAAAGGGACCCGACCCCCATGATTTGGGCGAGGGGTCAGGGGAAGGAATTCCCTTTATCCCAAACCAATAGCTCCAATCTTTACGATGTGGGACTAAATGCCCCACAATCTTCTCCGCGTAGGTGCTGCAGATGGAGCTCCAATTACAGTCGAAAGGGGCACTTGCTTCATCGATTGCGAGTCTGGAAGGGTGCTTGGGAGTCACTCGCAAAGCCTGGAAGTGAAGCCTGGAGAGGATGTGACCGGAGGACTGAAGATGAGGTTGGAGGAATCGCGGCGGCGATGAAGGTCCAGTGAATCACCAGAAATCAAGAACATGGCCTTGCGGCCAAGTCAAACACGCTCAGAAGCTTCGCTAGTGTGTGGCAAGTACAGTGGTGGGTGCAGCATGTGGTGTGAGTGAAGGTCGAGGTCTGACGACCTCGAGACAATGAAGCTGAGGTGCTTGGGTTCGAGGAGGTGTTTTGGTGGGTGAAAGCCCAAATTGTTTGAGGGCTTTTGACGAGGGTGGTGCGGTGAAGCTCATGGAGGTGGCGGCAAGGTGTTTCGTGAAGTGTAATGGTCTGGAGGCTACGTCGGAGCATCGCCGGAGGCAGGGAAGATGATGGTGTAGTGGGTTGGATGGTGGTCGTGCATGTGTTGTGAGTGTGGGAAAAGGAATAGGAGAGAGGAAGATATAGAGGAACTTAGGAGCGATAGGGGCAGACAGGGAGTGCCGGTGTTGGCTAGCCGAAGCCGATGATGAAGTTCGGTGAGGTGGTGCGGCAACGACGAGGAGGAAGAACACCCCTTTTGTGGCTAGCAAGGAGTGAGGTCGACGAAGGAAGGTAGAGGGTCGTCCAATTTGATTGTTGGACGGCAAAAAGAGGAGGACAGAGAGGGTCGCCGAAGCAAGGTGCGGAGGTGGCTGGAGAGGGAAAAGTGAGGAGTCTCTTTCACCAAAACTTGTTAAGGAGTACGATTAGAATATCCAAGGGCTTTTAAAGAGCTCAGTAGGCTCTCAAGCTTGGAAACAAGCTTGAAAAGCTCGAGAAATTAGGGAGGATGATCCCCAAAATTCGAAGGATTCACATGAGCTTCTTGGGTGGATTTTGGATCTAGAATTAGGTTTAGATGACTAGGGATGACCTCAAGATCATCCCTTCCAATATTGGAAGGGATTGATTGAGAAATCAGGGAGGTATCCCTGATTGAAGGTTGGCACCTTTTCGTTCACACCTGCCATGGCGGCAAGAACTCATTTGAAGAAAATGAAGAGAAGTTAGGGATCTTTTTGTAAGGATTTCAAAAGTTGGGGGTATGAATGAGAGAGAAAGAGTCAGACTGAACCAAAATGTAAACTTGGTCAAGATGGACTCTAATTGGGCCCAAATTTTGATATAAACTTAATTTGGACCCAAGGAATCTGATAGTGAAGTTGGATTTTGGTTTTGACCAACTTTGACTAGATAATTTACTCAAAAACCCAAATTAGGGCAACTTCTGTCTAAGACTCTTTTCTAGGTCAAAATGGATTCCAGTGGTTAAATCAAGCGTACCAAACCTTATTTTATATGAATTTTATATGAATTTTTATATGAATTTTAGAACGTTTATAGGGAATTTATCTTGACCAGAACCCCTGTTAATAAGCAGGTCTGAAATTAGGGTTTTGGGTTACTGTTAATTCTCGAAATGAGTGAAAACTTGTTTCTGTCTGCATGGACCCACCTATTAGACTTTAATGCTCATTTGACCCTTATTTCACCCCTAGTCAACCCCTTGGTTATTCTGTGTTTATGTTTTGCTATTAAACTTACATAATTAACCCTAGTCTCTTGTTCTCTTCTTAAAACACAATATGATGGAGATATAACCCTTAGATGAATATATAGGAGCTTTTATCCTTTATTCCAGACTAAAAGTGGCCAGTTAGGGCCTATGATGGTGTTCCCATCACCATGTTTAGTTTGACTAGAGTCTCTTTTCATCTTTTAAACACATCGATCATTTTCTACACTCTCTTATGATCACTTCTATACATTCAATTCTATGAATCTATCACCTAATCGCCTAAACCACCTCACCTTCACCAAATTTCCTCCGTTGTCTATGGCGAAGGGATCTGACCTAAATCACACTCATCAGGGACCCTCCTCCACCTTATCATTTCACAATGGCCCCGTTCCACTTCTTAATTTTATAAATAAACATCTATACAACAAACGCCTAATTTCACACCCATCTTCTGAGCTTGCTATCAAAGGAAGCTCAGAAGAGGTTTATTCACCTAACTAGACACACGTTCACTATTTTCGTACTCCCTTGATTAATTCCCCTCACTCAATTGAGTGAGAGGGCAATTCTTGGGTTTGTTCAAACACAAGATTCTCAATTACATAATATCTTGTTAAATTCTTGTGTCACATCTTCATTTGCATTAGTTGTTGAGTTATTGAGGTTTGTTATAACCTTAGTGATGGGAATACCATCATGAGCCCTAACTAGCTCATTGTGACCCAGAAAAGAGAACAAAAGCTCCTACATAACCAATTGGAGGTCCTAACTCAATCAATAACCATTCTGAGAGAAAAGCAAGAAACAAGGGGTAAAATAGCAATTTTACCATTGCAGTACAACAATGAGTTTTCTCATGGATTAAACACAGGTCAAATGATCTTAACAAGATAAAAAGTGGGTTGGTTCAAATAGAAAAGGGTTCATGTGACTTCTAGGAATTAAATGACTTCTTGTAACCCTAAAATAGACCCACTTAATTTAACAAGATTTTGGTCAGGATAAAATTCACCTAAACCTTTTAAAAATCATGCAAAAATATCCTCTAGGGTTTAGAACCTTCAATTTTTCCCTTAGAACCTATTTTGACCAAAATTGAGGTCTCAGTCAAATGTTTGCCCCAAATTAGGTTTTTATGTAAATTTTCCAATCAAACGTGATCAAATCCAAAATTCAAATTCACCATTAGATTCCTTAGGTCCAAATTAGGTTTGTACCAAAATTTGGACCTAAGGATAATTCACCTTGACCTACTTTGCAAACAAGCCCAACCCAATTACATTTCTACCCCAAACTTTTGAAAACTTCTGCAGAAACCCCCCTATCTTTGTCTTCGTTCTTTGCAATTAGGTTCCTCCACCAATATAGCAGAGGGAATCCTACTCCGACGAGGTTTTGAGGGAAAGATCTCTTTGATTTCTTAGAGAATCCCCTTCAAAATTGAAAGGGAGATTCTCTGAGAAATCTCCTCCAGTTTGAACACAATCAGAGGCTCGATTTGGTACCCAATCTCTCATGCGAATGCATGAGAGATTCAGGTCTCCTAATTTCCATCTTCGACGAGGTTGCCGTGCTTGGAAGCTTGGCTTCCAAGCATAAAACCTTCCACCAGGGCCTATAAAAGCATGCCCAGATCACCCCTCATCCTCCAAACTTGAAATTCTCTTGACAAACCCTCTATTTCGTCTCTTTCCCTTACGGCCAGTGGCTCAACAAGCTCCAGCAACATCCTTCTCTTTCCCTAGTTGCTCTGCCACAATACCAGTGGTAGGGTTCTCTTCCTCCTCTTCGTCTGCGTCGTGCCGCACCAGCCGATGCCCCTGTAGCCCCTTCAACATCGCTATCCTCCTCCACTGAGTATTTCGTCTCTGGCGACGGCAATACGAGCCGGCTGCCATCTCTACCTCCCCCTTTATCTCCCTACGCACAGCTAAGTCCTCACTCTGTTCTCATCATTTTTCTGTCTTTATTTCTTGAAAACACTTATCGACGCTCGCAACCACCATCACCTTCATCTCCGGCCAGACCTCCAACGAGGCATCCCCGCTACTCCATACCTCCATCCACCTTGCCAACCACCCCATAAGCATCGCCACACCTCACTGATCTTAAACCCTCGCTCCACTCACCACGCCATGCCCCCAAAACACCCCCCGAACACGCCCACTTTCACGCATACAGAGTGCCCTAGGCATGCACACACTGGGCACCCCATGTCACGCCGACCCCCGCACTATGTTCGTCGTGTCTAGGTGAAGCTATCTGAGCTTTCTGACGAGACCGTGAGGCCATTTTCGTATTGACAGGTGTAGACATCTCCACCGCCATTAACGACCGCGAGGAGCTTGCTTGCAAGCCTCCTCTAGGTCTCCTCACTCCACGTGGATCACCCCAGGTTACGTGGAATCCTCTCACACACAGCCCTAGCCAAGCAATTGGCATTGAAGTCTTAAGTAGCAGCTGCAATCAAGGAAGATTTCTGCTACGGGCGCTCGCGAAGGAAGGTAGGACAACATAGTCCCACTTCAGAAGTTGTCAAGCGGGCACAATGAAATAAATTGAAAAAGCGAAGTAGGCTCTTCACCTCCTGACCATGGGGTGAGGTCCCACTCGCCTTCTCACTGTCTCATCCATGACCTGATCCCTGAAGACCTGGCTTGACCCATATACCCGACCTGCACTCCTCGCCCACCACCTCACGCCTGTAGGCCTGGTCCTGAGCACGCACCCGACCTAATTACCCGAGAAGTAGCTCTAGGAGAGCGAGCCTAAGAGAGAAAGAGGAAGAGAGATTGCGGGGGTAGGTAGGGGTAGGTTTTTCTCTCATAGGAAAAGAGAAGAAGAAGAAGCCAAGGAAGAAGAAGGCAAAGGCCAGAGAAGCTAAGGGAGGAGAAGGCAAGAACTGAAGAGGAAGAGGCTGAAGGCTGAAGGGCTGAAGAAAGAGAAAGAGAAGGAGAAGGAACTGAAGGAAGAAGAAGAAGGTGTCGCCAAAAGGAAAGAAAGAAGAAGAAGCCAAGAATAAAGAGAAGAAGACAAAGACAAAAGAGAAAGCAAAAGGCATAGGCACGAGAGTAGAAGAAAGGAGAAGAAGAAGAAGGAAGAGGTCAGAGATAGATCAGAAAAGAGAAATAGAAGCACGGTATCAACCCCAAGTTTAAGATGTTTGTGCTTCTTGATATTTTGTGGCTACATTTACATTTTGCATTACAACTCTCATTTTCATTGCAAATTATAGTCAATTTTCCAAAGTTGTGCTCTTGATTTTTAAATCCCAATTTGCTCCCTATGTTCGACCTTGGATTTAAAACTTCGAGTAATAAAATTTATTTGTTTTCGAGCGATTTCAACTATAGTACGATGCATTGATTTTAAAACATTGATCTTGCCCGTTAAACATTTTGGCACCGTTGCCGAGAAGCAACGGGCAATTTAGAAATCTTGATCACAATTTCTGATTTGGTACTAACTTGATACATCTCTTTTGTTGTGATTGTTTTAGGGGAGAAGATTCAAAAGAAGATGGCCGCACAACAAACGCACCCGGGGCAGGTAATCTCTTATTAGCCCTTTCTCTTAATCCCCTCATTCTGAAAAGGAAAAATAAGATAAAAATCAATTAGGGCTACCTGCTTTCCATATTTAACTAAGTCACCAAAGTTGCCTGAATTTAATTTCAACAACAAATATTGATTTGTGCATCCATTTAAGGTAACTAGGGCTACCACCTTCTTGATTAAGCCCTAGATACCATATTTTTGGCAACTAAATTGGACCAAAATTAGAGCCAAATTAAGGATTCCAATTTAGGGTTTCTAGAGACACATCTTTCTAAGAAAGAATCAACTATTCCAAAATGAGGTGTGCCTAAACCTTGATTGAAAAGACTTATTCAAGAGAAATCCTAAAATTCAAGCTCTTAATTTCACTTGAATCCTAAAAGAAAAGACCTAAAGCTTCTCAAAGGACAAATAGGTGAAGTTGACCTCTTGTTTGGTCAACCAACCTTGAAATTAGGTCACTTTTGCACTCAATACATCTAAAGTTCAAGTGAAATCCTAAGCACCTTTGCTCTTAAATAAAAGTGGTAGACTTAAGAGGTCAAAGTCCCCATTCTGGTCTACCTAGAATCTTAGTGACAAGAGAGGTCTGGTTGGGGAAACCTTGTAACTCATGGGGAGGCTCTACCGTGTAGGGGTCTTTGCGAGACTCTCCTTCTCTGGCTGCCCAGGTATTTCTCAGGTGGATGGCTTTCTATCTAAGGGGTATCATCTGCCACGAACCTCTATAGTCATCCAAATTTTTAGGTGTCTTGATTGGGTCCAGCACATTCTACCCTCGTCCAAACCATCAGTGCATGTTCGATAAGAAGTCCTTAAGACCAGCCTTAAGACCTCCTTTAGCGATTCACTCCCACCAAGGCCAAGCCTCGACGTCCGTGTTTGTGCAGCAACCCCACCACATAGGCATCTCTGATTCATCAGAACCAAATTCTCCTTCCATCATCATGGCACAACTAGTAGAAGAAGAGAACAATCTTGAGAACCAACTCCAGCGCCTAAATGATCTATTTGAAAACTTTGTAAACCTGTCGTAGCGTCCTATGATGCGAGATCACTATAATCCCACTGTGGTGGTGATCGAACCACGAGTCCAAATCCCGGCTGGAGGTCCTGATTCTAAACTCAAGCCCAACATGATTCATGCTATTCTAAAGTTTCATGGGCTTAACTCTGAGGATCCTTTCCAGCACATCAAACAACTCAAACATCTAGCCCAGACCTTCGGGTTAGATATTCAAAATCGAGATATTCTTCTTATGAAGATGTTTTCCTTCTCTCTCATGGACAAGGCAGCTCATTGGTATCAAACTCAAATGCATCCAATCAACACGTGGGTGGAACTACAATCCAAATTCTTGTAAAAGTTCTTTCCAGTTGGTCGAACGAATGCCTTACGCCACCAAATCACACACTTCTCCCAGAAATCTGGAGAACCTCTTCATGAAACATGGGACCATTTCCTGGATCTCATGCAAAAGTGCCCCCATCACGGAGTTCCTAAATGGGAACAAGTCCAGTCTTTTTACCAGGGACTTTGTGAAGATATCCTCTTATTCGTCAATGCAACCTACAGAGGAAATATCATGGGTCAACACGAAGACACTGTGTGGGAGATTCTCGAGAATATGTGTGAGAACTCCATCAATAATGACTCCATGGGCTTATTCGATCGAACAAATGCCCGCGCATCAACGAATCCAAGGGGAGCGCATGAGACGCAGGGCCTGTTCGCATCCGTCGACTTGAAACTGATGGTCAGTCGGTTGGAGGTCTCTATCATCGAGAAGATGGTGGATGAGCTGACTCGACATATGCAGTGAACCACTTCTGTGCAAAACCCGTTTGCACAGCCACCTCTTGGGAGGAAAGCTGTGCATAACATCTATCACCGATCTTCTCTGGGGATGGACCCATATCCACCCCCGTCTGACTCCAGGACCGTAGGAAACTCCGATCCGACTTACTCTAGTTGGGTGAACTCTGAACCCTCGTATTCTGACTTTCCTAAGGTTCCTCAGACCTGCAAGGACCTCAACACCATCTAGAATAACCCATTCTCTAACACTTATAACCCTGGATGGCGGAATCATCCCAACTTCCTGTGGGTGGAAAATAATCAAAATCAAACACTGCCATATCAGCCTCATCCACAAGCCCCTCATCCATACTAGCCGCCTCAGCCTCGGCCCAACCCCACCCATCAATCTGGGCCAACCCAAACAGATCAAATGACTCTTATCCTTCAGACTCTAGCTGACATTCAGAAGACGAATGTGGCTATGCAAAAACAACACAAGGACGAGATCACAGAGGTTCGCAATCAACTCGCCCAGATGGCGAATTCCCACCAACCTGGCACACTCCCTTCACAACCTCTACCGAATCCAAATAACATGCCAAACCAGAGGAGCGTTATGAACCTAAATTTAGGCCAAGCCCACATGATTTATCAGGCCCCTTCTGTTCCATCACCTGACAGAATGGAAGCTTTGACATCATATGTAGGATTTCAATAGTAGCCACCTATTTTATCAACCCCAAACCAAAACCAGGCAGGACTGAATTCTGTCACAACCTGTAGTGGCAAAGCACCACAAGATCCACCTTATCCAAGCCACTTTCAGCCTGGTAGTAACCCAAGCCCTAGGATAGTTATCCAGAACACCACTGTCCCAAATCAAAAACTTGGACCTATTCTAGAGGAATCAACCAAGGTTCCATTTCCTGAGGCCTTGACTAAGGGAAAGAGGACAAATAAATCCGTGGCTCCTGAGGAGGATCTGGTCAAGCTCTTTAAATAGGTCCATATAAACATCCCCTTGATGGATGCAATCCGCCACATACCGGCTTACGCACGATTTCTGAAGGACGTATGTACACCCAAGTGTAAGCTGCGAACCAAAAGTGGGAATCCGATCATACTGTCAGAGCAAGCCAGCTCTGTAATTTTGAGCAAACTCCCACCTAAAGCAAAAGACCCAGGTACTCCCCTGATTTCATGTACCATTGGTGATACCCAATTTGACAGAGCTTTATTAGATTTAGGTGCCTCCATAAACCTAATACCTACATCCTTCCTTGACCACCTTGAAGAATTTGAGCTTAAACCAACAGAGGTGACATTACAGTTGGCTGACCGACCTATTAAATCACCTAAAGGAGTTCTTGAGGATGTCATCGTGAGGGTACGGGATTTCTATTTTCCGGTAGATTTTGTAGTCTTAGATGTGGATGCTCCAGAAATCATGTTCTAGTGAATGATCTAAGCTGTTCTAATGAATGATCATTCGCAATAGTCACCTTCGGTACCCCTACCCATACCCATACCCCACCTCAGGTACCCATACCCGAGTTTAGAAATCGTTCGCAACAGTCACCTCGACCCGTTCACTCACCCAAAACCTGTTCTAATGAATGATCTAAGCTGAACTCGAACCCACCTAATTTACAATAGGGACATTGCAAATCATAGGATGGGGGGGTATGAAAGTGCAAAACACCATGAATACTCATCTCACAAGAAAAGGTTTCAACAAAAAAATCACATATCACAAAAACACCAAAAAAAAATGAAAAATTCTTGAAAACGAAAAAAAAATTCTGCGGGGAGAGAAAATTTTGAGGCCATACAAATCATGAGGAGAAAAAGCAGAAAAGTGAAAAATATCAAAAAAGGAGCACAAAATGAGAAGAAAAAAAGAGATAATCATTAGTAAGAAATTAAGGGATTAACTAAGTTTTAGACCATATCAAGAAAAAGAAAATGAAAAGAAAAAGTGCTAATGAGACACAAAAGAGATTAATAGGAACGCTGATCTTAGGTCTCTTGGGCTAGACTCTTAGGCTTAAAAATTCAAATATCTGCTAAGATCTGGATAGTCCTCAATAGGTTAGGGAAAATGTGAAGCTTAAGTATTAGGTCTAAGGCTTAGGGAGTATTTGATGGTCATCTTTCTCAACACAGTTAATTAAGTTAATTGTGCTTAATTATGTGCAAAAGAAAGTAACTTAGGTCAACTTCAATTTATGTCGATTAAGTAGCATAGGGTCAAGTTAACCTAACATTTTAGATTTTATTTCTTTTAACTGGTTGAGTCCAGGTCGTTCGCTAGGAGGCATAACTTAATTAGAATTCACCATTAAATCTAAACTACTTATGGAAAGTATAATTAAATTTACTTTAAGAACATGAATTTTGCTTAAGGGTTTCAAATTAGAAGAATATGTAAATTTTCATAAGAAAACACATTTACACAAATGATCTTCTTTTCAAACAAGTAAACATGTTTATTTCTTTTTATTTACAAGAGATTAAGGCAATAGAAAGTAATTCTAATGAAAATATGCCTTATTACAACATTAAGCTCAAAAGGAATTAATAAAATGTAAGAAATTAAACCACTAATTTTTCTTCTTCTTGTCTTCAGCCTTATTCTTCTTTCTCTTCTTTTCCTTTTTATCTCTCTCTCTTTTCTCTTTACTTATCTCTTAATCTTCTTAATCTTTCTCGAGCTCTTTCTTTCTTATACACATCTTCTTCTCTTTCTTTTCTTTCTTTCTTCTTGTTATTTCTTTTTAGCATTGTGCCTGTTCAACCTTTCTTTTCTCCTTATGAGCTCTCCTTTTCTTCTCCTTCTCTTCTAAACCTTTGCAATCCTTCTGAACCGAATCGGTTTAACCCTTTGAACCAAAAATTAGGGTTTTGATTGGCGGCTTGGACTGATCAAGGATACACAGCACCCCTCTCAGGGTGGGACCAGACCCTACTAGGTCCAAGCCTGGCTTTTATTTAGTTTAGTTTATTTCTAGTTCGCATAGTCTCGAACCCATCCGGCTCACGACCTCCCAGGCCCCATGCACATGCCCTCACAGGCCCACACTCGCATGCCCACAGGTGCACACACACCCGGGCACGCGCACCGTACACACACACCCATATGCTCAGATTCATTCTTGCACCCTGCGTTGTCGACTAAAGGGCCTATAACACAAATTAGTTTTATACCCAGGTGGCTGCTCCAGTTCCACCGATGTGGGACTATGTTTCCCCCTCCTAGTCCAGACTTCAGATGATGATTCCAGCCAGCTCAGAGCTCCATTCCAAGCAAATAAAAGCTTGCTGGAAAGCTCTAAGGTTGATCTACATGATTGGAGTATCAATTTGATACTCAAGGAAGGTTTAGCTCTTCGATTTGAAGGGAGAAAGACCTGGATTGTTACGGCCATATTGGCTGCAAAAATGAAGTTTTAGCTCTAAGATCCTGCAGAAGGTCTTTTAACCTCCAAACGAGGTGTTGAATAGGTTTAGAAGGTGATTGCGCAGCTATTGGTGAAGGAAATGAGCTCTAAGGAGCTTTAGGAAGGAGCAGAAGCTAAAAAGCTTCTCCAGGGAGCTTCATAACTGCAATTCAAGTTCTAAAAGGTCCAACAGATGACTAAAGACCTATTTAATCAATTCAAACAACCTTTAGAGGTTGTTAAGAATCTGTCTGGGCAGAATATCCAATTAAATTTCATCAAAAACCTACTATCATCAGTTTGGGTTCGAAAGCAACCCAAACTGACAGAAATCAATTTCTACCCTAGAATCCATTAGAGCTCATCCAAATTTCATCTGAATCATTTACAAACATCCCAGAAACATATTATACTCTTCAATTTGTCTGATTGAATCCGAATCACATGAATCAGACTCAAGGTTGGCCATAAAGCCTCGAACTTTGACTTTCTGAATTTAACCATTTCAGATGAAATTAAAGCCTTAGTCATCTTCTCTTTAACCTTAGGAATGGATTCAGACCCTTAGAACGATGTTTCAATTAAGATTCCTAGGGTTCCAGGCCTATCGCCTGAGCTTTTAGAGGAGTTTGCTCGATAGAACAATCCAAAGTTAATCTCAATGATTGACTTATGGAAATAGTCTCAAGGTAAGTTACTAATGCTTTTAGACCTTTTAAATGAGACTTAAACCTAACTATCAGACATCTTCAACTCTGCTAGAGTTGGAGAAGATAAAGATCTAACAGAAACTCCAAGCACTAAAACCTTAAATAAACTGTCTCAGCATGATCAGTGAATTTTAAATCGATGATCTGGAGTTTCACACTAAGTTTAATGATCTGAAGAGCTCTTTTGACTCATCGGAGCTCACCAGAGCTCCGGTGAGTCCAGAAAAAGGCTAAAATGTACAAATGTTGTGAAATTGTGCCATTAATTATCTAAATAGCTTCCTAAGGTCACAAGAAACCTTAGGAACACCTTAATTCCTTCAATTATCCATTAAAGTGAAAATTAAGCAATGAATTCTCAATAAACAAGTTTTGAGTTTGATTAGGCTCAAGACCTATTTTCCCACTCAATTGAGTGGAGAAAACATGTCAAAATGAAGTTGCGATGGTTTATAGATGGATAATTAATGATTTGAACTCCTCCTGAGTCGCCATTGACAGTGAGCTCAGGAGATTAAATTAAATTGGGCATTTAAGTTATAAATGGTAATTACTTAAATTAAAGTGAGGATTAGGGCCCTCAAGTGATGGATAAGTGGTGGCGAGCCCCAGTGGAGGTGGAGTAAGCTCAACCACTTCTGCCATGGACAACAAGAGCAGTTGGTGGAGGTGGATGTGGTTTCGGCGAATATATGATCAATTTAGTGATTAAAAGATGATAGAAATGTTCATGAAAGGTTAAAGAAGGTGATTGATGACTTAAAAAGACAAAATATTTGCTCCTGACAAGCTCAAGGAGCTCGCCGAAGCTGGAGAAGATGAACAAAACTAGCATTACACCTATCTAATCTACCTAACTATCCTAACTAATCTACTTACCTAACCTACTGTTACCTGGACGAAGGAGGTAGGAGATCACCGTCGATGGTCCTTAATGGAGGAGGAAATCAAAGGGTTGAAGGAAGAAGTCCGGCGGGCATTTGTGAAGTGAAGCAGAGGAGCTCCTAGTCAACATTATGTCAGAAGACTTGGCTGACTTCAGCGGAGATCCAGAGCGATCAAAGATGGATGGAGGAAGACGGATGAAGCGAAGGAAGGTCGTCGGAGTTTAGAATGAATAGCTGATTGGTTAGCTCAGTGAAGAAGAGGGAAGGGAGCTAACTTAGTGAAAATCGAGGGTGTGGAGAGGTATTTATAGGTGGCGGCTAAGACGGAGGCTGAATCTGGACGGAGAAGAGGCTAGGAGTGGAGTAACCACCAGCGTCTTCTCCGACACCGGTGAGGTTATCTCCAACCCTAAAATGGGATTGTAGCTTCATCTAGACCGATGGATGAAAAGGAGATGGTGAGCACAAGCTCCAAGAGCTTGAAGAGGAAGGAATGGCGTCGGATATGCAGTGATCAGACGGTGGAAGCACCTCCTATCGTCAACCGTCGAGGAGGCTGAAGAAGGAAAGAAGAAGTTTCAGGGATTTATTTATAATGAAAGTTAAGGACCTAAATGAATAATAAGGACTCGATTGAGATAAAACATAAGGACTAAAATGTAAACTAAGGTTTTCAAGGTTTATTTTAATTCAAATCTTTTTCAACTTTTTCTATATGATTATAAATAAGACAATTATTAAATGTAGACCTTGAATTTACATTTTTGACCTTTTTAGATTAATTTATTTAATTAAGTAATGTTACTTAAGTTATTACATACTTAGGTTTAAATCGTACTTAAGCTAGTTAATCACATTAATTAGATAAATTACTGATAATATTTCGAGTCCAATTATTAATTAAATTATTAATAATACTAATTGGATGATAATATAGCATTTTTAACTTATTTTAAGGTCCTTTACTATTTATCCCTTATTTAATAATTAACCCATATATTTACATATTTCTAGCTAATTAACTAGGAAGACTAGTTAATTAGGGGTAATTAGAGACCATGATGAGCTTTTCATCAGTATTCGACCTCGTTAACTGACCTTTGGTTTGCGGGACTCGGTAACCTAAGCACCCCAATCCACACACAGTCTGGTTCAGTGCACATAATTATCAAAATCACGCAAAAGCGTTTAAATGTTCTGAAAAAGTCCCCTAGATTAGGAGCGACCGATCAACACAAGTTGATTTGGATGAGTTTTCAGCACGAAGAGGCAGGAAATTCCCCTCGAAGATGAGCAATAACATATCGTCTCCTCGGTGCTTGTCTCCTAGGATATTTACATTTCTTACTGGGGGCATGTAAGCACCCTATGCTGGTTCAGATGCCATGGATGGCATTATCACGAAATGTCGATTGCCAGGGTTTGGATTTAGCAATAGAACACCATGAAGAGGATTATCTCGAAATCTCGAAAGCCAAGGTTCTGGGGGTTGCCATGGGTGGTGCTATAACGAAGCATCGATTGCCAAGGACCTGATTACGTAGCAATCATAGGTCTTAATTGACCCAAATTAGGCTAGGACTTAGCATAAGTTAGGATAATTCATGCATGCATAAGCATTATTTGCATCTTTACTGCTTTCTTTTAGCTATGCATAAAATAATGCTATAATATACTGATTAGGTGCATTATGTCAATTACAGGTAATAAGCTGATCAGAAGCTAGATCTGAAGCTAGATCTAAAGTTGGATCTGAAGAATAAAGAATAACTGGTGTTGCAACAGAGCTGGAGCAGAAGACCTAGATTAGATGTAGTAGATAATAACGTAAGGGAGTTAAGGTATGCTATTCTATTAAGTATGAATAAAGCAATAAAATATGAAGAACTTAGGACCATCCTAGTCTTAGGACAGCCTAAAAGCTTCCCTAAGCCTTAACCACCCTTAGATTAGGTCACCGCACCCTAGGAAACCTTAAAACCCTAATTCCAACCTCCATCTAGACGTCTAGATAAGTTATAAGATGTTCAGAACCCTTAGCCAACTCCTACACACCTTAGACCCACTTCTGCAGTGTTATTGAACGTCCAGACACTTGGTCAAACATCCAATTTCTGCAGAATAGCCAAGACAGAACCTAGAATCCCTCCTAACTTTAATTGGACGTCCATACAACAAGATTGGACTTCTAATTTTTCACTATAAGACGTCTGACACTTTTATTGGACGTTGGGAACTGCTCTCCAGTTCCTATTTTGAGATTCAAGCCTTGATTTGGATCTTTAGGTCCCTAAACCCAATTCCAACCTCATAGGAACCTAAATTAACCCTAGTACATCAACTCTAGACCTCCCTAAGGACTTAACTAGGTCCTCACTAAACCTAATTGACTTGGATGTTAGTCAATTCCATCAGCCTATTCAATTGGACTCATTGAGTCCAATTGAATAGGCTGATGGAATTGACTAACATCCAAGTCAATTAGGTTTAGTGAGGACCTAATTAAGTCCTTAGGGAGGTCTAGAGGTGATGTACTAGGGTTAATTTAGGTTCCTATGAGGTTGGAATTGGGTTTAGGGACACACTATCCAATTTGACTCAGTGAGAGTCTAATTGACCTAGACCTGACTTAATTGAGTTATTTTACTCTCAATTAAGTTTTCACACACCCAATTAAACTTTTATTAAGTTTAATTACACTTTACCTTAGTGAATTAGGGTTTACAACCCTAATTTGAGACCTACCTTGACCTAAACCCACTAGAACCTAACCTAATCAACCTAGCCACCTAAGTTTCGACCCACACACACCCACACACATCATCCACACGAAAATACCTAGCCTAGGGTTCTGTAGAACTCTCTACCATGTGTTGTTGCCTTGGTTGCTAAAATTAGCAACCAAGAGCCATTCAATTTTTAGATCCACGTTTGGTGGATCTAAAAACCACCATCCATCCTCTCTCTCTCACTCTCTCATGAGTTCCCCCCATAGGCTTCTCTAGAGAATTCCATAATTCTCTAGAGAGCTTCCCTTAGGTCTATAAAAAGACCCAAGGGGTGGCCATTTTCACCCATCCATCTCTTGGCATTATTCACTTCCATTTAGGTTAGCTACATTCACTTCCACTCCACCTCCACAAGTTGCTCACCATGGCTACCACCATCTCCATGCCAGGATGCTGGATCACCTCTCCAACCTCTCTCCAAGGGCCAGCCTAAGTACAATTGGTCGCCCCTCCTCCTCTCAACCATTCAAAGGCCATCGGAGCCCACCTCTGAATGCCCTTATTTTTGCTAGATTAGTAGCTAGTTCTTCATAGTTTACATGCTTCTATTACTGCTTAGTAGTGTAGCTCTTTACTCTCCCCCAATGATGCATGCAAAATCCCCCCATAGATTCCTATATGCGATCATTTTCTGTTAGCTAGATTGATGTTTTTAAGCCTTCCTCTATAAGTTTTCCTCTAGTTCCATGTTGCAAACACTCTCTTGAATGAATGAAAGAAATTTTTCTATATATATATGTCTATGTGTTGAGAATCACCATGAGCTTGTTGCAATATATTTTGTATGATTAAAGTTGCCTATTTTTACTTTCTGATATTCTTGCAACTAAGCATGTTGTGCTTAAATACGTAATAATCATAAACCTCCATGCGATTTTAAGCAAGTAGAGCTAGAAAATATCGATTTCAGATTTGCATAAATGCCTCCCAGAGACGAACGATCGAGACTCGAGTCTCGTTATCTTTACAAAAAACATTTTTTTGATGAATGTTTTAGCATGACTATACTACAATTTTCGACGACTTTAAAATGCATGAAAATGGGTCTGTCAGGACCCTTCGAGGATTGATGATGGGGACGAGGAATCTAATACAGACCATGTTGAGAAGCCAATCCGAAGCTGGAAATAAAAAGAAAAGAGAGAGAAAACTCTCCAAACAAAAAATCCTCTATCTCTCTCTTACAAAAAAATGCACTACAAATTGAACCGAGGATAAAATACGTTACAAGTACAGGTGCTTTAAGTGCGGAGTCCAATGAACCTTAGGATAGTTCCTATGAGCCTTAAAAACCTTCACGGAGGATTGAGGTTAGAACTGGTCAGGTCTGGATCTTAGCTGGTACTTGAGTACCTCTAGGCCTACTATAGACATTCTAACCTAATCAAAAAGAAAAAGGCACTCATCATAATTTCTTAACATCAAGGAACCCATGGTCTAGAACAAAAGTTAAAACCTTAAAATTTTGCTAAGGGACTAGCAAAAGCTAGGAATGGGGGTATGATGGGAACACCATCATGAGCCCTAACTAGCTCATTTTGACCCAGAAAGAGAACAAAAACTCCAACATAACAAACTGGAGGTCCTAATTCAATGAATAACCATTCTGAGAGAAAAGTAAGAAACAAGGGGTAAAACTGCAATTTTACCATTGCAGTACAACAACGGGTTTTCTCATGGGCTAAACACAAGTTAAATGGTCTTAACAAGATAAAAAGTGAGTTGGTTCAAACATAAAAGAGTTTATGTGACTTCTAGGAATTAAATGACTTCTTGTAACCCTAAAACAGACCCACTTAATTTAACAATGTTTTTGTTAGGATAAAATTCACCTAAACCTTGTAAAAATCATGCAAAAATATCCTCTATGGTTTAGAACCTTCAATTTTTCCCTAAGAACCTATTTTGACCAAAATTGGGGTCTCAGTCAAATGTTTGCCCCAAATTGGGTTTCTACGTAAATTTTCCAATCAAACATGATCAAACCCAAAATCCAACTTCACCATTAGATTCCTTAGGTCCAAATTAGGTTTGTACCAAAATTTAGACCTAAGGAGAATTCACCTTGACCTACTTTACAAACAGGCCCAACCCAATTACATTTCTACCCCAAACTTTTGAAAACTTCTGCAGAAACCCCCCTATCTTTGTCTTCGTTCTTTGCAATTAGGCTCCTCCACCAATATAGCAGAGGGAATCCTACTCCGACGAGGTTTTGAGGGAAAGATCTCTCTGATTTCTTAGAGAATCCCCTTCAAAATTGAAAGGGAGATTCTCTGAGAAATCTCCTCCAGTTTGAACACAATCAGAGGCTCGATTTGGTACCCAATCTCTCATGCGAATGCATGAGAGATTCAGGTCTCCTAATTTCCATCTTCGAAGAGGTTGCCGTGCTTGGAAGCTTGGCTTCCAAGCATAAAACTTCCGCCAGGGCCTATAAAAGCATGCCCAGATCACCCCTCATCCTCCAAACTTGAAATTCTCTTGACAAACCCTCTATTTCGTCTCTTTCCCCTACGGCCAGTGGCTCAACAAGCTCCAGCGACATCCTTCTCTTTCCCTAGTTGCTCTGCCACAATACCAGTGGCAGGATTCTCTTCCTCCTCTTCGCCTGCGTCGTGCCGCACCAGCCGATGCCCCTGCAGCCCCTTCAACATCGCTGTCCTCCTCCACTGAGTATTTCGTCTCCGGCGACGGCAATACGAGCCGGCTACCATCTCTACCTCCCCCTTCATCTCCCTACGCACAGCTAAGTCCTCACTCTGTTCTCATCATTTTTCTCTCTTTATTTCTTGAAAACACTTATCGACGCTCGCAACCACCATCACCTTCTTCATCTCCGGCCAGACCTCCGACGAGGCATCCCCGCTACTCCATACCTCCATCCACCTCGCCAACCACCCCATAAGCATCACCACACCTCACTGATCCTAAACCCTCGCTCCACTCACCGCGCCATGCCCCCAAAACACCCCCCGAACACACCCACTTTCACGCACACAGGGTGCCCTAGGCACGCACACACTGGCCACCCCATGTCACGCCGACCCCCGCATTATGTTCGTCGTGTCTAGGTGAAGCTATCTGAGCTTTCTGACAAGGCTGCGAGGCCATTTTCATGTTGATAGGTGTAGGCATCTCCACCACCATTAACGACCGTGAGGAGCTTGCTTGCAAGCCTCCTCCAGGTCTCCTCGCTCCATGTGGATCACCCCAGGTTACGCGGAATCCTCCCACTCATAGCCCCATCCAAGCAATTGGCACTGAAGACTGAAGTAGCAGCTGCAATCAAGGAAGATTCCTGCTGCGGACGCTCGCGAAGGAAGGTGGGACAACATAGTCCCACCTCGGAAGTTGTCAACCGGGCATAGTGAAATAAATTGAAAAAGTGAAGTAGGCTCTTCGCCTCCTGACCATGAGGTGAGGTCCCACTCGCCCTCTCACTATCTCATCCGTGACCCGATCCCTGTGGTCTTGGCTTGACCCGTATACCCGACCTGCACTCCTCACCCACCACCACACGCTGGTGGGCCTGGTCCTGGGCACGCACCCGACCCGATTCCCCGAGAAGCAACTCTAGGAGAGAGAGACTAAGAGAGAAAGAGGAAGAGAGATTGCGGGGGTGGGTAGGGGTAGGTTTTGCTCTCGCAAGAAAAGAGAAGAAGAAGCCAAGGAAGAAGAGGGCGAAGGCCAGAGAAGCTAAGGGAGGAGAAGGCAAGAACTGAAGAGGAAGAGGCTGACGACTAAAGGGTGAAGAAAGAGAAGGAGAAGGAACTGAAGGCAGAAGAAGAAGGAGTCGCCAGAAGGAAAGAAAGAAGAAGAAGAAGAAGAAGAAGAAGCCAAGAAGAAAGAGAAGAAGCCAAAGGCAAAAAAGAAAGCAAAAGGCACAGGCGTGAGAGCAGAAGAAAGGAGAAGAAGAAGAAGGAAGGAAGAAGTCAAAGACAGATCAGAAAAGAGAAATAGAAGCACTGTAGCAACCCCAAGTTTAAGACGTCTGATTCACAAAATCAGACGTCCATTTTTTGTGCTTTCTTGATATTTTGTGGCTACATTTACATTTTCCATTAAAACTCTAATTTTCATTGCAAATTATAGTCAATTTTCCAAAGTTGTGCTCTTGATTTTTAAACCCTAATTTGCTCCCTGTGTTCGATCTCGGATTTAAAACTTCGAGTAATAAAATTTATTTATTTTCGAGCAAGTTCAATTATACTATGACACATCGATTTTAAAACATTGATCTCACCCGTTAAACACTTAGTAACCTTTTAAGACCATTCTTGGTATGTTTCATGGAGATTTGATCTCTAATTGTAAGTTTCAACCTTCATCGGAGATCCAGCAAGCTCTAACAATATCGATCACAAGCTACAGAGCTCGAAATGACTAGAGAAGTTCTAGATTGCTTCTTTATGAAATGAGGATCAAATTTGGATAATTAAATCTAAGTTTTTATGTTTGAATCATTATGTTGGACTTCGTCTTCTCCAACTCTAGCGGAGTGGGAGTGATGCATTCTTTAAGGTTTAGAGCTTGAAGTTAGATTCATAAGCACAAGATGAACACCTAGATTCTATTCTAGATGCTAATAAGGTTTGAGAAAAAGTGATCTGCTCTAATGAACAATTCTCTTTTGGAGTTCAAGGGATGGTGTCTGAGAGTACTATTATAGGGATTAAAACTTGATTTTAAAGCCTAGAATGAATTCTTCATGTTGAATTTACTGCTTTTGGGCAACTTAATTGAATCTGCAAGGTCTTAATTTAAAAGTCAACTCTTGAGCCCTTATAAGTCAACTCTAGCTCAAGTTTGTGGTTCTAGGGATTGAAACTCTGAATTTTAGGTTTATTTGAGTTCCTGAGATTGAAGTGAAACATTTGGAACTAGTTTAATTAATTTTAATTGAGATTTGAGATAGTCTATATGTTCTGTACAATTTGGGTTCCAACTGGAACCCAAGTTCGTTCATTGACCGATTGTTGAGTTTTGAAGCTTAAATCCACTTAGATCGACCCTAAATCATCTCTTGATTTGATATAGATCAATTTTAGATGTTAAACTTTATTTGTTATGTTGATTCAATTTGGAAATCAATGTCTATGCATTGAGCATTGAATTCTGAAGTTCATTGACCTTCAAAAGCTTCTTTAAACCTCCAATCTTCTTCAAACCCTTGCAGAATGGTCCTGTATGTCTTTTTGAACCCTCAGTCAAGAGTGTTAACCTAATCTGACGGTTAAACAACCTTCAACTCATCATCTACAACTATAGTTCACGCATGGCAAGAAAGCCATGTTCTTGATCTAATATTGTGGATCATTCATGAGATAATCTTTTAATTGATGTTAAAATTGGGTAGCTGAATCCAGATCTCTCGATTGAGCTTTGAACCACTCTGATTGGTGGTCTATGCCGGTCATTATCCCCATTCGAAGTTGTCAGCCGGTGAACACTACTATGAAGGAGAGAGCTGCCTGTTAGTCCCACATCGGGAGTTGATGGACGCCCGCTTGAGTATAAAACCAAATGCACGCTAAGCTCGGCTAGTCGTTAGTGCTAGTCACATCTCTTGAGCATCTGATCAGTGTGTGCGTACGTGAGTGCACATGCGTGTGCATGTGCATGTGCATGTGCCAGGGCATGGACGTGGGTGTGTGCGAGGTTATGTAGGCCTGGAATGGCCCTAAACTATGCTAAAATGGACCTTAAATAAACTAGGCCATACTTAGTAGGGTTAATCCAATCCCCTGTGGACTGTTGACCCTCGAAAGGTGTGCCCATCAATTAAAACACTATTTTTTTTTAAGTGTGAAGAGAGGTTTGAGAGGGCTAAAAATGACAAGTGCCGGACCCTGAAAGAGAATTAAGAGAAGAGGAGAGCTTAATTTGAGTAAGTGTTAAGAGCTTAAGAGAATTAAATGGTTAAGTGTTAAAATAGAAGATTTGATGGCAGAGAGAGTTAAGTGTGTATGAGATTAATGAATAAAGGCATTTGTTATGTAACGTAATTTTCTTTTTATATCTGTATTTTGTAAACAACACTTGTAATAATTTTTCTTTTTGCTATTCAATGTAAAATCATCCATGTACATTTCTTTCATTAATGGAATAATTGCCATGTTTCAAGTTTAATCTTGCATGCAATTGTTCATGAGCTTAATTAACATAGTAATTAGTTATTTGTTAATAAAAATGGTGAATTCATTAAGATTATATACCTCCCAGTGAACGACCTGGACTCAACTAGTTAAAAGAATTTAAATCTAAAATATAGGTTAGCTTGACCCTATGCTACGATTAAAGAAGACAATTTAACCAATCAAATTAACCTAAGTCTATTCTTTACATGACTAATTAAGCCTAATATTCTTAATTAACTTTTTTAAGAATTGAACGACCAGGAGGCACAGCTTAGTTATCTTTATTTTTACTGTCTCCTGCTTATTTGAGTCTTTACTATTTTTGTTTTGTGTTTTGAATTAGATGCGAATCAACGGAGAAGCAGGATTTGGAATGACTTGGAGAAAATGCTTCAAGTAATCTTGTCTTCCAACAGAAATCAGGTAAGTAACCAAAACATATCCCAGAATCCTAAGAAAATCTACAAAAATCTTTAAATTATCAAAACATACAAAAATAAGAAAAATCAAGGGTGGTGGAACCCTAAAATTGGCTTGGTTGCTTGTTTCTTCACTTTTGCTTCACTTCTCCACCACCTACATTACACTGGTGCTCAATTTTTGAAAATCCAAACTTCTATCTTGAATTTCAAAAATCAAGTTCGGTCACAAAGAGGATTCCTAAAATCTTCAAACTCCACCCAAAGAAGCCTCTTTGAGTGAGGAACTTAAGTTACAAATTGCAAAAGATTTGGATGAATATAAAAATTAAAAAATTTGTGGGCTGTAGAAGAGTCAAATCCTAATTCCTTACTATTTTCTTGTTGTCCTCGAATTTTATAAAATTTTATACTCATCAGATTTCCACAAAGTTTATATTTTTGGAAGTCTTGAGAAATTATCTACAACATATAAAATTTTCAAAAATTTATGAGGTTGTTTGACGATTCTGCAGTATCAATTTCCTAAATCTATTTTTTCTGGATTCTGACACCAGTGTAGAAAAAAACCACAAACAAATATCAATCAAGTTTTAAAAATCCTAAAAAATAATTTTTAGAATTATTATTTGATTTCCTTGCTAGTGGTGGTGTTATTTGCCTTGTTTAGACCACCACATAAAAAGATATTTTAAAAGAGATTCATTTCTTAGGAGCTGCCTGCATAGTATTTCACTAATTAGGATTGTGAATTCTCTCATGTTAACCTTAAAATCCTTCCATTTGAATCCATCACATACAAACCCCATGTTTTGGCTTGGGCATCACTTTCCCACCTAATTCGCACACATCAAAAAGAAATAATCAGGGCAACTACCCCTATAACGCCCTTCATAAACCAATGCACTTGTAGTATCCTAAGCCTAACTTAAAATCTGTAGCAATTTGACCCTTAAGGATTTCATCTACATTAGGCTTGATACTTGTTTATTAGATTGTTTTCAATTGACTTCAATACCTTGATTTAACCTAATTTTAGGCTGAGGGGTCACATCAAATGATCGGCTGCGGGTTTATACAAGCCTCCAGTGATTTTCTTGGGATATGCTTGGGCCCAATCCCCCTTTACAACTTAATTGGGTTAATTAAAGGAAGGGTAGTTAATTGTTAATTGTTTGGTAAACAAGTTCCCAAGTCTTAGGTTTTATAAGGAGTCAACCCTTAAGTTAGTCTTAGAATTTTATATTGCTTAGGTGCACACAAAAATTTCTCTCATCTAGTCCCTTCTCTCCTTCTCCATTCTTCCATAAGTGTATGTACGGGCACAAGCCCTAGAATCCACACTTGGAGGAACCACTTGATTCTGTTCCATGCACAAAGCGACCAACTTCTTCTCATTTTCATTTTTCCTCTTTTTATAAAAAAATAGAAAACAAGCAAAACAAGTCAAATTATGCTTTCGCCTCTCACACACAACCTGACTCTAACCTTCCCAATCATAATCTGCAACCTGACATTGACATCCCTCATTCAAAGATGCCTCAAAATCCTGAGTTGCCATGTGGTCAGAATCAAAATCCCCCACCTAATCCCTTATTCATGATGGCTAAGCAACTGGGTCAACTTTAGGCTATTCAACAGCAATTGGCTAGGACTATCACGAACCTAGCCAACCAAAGGAGAAATTCACCACCCCACGAGGAGCCTATCATTCCTTTGAAGGGCTTCTATGATCCTTCTAATTATCAAGAAAGACCTAGGGTGGTTATACCTGAAGGAGATTTCGAGATCAAACCCACTATTCCGAACCTTATCAAGTACTTTCATGAGTTGCCTAAGGAAGATCCTTTTAGCCATCTTAAGGAGCTTACCGTCCTTGTCCAAACAACACATTCCCAAATATTCAAGAAGATCTTTGGCTGATGAGACTCTTTCCTTTATCCATTAAAGACAAGGTCGCTCATTGGTTCAGAATAGTTGGGTGACCCATCTCCACATGGCCCCAACTCAATAGTGCATTTCTTAAAATGTTCTTTCCTATAGGTCGTACTAATGCTCTGAGAAGATCTATTATGACCTTTCAACAAAAACTTGGTGAATCTCTTCATAAGTCTTGGGAAAGATTTCAAAAACTCTTAAGAAGTTGCCCACACCATGAGGTATCATTTTGGCAACTAGTTCAAATCTTCTATCATTGATTAGAAGATTTGTCGATGCCTCATGCAATGGGAATTTCTTAAAAAAGGATGTCGAGAGTGAAAATTCATTCAACCATGCATCTATGAGCACTTTTGGAAGAAACACTAACCCTCAACTTAGTGTTCATAAGATAGGCACTCACATTCAGTCTATCCCTATTACTCAATATGACATCCAAATGATTGCCCAAAGGCTTAACCAGATGCAAATTCACCAAACGAAAATTGAGGAAAGTCATAAAACCCAAAACCTGACCCCACCCCCGACCACACCTAACTTCCTAAAAAGAGAAAATTTGCATCATGTTGTTGTTGTCCCTATTAAGAATAGTTTATTTCCTAAGGTTATGCCAAATTTGGTTGGGACATTTAATTATGTGAATCCTAAACCTATCAACCAAGCAACTGAGAATATTTCCACCCTCCAGGAGCATTTTAGAAATCCCTCTAACTCCTACAATGGAAATTGGAGGAATTACCTAAATTACTCCTGGACTAATACTAATCATGTTCCCTCTCAAAGACAGAATCAATTTGGCATTAATGGGCAAAACCAAACCTCTTTTCAGCCTGGACCATCTCAAAAACATATCAATACCCAGGTGATGACAACCCTGCAGGGTATGCCAAATTAGACAACTGAAGTAACCTACGTTGTTACCAATTTACAAAATTAGATCTGGGTTACGCCAGATCAAAGACCTGTAAGCAATTTACTCTCCTAACCAATACCCAACCCCAATAATTAGAGGAACCAATATCAGGGTGGGAATCCCAGTCACTTTAAACAACCTCCAATCCAACCAGCACCGCACCTACCGGGTTTCAATCAAAATCAGGTACCCCAACCTCCTGGAAACAATCACACTACCAATGCAGTCACTTTGAGGAGTGAGAAAACTACCCAAGATTCTAGGCCTTCTACTTCCACACATGAAGCCCGATGAGGTGTGGCTCATCATAGCTAAAATGCCCAAGTTAAGCTAAAAACTAGGTCAAACACTATCAATTAACACAAGTAATGGGTTAAGTATGAAAAATAGCAGAAATGACCTACAACATCCAATTCATGTTAAAAATGCATAATTTGGTCACAAAATGAGATATTCTATTACTAAATGCAAAATGATGATCCAGTTGCCAATTGAACACATTATTTGGCTCAAAAGTTCAAATAAAAAGTGAAATCATGTTCTTAAATGTTTAATTAAGCTTCAATAAAAAATTCATGTCATTTGAACATCAATAGAACCCTGCATTCATTAGATTACATATAGGTCCTCATGCATTAACATTCTTATTACATTTAAAGTCTGAGGACCTTTTTGAAAAGCTACTAGGGACCCTTTTGTAAGATTTTGGACCATGCTACCATCTTCCCCTTCACTAATGGGTCCCCTCACAATTTTCACATCGTTTCGCTAATTCGACTTTCGTTTAATTTTTCCAAAAGACCTAATGCATCGAAATCACTATAGCAGAGAAGAACACGATGCTCAACAACCGCTGATCTCTTGTGCCATCCATCCAACAGTAGATTGCAATCCATCTCTCGCGCGCCTTTGTGTGGAGGACTGTACCCTCATCTAGATCTGATCCTACGGCTGGATTTTGTCCTAGAACTTCCTACGCTCCTAGCATGCTCATCTCACCGTTCGTCCTAATCTTGATTAATCTTACCTAGCGGTGCTCAGATCACCTTGCACACCTACTTAAGAAGCTCCCATGAGCTTGCACGAGGCTATCAAACCCCCTCCTACTCTCTTCGGCTGATCCTTTCATCCTCTCCAGTACCTCTTCCATTTCACCTGGCAGCACCTGTGACAAGGGTGAAGCTCTCCTTCCTCAATTCCTCCTCGCAGATAGGGATGACATAAGCCTGAGCGTGACCATGGATCTCCTCTTGTGGACTCTTCACTTGCTGGAGACCTCCCTCCATTCTTCCTCTTCAATCGTCGATTGTGGATCCAAGCAACCCATTCCTCTGATTAGATCAGGATTTAAATGCTTTCTAGAGTAGTTTTAGTGTTAGTGTACTGTAGATCAGTAGGAGTAGATTAAACACCAAATTTAGTGATGGAATAGTGTAGATTAGGAGTAGTTTAGTTTAGGACCAATCTCGCCCTCTCTAATCAGTTCAGATCAGAGAGATGTTTTCACCCCCTTCGCACTGTTCATACAGCTCCCTCACCATTCAGTATCATTGTCATATTCTTCCCTCGACATTTTAAATCGCATTTTACCCTTCCATTAGGCCTAAATTCAGAACTAAAAGCTTTGTAGCTCTTATATTTGGATTTGTGCTCAAATCCATTTGAGGGTCTTTTCATTCATTCCACTTAGTCACAAATGACCCTCTCATGATTTCAAATTGATCTTAATTGATGATTTTATCTGATTTGATTTTAATGGCTAATCAAGTGCTTTTTAAGGTAATTGCATTCAATTTGGATTTGATTGTGTAAATCGAGTGAATTTGAGTTGAATTGGATATAGTGTGATTGCTTTACAATCATTTGGTTAGATCTGTGTTGTGAGTTTTAAACACCCAATTTCTATTTCAAATTCTGAATTGTGGTTCTTGATCGAAAGTTAGAGCCAAAGAAATTCAGTTGCACTGATTTGAGGCCCTAGCAAGGAATTAGATCTAACATTTGGAGAGTTGAGTTTTATTTCTGAAAGTGTTCTCAAGACTCAATTTGAGTTTGAATGATTCTCATGCATCTCTATGATTGTTTGGAATGATTGAAGTGGATTTACCATGCTTTATCTTTATCTAGAGATATTTATTCCTAAAAATCAGATTTCCATATTTTCAGAGTTTAATGTTATTCATGGTTTTGATGAATGGATTGAATCAGATCTGAATTTATAGATGGATAAATCAAAAGGGATTGGTCTAATATGTATCAGTCCAACATTGATTTGAATGAAGAATTTTCAAGCATTCAAGTGGTTTTACAATTTACTTAACCGTTGATTTCAAAAGAATTTCTAAGAGGATCTGGAGCAACTGATGAGGCTTCAAAGTCTGATTTTGCCAATGATTTGTAAGCAGCATCTGCTACTAAATCAACAACAATTGCAGCAGCTCTTGCTGGATTTGAGCAGCAGTTGCTGCCATTTTGACAACAGTAACAACAACAGCTATGGTGTACTATCTTGAGATGATTTTGAGTTGGGAATTTGAGTTGTAATGGGAAGCTAACTTGTGTATACTGTTGGAATTTAGAACAAGCATTCATGTACTTGTATTGAATTTTAATTATGTGTAATCTTGTTTAAATTCACTATCAGCTACATGTTTAAGTGTCTAATTGTCCCATCTGTAAATTTGAATGAAATTAAATGGAAAATCATGTTTAAACATTTGAACACCTTTTATATGAAGAGCTGAATGTCTTTGAATGGCTAAACCAATTATTCAACCCTTCAAACCCATTTAGGTTCCTTTGGTTCACTTCCAACAACTCTTTCAAGGCCTTCTTTGGGTGAAATTGTACATAAATAAAAAATGATAAAAAATTTATAAAAAAATAAAATGAAGGTGTATTGAGTAGGATTAGGTATATTTTTAGGTGTATGCAAAGTTGCAAAGTATTCCGAACCCTCGGTTTAGCAGAACATACTAGCCGACGGTTCAATATACTTTAAAGCTTAATAAAAGAATCAAGACTAAAAACACCGAAAAGAGTTCCTATTTCTCTCATCTCACTCTTTCTATCTCATCTCGTACCTCTATTACATATATAAAAATCATAAAATACCCAAAAATACCTTGTACATTGTATTTATACTTGTAGATATAATTTAATACTAAGTTATATGTAGATATTATAAAATATGTAAATAATGTACATAACCAACTTATAATTGTATTCTATATATTTAATTAAGTATTTATAATGATTTACTGTATATATAACTTTATTGTATAATTATATATTAATTTATATTAGAGTAAATGTATATAACCCTAAGCAATTATAGATACCTATGTACATACTTATAACCATATCTAATACCATACACACATATTTAAATAATTAATTTATACTCTATGATACCTATATTTTTTTTTATTTATGTATTTATTGTAATTAATTAAGTTATTAAGTTAATTAGGTAAGTTATCAACTTAAAATAAAATAAATTAGTAAATTAAGTTAATACTAAAGTAATCTACACTGTATACTTGTATATTATTATTTTAAGTATGTTTAACCTATTTATACTATATTTGTATTAGATTACAGTATTTATAACTTAATCATGTATATATATGTATATGTCAAACGTGTATTTAAATGTAAATAAATTAAAATAAAGGCTCTAAAATAAAATAAAAATGTATAATAAATACCTTATTATATGAATTAACTAATTATAAAGTCAATTTCATGATCAATTTATCAATTTGTACTTTAATTAAGAAATTAAACCATAATTTAATGTGTATAATTTCCTAACTTTAACTAATTTTAATATATATTTAAATAACTTATTTTTGTAAATTAATTATACAATTAAGTAGATCTATACAAGGGCTTTCTAAATATATAATTTATTTAAAATTTGGATTTAATTATGACCATCAAATCGAGGTCCAAAATCATGGAATCAATATGCAACTGTGCACATCGCAGTGCTCAGTTGAGCTGAAACTTAGTGCCACATCATCTAGCATAAAGTTGTTGGCATCGTATTTAAAGATTTGCGTGGAATACTAAGCACGCCGAAATGAAAATAATGAGCATATATACCCATTGAGCATATACCCTTTCAATCCTAAGAGCATATTGATGATTTAGAACAATGTGGGCCGGGGGCCATGCACTGTGTTGGGTCTACTATGGGCCTATTATGGGCTTGAAATGAAACAAATGAGAATGCACCCTAATTGAACTAGGGCCAACTTAGTAGTGGTCTGGTACCACCCTCTTGGGTGCTGGGTATCCCACGAAAGGTAGGCCCGCCCATTAAAAACCCAATTTTTATGAAGATGAATAGTAACTCAGATGTCCTAAAAAGTCTAAGTGTTAGAAGAAGAGGAGAAAGATGAGGGGCGTGAAAGACCCAAGTGTTGGAGTCTAAGTGTTAGTCTGTAGTGAGTGAAAGTGTTGCGTGTGTAAGCCAAAATTTTGTAAGTGTTGAGAGATTGGTGCTTGTGTGTGTGTGTGTACTTGTATATATGTATAATATCTATGTGTATAGAGTATAGTATGTAAATAGTATAAGTATATAATGTAGATGTATATGTATAATAAATTAAATATGTATATAATGTATACATGTATATATGTAATATATATATATATAGAATAGTAGATACTATTTGAGCCTTATATATACATAAATAAACTCGAAGGCTTTAATGTTTTGGAGCTATCGTCGTGTTTTAAGGAAATGCATTGTAGTACAGTCGACAAATAGCTCTCAATCAACAGATAAAATTTATAACTCGAAATCTAAATTGAAATCCGAGATCGTTCGCTGGGAAAAAATGTGGAATTCGTGCACTAATCTTTAATTAAAATGAATGAGCATGATAAACAAAGCAAGATACAAGATATTCAATGAATGATATAGGCAGAAATATGCTTAATGAGGACCAACATATAATGGAGAATGAAGAAGAATAGAAGAGTCTAAAACAATGGTGATTTAAATCACCACTTAACTCCCTTAAACATGTATCAAATATCCCAATTTAACCAAATAAATGAACAGTAGCTTGAATGCTACAGTGCCTCAGACGACAGACATATGAATCAAACAACTTAAGTGTTCCTCAGTAAGCATAAAGCTCTTCAAAGCTTCTCAAGGAGCCTCTCCTCTCGAGTTGTTCTTGTTCTCAAGACTTCTCTTCTTCCTCAGATTCTCTTCTTCACAACATCAGCACAGGCTTCCTTTAGAGGCTAAGTGCAGAGAGCCTCTTCCTCCCTTAGCACAAGAGTCCCTTCCTTAAAGAGAAAAAAGCCTCCCCCGCTCTCTCACAAATTCCTTCCTCCATCAGAACCAAGTTTGTAATCGGGCATTCAGGTAATCGGATCCAAGCATAGGTACCAGGGCTACCGGGTGTGAGTGGGAGCCAAGGAGTGAGCGACTGAGTGAAGAGGGACCCAACCCCTCGTGTACTGGGCGAGGGGTCGGTGTAAAGAAATTGACTTATATGCCTTCGTGAGTTCTATCATCCACGATGTGGGACTATACGTCTCACATGTAACTCGCGAAATCAGCCAAGGTAAGGTTCCTAAATTGATGTGGCTTGCAGTGGCTCCTTATCTCAACTGAGGCCCAAGGAAGACTCTTGGAGAAGTTCCGCAGGATCTGGGCTCTTCAATTTGGGTGAAGATGACCGGAGGATTCAAGGTGCAGTCGAAGACGATGGCAGCAACAGCGGGCGGAGACAAAACTTGCACTTCATGAATACGGGCTCAAAAGCCCCAGTTAAAAAGCTTAAAGGCTTTGTCGGATGATGGCGAAGGTAGTGGCAGTGATTTTATGGCGTATAGAGGCATGTGCTAACCTACCAAGGTCGGAGAAGGTATTGCAAAGGTGGGGAGATCGGTGAAGGTCGTGAGCGTGTGGTTGATGGAATTAGGAGAGGGGTTTTGTGTGCGGAGGGACGACGATGCTTGTGGAGGTAGAATTGGGGTGTTTGGTGGTCTATGGCATGCTCGCGACGTCGCCGGAGCTTGGCGGAGCGAGAGTAGACGAAGGGGGAGGCATGTGATCTTGGGTCAAAATTAGAGTCTAAGGAGGGGAATTTGAAGTAGAGAGGAAGAAGGAGCTAAAGGACCTAATTTTAGCGGATGAAGGAGGCAGGGTGGCGTCAGCTGTGGTTAGTCGACGTCGAGCATGAAGCTTGCTCTGGTGAGGTGAACAGCGGCAAGGAAAGGGGAAGATAGCCCTCACTGTGGCTGGCAAGGCACAGAGGAAGATGAGGAAGAGGATGGGCAGGCCAAATTGGTTGTTGGTCGTCCGTAAGAAGATGGGGAAGGACGCCACCGGAGATAAGGTGGAGCTTGGCCAAAGGTGGAGGAAGAAGGGATATTTGGCCTTAAAACCTTGCTAAGGATGATGCTGGGAGGTGCACAAGCTTATATAGATCTTGAAATCAAGCTCAATTCCTAATTTGAGTGAGGTTTCTTTTAGGAAACAGGGAAGTTCCCTCTTCTTATTTTGAGAGCTTCATTGGAGCTCTTAAGGCTCCAAACTGGGAAACCAACGGGTGCAAATCGTAGGGGATCCTCTTAGGACCAATCCCTCTAAATTTGGAGGGATTTGGTTGTCTGATGGAGGAGATTCTTTCCTTGAAAATCATGGGTAGATGGGTTTAGGAATTGGCTTGAAGGAAGGCGGCAGGGACCATTTGCTGAAGAAGGACACAAAGGTAGGGGGCTTTATGTAAATATTTCAAAAGTTAAGGGCATAAATGAGAGAGAAAGAGTCAGACTAGACTAAACTGCAAACTAGGTCAAGATGTTCTTTGATTGGGCCCAAATTTTGGTACAAACCTAATTTAGACCCAAGGAATCTGATGGTGAAGTCAAATTTTGGTTTTAACCAAGTTTGACTAGGTAGTTTACGTAGAAACTCAAATTAAGGCAACTTCCTATCTAAGACTCTATTTTAGGTCAAAATAGGTTCTAATGGTCAAATCAACCTTATAGAATATTTTTCTATGATCTTTAGAAGGTTTAGGTGAATTTTATCCTGACCAGAACCTCAGTTAATTAAGTGGGTCTAAAATTAGGGTTTCGGATGTCTACTAATTCTTGAAATGCATGAAAACCATTTCTGTCTGAACGAACCCTCTTATTAGACTTTAGTGTTCATATGACCTTTAATTGACCCCTAGGAAAACCCATGGTTGCTCAACATTTAGGATATGATGTTAAAACTGTAAATTTACCCCTATTTTATTATTTATCTTTTAGAAAGGATATGTAATGAATTACGGCTCTTCAACAATTATGTAGGAGCATTTGTCTGTTGATTATGACTAATTAAAGTTAGATATGGCAAATGATGACGTTATCATCATATAGTGACGAATGTATCGGTCACTGTAGATATATAATTATGTTGGTAAACATAATCTTTTGCCTTAAGCTTTGTACATACTTTTACTAAGGCTATAGTGACACTTATTTATGTCACTGTATATGTTATTAAAGTTAATGTTATATGTTAGTATATTTAGTCTAGTGTATATTAATAGTTATTTTTGTACCTATACGTAGGTATTATTTAGAATAATTGTACATAACTAACATAAAGTAATTATACTCAGTTTTTTATGCCTATTTAGTTGTAAATTTGTTTAAGGTACTGTAGTGACCATTAATTGATTCTTTTGTACATAATTAACCAATTCATTCATTAATTGAGTCATTGATTCATGTTGTAAATAAAATTGATATTTTTAGAATGAAAGAACATTTTTAGAATAAAAGAACATTTTTGGAACATAGAAAGTGATGTATATCAATAACTGCCTCTCAGTGAATGACCTAGAATAAACCAGTAAAAATTATGTAAATGAATAAACTAACTTGACATCTGTTTGCATCGTGACAACTATACTACGACAACGACAACATTAAAACACTATTTTTATTGCAACACGATTGTTGACTCATCAAGCCTACCCAACTAAAGTGCAAGTTGACTCCTCCCACCCTAACTCAGGAAGAAAAAGAAATAGAAAATAATTCAAAAGGCAAAAATCCCCTTCCCTTCCCTCAAGCCTTAAACTCCACCAGCAATAGAAACAAGAAGACTATGCCTACAAATCAAGAACTAATGGAATTATTTGGGAAGGTAGAGATTAATATCCCTCTCCTAAATGCAATCAAATATATCCCTACCTACTCCAAATTTTTTAAAGATCTTTATACCATAAAAAGGCATACTAAAAATCTAGGTAGGGTAACTCTTTTTGAGACAATAAGCTCTGCGATCCAAAGCAAGCTGCCTCCCAAAAAGAAAGATCCAAGTGCCCCCTTCATTCCTATAGTCATTAATGACACCAATTTTGATCGTGATTATTGTTCGCTCTGAAACAGGTTTTAAAATCATCGCATTGCAGTATAGATTGAATCAGCGTGAAAAACATATAATATTTATACTCGAAAGAATCCGAGGTCATTCGCTGGGAGCAAGTGGCAATTCAATCTCAAAATCACAATTCTAGGTAAAAGATATGAGTGATTGCAATCACTATTGATTCAAAATGATATAGTAAAGATTTCCAGTAGTAACGTGCAAAAAGAAGAAAGGGTAAAATGGTAATTTGAATCACCAAATTACCCTATAATGTTAAGCTTTGCAAGCAACTCAAAGTAATATAATCATATAAGTCAAGCAAATCTCAATTTAACCAACAGAACCAAGGTATCAACAGATATCATACGACAAAATAGGCACTCAGATGCCTTAACCGATGCTAGTAAGATAGAAGCAAAGGCCTCTTCCTCTTCAAGCTTGTAAAGGCCTCTTCCTCTTCAAGCTTGTAGGCTTCTTTCTTCTTCTCTTCTTCTACTTTCTTAAGCTCCAAAGAAGGCATAGCACAGGGCTCAGCACGCTAGCAAAGACAAAGGCCTCTCTCAGATCTCGCAAGTGTTGAGAGGAGGGCGGCAGAGCAAAGCCCCCCCCCCTCTCCTCTCTTTTTTCTCTTCTTCCTCTCTCAGAACCAGCAAACCAAACCAGACCTGGGTATCCAGGTAAACGAACCGAGGCCAGACCCGCGAGGCATGAGCACGAAGGAGGGAGTGCGTATGCACGTGCGTGCGGGGACCTCACCCCCTGTGCATGCTAAGGCAACAAGGCAGAGGCACTTTTTCACTTTATGCATTGCACGGGCTTTAGGAATTGCCAATGTGGGACTAAAGATGCCCACTTCTTCCACGTGTACTCTTCAGCAGTTATGGCTTGCAATTAGCATCGAAGGGATGGCTGATGGCTCCAATTGGCTGCCTGGAGATGAACCTGGGAGTCTTCCACATCACTTGGGCATGGAAGCAAGGAAGAACTCAGCTGGAGGGTAGCAACCGAAGGCGGAGAAGACTGTGCGGCGACGGAGCTCTGATGAAGATACCTGAGATAGAAATATGGGCTATAAGCCCTAGTTAAAGCGCTCAAGAGGATCATCGAGGATCGGCGAGTGCATCAGTGGCGTCGGTTTGGTGTGCATGTGTGTGAATGTGCGTGGCGAGGTCGAAGAAGGTGCGTAGAGGTGGGTGTGCTCGGGGAGGCGAATGCGTGGGCAATAGCCCTAATTAGGTTAGGGCTTTTGCTTCTAGAGTCGCGTCGGAGGTTTTGAAGGTGGTAGTGTGGAGTTTGATGTGGTGTGGCAATGGCGCAGGTTCACCGGAGTTCCACTAGCCGTGAAGAAGATGAAGTGCAAGGGGAGTGGTTGGTGGTCGTGCGTGTGTCGTAAGTGCAGGAAAAAGAAATAGAGAAAGAGAGAAAGAGATAGAAGGACTTAGCTAGGTGGGAGAGAGGCGGAGGCAGCCGGTATTGGTTGACCGGCACCGGAGAAGATGGAAAGAGCGGTGGAGCGGCGATGGTGATGTAGGCAGAGGCATGTCCTCCCTTTGGTCGGGGAGGATGGCGACGAAGAGGAGAATCGAGAGGGCCGACCAATTTGGTTGTTGGATGGTTGGAGGAAGGGGATCGAAGGAGGTCGCCGGAGCAGCAATTGTTGGTGGTCGGATGAAGTGATTTAGGGGTTGTTGACTCACCAAGACTTGCTGAGAAGCACGGTGAGGCATTGGGCATGCTTAAATAGGCCATAGGAGGCCTTTCCAAGCTTGGAAAGAAGCTTCCAAGCTCGAAAGGTCCTCGCGAAATAGGATACCCAAACCTTTGAAAGGTTTACATGACCTTTTGGGAATGAATTGGAGCTCAAGACAAGTCTCATGTAGAAGGGAATTCCACATAAAATCTCCAGTTAAATTTTGGGAAGGTTTGATTGAGAATCGAGCTAGAAATCTCTGCTCGAATCTCGCCAGAGCTCGATGTGTTCACACCAATGGCGGCAGGGATCAGCTTGTAAAGATGATGACAAAAGTTAGGGACCCAAATGCATATTTTTTGAAAGTTAGGGGCACGAGTGTGAGACAAAATAGCCAGACAGGACCAAAATTCAAACTTAGTCAATATGACCTCAAATTGGACCCAAATTTTGGTACAAACCTAATTTAGACCTAAGGAATCCAATGGTGAGTTAGATTTAGGTTTTGATCATGTTTGACTGGAGATATTACACTATTACCCAAATTAGGGCAAAAGTCTGTCTGTAGCTCTATTTTAGGTCAAGACGGGTTCTGATGGTCAAATCAAGCATACCAAATCCTAGAGAATATTTTTCTATGAATTTTAGAAGGTTTAGGTAAATTTTATCCTAACCAGAACATTGGTAGATTAAACGGGTCTATTTTTAGGGTTTCAGATGTCCATTAATTCCTACAATGCATGAAAACCCTTCTCTGTCTGTTCTAACCCACTTATTAGACTCTTAAGACCATTTGTCCTTTGTTCAACCCTTGAGTAAACCTGTGATTGTACTACAATTGAGATATGATGGTAAAATTGTAGTTTTATCCCTATTTCTTATCTTTCTCTCAGGATGATTATGCAATAAATTATCCAATGTAGGAGCATTTAATGACTTAATCAGACCAAATTGAGCTAGTTATGGCTCATGATGGTGTTCCCACCAGTGACTTACTTGATTTAGGTGCCTTTATTAATTTTATCTCCATTATTTTATTTGAGAAATTTAAAATCGATGAATTGAAACCTGTTGAGGTAACTTTGCAATTAGCAGATCGATCTACAATTAAACTTAGGGGGATTGTTGAGGATGTAATTGTCAAGGTCCAGAACTATTTATTTCCCATTGATTTTCTAGTCCTAGACATTGAGGTACCTGAAACCCTACACAATGCTGTTATCATCCTTGGATGACCTTTTCTGGCCACTGCAAAAGCCAATATTAACTGTCATTCAAGAAAAATGGACATTACTTGCGATAGCTAAACAATTACCTTAGATATTTTTAAAGCTTCTAAGAGATTCCATGATCAAGATTTCTTTGAGGACTCAAATTCTCAAATAGAAGAATTGGTGGAGGAATCAATGCTTATTGAATCTTGTTATGCTTTGACCATTATCGAACAAGATTTCTTCAATAATTTAGAGTTTGAAATGGAACAAGTGGTCGAAGATGAAACAATTACCTCACACTTGGGAACTTACCATAACTCTACCCCTCTTCCTAAATCACCACATTGCCTGATCCTGCCTTTCCCTCCCAACCTAACCTCATCACCCACGTTCACTCCCGACTACTTTAACTTCCACTTCACCTTGGACCTTACATCTTATCCACCCGAGCTTGGCCGGCACTCAGAGTTAAAACCATGGCCAAACTCGAATCATGTTTCCATGCACCCATATCATACCCGTTCCCTCATTTCCACCTCTCATCTTTTGGGGACCAAGAGGAACACTCGCTTGTAAAGGGCATCCACATTTCAAACTACCTCTATGACATTTCTACAGCCCCACTAAACACTTCGCCCAGCTTAAAAGGCAAAAAAGATTACCCTAGTTAGGAGGTAACCCAAAATCTTTTTCCCACTTTCCTTTTTATTTTTTCTTTATAGGTTTAGCCAATCCTAATTTTGACCTTTTCTCACTCAGCTGATATCTTTCTCCTTCCTTATGCATAAGAATATTGCATATCTTAAGCATGGGGGGGGGAAGGTTTAATTTTTAATAGTCATTTCAGGATTTTCAAAACCTAAAAACATAAAAATTTTGTAGTCATTTTTGTATGCATTTTCAAAAACCCAATAAAAATTATATATTCAAAAAAGTTTTTGAGGATTTTCAAAACTCGAGACTAAGGTTGTGACTTTATTTCAAAAAAGTACATGTGGGATTTAATCTTAAACAAACTTAAGAACGAATCCAAGGATCCATTTGTTAGACTTTTTAGGTATAAACATCTAGATTCAATCAATATATCTTCCGAAGAAATCCTTCTAAACCCTTGAAGAAACCAATTGTCCTGATTCTATCTAGCGATTTGTATAGTACTTGACTTTGTTCTTGGTCCAAAATTTTGGATTTCTTTTGAAATTCAAGTGTCAAAATTTCATACACAAGCCAACAAAATACTAAAATCCCAAAAACACATAAATGAATAATTCCCCTTGTTTAATTAACTTAAGATGAAACTTGAAATAGTTTTGATTGGATGAGTCCCTACCACAGAGGAGAAAACTCTCCTTTTAGGAAGTGATGCCAACATGTTACTCCCTCGGTGCTTGCTCCATATCCATATTCCATATCTATATATGGAGTGTATAAGCATATCTTACTATTTAGGTGTCTCGAATGGTACTATCTCGAAGTATCAAAGTGAGAGCCTAGATTTACTAGGAGTTCCTCTCATGGTGCCACGAGGTGTCAGGGTGTAGGGCTCCCGAAGGTGTCTTGGATGGTGCTAACATAGCATCGAAGTAAGGGCCTCCTTGAGGAACAATAATGGGAATGATGAATCAGACACAATTCTGTTAAGGCCAATCTGAGGCTAAGCATGGGAGAAAACAACAAAAACATCCTTCATCAAAAAAAAAAAAAGAGTTGGCCAATAACAAAGCACCGACACTTGAATTTTCATTATAACGTAAATTCTGGATTGATTTCTCAAGACAAGAAGGTTCTAACTGTGAAAATGGTTGATAGGATAGTTGGAATCAGGAGGAAATTAGTTGAATTCTTAGGAAGATACACAAATCCTGATTATGCTAACTCTTGGATCTGAGGATAAAATCTCATTGTTTTATCTCAAACAAATCTCGTACCTTCCTTATTTTTCTATCAACCAAGGTCCCATAAAAAATTTCTCCTCAAGAAACCAAAAACAAGTAGTTTTCCTAATATTATTTTGTGAAACAATTTTGCTAAGGGACTAGTAAAAATCTAAGCACGGCAGTGTAATAAACACAAGTTTATCATCATTCTTAGGCTAAAATCATACTTAGTTCCTAGGATTTCTGCATTTGCACTATGGTATTAGGCTACATTTAGCCATTTACATGCATTTAGGTTTTAGGCATGCATTATTAGTTTTCTCATCATTTTATGCATTAGAACATCTCATTTGTTTTGTCAGAAATGAGGACACAATGGAAATCAACTAAACCCTAACAATGTGAAAAGCAAAAGGACAAGAAGACGATAAAAGTCTCAGCCAGCTAGATCCCAACTCATCCCAGCTAAATCCAACTCAACTCCAGCTCCCTCCAGCTCATGGCAACTCAATTCCATGGAGCTTAGCTACTAGTCTTGGACTAGCTAGCTAAGCTAGTTGAAGAGTCATCAATCAGAAATAGTCCAGCTTACCTCAGCTCCAAACAAGCTGAAGTCAACTCATTTCAACTAAACCCTACTTAGCTTAGCTACTAGTAAAGAACTACCTAGCTAAGCTAGCTACTAAGTTCATAGGAAACTCTTCATCAACTTTTCTCATCTCCATGAAGGTGCATTCCAACTTAAGTTAGCTCCCCCTACCTAATCCTAGCTCCTACTAGCTACTAACTAACCTTAGCTAGCTAAGCTAGCTCCAAAGTCCACCTCCTACTCTCCTCCACCTAGCTCCCTACTCTACTCACCTCCACCAAAAAGTGGTGCCACCTTTTTCCCTCCAAAAATCACATAACTACCACCCAAAGGCACCTCTTCATTTCCCTCCCATTTTTCCCTCCAAAAACATCAATTCACCCCTTCATTTCCCTCCAAAAACATACACCCATTCATTTCCCTCCAAAAATACCATAACCACCACCCTCCTACACTTCTATAAAATACCCCCATAAACACAACCTTAGAACAATTCTTGATTGCACAATTTCTTCTACTTAAATCACCATTAAAGGCCAGGAAAGAAGGAGTTTGGACGTGTACATTACAAGGGTCCCCTACCTTGCCCTTGTAGTCTCTACACTCCATTCTTCTCTTTCCTTATGCCCAAGTCAAGGAGCATCAACTTGGAGGGTGGCTAGGAAAGGACGATAAAAGTAGTGGACGTCCATTTTAGGAGGAGGTAGGACAAGCACTTCGAGTAAGGAGGAATCCTCTTCAAGTTCTGGAGCAGCCGCACTTGGAGCAAGGATTCTCTTCTTTAATTGGGAGATTTTCTACTTCTTTGTATTCTTTGCCTTTATTTTTGTAGAAGCATCCCTCTACTTGGGGATTAGTTGCATGAGATTCCTCCACATATATAATTGAGTTCCCCAAGTAGTTGTAGACATCTTTGCTTAATCAATCAAGTGCCTTTGATTATTTAGTATGCTTTAACTTCAAGCTTTAAGTTATTTGATTTTTGTGCACCCACTCCACCTTTCTAATTACTCTAGGTGCACTTGCCTAGGGTAAGCTTAGAAAGGTAGGACTCTCTTTACTTAGGCGTACTTCACATTTTGTTGCCCAAGTTTTTGAAAACCCTAAAAATTACAAAATCCTAAAAAGACAACAAAGGAAGATTTAAAAGTGTGAAAGAGAATATAACTTTGATAACCAACAATTGCCTCCTTGGATGACCCTAGATATTCACCCTATCTAGGTTTTATAAATTTAAAAGTTGATCAAATTTTCGTGTTACAACAACATTAAAAACTTGTTTTAACAAATCACACATTTTTCGTATCACTTTATAGTTTAATGGGATCACAATATATCCAAACTAGTTGGATATAGAAGCAAGAATAAGTTTCATTGGTGAAAATGATATGAAAGTGTATTTTTTCCTAAGTGGAAATTCTTAAGAAGTATTCATCTTGTGGAATATTAACTTTCACAAAGATCCATACTTGCAATGGGAATTAGACAAAAAGAAATAAGGATTCTTGTAAGGTTACTAGAATCTACTCAAGATCCCAAATCAAATCTAAAGGACATCAATTCCAGCAAATATGCTATACTACTTGAAAAGGTTTCAAGCTAATAAAACCCAATCATGATCTAAATAGGTACCTAGAATTGGATAATTCATAAAGCATTATGGATGTATTCAATGATACCAAGATCCATAAGAAACAATAAGAGAATAGTACTATATGAAGACAACTGCTGTGCTCATAAGATAAGACAGCAATATCTAAATTATAAAAAATCAAAGTTTAACCTGAAAATTGTTTCCAAGATAAACTTGATTTCTAGAACATGAGATGTTTAGTTGATTTTCATATGATGAAAGTCAATACACGTGCTTTCTGATGTCTCCTTATGAAGATGTCAACTCAAAGGGTTGAGAGAGAAAACATGATGCGTGTGTGTGATGCACACATACCAAGCACAGTTCCAAATAGAAGTGTCTAAGAAAGTGGGATAATAATTTTTTATCAATCCATAAGATACTCTGGCTAAAAAAGTTAAGTTGTCCATAACATTCCTTGCAAAGGAATGAAATAATGAGAAGGTGATCTCAAAGAGTTAAGATACACTGATTTAGTGGATCTCAATGAGTTGAGATGTGACATCTACGGTCTAAAGTGGATAGTCCACATAAAATTCACTTGTATTTTAGTATGGTATAGTATTTGCGTTGGAAGCATATGCAACACCATACGTTAGCTAAAGTGAATGTGTTGAGCTTATAATCTGCCACATGGATGGTGTGGATACGTAAGGCCTTTGGAAGGACTTAATGTAGTTTCCTTTGCTAAAACTCTTATTGTTGTGATGACAACAAGAACAATGCTCCTGTTGAGATATGGTTTTCTTAGAACAAAAGTTTGTCTGTAAGAGAGAAAATTCTTCATCATAACATTGATGCCACATATGACAAAGTAGTTATCATATGCAAGGCTTCAGCATATGTCTTGACACTTAAGTTGATTGAGGATTTATGGTAAAGCTCTTGAGTGTCAACTTAGCATCATGGGTCAAAGAGGCAATTCAAGATTAGCTCTCAGGGCCAGTGGGAGTTTGTTGGAGTTTTGTGCCCTGAGAGAACCAACTTGAGTCAAATCACTTGACCGATGATTTGGATCTGAGTGTCAGATCATGTGAACACACTAATACGGTTTGATGGATCCCTTGGTACAATTAGGGGAATGTACTATGCCATGTTGGATATATCAATGATAGGTATCGAAGAATTCAAATGGTTTAAGTCAAGGATTTTAATAAGTCATCAAGAGTCATCATGATATAGAACTATTATCTCTACTATGAGAACAGTGGCAATCTTCTCTAGAGATTATTGCTTGACTAATGATACTTTCATATTTATTTGCATTAATTAATGCCTAACTAATGTTAGTCTGAAGGTAATTTGGGTTAGAATGCATTTATATAGATTAGATTAGTCATAAGTTTAGAGTTCTTATATAATTCTACCCTCAGCTATATTTGGTGCCTTGATAGGTTTGAAACTGATTGGAGCTTAACAGAGAGGAGAAATTGTTTTGAGCTCAAATGTATGAAGAGGCTGAACTATTTTCTAAACCCACACCCAATCTGACCTTAGCCTTAACCTATTTAAAAACTCAATTTCCTACACCTAATCCTAGCTAAACTTAATGTGGCTAACCTAAGTATATTATTTTTTGATATTTGTTGGACAGCCACATATTGAAATCCCCATGCAAAACATATATACATACATACTCACTACCCAACGACCTAAATCGCCCACCAAATCAATCCCAAACCAACCTATTAACCCTACCTAATCTATTAAACCTTCCCATGCAAACCAAAGTGCAAACCCACGTCACCTATCCTACGTAACTCCACCAAAATCCCAAAACCCATGCAAACGTAACCCATGCCACAACAACTCACGTCGACCACCTGAAACCCATGCAAAATCCCAACATTCTCACAACACCTACGTATCCCACACACCCCGTTATCCCATCCAACACCCACCGCCAAATCCCATTTAACAAATCCCCTGAACATCCACATCCCCATGCAACAAAATTATCCTACGTACTCCCCTCTCCAAGCCTTCCACGTAACCTCACCTCTCAATCTATCCTACCCACCGAACATGCAATACCCTTCCAAAATCCCCACAACAACCCACGCCCACCGACTTTCCCATGCACTATCCACCGAAAATCCAACATCCACCCAATCCCACCGAACTCCCTCCCAACCACAATATCCATGCAACAAAAAAACCATCTACCCGACCTCTTATAAAAACCCATGCATTCACATGCGGTGGCTATTTATTCTCTCCTATTTTATTATCTCTCCCATGATTTAATATGGCTGGATAGTCTCTCCCTCTCTCTACTTCAAGAAGTCCTCCCGGATGCGCCTTCGCATCCGATTCCATGCCCTTCTCTGTCCTCAAGGCTTCATCATCGAGGCCGTTGTTTTATTTTTGATCTAGATATATCATTCTTGTTCTAATTAATTAGTATTGTAGTTATAACTTTAATCTAGTTATTTTTAGTTGATCTCTACTTGTTCTAGATGACATTATTCTTTCAATAAAAATTCTATTATTCTTTATTCAACTTGCTTTCAAGTTATTTGTTTACTTCTAGTTCTTACTCTAATTCTAATTGCTATATTTAGTACCTGCATGCTATTTCTACATTTCTAGTTGGTAGCGATTTCGCATATAGATCATTCTATCTATTTCTTAGATCATAGGAAAGTGAACTAGTCCAGTAGCCTCCCTACAAATAACTCGGACTCCCATATTTTTATTCGAAAAATCTTAGGAGTTCAATCCAATTTACAAATTTCAAAAGCTTATGTGAGCATTTACTACGACGAAAAGCAATTTCTCGCAATCACATCCACACGTAGAACAACTAATGTCTTAATGTACATCCTTTGCATGGGAATAGAGATTTGTGATTGTCATCCAAGTTAAGTCAAAGAGTTGACTCAATGGGATGGAAATGTGTAAGTCTTCTTATTACTGTCACGAATAAGGCATATCCTTTAACTTAAGACGGATGTGTCTCTATGTTTGAACATGCACATTTGGTGGACCTATAGTTGATGCACCCACCTTAATGTTGAAACTGAAAAGCTAATGTGCATATGAAATTACAAGAGACACATGATCTCTCGAAAGGATCACACAAATTAGCTGTAGTAGATCCACATAGCAGATCGAGAGACTTGGGCTCACTACACATAAATTGGGATGTACGAAATTCCATTGATCACGAAAATACGCGGTTTGTAAAATACGTCATTGTAACGTGCAAAACCGATCAACTCTTAAATTTATAAACCAAGATAGTGGGGTATCTAAGGTCGTCCAAGGAGGAAAGTTTGCAAATCAGGTCTCTTACTTGGAAATAGAAATCACCTTTCTTTTTGGTCTTTTCAACTATATCATTTTTTTAGGGTTTTGAAATAACGAGGGAAAACACGAGTTGTTGGCGAGAAAGTAAATAACAACTACGATCACTAAGCTAACACCTAAGTGACAAATAATTCCTCTCCCTAAGCTCACTCTAGGTACATGGAGGCCTAGAGTAATTAGGGAGAGGGAGTTAAGAGTGCTAGAATCACAGTAATTAAAATGCAACTAAAAAGAAATTTCAAAGAAGGCAACTAGATTAATAAGTGTTTTACAGAAAAAACCTAGTAGATGAATGCTTCTGCTACTAGATAATTGCAATAAATAAAATAAAACACAAGTCCTCCTGAATTGTTGGTGAAGAGGGGAAGCTCCTTGCTCCAAGCTTAGGGGCTCATAGGCTTGAAAAGGGCTCCTCCTTCTCCTTCCTTGAGATGCTCCTCCAAGGTGGAAGCTACCACCTTCAATGCTCTCCTTCAAGGGTGGGCGTGCACCACCCTTGCTCCTCCTTGCCTGACCGTCCTCCTAGTGGTGGAGTGCTCCTCCTCCTTGGCGTGGCACAAGGGAGAAGAAATGGGGAGAAGAAGGCACCAAGGGGGTGGGTGATGTGCCCCCTTAATCTTCTTCTCTACTCCTTCTTCTTGGCCATAGATATGAGGTGGGTATAAGGTAGATTTTACTAAATGGAGAATGGGAATTATGTAGTGGTAGGGTAGGGTATTTATAGGATGGGAAGGCGAGTGGTTATGGTGTTTTTTTGGAGGGAAATGAAGGGGTGCTTGGATACTTTTAGAGGGAAATGAAGAGGTGCCTTGGTTTTCCCTCCAAAAATACCTTCTAGAAGGCATTGATTTTGGAGGGACAAGATGGAGGGTGGAGATGGGTTTTGATGGTGGATGTAGGGTGGTGATGGAAGGGATAGTTGGCACCAAAATAAAGTAGGAGTAGGTGGTCTTTTTGCTGGAGCTTAGGTAGTAGGGTAGTAGGTTTTGGTGCCATGGAGGTGGACTAGCTAAGTTAAGCAACTTAGCTAGTAGGGAGTAGAGTTGGAGGCATTTGGAGCTAGGGTTTTCAAGGAGAAGAGCTGGAGGTAGTCATCTTAAGCAGCACTGGAGCTAGTGGCTGCTGAAGAGAGCTGCAAGGAGCTATCTTAGTTGGCTTAGCTTGCTAGTTCTTTGCTAGCTACTAAGTCAAGCTAAGGCAAGCTGGTTTCTGCTGAAAGGAGCTGAGGTGAGCTGGGTCTAATGCTCCCGGGGAGGATCAAGCTGGGTGAGGCAGCTAAGGTAGCTTAGCTCAACTAAATTGAGCTAAGCTGAGTCCCCAGGAGCTAGACTTGAGCTTCCTAAGCTGGAATGAAGTCATCTCCAACTGGTCAGAGTTGAGTGGAGCTGGATGTAGCTGGACCTGAGCTGGGGTGAACTCCAGTCAACTTAGCTGAGCTAGCTAGAGCTCCCTGTGGACTAATGGGAGCTGAGATGAGCTAGACTCAGCTAAGTTGAGCTAACCTGAGCTAGGGTAAGCTAAGATAAGCTCTCTTGAGCTGCAGTTTAGCTGAGATGAGATGAATGAAGCTAAGATGACCTAACCCTAGTTCAAGTGAGATGGAATCTAGCTATGGTGAGCTGGATCAAGCTGAGTTCCAGTTAGTCTGAGCTTCTTCTTCACCAGTTGCCTTCCTGAGTGCTAGGGTTTTGGAGTTCTGACAATCTGTATATCCCTAACACTTAGAAAAACACATTAAAAAGACAATAAAAAGTGCAATGCATGCCTAACCTAATTGATGCCTAAATGCTGCCCAAAAACCCGTTTGCGGAGCAAAATCCTAAGAGCTAAGTTTGTTTTAATGCATAAAAATGACGATAAACTGACATTTATCACACATACATGGTTGTACGAGTTCTAATCAGAACCATACATGAAATGGAAGGCATTCCTTTGGGAAAGGTTCTGGTCTTCATTCTCGTCTAATTGATATAAGGAGAATGTGAAAAAAAGTCTAATCCATAATAGAATGGACAATGAATATGATATTTAATCCTACAAGTTACATGTGTCTTTCAATGTGAAGGATTCACAGGTACTTGGAATACCTAAGGGTGACATAGCACCTTAATTTCATTAATCTTGAAATCTTCATTATTGGCATAATGAAACCAATAATGATTTTAGTGGGTTTCTACTTGTAGGATTGATTGATGTGATTTGAGTTAAATTGCATTTAATTTGTTGATTGATTGCACCTAATTTGATTATGTACAAACTCTTAGGGTTGAATTGTAATTAATTAATGTTAGATACTAGATCTAAACATCCCATAAGTTATTATGGGTCAATCCTATAAGAATCAAGTGGGATTAGATCCCAACCCTTGGATAAAGATCCTAGGGTTTCCACCATATTAGGATTAGATTTGGAATCCTAGAAATATCTCCCTAAACCTATTTGGAACCCGAATTGATCCCAATTAACCTTTAATTCACGAGAAAGAAACCCACAATCGTTGCAGCACCAAAGGGGAGGATGGCCTTCTCTGGTTAGATGTCCAGCTCTAAGGGAAGAAGACCAACCCCATAGTAGTCAAATGGCTGATCAAGCAACTAGAAGATCGACTACTAAAGGGGGAAGGCTTTTGGTGGCATGCAATCTTTGGTACGCGAACCACCAACACGTTTGTTGGAAGACCAACTACTATAGGGTCAACGATTGAAGCTTCCTGGGGGTGTGTTGGTCATTCAAGCCAGACAACCAATGCATTCATTGGTCATCTGGATACTATATGGTCATGACTTAACGACCCTCTTGGTGGTTCTCTACTCATGCAAAGTCCATTCCTAGTCGATCGTCGCCTTGAGGATCACGAAGGAAGTTGTGGAACACAAAGGGTTCGTGTTGCACGCGATGAAGATTAAGTGTTCTCGACTCAAAGGGCTTCATCCGCCTACTAAGAAGAAGGGAGACCTTCTAGTCAGGACTTATTTGAGAAAGCACAACACATGGGGTGCCGTACTATGACACCCACAGGTATACCTCGTTGCTCGTGGGGATCCCAGAACAAGGAGATACTAGATCTTCCCATGTGTTTTTTTTTAGGTGTTTTTTGTTTCTTGATTGATTCGATTTTGGGCATTTACCGAGTTTATCGAATTGAGAAAAATTTTAAATTCCTATGTTTTACACTTCAGCGATTCCATGAGAAATCGAGGATCGAATTGTTCAACTCCCCACCCCTTCGATTGTCGAACAAGCTCTCGTTGATTCCCCAACACCTATCCCAAGTTAGATTGGTAATAGCTTACCACTCCTACTACATGATAGATATCTAGTTATGTACATAGCATAGCATACATCAGACTTGCCACTATTGAAGCATATGGACATTCACCCATGAGTTTCTTCTCAATTGTTTGGGGAGGCATTCCCTTCAATAAGGAAATCCCATGTCTAATGAGGAGAAAACCCTTCTTAGAGTTATCCATGTGGAATCTCTCCATGGCCTTGATAATGTATCCTTGTTGTGGTAATCCCAATATCTTCTCTCTATTTTTGAACAATTTCAGATCCAGGATATAAGAGGCTTCTTTAAGATTCTTCATCTCAAAGTTTTGGCACAACCAGAGCTTAACACAAGATAGCATCTCTACATCATTCCCGATGAGTACGATGTCATCCATGTATAGAACCAGAAAGGTGATGGCACTACTACTGGACTTCTTATAGACACATGGTTCATCCGAATTCTGATGAAATCCATAACCCTTTATGGTCTCATCAAAACAGATGTTCTAGGTATAAGAAACCTGCTTGAGTCCATAAATGGATCTCTTTAGCTTACACACCTTTCCTTTCCCTCCATCTACTTGGAGACCCTTAGGTTGCTCCATGTAGATGTCCTCCTCGAGGAAACCATTGAGGAAAGTTGTTTTAACATCCATATGCCAAGTGTCATAGTCATAGTATGCGGCTATGGCTAGCAATATTCGAATGGATTTAAACATGGTGACAGTTTCCTCATAGTCAACCCCTTCCTTCTAAGTGTAGCCCTTAGCCACAAGCTGTGCTTTGAAGGTCTCTACCTTCCCATCTAGTCCTCTCTTTCTCTTGTAGATCCATTTTCATCTAATGAGTTTTACCCCGTCAAGAGGGTCTACGAGGGTCCATACATCATTCTTATGCGTGGAGTCTATCTCAAACTGCATTGCTAGCTTTCACCTGTCCATATCATGCTCCTTCATTATGTGACAAGATCAATCTCAGACTCCTCTGAGATGTGGAAACCATATCTTTCAGGCAGATGCACTGTCCTAGAACTCCTTCTAGGAAAAATGGGAGCATCATTATGTTATGATTGATCTCTTTCTTCTGGGTCAAAGTTTCATTAGTCTCTGAATGGATCAAAACACATTTAAAAAGATGTGATTTTTATGTCATTGCAACATGTAATGAAAGTTTAACTTTTAAATATTTTTACCGACTTATGTAGTGACAAATCGAGTCAATTCATGAGGAGGCAAGGTGTTGATTTGAAAATCCAATGTTTAATACCTTGTTTCATTTTGATATTTTAGTTTTATGATTTTTTTTGTCTTTTTTGATAAAGAGAAAATAAAATGCAAATCATTTTTTTTGTCACAAGGGATAATATCAACTATTTTCAACCAACTAATGAAGTTAAAGAATATGAAGATGGCTTGGCAATCGAACTCACAAGCACCACAGTGGGTGGCTTGTAATCAACTACCAAGCAAATTCACATGACCAACAAAATCAAAAATGAAACAGAAATGTAACTTTCATTACCATAATATTCCAAGTTCAACAAAAAGATGCTTACAAAAGCAAAAGACTACTACAAAAACATATGCAAGAAATAAAAGAGAAGAAAGCTTATGAAAGGAAATGCTTGGATGATGGTATAGATGATGATGGTCCTTCTCTCCACCTCGGTGTAGAAGTGAGCTTCCTCCAAGAGGGTGACGTGCTCCTCCCTACTCCTCCTTGGTGTGGATGAAGAACTCCAGCCCAATTTCCTCAAAGATGATGGTGTAGGATGAGGGTGGTGGAATGAAATGGCGGTGGATTGGCAATTGAAGGGTGGTGGAGTCACTCCCTCTCAATACCTAAAATTTGGACTTAGGTAGTCCTTAGGCCCTCCCTTTCTCCGTTAGTGCTGAAGAGATGGGATTGCCAAAGATGGTTTGGAATGGTGGAATGGATGGCCTTATATAGAGGTGGAGAGGGCTAAAAAGGGAAGGAGGGAGGGATGTGCCAACAATTATGGTTATTGGTAAATGTGTTGAAATTAATGATGATGTCTTGGAATTGGGTTGGGTGGCTAATAATTGGTGGAGGGATCTAGGTGTGGTGAAATGTGCATCCATAATGAGAGTGGCTTTGTTAGAATTGCAGGAAGGGACTTAAATATGCCATGGGGGATGTGCAAAGGTGGCTTTAGGTGGAGTGGAGCTGTTAATAAATGAAGTGGAGGAGCTCATTTATTCCTGATGTAGAATAGTTTACTTTTTCTTTGTTGATCTGGAGCCTGGGGTTTATGAAACTCCTAAGTTCAAATCTCTAGCTTAATTTCTTTAATTCTTCCTTTATTCCTCTCTCTTTTTCTCAACCTTCAACCATGTGGTCACAAAATATCATTAATCAATGCAGATCACAAAAATTATGCAAAATTGGATGCATGCCTATCTAAAATGCAAAGCGTGCTAAACGAATGTTATATGATCATGCTTTTAACCTAATTGGATTAGAAACATAGCTAAGTATATTCATGGGCAATAGAAAATGTGGTTTGATCACCACCCCATGCCTATCTTTTGCTGGTCCCTAGTAAAACTTTCCTTGAACGAAAACTCTTTTTTGTTTGAGGGGAATTTTCGTAGGATTTTGAGTTGCTTTCATAAGTCAAAGGGTACAGACTTCTCCCAAGGATCGACTCTTTGATTCTTAGCTTAAATTTACAATGTCTCGGTATCTACCCAAAGTGGAGCATCTAACCCTTATGGATTTCAATTGAACCAGATCTGGACTCCCAACAAGGCTTTCCTTGGCCTACTCCTCATACCCCAGTTTGTCTAGCCTTAGGATTTTGGGTGCCAGTGAGAAGTACAAAATGGTTTCACCAGCTTGCGATTAAATTTTTGTGATGTCAGCGGAGTGTTTTTATTTTCTTTTCTTTTTTGATTTCTCTCTAGGTTTAACCTTTGATTGTCTATCAACATGGTCTGTATCGGGCTCCTCGTTCCCATCACCGATCCTCGAAGGGCCCCTAGCAATCGATGCTTAGGGACAACACCACCCATGGCAGCCCATAGAATCCTGGCAATCGACACTTCAGGTTAGCACCGCCCATGGCATTCTAAAGTGAATTCGAGCTCTAGCAATCGACATTTCGAGATAATGATGCCCATAGCACTCAAACTGTACAACGCAATTACATGTCCCTTAGGATATTTAGATATCCTAAGAAACAAGTGCCAAAGTGGTGACGTGTTATCTTACATCATAGAAGGGAAATTACATTTCCACTCCTCAACGATGAAAACTCATCCAATCAAGTTGTGTTTTTGAGCCTCTCCTAAGTCACAACCTAAAGATTGAATGGTGAAATGGAAGTTTTTGTGATTTTTTATTTTATTGAGCTTGCTGGTGTACCAAGTGTGTGAAAAATGTTGACACTCTAATCTCTAGACTATCCAAATTAGGGGGATAAAGATCAAGTCAAGTACTGACAATGTTGATCATCCATTTCTAAAGCTAGTCGGTCATTGTAAAGGCTCGGAAATCGACTCCAATTTAAGTGATACCTAGACAATTAAGATCGTTTCGATTCTAATGAATCTAAACCCAGAATTATTAAGCCTTGCCCCGAAATATTAATCCCTTAGCACCGAAAATTCGTCATCCTTAACAACCCATGCCTTGTTACTTATTTCCCTTAGAAAAAAATTTTGTTTAACTATGCAAGTTTTTTTATTTTTCTAAGATGTATTAGTGAATGCATGATGCACAAGTTTTCCATAGACATAGCAAAATGATGAATCAGATAGCTACTAACCCCACCCCATGCCTAAGATTTGCAATGTTCTCATTGCATAAAGTATGGAGAAATAGCACGTGACTAAGAAAGTCAAAGCACAGAAGGATCTCAGGACCTGTGATGTAGAATGAGATGCAAAAATATGAGGACAAATCCATCAAAATTGAGTTGAGTTGCCTCCCAACAAGCACTACGTTTAACGCCTTTAACTAGGCGTAATGTAAACAATCAGGCAGGTCATTTTTTTAGTAAAGCAATATTAATCATCTAGCCCCCACAAATATAAGGTGTGTAAAAGATGTAAAACTCAGATAGCAAGTATCCCAATAGGTAAATCAACTAGTGATGCAACCCTACACCACTAGGTCGGGTGTAGGATAGATAGATCATGAAAAGCCATACCCATTGGCTTTCAGTGCCGACGAGATGAGGTGTAGAGCCAGGACTTAGGGTGTGTAACTCAAGTGCAAAAGATTTGTGATTTGTAAAGTGTTGTCCCTAATGGTAGTGAGGGTGTTGAGGTTGGGCCAACTTGGGTTCACAAGAATTAGATTTAATCAAATCATAAGGGTCCTTGTAAATAATTGGAGGGTTTGAAAGTAAAGGCACCCATTGATCTTCCAAATTATCTCCCAAAAAATCCTTTACCATCTCTTTGTTTTCTTCCTTGAAGCCCAAATCTTTTGGATCACTTAGATTAAAATCAGACTTAGTTACATTAAATGCATATTCAAAATTCAAGATATATGATTCCATTTCAGGTTCCTCTAGATCTAATGTAAAGGTGAAATTAGTCATTAAGGTTCATCTAACTTTTGTGTTTCACCTACTTCAGGAAGGGAATTTTCCTCAAACGTAAATCTTTCTAAATCAGGTTCATCGGAGATCTTGTCCTTGAAAAGAAATGTCTCATAATCAGATCCATCTGTATTTTTCTCTAATTCCAAGTAATCCAATGAGACATTTTCTTTAATAGACCCTCAACCAGATTAAGTTTTTTGATCAGCCCATAGCTTTGATTGGTCTCCTCAATAGCCTTAAATAGGTTGAGTTCATCTTTTTCTCTCCAAAGGCTATTACCATATTCCCATCATTACAATCAATCAGGACCTCCGTAGTCGCGAAGAATGGTCTCCCCAAAATAACCGGGGCCTGTTTCAAATCCTCAGGAATTTCATGATCCAAAATAGTGAAGTCCACGGGGTAGTAGAAATCCTTAATTTGAACAATAACAACCCTCAAGATTCCTCATGGACTTCTTATAGATTAGTCAGCTAGCTGGATTTGAACCGAACTAGGTTCAAGGTCCCCAAGTCCAATCTTCTCATAAATCTATGTGGGCAATAGGTTGATGGAAGCCCCCAAATCAATTAAGACCCTATCAAACACCAAGTCATCAATTATGCAAGAAATTTATGGTTCCTGGGTTCCCTCTCATAGGAAGTAGGTCCTTTAAAAGTATAGAGCTAGCTTGTTCTAAAAGGACCACCCTCTTGGAGGTCTTTCCTTGATAATTGGGCATACACAAGCCTTTCAAAAACTTTGCATACGCGAAAATGTGTTTGATCTCACCAAGGGGATGTTTATCTGTACTTGACCAAATAAATCTCTAAGTCCCTTGGTGCTAGGTTCGGTCTTTTTTTGGGGTTTCTTAGAAGTCAAAGCCTCTGGGAAGGGAGTGAGAGTTTTTCCTTTGTCCATTTTTGGGGGTGTGGTCTCCTCATCAGTGTCGTTGTCTTCTGATTTTGCAAGATTGGTCAAGTCAGGTTGGGTTCCAAAAGTTGAGGGTCCAAGATCTTAAGTCATTTTGCCACTTCTAGTAGTAATAGCATGGGTTATGGCATTCTGGTTGTTTCCCTAAGGTTGCTTATGGTTTTTGGTTTTGGAAACTAGGGGGAAATTGAGGTGCAGGTTGAGCAGGCCTCTAGTTTCTGGGATTGAGGATTGGTTATGATGGCAAGGCACCTGGCTGATGCGATTCGAGGGTGGGTTCACCTTGGGCTCGCAAACCTTGGATAGCTTGCGTCATCTGTGCCATGCCCCACTACATAGACTACATCATCAAGTTCTGGGTCTCAATCATTTTTTGTAATAAATCAGTTTGTGAGGTTTGGATGGGTTAAGTTATCTAGGGAGGTTCAAGTTGAGTGTAAGTCTGGGTGTTTTGCTTGAATCCTCCAAATTGATTCTATCCAACCCTTGTTTTGGTGTCCCTAATAAGGACTTTGGGTTTGGGTCTGATGGGTGCCCTGATTTCTCTAGGAGAATGTACAGTGATTCCTCCATCCTAGGTTGTAAGCATTCTATGCCTGAGTGTAGAGAATCTGATGGTTGATGTCATCCTAGGAAGTGTTTTGACCAGCTAATCCAAAATCTCAATCTGAGGAGGCAACATAAGGTGGGCTTCGCTCCCAGATGGAGCTTGGTGCTTGAAATGTGTTTGTGCTTGCCCTAAGTGAGAAGGAAGAGATGAGGGTGGTCTCTCAAGAATACGAGGGTGTTGCGATACGGGTCCCGATGCAGATTGGCCTTGCTTGGCCATCAATTCGTCTAGCTTTTTGTTCACCAAATCCACTTGGTCCAGCTTTTTACAAATCAATTCCATGTCACACTGTTGGGAGGTCAAGGATGATGAGGGTTGATGAGTGACCTCATGGACGTCGGCTCTCGAGGTAGGAGTGCGGTCGAAGGTGTCCATGGAAGCAAGATTGAGTGAATTTTCACTCATCTCCTCAAATAAATGATATGCACTTTCTGGGTCCTTATTAAGGAAGTTGCCCCCACATGAGGCATCCAAATTTTATCTCATTTGATTGTTCATCCCATGGTAAAAGGTTTGCACAAGTTGCCATTATGAAACCTCTTGGTCTAGACATTTCCTTAAAAGCTCCTAAAATCTCTCCGAAGCCTCACGAAGAGGCTCCCCATGATTCTGTGTGAAGGTAGTGATGGCCCTCCTAGTTGCATTAGTCCTACCAATGGGGAAAGGCTTTTTCAAGTCAGCTCAGACAGGTGTTGATGGGCCTCCCTACAGTTCGATACCAATGTGAAGCCTTATCCCTAAGGGAATGGGGGAATATCCTCATCACCAAATCTCAATGGGAACCTCATGGGTTTGGGTGGTCTCAGCTGTTAGAATTAGCTGCTTTAAATGCTCAAATGGGTCCTCCCTAGGTAGTCCATGAAAGTGTTTAATCAAGCTAAGGACCTGAGGTTTAATTTCAAAGTTAGCAACCGGGATTCAAACACCTGGTCTAGCCTAATAATTGAAGGGATCGTAGAAATCCCTTAATCTGGGTATCTCTTCTTCCTCAACCTCATTTTGATTCATCCTATTGAGCATCTACATCATTTGGTTTTGGATTCTCTCCATTTGTTCCATTTGGTTCACTGATGAGTCCATTTTAATGGACTATTGTTACGCTTAAGTACTTCAATTCTAACATAGTATGTTTGTTAATAAGCACATTAGGTCATTAAATAAGTACATGCATCATTACTTGAGTTTTTATCTATTTTATCACATTTTATAACTTAGTATGTAATTATTTTATGTTTTGTTGCAGGAATGATATTGGAAAAGAACAAGGAGGGGGGATAAATTTCCCCAACGGCCAGCTCAACACCTTCCTCATCCTCCAACCGGGATCAACACCTCCCTCAACAAATGAAAATAGTCACCGGCTGATGTAAACACATTTGTGGAGGGTAAAATGCCTATTCATGCATGTTCTTAGGCTTAGATTCGCATTTCATGTTATAAATATTGCATAGCATGCATCATTCTACATTTAGAGTAGTTGTATATAATTTAGGTTAATTTAATCTTGTGGTTAGGAGAGAAGCATATTTATTTTGGAGCCTCGGATTGATGATCTAACCGTACGGATCTGATCGAGACGAGGATTGGAGTCCAACGCCTCTGAAATCGCCTCGATCGGAGTCCCGTAGCACCATATGTAGTCCGAGGAAGATCAACGGCCAAGGGACTAGGAGACATAATTCAAAGCTTCAAATGATAAATCCGACTGCGCAGATGGATTCGAGTCGACGATCGCAGCCTATCGGCGCAAAAATCGACTCAATTCGACTTCTGTAGCAGCCCCTACAACACGAAGAAGATGGACGGCCCAGACTGCACCACGTGGCTCAGCCCAGGCTGCCAACACATGCACACAGCACCGCACGTGCGCAGCAGCGCGGGTGTGTGCGTGGGCACGCGGGTGCACGGGCGCGTAGGCACGCATGCGTGCAGTGCCAGCGCATAGGCACACGCGAGTGGCAAGGCTGGAGCGATGCCAGCACAGTGTGAGGTGGACTACAGCAACGTTTCCAGCAACGATCTGGATGTCACTAATGGTCCCATACCGATTTTTGCCTCTTCTCCACTATAAAAGGACCTATACCCCCTCCCTTCCAAGCCATCTCTACCTACTCTACTCCCACCTACTCCCAAGCTCTAGCAAGCCTACCAACGCTCCATTAGAGCTTGTTCTTAAGCTCCCAAGGTGCCTATTAGTGCAGCGAACCTCTGCCCCACCAAATATTCCTCCAACTTCACATCTCCCTTCATAGGTCACCTCGGAGCTGTCCTCCCACCCCCATTCCAGAGCCACGTCGAAGATTTCCTCAACACGACGTCCTCCAGCATCTCACCTCCGTCATCCCGCTCCTCACCTCCTTCCTCCGAGCTTCCACCAAGCACCGTCGTCTCGCCGAACAGTCGATTCGGGAGATTTCCTCTCACCTCCCTCTCTTTTTATGCTATTGTAGTTCATTGTAATCGACATTGAATTGACATATATATCATATTTGTTTCACCTCTATCTTGTGATACATTTGCTTGTTTTCTTTTATTTCAAAAACACAAAAAAATAACAAAACCCCAAAATACCAAAAAGAAACGAATCGAAGCACAGTTTTCAAGTAAAGTAAACGTCACCTCCCTGTGTTCGACCCAGGACTCCCTTGGAGTTTCGGTATAAACTTTATTTTATCGACGTGTTTTGCAACTACAATGACAGGTTACTTGTAACCTCGATTTCTAAACACGCAAAACACGGTACGACCACCAGCCAAAATTAGAAAAGGATTTTTGAAAATTCCTTGAGAAGCGGAGAGAGGAGATAAAAGAGGGACTTGAACAGGAGAGGAGGGCATCTTCATCTTCGGTTCTTCTTCCTCCCCCTTGAGGGGATATCCATCAAAGGCCACATGCACTGTGCAACCAGCGCACACTGTGCACCAACGCCCCCTTGCACATCCTGCAGGTGCCGCACCCATCTCCGCTCTACTGCCAAGCGTCGTGACATGCCATTGCCAGCGCCCGCAGGCGCCCTTCAAGCCTGCAAGCGCTCACACCTTCAAACAACACCCGCAGGCAGCCAGCCATCACCCTTCTACCCCACCATGCACTGAACCAAGCACCCTTCTACTCTCCCATGGCTAGCAGACGTGCACTCTCACCGCACCTGCACCAAGCGCCACCTTCCACCGCTGCACCTGCCCTCCCAAGCGCCTGCAGGCGCTCACCGCCCTTGCATGCCATCATGCCACAGCACCAAGCCTTCCACTGCCCACACCCGCGCCCTTTGCAGGCGTAGCCCTCTCCACTGCAGGAGCACCCCCAGAGGTGCCCCCCCTCCAATGCCTTGCGCCTTCTGCTTCAGCGCCCCACCGCGCCCAGCAAGATCGCCCGCAGGCACCCCTACGCTGTACCGCAGCCACCCACAGGTGACCGCAGGTCCATAGCCGCACCCAGCAAGTGCTGCAAAGAACCACTCCAGCACCCTTGCGCACGCGTGCCCAGCGTGTAGCCGCTCGGGCTGCAACAGCACTATTCCTCTTCTCCAAGCGCAGCCTACTCCTCCAATAGGCCGGCGACCCTTCTCCTCCGCCCGGCCACCGCCGGCCACCTCCGGCCACCGTGTCACCGCCGTTGCGTAGCCCTCGTCGAGGCACACCTCCCCGTCGACTCTCGCCGCTAATCGTGCACAGCCGCCCACGCGAGGAAGAGAGAGGAGAAATCCTCTATTTTCTTCTCAATTAATAATTACATTCAATGCAATTGCCAATTATATATTCATATTTTATTCAGGCCACATTGCATTGATGCACTCATACTTTCCTGAAATTATTTCACTTGTGTTATGTGCATGATTTAACCTTGAATTTCAAATCAGAATTGCATGAAAGTTGAATTTACATGATAAGCCATTACACATGCATCATACACATATTTTTGGAGTTTAATTCCTGACATGAAAATTGCATAAATACCCCTGAACTTTTAAAGATATTACAAGCTCCATTTAAAATAGCATATTCCTCGCATTAAAGTTGCGAAAGTGTCTGCGAACATTATATTCCTCTTCTCATGAATTTATTGGTCTATTCCTCCCTATGGATATGACATCTTTACTGTGGTTAAAATTGATATTTAGTTTTGATTGAGAGATTTTCGACCACATTAAACATGACACATCATTCTATTGCTATCATAATTAAGCGAAACTCTCTCCGTCATTCACTAGTCTAACCTGAATCTCAAGTGGGTCTAGTCCATTGAGTTCCTCAATCATTGGTGGTGGGGGTGGGAAGTTCAGCATGGGAGGCCTATTGGGAATGTCTCCAAAGTTGGGAATGTTTTCAATGTTAGGTATTTTAGGCATATGAGGGATATCCCCAAAATTAGGGATATGAGGGCTGATTAGGGTTTTGGTAACCCTATCCCTAGTTATCCTAGTGGACCTGAGGTTGGGTGGGTGGCCTAGCATTCATTTGATTTTCAATCATGATAATAGAATCAGAAATATCAGGTGAAATATCAAGGTCACAGTGGGGTGGGTCACAATTAGTGAAATCACTTAATTGAACGGCGACGGAGCAAAGACCGGTCCATAACATAGGGTCTTGGGACTAGCAATCATGCATACACTGGAAGAAATATAAGGGGATGAGAAGGGAATGGAGAAGAGATAGAGTGTGTGTCAAACAATCAAACAAACCCCCTACCCTAAAGGTTGACCCTAAGACCTAAGACTTAACAAAGAAGATCAAAGTACCTCAAAATCAATCACTACCTCTATGGTTAATCAGGCTAGACTGTCATAAGTGAGAGTGGTAGGCCCAAGTGCGTCCCAACTGGGTGCTTGTGTAAATCCCCTCTGACCATTTGGCACTACCTACTCAACCTGATGTCGATTTTACCAAGAGAAAGTAATCTATCCAAGATAAATCAATCAGCTCGATCAAGCCTAAACTTAGTCCAGTCCTTACATCAGTTAAATTTCTACCAATTTTAGTTAGGGCTTGGGTCAAGTGAAGTGCTCAAAGATTATGTGGAGGGAGTTAGGGGGTCAGTGCCCTTAATTTTCCAATTCAACTGAGTGTATGCAATTGGGTGCAAGGACCCAAATCAAGCCAAAGTGTTTTCAAGCAAATTTTTTTTTTTGGTGGACCTCTTTCATGGTTCAAGTTCACTTAGGTTGGCTTTTAGAGTTTGAAAATCTTTTACCAATTCAAGCAAGGGCAATAAGTGTGGCACACAATGCGTTTGATCAATTTCCTTTAGACACAACACTAAGCATGCACTTCTAAAGTGTTTGATTGCATTAAAATGATGTGTCTTTTCTCAACACAGTTAATTAAAGTTATTAGTCTTAATTAATCACGTAAAGAATGGACTTAGGTTAACTTGAGTTGTTAAATCATTGTCGTTGATTATAGTATAGGGTCAAGCTAACCTAACATTTTAGATTTTATTTCTTTTTAACTGGTTGAGTCGAAATTGTTCACTGGGAGGCATAAATGTAGTTTAATTCACCATTTTTATTAGTTAAGTTGAAAATAACTAATTACTACATTAATTACAAAATATGTTAGGCATATGAACAATTGCATATAGAATTGAACATGAAAACATGCAACTATTCCATTACATGAAAGATTTTTACAATGAATGGTAAGAAGAAATGATTCTTACAAGTATTTACAAAATATAAGGCATAAAAAGAATTATCATTACAAATAGATGCCTTTGTTACAATAAAATCATCACACACTTCATTTTTCTCTTCGTTAGCCTTTAGCCTTTGGTTAGACGTCCAAAGTCCATCAAATGACTTAAAATATTTAAATCAAACTTTTAATTTTTACATCAAACGTCTCTTTCGCTCTTAACTTCTTTCTTTTTAAACCCTCACTTCAGACTCTGCTTGTGCTCCTCTCTCTCTTCACTCTTTCAACCCTCTCTCTAACTGTACATATTTATCCACACTTAGTCAATTTTTGAATCCTTAACCCACGTGTTTCTCACTTAACCAAAAATTTGGTTAATTGACAGCCCAGACCTCTTTTGGGGATACACAGCGCCCACTAAGGGCCGGACCAAACCCTACTAGAGGATCAAGGCTAGTTGGATTAATGGTGGATTTTTAACAATTTAGATTGCACAGTACTAGGCCCATTCCACACCCACAAGCTCATGCCCACACCTGGGCCCACGCACATAGGTGCGCACACACACGCTCGCACGTGCACATGCACGCACTTAGGGGATTGAATAGTAAGAAGGGATATGTTCACCCAGCGCTTGACGACTGAAGCATTGGGTGCACGATTTTGTTTTATACCCATGCAGGCATTCTTTCGTTTCTGACGTGGGTCTATTCTCCAGTCGGTTCCCTTGCTGTAGTGTTTGCCAGCGTGAACTTCGAGTGAAGATTCTGATTGACTCACAGGACCAAATGGAGCAATCAAGGGCTCAATCAAAAGCTGTTGGTCTCAATTACAAGATTTTATCACCAATTTGGTGTTTGGATCTCATCTGATCCATGGATTCATGGATTGAATATGGTTGTTTCCATGGTCAGTAACATGCTCAGAAGAGGGATTTCAAGTCAATTAACCTACATAAGGCCGTTAATACCCTCAGTTGAGGGTCTGAGTGGCTTCAATGATGCATTCCACATTGATTAGGAGAAAGGAGTAAAATAGAGCTTCAGGAAGCTCAGAAGAATGAGAGCTTCAATCTTAAGGTTCAGAGCTCTGATTCAGGGTTGAATCAACTCAACAGATAGATTAGGACCTCATCTAACTACTCAGATCAAATTCAAATATCAAATGGCTCTATTCTGGGTGAAAATTAGATTCAAAACTCGAAAAAATAGCCAAGAACAACTTTGGGTTCCATTTTGAACCCAAACTATGAAGCTAATCGAATTCACACTAAACCTCAGTAACTCTCACTCTAATTAGTTCCATTAAAATTGCAATCAACCCAAGAACTCAAAACATCTCTTAAATCTCAGTTCCGAGATCTGAAATCTAACTAGCAATTTTGAGTTGACCAGTTGAGCTCAAAAATTGACTTTCTAATATAAAGCATTTCCAGATAAATTAAAGATCTAAATTGGCCTAATTCATCTCAGGGAATTGATTCAACACCAAAAAATTGAGTTTTGATGACTCTGATAATGAGAATTACGTGGTTTTTAATATTAAGGTTTTAAGTCGCTGCAACATGTAAATCCGTTCACTTTTAAAATTTCTAACCTAGATAGGGAAGTATCTAGGGTTGTCCAAGGAGGCAATATTTTGCGAAATTCAGGTCTCTTGCTCGGAAATGAAACTCAACTTTCTTTTTGTTGTTTCTCACTATATCATTTTTTTTTAGTCTTTTTGATATAAAGGGAAAATATGAAGTTGTTAACGGGAAAAGTACTACAACTAAGATGTTAAAATCTAAGTGACAAAAATATCTTCTTTCTAAACTTAACCTAGGCACATGAAGGCCTAGGTTAGTTAGAAAGAGAGAGTGAAATTAAACTAAGATAAAGCAAGTAGCGTAATTAAAATTGCAACAAAAATTGAAGGCAACTTTTATAAGAACGAGGAATTATTTTACACAAAAACCTAGTAGAGAAATGCTTCCACTACTAGAATTGAAAGTGAAAAAGTAAAAAAAAGAAACAATTATCCTCTATAATGATGGTGAAGATGGCAAGGCTCTTACTCCAATTGCAGCTGCTCCCGCAATCAAAAAGAGCTCCTTCTTCTTGCAAAGCTTCTCTAAGTTGATGAACTCCTCCTAGCAAGCCCAAAGGGGGGCGTGCTTGACTCCTCCAAGGTGGATGGAATTCCACCTTCAAAGGCTTCTCCTAAGGTGGCGTGGACCACCTTTGACTCCTCCTCCTAGGGTAGGTGTGCACCCTAGGTTTCTTTCTAATGCCTAGCGTCCTTCCTTGGCTGGCATGGGCACAAGAGAGAAGAGAAGAGGGGAAGGCACCAAGGGGACAAAGTATCCCCTTACTCTTCTTCTTCTTCTTCTCTTGATCTTCTATGTAGCTGGAAATATGGGTAGAAAAATTGTAGCCAAGGGTAAGTTTTAATGGTGGTGGTAGGGGGTTTATATAGGAATGGTAGGGGGTTAAGGGTAGTTAATGGATGGAGGGTTAGAATGGCTTGTTGGAGGTAGTTAAGGGATCCTAGGGTTGATAATGGTTGGAGCCAAAATGGGGGGGTGTAAGGTGTTTGGCGCCAACCCTCGGAGAGGACTAGGGTTAGGATTTAAGGTGGTAGAGTTAGGTGGTGTGTAGGTTATGTGTAGGGTTAGGATGGTGTTGTTGGGTGGTGGTTATGTGATGGAGGGTAGATATAGGGTGGTGCCAAAGAGGAGGGATGCTTGAGGTGGTAGTTATGGTGGAGTTAAGGGAGTTGGCGCCACTTTAGGTGGGTTAAGGGGGGGGTTTAGGTGGCATCACTAGATGGAGGGTTAGGATAGGTTGGGGGGTAATATGTAGGGTGTAGATGGGAGGAGGTGTTGGCGCCAAATGAAGGGATGTAGGGGATGATTTTTGGCTCCAACTAGGGTAGGGTTTAGGGTAGTTATGGGTGGTTAGGTTTGGCGCCAATGGAGCGCTTCTAGAAGGGGTTAGGTGTAGGGTTTAGATGAGGATAAAGGGAGAGGTGTAGGGCTAGGATAAGGGATTTTGTTGGCGCCAAAATGAAGGGGTAGCTATGGCATTTTGGTGCCAACTTGAAGGGGTGTTTAGGTTGGTAGTTATGGTGGGTTGGTGCCAAAAGGGGTTGGGTTAGGTTAGGGTTGGTTAGGGTTAAGGTGAAGTGGACAGCCATGGATGTTTTTGGTGGAGTAGAGTTTAGCTAAGCTAGCTTAGCTAGTAGAGCAGAGCTGGAGGAGTTATGGTTTCATGGAGGAGAACTGAGGAAGAGTATTCTGGAACTAGTATCAGGTACTCTGGAGCTGGGGCTGCTGAGGTAGCTTCAAGGGGAGCTCAACTACTGAGCTTAGCTACTTAGTTCTTATGCAAGTAGCCAAGCTTGGGTAGTTGAGCTCAATTAAGCTAGCCCTAACCTAGCTAGAACTAGGTTGAGCTGGAACTGCCTCTGATGAGAACTCCAGAGCTAGCTACACTACTAGTTGACAAGTAGTAGATCAGCTAGCTTAGAGTTAAGCTACCATGAGCTGGCTGGAGCTGAGCTTGAGCTGAGGTGGACTCAAGTCAACTTAGTTGAGCTAGCTAAAACTCCCAGTGAACTGGTGGGAGATGAAATGAGCTAGACTCAACTAAGTTGAGCTGGATCTGAGCTGACTTGAGCTAGGGTGAGCTAAGATGAGCTCTCTTGAGCTACCATTCAGCTAAGGTAAGTTAAATGGAGCTGAGTGGAGCTAACCCTAGTCCAAGGGAGCTGGTATCCAGCCATGATGAGTTGGAATTAGCTAAGTCCTAGCCTGATTGAGCTTCCTCTTCAACAGTTTCCTTCCCAAGTGCTAGGTTCCTAGGGATCTGACTCTCTGCTTATCCTTAACACTCCAAGAAACACATAAAAAAATAAAATAACAAATGCAATGTATGCCTAACCTAATTTATGCCTAAATGCAACCCAAAAACCCTTTTGCGGATCAAAATCCTAAGAGGTAGGTTTGTTTTAATGCATAAGAATGATGATGAACTAGCGTTTATCAGACTCCAGCCATGCTCTCAGGCTTCGCTGCTTGAACCTAAATGGTGGTTTCATCGACAGATCAGTACATAAGTTGTTAGCCTCAATTAAAGCCTATACTAGGTTCTAAATACTCCCTTCTTGCTTTACAACCTAAAAGCAGAGTCTCATCCTCAATAAATTTGTCGCTCCAACTCCGCTGGAGTTGGAGAAGACAACAATCATTCCAAGCATTCAATCATTAAAACTCCAATCCAATGAGTGGAATCTGATTTTCTCATCAAAATGAGGTGATATGGAGCTTTTCAGAAGATCTGGGAGGCTGATGCTCTAATTTGGTTCGTCGGAGCTCACTGGAGCTTCGGTGAACACCAATTCTAATCGCTGGAGATAAAATCTCCATGAAACATTAAAAGAAAGACATTATCGTGTTCCCAAGGTCATGAAGAACCTCAAAACACATCAATTGAAGCAATTAATGAAGATGTGAATGATCTAACCAAGAAGACATAGTAAATCTTATCTTGGGTTCGAACGAACTCAAGATAAGTCCTCTCACTCAATTGAGTGAGGGGAAATGCTATCTATGAATAGGAGAAGATGATTAGATGGTTAATTAGGTGACTTAACTCTTCTAAGCTCGCCATGGATGGCAAACTTAGAAGTTGAAATGAAAATTAGACATTTAGGATATGATGATTAGTCAATCAAATTAGTCGATGATAAGGGTTCTTATGTGATGGGAAAGTGGTGGAGAACCCTGATTGGATGTGATTTAGTCTCGGATACCTCCGCCATAGACAATAGAGGAGATCCGGTGAAAGTGAATTGGATCTAGGCGATTAAAATGATAAATCATGTAATTCGTGTGATAGAAGTGATTATGATAGAGTTAAAAAGGTGACTGATGTGTTCAAAAGACCAAACAAAGCTTCGACAAGATCAAGGAGCTCGTCGGAGTCGAAGAAGATAGAGTGAAACACAGCATTAAAACTACACTAAACTAGCTATCTAACTACATTAATCTAATATACACTACTTTAAGATCCTATTTCTATTGTTACCTAGACGAAGGGAATTAAGAATCTCCGTTGAATGCTCGTGACGGAGGAGGAAATAGAGGGACAAGAGAAGAGCTCTGGCAGTGGAGAAATATGATGTGTATAAAAGATGAATGGCAGCGTAGCCTCATCAACAGACACAGCGGAGAGCGGCGGAAGTTGGGAGGAGGTCGTTCTCCTCGGAGAAGACCAGAGGACAAAGGAAGAAGTCACCAGATGTGTAAACGAATGGCCTATTGAACAAACTCAGTAGGGGAAGTAGGAAGGGGGTTGCTAACCTAAATCGACAGTGAACAAGGGCATTTATAGGTGACGATGAAGGTTCAAGGGGGTGTACCTGGACGGATACATGGCTAGGTTCATCCTAACCACCGTCATCGTCTCTGACGCCGGTGAGTTTCGTCACCTAATCTAAATAAAATTAAAGAGACATCCGGTCCATTGGTTGAAGAGGTGGTGGTGAGTGCAAGCTGGGCAATAACGGCAGTGGCTGTGTGACATCAACTCGATGGTGAATCGATGGTACGGACATCGGCTACCATCAGCTATCCAAGACAAAGATGAAGATGAAGATGACGATGAAAAGGTGTACACAGGAGTATAAATGTAATTATCGAAGGATCTAACTGAAAAAAAAGGACTCAATGGTTAAAGAAAGATAGGGACTAAAACGTAAACATTAAGTTTAATGGCTTATTTTAATTTATTTATTTTTCAACTTTTTATATATAATTATAAATTATGTAAATATTATATTTATGTCTTGAAATTACATTTTTGTCCTTTTTAGCTACATTTATTTAAATAATTAATTTAATTAAGTTAATTACATTCTTAGGTCATAATATTAATTTAGTTAGTTTAAATACTAAATATCTAGCTAAATAATTATTAATCGAGTCCAAAGTATTAATTAAATTATTATTATGATTAATTAATATTTAATTTAGTATTTTTAACTTATTTTGCAGATCCTTGGTGTTTTAACCCATATAATATAATTAACCATGTAATTAATATATTCTTAGTTAATTAACCAGGGAAGGGAAACTAATTAGTTAATGATAATTATGAGTCATAATGAGTCTCTCATCATTATTCTTCCAATTTTTCCAAGGTTTGAAGAAGTGATCCAAATAAGGAAAACACACCATCTCTTAGTGTAGCATTCAAATCCAATTACAGATAATGGCAAGGAAAATTTAATCCAAAAAAAGAATTGCACGCTTAGAGATGGTAGTAACTGCGACAAACAACCCAATGATTTTAATTGGTAACTTCCTTAAAATGTTTTTTTTAGTTTTTTTTTAAATCTTTTTTTCTTTTCTCTCTCTCTCTTTGAAAGTTCAGGGACTAAGGCTTACCTATTACCCCAGGACGAAAATATGAAGCTTTCGCTCCAACTTCCTTGCTCCCCCTACCATCCTTTGACAATTTCCTTCAAGTCAAAATTCAAGACAAGTAGGTAGGCTTTATGAAGTGGCAAACAAAGAAAAATAAATCAACGAAATCGTGCCTCCTCAACAACCGTACCAAAAAAGATCGAAATGCAATTTAAAAAGATATAATTTTTATATCACTGCATTACGTAACGAAAGTTCAACTTTTAAATATTTTTAATAACTTATGTAGTGACAAATTGAGTCGATTCGTGGAGAGTCAAGATATTAATTTGAAAATCTAATATTTAATACTTTATTTCTTTTTCATATTTTGATTTTACGATGTTTTTATCTTTTTCCATGAAAAAAAATAAAATGCTCGAAAGATGGCCACGGTACGGGGAGCCCGCCCACGAGGAGCGAAGGAGCGAATCCGAAGGTGACTCCACGAGCATCCTTCAGCGGCTCCAGTCGGCATCGCGGTGAAGAGGAGGATGGCTGGAGAAAGGTCCATCGACGGCATCACTCGCAGTGATCTGATGGAGGAGGAGGGAGGGTGCGCGGAGATGAAAACCACCCTCTGCCTCCGCCCAAGACTCCGAAGCAGCACCCTCGGTGCTTTCGATGACTAAGGTTTGGGCACTTTGCGACAGAGTGCCACGATCCGATTCGATGTCGAGTTTGCGGAGGGAGGGACCACCGTAGCTTCTCCTGCGCGAAGACCAACACACGTCGCACCGGTCATGGAGTCGACGGCCCACAATGTAGAAGGAAGGATGAAACCACCCCTCCGATCGGGGTCGTTCCGACCTACTCGGTCCATGTGGCAAACCCACATGGGGCCACCCGCCTTGAACAGGCTCTTGTAGGGTGAGCGACGTCGAGGATTTGCTTCATAGAGGCAGTCCGATTGCCTTAGTCGAATCCCTATCCACGCCGACTTGGAGGCTGGACAAGATTTCCGGCAAAGCCTTTCTCGTGTCTGGCTTGGTAGAAGAGGATCTGGCCAAGGTGCTTTTCACAACCACGAAGATCGATGGTCTGGAGATAAGGTGGAGGCGCGTCTCGCTCTTCGACGGTGCTTTAGAGGAGCGCCCTCCTCCACGCGCGGCAGTGGACGTGGCCGTGCTTGGGCTATCGCTGCACCTCCGCACACGGAAAGTAATAGAGAAATTTCTTGCGGGTCGCGACCTTGATGAGGACGTCAGGGGTGCTGATGTCCTTGAAGGTGACTTGACGAAGGTATTGGCATCCGCTGTGGTTCTTGAGGGGATGAATTTGCCGGAGACCATCACCCTGCGGTCAGGTGGTAGCACGTGGTTGATAAGGCTGAGGACGGTTGGTCGGAAGAGAAGATCCTACGCCGATGCACTGTGTAATGAGCGTGGCGTAGACAATCGAGCGGATCCATCACCGGAGGTTCAGATGGAGCCCACCCCTACCCTTTATCTTGAAGGGTCGAAGGTCGTGCATCTACATGGAAAGGAGCCTTCCCAGCCACAGGGGACTTCACCTATGGGATGTAAGCAAAGAGTGATACCTTCGAGCAATGGAGGCAATGCAGAAAACCCCTCCACGTCAGGGCCGATGGGACCATCCTTGGGCCTCAGTTCGTCGGAGCCACAGCCTGATGTGGCGACTATGGAGGACTCTGCATCAACAAGGCGACATAAAGGTAACAGGTCCGATGGGAAGGTGTTGCTCGTTTCTCCATGCAGGTACAACCTATGGAGCAAGAGTGGTTGTAGAAGTGGACGTGTGATGATGATGGATGAGGAGACTTTTGCTCATCTCCTTGAGGTCCAGAGATGTGCCGGGTCTAGCAAGGGCAAGAAAGATTCCTCTCCATGACACGCATCCTATCATGGAATGTCTGTGCTCTTTGGGATGGAGAACGGAGAGAGCCACGTTGAAGAGATATCTCTAGGACTTGAAGGTTGACTGCACCTTTCTCCAGGAGATGCATATTGCTAGTGGAGAGGGCAAATATTGGGATCCTTTAGGCCAGCCACCATAGGAGGATTTGCTTCTTTGGGAGTCGGTCGGTCGTGTACGAGGATGCGCCATCTGGTGGAGATCTCATCATCTCAAGTTGGATGACTCGTGGGTGGGTGAGTTCATCACCTTTGGTCGGTTCACGTGGGTGGATGATGGGTCCACTCTCTATCTCTCATGCATCTATGGGCCATGTGCACAGGGGGATAGATCACGTCTATGAGAGGAGATGAGACAGGTGGCTGGCTACACAGATGGAGGTCCTTAGTTGATTGGTGGCAACATCAACGCCACCCTCAGCTGCGAGGATAGATCGAGTGGGAGAGGTGATTCCTCCACTCTTGGTTTTTAGGAGGTGGTAACGAAACTAGAGCTCGAGGATATCCCTACATTAGGGGTGACCTACACTTGGAGGAGCAAGAATGGAGCTTGCACCAGACTAGATAGATTCTTGTGTAACATCCATATGGTGGAGTAAGGTTTCGGCCATGCCTAGGCCCTTCTCAAATCATACCCCCATTGTCTAGGATAGTAGGGAGGGTCAGCACAGAGGCTCCTATTTCATATTCCAGTGATCCTAGCCGCAGGAGGAGGGCTTCAAGGATTTTGTCGCCTGTTAAAGGGCGGCCTAGCCTTAGGAGTTTGCCACTCTGACTCTTGATTCTCAACTTCATCTTTGTCAGAGGCTTCAGCATTACAAGCAACAGATCAGGGAGGACAGGGAATGTCGGCAAAGCCAGGCACTTGAGAGGGTGACTACTTTTGATGTAGCTAAAGGGAGTGGCCCTCTTACTATAGAGGAACATGTGGAGAGATAGAGGCAGAGGTCGGTCATTCAGCAGGAGGATCACCTTAAGGAGGTTGACTGGAGGGACCATTCCAGACAGCTTTAGCTGAAGTTAAGGGATGCAAATACTCGCTTCTTTCACGCCATAATAAGTGCTAGGAGGCGGGCCAACCACATTTCACAATTGAGAGAAGGTAACCATCAAGTTAGCATGCCTAATGAGATCAAGCAAATGGTAGATTCCTATTTCTAGGATATTACTAAGGCTGATCTAGCTAGGGATTGGTGCTTTTCTGGCAATGATATGCTGTTGGTGGATGAGGAGGTTGGCCAGCAGCTGACTAACCAAATCATTGAGGAGAAGGTCCTATCTGCTATCAAGGGATTGAAATCCGAAGGTTCCCTTGGATCAAACAGCTTTCAAGCCCTCTTTTCTAGAGAATTTTGGCCCATTGTCAGGAAGGATGTTCTTAGAGTGGTGGAGTTCCAGGAGGGGAACTTTGGCTTTGAAAGGTTGAATCTCTCCCTTCTTTTTCTCCTGCCGAAGAGACCAAGTGCTGAGACTTTGGGTGATTACAGACCCATAGCGCTCTCAAATTCCATTTACTTGATTATTGGCAAGGTGATGGAAAATAGGTTCAGAGATGTTCTTCCTGGATTGATCAGTCCAATGTAGTTGGCCTTCCTGAAGGGTCATTCACTTCAGGAGTCATTTGTGGTGGCACAGGAGATGGTGTCTATATGGGCGCGGCGTAGTATGAAGGCTTTCCTTTGGAAGGTGGATTTTTCCAAAGCCTATGATATGGTGTGTTGGGCATATCTTTGGGAGATTATGAGGTGGACCGAGTTTCCGGAGACCTGGGTGAGGTGGGCTAGAAGATGTGTGACGGTAACTTCTTTTTCCCCTCTCCTTAATGGGAGGACTACTGATCTTGGATCCAACCACAGAAAGGGGTGAGACAAGGGTTCCCTCTTACACCATTTCTTTCTATCCTGGAGGTTGACACTTTGGCCAGGATGATCGTCAAGGCAATATAGGGCAACCTCATTAGAGGTTTTACAGTAGGGGTTGAGCGGACTAACACTCCTCTTTTACAGTATGCAGTTGATACAGCTTTCTTTTTTTAGGGCAAGTTGCAATAGGCATAGACAGTTCGAAAGATTATTTAAATTTTTGGAGAGATTACTGGTCTTCGCATAAATGGGTCCAAGCCCTCCCTGGTGTGCTTTCATCTAGATGATAGATGCAAGGTAGAGATTAGTTCGGCTCTCCATACCCCTTTGGTGACATTGTCGGTGTGGTATCTTGGTCTTCCCCTTTAGGCCAAGAAGATGAGAGCCATGGACTGGGCTTTCCTTTTTGAAAAGCTCACTTCCAAATTGAATGGCTGGAGTGGCAAGTCACTCTCTAGAGGATGGATGCATATTCTCCTCAACTCTATCCTCTCAATGATCCCTACCTTCTACTTCTCCCTATTTCGTCTAAGGAAAGGGGTTTTAAGACGTCTTAAAACTGTTAGGAGGAGATTCTTTTGGGAGGGTTGTGTGCAAGACGGCTGCTTCCTACAACCGGTGCAGTGGGCAATGATGGGAATACCATCATAGGCCATAACTAGCCACTTTTAGTCATGTATGATTGATAAAAGCTCCTACATAATCATCTAAGGGTTATTCCATATTATTTCAATTTACAAGAAGAGTAGGAAATCAAGGATAATTCTGTAATTTTAATAGCACATCAGGAACACAGATTAACTACGAGGTCACTCAGGGGTTAAATGAAGATCAAATGTCTTAAAAGTCCAAAAAGTGGGTCAACACAGATAGGAACGAGGTTTCATGCATTTCGAGAACTGCAACAACACACAAAATCCTAATTTCATACTCGCTTAAACTAAAGAGGTTATGATTAGGATAAAATTCATCTAAACCTCCTAAAATTCATAGAAAAATATTTTAAAAGGTTTGGTACCCTTGGTTTGACCATCTGAACCCATTTTGACCTAGAACAGAGTCTCAGACAGAATTTTACCCTAATTTTGGCTTTTGTACAAATTACCCAATCAAATGTGGTCAAAACTCAAATCCAACTTCACCATTAAATTCCTTGAGTCCAAATTAGGCTGCTACCAAAATTTTGACCCAATCAAAGTCCATCTTGACTGAGTTTACAATTTAGCCCTTTAAAACTCTACTCACATTCACCCCCTTAGGTTTTGAACTATTTGTAAAAGGGCCCCTAACTTCTCATCATTTTCTTCACTTTAGTCCTTGCCACCATTGGCGATGGGAATGCATCTACAATGAAGATCGAGGGAGGTTTTCTCCTACAAATCAGATCCAATCACCTCCAAACTTGGATGGAAGATCCACAAGAAGTTTCCTGATCTACCAAACCATATCTCGACCTCCAAATCAAGCTCTTGAGCTCGAGTGAACTCAAGATTTCTAGGGATTCTTTTCCTTGAAATTTTGAGCTATTCAAGCTCCTTCCCAAGGTTGGAGCTCACCCTTGGCCCTTTAAAAGGACCCCATTCTCTAGACCATCCTCCTTAGCACAGTTTAGGACCAGAAAAACCCTCTTCTCCTCCTTCCTCAGCCTGCTTCGACCAAGCTCTGGCGACCCCTCTAATTCTGCCTTCATTGCTCTCTGCCACATACGATAGACAAAGGGAACCTTCTTCCCTCCATCGTCCACTCCTCACCGTACCCAGCAGGAGCCCTTTCTCCCTTTGATGTCATCGTTCTCCCTCACCAGAGCGTTCGTTTTCTCTGACAACGGCCCATCACAGCGAGCATCGAGCTCCCTCCATTTTGTCTCCTAGCTACCCTAGATCTCTTCCTCTCCCTTTCCTCTTCATATTTATCTACCCACGCTTCACTTTAGACCATCACACAAATCTCACCACCTTCATCTTCCATTACGCCAACAAAGCTCTAGCGACGTCGCGCGAGCGCCACAAACCACCCAACCGCCTGCCACCGAGTCCATGAGCTCCACCTCGTCTCACAGATCAAAAGCCCTAAAGAAATTTGAGCTTTTGATCTCTCACGCACTCCACAAACACACACACTCATGGATACCTCCTCCATCACCGATAGCACTCCACCGGCCACCACACACCTTAAAACCACCACCATCACATTCGCTTCTTCACAATGAACCTTCTGAGCATATTTAACAAGGCCGAGAGGCCGTGTTTCCCTTTTTAGGTACACGTCGGAGCACCATCATCCCCAGCATCTTCTCCGGCCCCGTTCATTCATCTCCAGCTCTCAACTCATCCAGCTGCTATCAGCAATTGACGTGACTCCAAGTTCTGGAGTGCCCCAGGTCTATAGCTGAACCCAAGGGCAACAACCTCTACCTTAATTCCTCGACCACATCCGAGAAACTCGTGCAAAGAAGAAGCTACTCACTTTAGTCCCACATCAGGGACTTCGAAGCTTGCTGCAATAGATAAAATCAATTTGTGATAGAGGCTCTTTGCCTCAGTACACAGAGTGAGGGCCCCCTCACTACACATGCGCACTCCTCACCCACTACACACGTCGGCGGGTCTGGTCCCTGGTCTGAATACCCGTATACCCGATACTATTCACCCGAGTCTGACTTGCGAAATAAGGAAGAAGAATCAAGGAGGAGGGGGTGGGCTTTGCTTTGTGACCTTGGGAATCATGCCCTCCCTCTCCTCTCTCAACACTTAGCCTCTAAAGGCTCCATGAGGTCCTTGTGCCTAGCTCATGTGAGAGCCTTGTGCTCCTCTACTGCTATTATGCCTTAGCTCCTCTAAGGTGAGAAGGTTTAAGGCGTTTGTGCCTTGGTTCTACCGATTGATTGTCTACATTGCTCCTATGCTTGGTTCCGATACTGTAGTGGATATGTGGGATATTTGATTACAGTTACTCTTGAAATATTTAAGTGGTTATAGAGCTTAAACATTAGGGTTAATTTGGTGATTAAAATCACCATTTTAACCCCATATTTTTGCACTAACTCCCTAATTTTTATTGAAATATTATTATGAATATTACTTTGGCCTCAACTGCATATTATTCTTGATATTGTAATTAGTGGATTGAATTGTTAATTTGCTCCCTACGAACGACCTCGGACTCCATATCGATTTCGAGTTTTATAAATTTTAATGTTGTTATGTTTTTGTTGAGTGTACTACAACGTGCATCTCTTAACACTCGACGAATCCTCATCAACAGGCAACAGTTTGCAAGACTAGGAAGAGAGGTGGCTTGGGGGTGCACAGGATGAAGGAAGTGGATGACTCCCTCCTTTTGAAATGGGCAATTCGAATCATGCATGGAGATCAAGGCCTCTAGCAGGAGGTGGTGTATGATTCATATGGTGATTCTATTCCCCCAGTTGGCCAGCCATAGCATCTCAGGGGAGAATCCCCTTTTTGGTGCTCTGTAGTAGATATGGTAGCTAATCACTGGGAGCAGTTTACCCCGCATCTTGGGGATGGTAGCCCTTTCTCCTTTTGGTCCCAAGACTGGTTCAGGTAGGGGAAACTATAGGAGAGGTTCCCCAAGGTCTTCGCACAGTTAATGGAATAGGAAGCCCAAGTTGCTGAGTGTTGGAGTGTGGAGAATCCCAATGATAGAGATTCAACAGGGTGGCCAATCCTTGAGTCAGTTGGAGGAGATGCACAACTGCTTGAGTGGTGTGTCTTTAGGGGATGGGCATGATTGCTACAAATGGAGCCATGGATGTTTCTCTCCTGGAAAAGCATATGATATTTTCACAGATAAGGGCCTACCAGATCACAGGGATCTGACCTGCCGTTACCTTTGGAGCATTAAGAACCCACTCATAGTGCGACTTTTCCTTTGGCTTACACACTGAGAAGATCTTGTGACAAGTGCCTTGAGGAGGATGACTATGGGGAGTACTTTGCAGTCCTGTGCATTTGGCTGTGATGCTGAGGACAGCACGGAACACCTCTTCTCTAGCTGCTCCTTCACCCAGTGGGTTTGGCATACGATAGTATGTTTTTCTCTACCCAATTGGGATTCGCTGTGGATCTTACTGGCAAATCAAACGAGAGACAGGATGGGGATGGCGACAACCTTGTGGCAGTATGGCTAGCCTGGAATGAAAGAATCTTTAGTGATGAGTCCTTTGTCTCTTCAAATATTGCTAGAAGGGCTCGGATGTGGGCTGCTTCTTAGTCCATGTAGTTTTTTGCCCATATAAATAAAAGTGGACGAGCACCACCATGGTGCCTTTAACCTTTCATTCTTTCAAAAAAAAAGAAAATAAAATGCAAATCAAATTTTTTTATCACAAGAGATAATATTAACTACTTTCAACCAACTAACAAAGTTAAAGAATATGAAGATGGCTTGGCAATCAAACTCACAAGCACCACGGTGGGTGGCTTGTAATCAACTACCAAGAAAATTCACACGACCAACAAAATCATAAATATAACTTTCATTACCATAATATTCCAAGTTCAAAAAAAAGATGCTTACAAAAGCCAAAGACTACCACAAAAACATATGCAAGAAACTAAAAGAGAAGAAAGCTTATGAAAGGAGATGCTCGAATATGGTGTAGATGATGATGGTCCTCTCCTCCTCGATGTAGAAGCGAGCTTCCTCCAAGAGGGTGACATGCTCGTCCCTACTCCTCCTTAGTGTGGATGAAGAACTCCAACCCAATTTCCTCAAAGATGATGGCATGGGATGATGGTGGTGGAATGAAATGCCGGTGGATTGGCAATTGAAGGGTAGTGGAGTGACTCCCTCTCAATGCCTAAAATTTGGACTTAGGTAGTCCTTAGGCCTTCCCTTTCTCCATTAGTGCTGAAGAGATGGGATTGCCAAAGATGATTTAGAATGGTGGAATGGATGACCTTATATAGAGGTGGAGAGGGGTAAAAAGGGGAGGGAGGGGTGTGCCAATAATTATGGTTATGGGTAGATGTATTGAAATTAATGATGATGTCTTAGAATTGAGTTAGGTAGCTATTAATTAGTACAGGGATCTAGGTGTGGTGAAATGTGCATCCATAATGAGGGTAGCTTCGTTGGAATTGGGGAGAGGGACTTAAATATTGCATGGGGGATGTGCAAAGGTGGCTCTAGGTGGAATAAAGCTAGAGCTTAATAAATGAAGTGGAGGAGCTCATTTATTGCTGATGTAAGATAGTTTGTTTTTGCTTTGTTAAGTCAGAGCCTATGGTTTGTGAAACTCCTAAGTTCAAACCTCCAGCTTAATTTCTTCAATTCCTCCTTTATTCCTCTCTTTTTCTCAACCTTCAATCCTATGGTCACAAAATATCATTAATCAGTGCAGATCATAAAATTATGCAAAATTGGATGCACTACTAGTTAAATGAGATCTACCATCAGTTAAACAAGCAATGGCAAATAAATATTTGTCGTCGCTTTTGTTATAAAGCAACAGTGAAGGGGCAATGTAAATTTTCCCCCCTCTGTCACTAACAAAAAAGAGTTATGGCTGGGTGAGCGTAGTTTTAATATGTATATTTGTCGTCGTTTGGTTAAGAAAGTGACAGCGAATGTGTTTTGTTAAAGAGGCGGGGCATTTGGGCATGCAACAAAAATTTTTGAAGTGACATTTGCCATCGCTTGTTAGTTAAACTGAAGGCATATGTCAGTTGATGTATGCGCGAGAAAAGCTCGAGCCTCCCCATCACTGTTCATCTTCCCCAAACCCTCATGCTGCGTCCTCCTCCTCCTCGTGAGTGGAGCCACTGCATCTTCGATCAAGCAGAACCCCCTCCTCCTCGCCAGTCCTCCTTGCCGCCCCTCCTTGCTGTCCTCCTCGTTGTCCTCCTCCACCTCAAGTGACTCCCTCCTCCTCCAATCCTCCTCCCAGCCCCCTCCACCTCTCCTCCTCCTCCTTTAATCCTCCTCCCCACCTCCTCCTCCTTACCCCCTCCACACCCTTCTGCTCCTCCTCATCCAATCTGCACCCTCCCCCTCCTCCTCCTCCTGACCGCCCCCTCGTCCTCCTCCTTGCCCCCCTCCACCAATGCCCCCCACCTCCTACTCCTTACCCCCCTTTGCTGCCACTCCCCCCCCCCTTGGTCCCCCCTCCTCCTCCCCGCCCCCTTCCCCTCCTCTTCCTCCTAACCACACCCTCCTTCTCCCCACCCCCTCCCTATCCTGCCATCCACCTCCTACTACTACCTTGCCCTCCCTCCTCTCCTCCTACCCATCCTCCTCCCATTCTACATAATAATTAATTAATGTGTTATTTAAATTACAAGCTATCATTTTCAAGCATTGAAGGAGGTTGTGCTACTTGGGGATATAATTTTATTATGTATAATTTATTTTTATGATATTTTAGGTTTATATTAGATGTGAGGTGTGCCTACTTTGTCTGTGTGTGATGCATTTTTAATGTGGGGTGTGCCCACTTTGATTATATGTATTATTTTGATGTGTAAGTTATTAGAAAAACTTCAAAATATAACACTTAGGACAAACTGAGTTAGGTATAACACTTAGGACTTTAGTTGTTTTCTAGAAAAAACACAAAGATGATGGATTCAAAAATCAATAGAAAGTACAAATTTTCCATATACTGAGGTTATTCTCTGGTTGCTTAATTTTCACAAACCAAAGAATGTGATAATTTAGATTTGAGCAAGACAAGTTAGTTTTCTTAGGTTTTGCATTTGTGAACCCAAATAAGTAGGTATGCATGGTTGCCTTGGGTTCTTACCCAAACAAAAAAACAATTGCTTAAGATGGAGTAAAAGCAAGCTCAAATACAGTCATAAATTCCCTCAACCATGTGGAAGTTATTGTGTGAAACTATATATATATATACTACTTTTAATGTGAGATCTACCATTCTGTGGTGCCAAATTGATGGAAGATATGATGGATGTAGTAGTGAGGAGAGGTGAGGGAGAAGAGGATGGCCTTCAATGGTGGATGGAAGGTTGACAAGTGTGGAAGGAGAGGGGGGGATGGGGGACAGTGTTTACTTTAATGTTACAACAAAAAATAGAACAATTAGCCAATTATTATTGAAGCCTAATATAATGCTAAATAGATAGATTTGTTAACTTTTTGCTTTTAGGATAACAAGGATTATGTATGGATTATGAATGAAAAGAGGTATAGTTAAAATCCTCACATCAAGGTTTGAATTGGATTGTAAGATTTTTTTAGAATGTGACACATTATTTTTATTTAAATGAATGGATGTGGGTACTACAAGAATATTCACTACTGCTGACCGTTAAAAATGATCGACAATGTGAAAAAAATGGTCGAGAAAAAGGATCGAGGAATGTACTGTCGCTATTGTGTTTTCTCGACCGTTCTAAAACGTTACCGATGGGAAAAAGGCAGACCCTCCTTTGACGTGTGGTTGTTTCTGTCATCTATTTTCAACAGTCGAGAAAGGTTTTCTCAACCATTCTAAATACATCATCAACATAAACATCTACGTCGACGACTATTTAGACGGTCGAGTAAGGTCGTATTCTCGACCGGTGGGTACAAATGGACGAGAATAGTGATATCCTCGACCATTTGCTTATAATGGTCGAGAATGCGACTATCATCATCCATTTTTAAACAATCAATAATGCGTTGAAATTTCGGTTGCAGACTATTCTTGTCCGTTGTAAAATGGCCAAAAATAGTTGCAATTTTTTTTTTACTAAAGGTTTTAACTATGTGGAAGACTTGTAGAAAACTAGAAATCTTGTAAAAATATAATCACACAACCTAAAACATTTGCATTCATTCAAAACACTAGAAATGAGAATAAAATTTTCATATATGTAATAATGTATACAAACTACAAGTACAAATGGTAGTGTATACGAAAATACAAAAATCAAGCTACGGCAGCAACGCCTCTAGTACCACTACCTAAATCATTGTTGTCACGATGATCTCTATACTGATGAAAGGATGGGCAATCGATACCTCCCTGCTGAAGTACCTTCGAAAGCTCCTTGTTGGTCTGATTCTACTGTTGCACCTGCACTGTCAAATCCTTGAACTACATGGTGGTGTCCCTGAACTGTGTAGTCAGCTCATCAATCCGCTGCTCCTCCTCGTCTCGACGATGTCTCGACGAACGTGTCCACACCACGAGTTCCTAAATGGCAACTTGTGTAGATTTTTTATCACGGATTGAATGATCAACTCCGTAATCATGTGGATGCTTCTTGCGGAGGCAATTTCCTCAACAAAGACACAGATAGCACGTACGATTTGTTTTAGGAAATGAGCAAAAACTCTATAAACCATGCCTCCATGGAAACCTTCAACCGGTCCCAACAAACTAGATCAAATGCCAATGAGGTCCAAGATTCCCATACATTTGATATGCAATTAATCTACAATAAATTAGATAAGGTGGATTTGGTTGCTAGACGAATGGAAGAGTGGATGTCCAGAAACTCCAATATTTCTAGATCCACTCAATCCCAAAGCTTGGGATTCCATTCTTCACAAGCTTCTATGGGATGGGAGTTTGTGAACCAATTTGAGTCTACTCAACCTTCGAGCCAGCTCTTCTTGGAACCTTATGGGTTCCAAACTGAGGCCTTTAATCCCAGTCTTTCTGATCCTTCTCACTCCTCATCTTACGGGATGTTCATGCTGTACAAGAGAACGTTAGGTCCAACCCTTACTCGAATTCCTATAATCCTAGTTGAAAAAATCACCCTAACTTCTCTTGGAAAGATCAAAGGCAGCAGACCCAATATCGACCCAACAACTATGTACTGAAAAAACCAATGGGTCAGGGTCATATATGTACTCAGCTACCCCCAAATCAGGTTAATCAGTCCATGTGGAATGCCTAACAACCTACCAGGCAGGCTAATTTAAACCTGAAGATGGTAGAAATGCAAGGGTCAATGCCCCAGCTCATGCAACAAATGAAAACTTTGCTGGACACCTTGCAATCCGGACTTAGTGCAAATAACCGACAACTCGGATCTTTACCATCACAACTTGTACCAAACCCAAGGAATGTAGAGAATCAGGGCACCGGGCCTCAAGGGTTTGGTAATGGTGGGGAGCCACATGCTCAAGCTCATGCTATCTATCAGGTTACCCCGGCCCCTCCCGAAGCTAACCAAGTTCCCACCATAATCAACTGGGAGCCTCCTGTTTTGCCCAACCCTCCCCAAGGAACTAACCAACAACACTTTGCCACTGCAAATACCATCACCTTAAGGAGTGGTAGTAGACACAAGGGTCCCACCCAACCCTAAGTCAATACCATTAAGTCCCATAACAAGAATTCTAGACTCCCAACTAAGAATGTAATCAACAAAACACCAGAGTCTGATTCGAGAGTATGATGTTGTTGTATGGGCAAACAAAAAAAGTCGGAGGAGAAATTAGAGGAAAGGATTCCTTACTTCAAGCTTTCAAATTGATAATCATTTTACTCCTCGTGGCTATTGGATCAATCCCTACCTATTCCAAACTTTTACTAATTTCAAATAAAGAGAAGCGTAGAGTGGAATCTGAAAACACTAGGAGACTAGTCTTGTCTAGTAACACAAACACACTAATCTTAACAAGCTACCCATAAGAAGTAGGACCCGGGAACCCTGCTGATTTCCAACACAATATGAAACAATACTTCTGACCGAGCTCTCCTTGACTTGGGTGCTTCCATTAATGTGATTCCTACCTCACTACATAGGAAACTGAGTCTAGGCCACTTGAAACACACTGACATAACCTTACAGTTGACCGATACATCAATTACAAAACCAAGGGGTCTCTTGGATGATGTTTTAGTCAATGTTAATGATTTGCATTACCTTGTTGATTTCATGGTCCTTGACGTGGAAGCACCCAAACAACCCAACCACACCCCAATTATTTTGGGAAGACCTTTCTTGGCCACCTCCAAGGCAAGGATTAATTATGAATTGGGAGATTTAGAAATTACCTCAGGAAATAAAACAAATCGATTTAATATTTTCGAGGTTTCAAAGAAGGATAAAATTAAGTGTGATTTGATGGAGGAGCTTGGCAGAATAGAGGAGGTAATGGCCATACACACATTAGACAACCCCTTAATGGCTAACCCAACCCAAACTTAGGAAGAAAATCACAAGGTTGTAGGGATAATTGAGGAGAATACAGACATGCAACCAACAAACCAGGATGAGGGAAATATTCATGAAATTAGGAACTTGTTGGGAGATTCACTTGATCAAGTTAAAACCCAACGACATCCTTATCCTGAATTCTTAGAGTTTGAGGTTCAAATAATGGGTGGAAATCACGAAGATCAGGATGGTTTGATTAAGCACCCAGATTTTGAGGTTGAAATTGAACTTTGGGGAGAAACTTTTGAAAAGCTTGGTATTCTAGCGTACACACACACATTACAAACCCCCAACACATCACAAAATCCTCATCGTCCTTTCTCGCCCAACCATTGCACAAATCCTACACCCACCCAAACCACCACTGTACTGAATCAACAAAACTCCTATTAGAGACCATTTGGACTCTCCCTGCATCACCAGCTTGCCACTTTCATTGATCATCTCTTTGGCAAGCCCACTTTCACTCTTCAGGACTCATATCTGGGGGCCCGAAAACTTTATTCTTGCAGCCTCAATTTTATAATTTTTATTTGAGGACTATGCCTAACTGAAGTCAATAAACTCAACACGTGTATAGGCTATTTTGGAGTTGACCAGAGTTTCATGGAATTCAGGTGATATTCTTCCTATTCTGCCCTCCTTTATACTTTTATTTTATAATAAAGATATTGCATTAGCTAAGCATGGAGGGGTGGATACTTTGTGATTTGATCATTTTGTCGGCCCATAACAGTAATTTCCTATTATTTAAAAAAAGAAAAAAACTAGAATTTGGAGAAGAAAACTTAGGCATTAGGAGTTGCAAAGTTTAGGAAATGATACTTTAGAACCTGAACATGAAGACTCTTCAGGTCTTCGAGCTCAATCATCCTAGGTGTCCACTGAATGTGGACTTCGTCTCAAGTCCTCACCAAGTAATTTTATTCTAATGTGGCTAATAAATTAGGGTGATAAGTTCACGACTTATCAACCCATCCTCTGATTTGAGGGGACTTTAAGTCTAAGCATCTACACAGTATTACACTAACTCACTTTCCAACAGTTTTTACGGAAATTGGGTAGCCAATGAACCGTCTAGGGTGGTATGGCTAGCAAGTTGTCGGTGGTAATAACTCATCGGCCAGTTGTCCAAGGCCCAACCACACGACCATTCTCTTCCTGCTGCCTTTAGGTAAATCTTAGATCAAGGAAGCCACCTACTTAAGAAAAAAGAGGAAAAGAAATACCCAGAAAGAAAAAAAAGAGAGAAAAATATAGAAAAAAGGAGAAAAAATAAAATAAATAAATAAGTCACACTTCACTGCACAAGTGTGGTTGGCAAATGGTCGATGGTAACAGCTCATCGGTCGGTTGTCCAAAACCCAGCTCACGAAATGCATGTATAATTCCTAAAGACTTACGAAGAAGCGAAGAAGTAAAATAAGCCGGGGAGATATATACACTGGGTTCGCCCTTGTGTTGACCCCGTAAAAAAATAAAAAGGTAGAGAGAAAGCTACTAATCAGAAAGATAAACCTTTAAGCAGAAATTTTTAAGGTCACCTAGGGGCATAGAAACCCGAAGTCCAATCTAATTACCATTGAGTGAGTCTATCACTTTCACGATAAGATGCTTAGCACTTAGAGTCCTTTTCGAGTCTTAGGCAGGTTGGGTAACCGTAAAAAGTTATCTCGAATGTCTCAAACTCCAAAAATTCAAAAAAAAAATAAATTAGAAAAGAAGAAAAACAGAAAAAAGTATCTTCCCTTCTAAAAATAAGGCGAGGGCTTGGGTGGTTTGCATTTTGGCAAGCATCCGAGTATTGTTGAGTTTTTGTAATTAGGTCCTTAGTGAAATCTTGCCTAAGTGATCAAATCTTGATTCTATTTTTATACATAGCATTTAGGTTAATTTTGCTAGGGACTAGCAAAAGATAGGAATGGGGGTATGATAAACACACATGTATTCATGATAAAATGCCTACTATGATAGTTCCTAAGCTTAGCATTGCATTCCATAATATAAATATTGCATAACATTCATCATATGACATTTAGTGGGATCTGTATAAATTGTATAGTAATTCATGCATTATTGTGGCCAGGAAGCAGGGCGCTACATTTTGAAGCTTCAAATGCAAAATCCAACTATACAGATGAATACGGAACAACGATCGTAGTTCGGTAACATGGAAATCATCTCGATCCAAGCACCGTGGCATCCTTTGCAAGCAAGGAAAGGTGGATGGTCTAGATGGTGCCACGTGCCACCATCCAGATCACCCAAGGTCGCTCGATGTCCCTCCAAAGGCCTTCCAACGTGTGATCTCCGCCGTTGGATGAAAATCCAACGGCTGAGATGCCTCCTCCACCACTCACCCACAGCATCTCTTCTTGACACATGTGCTAGCATGGCGCATTGGTTGAGGCACTCACTCCCAAAGGAGGGGCACGGGTTCAAAACCTACAAAGCCCCCTAATCCTCCAATTGGCAGCAACACACGCACGACTAGCACATTGCACCACGCCAGCGCATGTGCGCAACATGCGCACGTGAAGCACCTGCCAACGCAACACAGTTCACAGCGACGCAACGCACAGCCAACGCATGCACGCACAACAAGGCAACGCATAGCGCACGCCAACAGCGCCGTGCAGATCTTCAGCGACAGCTAGGGCAGATCTTTAGTGACGATTGCAGATGTCACTAATTGTTCACATGCGGAAAGCTCCTTCTCCATCACAATATAAATCCACCTACACCTCCCCATTTTACTTCATCTCTACCTATGCTACTCCTACCTGCTCCAAAGCTCCAGGAAGCCTACCAAGCTCCCAAGAGCTCTATTCCCAAGCTCCAAAGGTTCCCTATTAGTGTAGAGTCCTATCCCTCCATCAAATATGCAACCATCCTCTCACCACCTTCATAGGGAACCCTAGAGTCATCCCCTCACCTCCATGCAGGTAGACGATCACCTCCACCTCCTCATCCCCATTCCCAACTTGGTGAAGCTTTCCTCTACCCGAGTTCATCTGCACCTCATCTCCGACATTCAGCATCTCTCCTCCTCTATCCAAGCTACCACCAAGCACCGTCGTCTTGCCAAACATCCACTTTGGGAGATTTCCTCTCACCCTCATCTCTTTTAATTTGTTTAGTTTATTGTTATTGTAATAAACATTATTTCGCTTCAAACAATCAAATTATGGTTCATCTCTCTATTTGTTTTATTGCAAGTGATTTTACCATTCTCCTAAAATACCAAAAAAATAACAAAACCTAAAAACACCAAAAAGAAACAAATTGAAATGCAGATTTCAAGAAACAAACATCGCCTCCATGTGTTCGACCTGGGACTTCCTTTCGAGTTTCGATAAATTTTATTTGATAGCTAGTTTTGCAACTATGACAACAGGGTTTCTCAAAACCCTAACTTTTCCTCGCGAAAACATTCTCATCACCTGCTCCTGAAATAAAGGTACAATTTATTGACTTGAAAATTAGTTAAATGATAATATATGAAATACTTTTACCAGCATCATTGGATCATGCCAAGTGTGTGGTTGCATCAAAAGAGGCCCATTATGTAATGCCTCATCATGATTCTTGTTCTTATAATATTAAAAAATATATTTGTAATGTTAGACATAATATTAGAATTATGGTAAAAGAAATAAACAAATACAGTTAAAATTTATCTTTTACCTTACTCTTCATCTCCAATCTTAAATCTTTATGAATCTTAGCTGTGTGCTTGGCTGCGTGCTTGAGGATATATTTGGGGACATTCAGATCATCGCCCCAATCAAAGATCACCTGCATTAGTAGGAGAACAGAAATTGTTACATAATTTAAAGTTATATAAAGCAATGTAAATAAGTTATTAATTTTTACCAATTACTTCTAACTTTCAAATGAGCTGCCTCTTCAGCTCCTTTAGCACCTTCCTCCAATCGAAGTAGGAGAGTGGGATGATCTCCTTCATTAGCGTACCTGGTTTGCTGACAAATGGAGGATACTCCACTTCTTCCCCTACTAGTGTGATACTGACTAAAAATGCTGACTCCATGCGAAATTCTCTCTAGGCCCCTATTCCACATGGCACCTCTTCCCTACATGCACCTGGAAGAAAAAATTATAACATAAAATAAAATGACAAAGAAATAAATAAATCATAGCAGTTACTAAACTTTCATACCAGTACAACAAGGGCATGGTGTAGAACATCCTGACCGGGAAGGATCTAGGTCAGCCGACTGCTCTGGCTAATCATCCAACCCAACGTCCTCATTAAATGAAGCACTATCCTCCTCCTCCTCCTCCCCATCGGTAGGTGTGTCCTCCTCCTCATAGTTAGGATCCTCTACCTTGAAATCCAATGAAGGAGGCATCGGACACTTCCCCTTCCCTCTACGCCCCCCTCCCCTGACTCTGGAGATACCGAGCCACATCTTTAGGCCTCAAAAACGGCTAACAAGTTGCCTGAGGCTGCATATGGGAGGGCTGAGCCGGGTGCTACCGGTGGGGAGATTGAGGTTGAGTCTCCTGACGGGGGGCCTCAAGCTACTGGGAGGTGGATTAGCCCTACCACTCCTATTAGCCTTCTTCTTGAATAGAACCTACATAAAAATAAAACAAATAATCAGATATTTAAAAAAAAAAAATTGGTAGCATTTCCCTTATATATTATGATTTTTCAAAAACCCTGTTTGAAACAAATAAAGAAATAAATGAAAATAAAAGAAGCATAGAAAAAAACACCTTCCCCCTATATTTCTTCTTTTTCCTTCCCATTCCCTTCCCCTTTCCCTTCCTCTTATTTTTCCTTCTCTTTTCCCTCCTCCATTTCCCTTTCCCCTTTCCCTTCCTCTTGTCTACATTCCCCTTCCTCCCCCATGACTAATCCCCTTTCCCTTCCTCTTCTTTTTCCTTCTCATTCCCCCTCCATTTCCCTCCCCCTTTCCCTTTCTCTTCACATTCCCTTGCTTCCACTATTTCCCTTTCCCCTTCCTCTTCTCCACATTCAACACAAAACATTCAATATAGATATCAAATGTTAATGGGCACACCCTGATGAGTTGGTTTTTGCTTTGGAAGTAATTTTGCACATAAAATGATGCATTATAGTATGCAAGTGGTGGAAAATCAGTCATCAAAATAATTAAAATTAAACCACTCGCAGATGAAGCGGGTCATATCCACAGGGAGGCACTGGCTTATTAAAACTTGCACTGGTCAAAAATAGATGTTCATGATTAATTCTGCCAAGAAACCATCTTTTAATTAAGATAACAAGATATGATCATGCTGAAATTGTATTTTCATTGAAAGGTAAGGGTGTTCACATAAAATCAACCACATAAAATATTCAATAAATGAAAAAGAAAATATGTGGCAATGGCATGCAATGTAAAAAGAAATGAAACCCAAAATAGGGGATTTCTTCGTGCTTGGCATGCACACACGACAGGCCACGATTGGAGGCGAGGTTCGTGGTGAAGGACAAGTCCTCTGAGGACTGCACAGGGGTGGTAGCAGCGAGTCGCGAGGGTGATGGAGGTGGCCGGTCATAGAGGAGGTAGATGTGGGTGTCCGATGGTGGAGCTCTTCCTGCTGCTGCTACGTTGGAGAAGAGGGTGCGAGTGGCGGTGGCTACTTGCTGCTGGAGGAGCGCACAGAGAGGAAAGAGGCACTCACTAGAGTGTGGCGCACGTGCACAGCTGGGGCTCGGGCAGGTGGTGCGTGCGGCGACCCTGCTGGGCGCAGCGCAAGGGGGCGCCATCGCACGAGTGCTACTGCAACTTACAGCTGTTGTGCGACCATCATGCGTGGTGCGTGAGGGATGCGCGTGGCACGCGTTGAGTGCTGACAAGGAGTGCAAGCGGAGGTGCTAGCCGACGAGGAGGTAGGCTGTGGCTGTCTACTGGAGGTGGCGATGGTGAGCTGTTGGAGGTAGCTATGGGTTCCATTGAGGGGGAGGAGAAACAATGGAAGAGCAAGAAGGAGAAAAAGAAGATGAATAATGGAAAGGTGGTGATGGATGTTTGTGAGAAAGAGGGAAATGATGAAGAAGGTATTCACGCAACCGGTGTAGCCACACTCACGGTGAGGTGGAGCCGTGAAGGCTCACGCATGGTGTTGGCACAAGTCCACCAGCTTGGCATGATGAGCTATCACCTCGCCAGCCCACGGTGTGGTGGAGCTCAGCTGTGGAGGCCCACAATGAATGATGCACGGTGGTGGTGTGGGTGGTGGCCTCCCCGATGGCAGTTGTTGATGCTTGTTCTTATCCTACAAGGAAGGTGATGGAATGGCAATGGTGTGAGACAGAGATCCGAACATTATGGAGAGATTTCATGGGTGGAGTGAATGGTCGCAGGAGGAGTAAGCGAAGCCATTACCTGTTGAAGAAGAAGAATAAAATAAAATAAGAAATGAGGGTTAATTATTTATAAGCCCTCAAAAGACTTTAGACCTAAGGTACCCAAGTAGAAGCCTAGTTGCAGACTAGGTCGACTAAGGACAAGTTACAGGCATAGGTTTCCTTGATTTCTAGCTCTACCATAGGGTTTATTGGTCCCAGAGATTAAAGCATCCGTGCATGTGCAATGGTCATTTTTATTTGAGGTTGGTATGATTGTCAACCTAGAAACAGAATAAGAAGGACTCTTTTTTGGTAATATATATATATTCCTTTAAGTCTAACCTTGGATCCGCTATCAACACGGTCTGTGTCGGATTCATTGTCCCCATCCCTAGCTTTCGATGCTTCGAGATAGCATCGCCCATGGGGACCCCAAGAACTCCTAGCAATCAACACTTCAAGATAGTATCTCCCATGGATTTCTTAAGTGAATTCAGGCCTGTGACAATTGGCACTTCAAGATAGGGCCACCCATGGTACCTAAATCGCACAATGTGCTTACATGCCCCTAGTAGGATGGATATCCTAAGAGACAAGCACTGAGGAGGTGACATATTATCATCGCATCATCAAGGTGAGTATATACTCCACCTCTCATGCGGCAGGAACTTGTCCAATCAAGTTGTGTTTTCAAGCTTCTCCTAAGTCAAAACCAAGAGAAGCAAATTTTCTTTAAAAAGGGAATTAAGGTTATCACTATTTACACAAGACCAAGTGCGTGTGAAATGTGGATGCTTAAGTTACGAGGACCCATAAACCACAAGGTAGAAAAAGATACCAAGTACTACCTAGCCCTTAACTCAAACCCTAGCTTTCCTTCCTCAACCTCTTGAGGAATGGTCCACATCTTAACTCCTACTTGAGTTTTTAAGTCCACAAAGGACCCTAAGGGTCTAAATCTAGTAGCTCAACTTAGCTTCTAAAGTCAGACACCTAGAGTCAACTTAATCTAAATTAAAGCCCTAGTCTTAAGCCTAAGAATGTAGGGCCCAGCTAGTTAAGCTTAATGTAAATTTTTTTTTTTGGAGCAAATGCATGCTACGCAACGTTATGCAGATGTATGCAATTATGTATATATGCTATGTATATCCCCTAAGTACACCCCCCCATGCCTAAAATCTACAATGTCCCCATTGCATAGAAGGGTATTAACTGGGTCAAAGTTGGGCTACCGTTATTTTGTTGGCAACCAAGTAGCCAAAGAACCTGCAAGTCTGGTTCCAAAACAAAAGAAATAGGCCCTAAAATTGAGCGAAGTAACACAGGCCTAGAAAATAGATAACCTAGGATGTTGGCAACCTGATGATGAATCCCAATAGCAAATGCTCACCTAACCAAGATGGGAATGAAATCATCCCAGGTCACTGGAGGAGATTCTAAATGATAAGCGGGAATAACGACCTCCATAGGGGTAGGGGGAGGATGACAAGGATCCTCCAAAAGATATGTGGAAGGAATGGTGTAAAGATATACCCCCAGGGTGATGGACTGACCATAAAAAGCATCAATCCATACCGGGTACCCCCATACAGGAAATGTTGGTTTGATAAACCCCCCGGTCAAAATAGTAGTGAGCATGTTTTTAAGCCAAGGATTGTCTAGGGTGTCCAAGTTGCGAGGTTGCAGGATAGCCATAAGATCTAGGTTGGGTTTAGTCATTCTCGATGTCCATCCCTAACAATCTTTCTAATTCCTCAATTGCATCCCTAACATCCCTACTGATGTCATGTATACCATCCTGCACATCATCAGTGATCATTTAAAGGTAGGGAGTCAAAATTTTGTCTTCAGACATACGCAAATCAGAGGGTGACTCCAAATCAAATGAAGGCAGGTTAGAAGCAATAGATTTAGAGATTACCTTATCAATCTCATCCTCGGGTTCTTGTTCTTTACTCAATTCCTCCTCGAAGTCTATATGTGAATCCACATAAATCTCAAAAGTTGCTTCCACATTTTCCATTTTTTGATTATCATGAGGGATATCATCAATGGGTGTGCTAAGGAAACATGATTTGATAAAATTTGAGACATCCTCGGGTCCTAATTCCTCAAAGATGACATATTTACCCTCAGTGTCACTCCAAATCCTAAGTGCAGGTTCCTCAAGTAATTCTTCCTCCTCAATAGTCAATTCATCATTCACTCGAGGTTTAAATTCATCTAACATTTCCGCAGATCCCTTGGGGCACTCTATCTGGGGTAAAATGTTCCTAGTTGTATCATCAGACTCCTTAGATAAGTGAATTTCAGGGTCAAGTTCCCAAAGGGTGGGTTTGAGTTCCATCTCATGATCAAAAGGGAGGGTGGGATTAACAACTTGACTTCAACCCACTTCATCAAATGTCACAAAAATACTATCATCTAGGTCGAGATCTTCCAATGGTACCATCATTCCATTCTTTCAACTCTAATATAATTCAGGTGGATACTCAACTATCATCATCTTCCTCGAGTTGACACCTTTCTTCATCCAATGCATAGCTACTTTCATTCATATCCTCCTCCCACTTAAGGCGTGGACCTCTCAAGGAAGCATCATCTAACATGAAAGGTTCAAAATCAATCCTCAAAAAGTAGCTATTATCCCTTACATAATCCCCAACATTCCCCTCAAACTTAGGGCGTGGCTCTCCCAAGGGAGATGCATCTTGCGTAGAAGGGTGGAAGTCATCCTCAACGGTGTAAGTTAGGTGGCTAATGTCTTATTTTCCTTGTTGGCCTACTCTTGAAGATTCTCCTAATAATTCGATCATTTCATTTTGCATTTTCTATATTTCCATCTTCAAGGTGGAGAAGTCATTACTCTTTTTAGGAGAGAAGTCAGGCTTAGGGGTATAATAGCTAGGAGTTTCTGTCCAACCATTACAATCAATCAGGGAGGGTGGGTTGGGTATTTCTATGGTGTGTGGGATATTAGGCAAGGCAAATCCCACTCCTAGGTTCTGCTCACTTATTTGGGGCTTAATTAAACCAATATTCCTACAGCAAGGGTACAAAGGATCCTAATGATTGTCATTTTTTCCATCAAAGGATGGACCATCTTGGTGTATAGGATCAAAGATCGCAAAACGGTGGTAAGGGTGTGGGTAAGATGTGAAAGAATGAAAGTTAACGTGGTCCATTCTAACTCACACCCAAGTCCAATTCTTCCCCAAGCAAACAAACACAAATCAAAGGACTTTTTAGGTCTTTAATCAGTTAAGGCCATTGAGATTTAAGTCCAATTGTAGGTAACAATACAAGTTGCCCAAACAGTTATGTGCCTACTTGTCGATCTACGATATGCCTAATAAGACCTAGCTGGGACTTAGGTGATCCTCCCTAAAGCCCAAAAATTCCAGCCACCTCCAAAGCTGGCAAAGAAGGATGCAAGTAGGCCTAAGCCTTCCTTTGAAGTGGTTCTTCTTAACTACCCTCAATACGTAATTTTGGAGGTGCTTGAACCTTCAAGCTAAAGTTCAGGTCACTTTAGACCCTAGCAGTAGGAGGGCTCTTTCCTAACAGCTCAAGACTTATGAAATGACTATATGTGCGCCTTGGTGCTCAAAGCATGCACATGTGCATCCAGCATAAAAGGATTTTGAATTTTGAATCGCACGCCAAGTTTGAAAATCAAGTCCTTGGTTTTGAAATATTCCTCCTTTAATTAGTCCTTTTTCAGAAAATGTGACCATCTGTTAATTCTTTCAAAATAATTTGGGTAGTCTTGTCTTTAAATCCAAATACAAATGCGTGAACAATATATAGATGCAAAGTAAAAGAGAACATACCTTGCCACCCACAATCTTCAATGAGATGCACACAAATGCAAGAAAAATAAATCTAGAGGCTACTCATTCACACCTAAATGATTCGTCCTAGGGGCAGGTAGCTTCTAGTAGGTAGCTCATGTTTTTTTTTTTTTTTACCTACTTATGCACAAACAAAGGAAAGGATAAACAACCACAAAATGAAATGAAAACCTAAATCTAAAGAAAAGGGAACATGCTCCTGAAAAATTACCCAACATGGGCCTAAAAGAAAGCCAGGCAACAAACCCTAAAGATTTACCCCCGAACAAGGGCCTTCCAATGAATGAATGTGCAAAAATAAAGAAAAAATAAAGTTCTAAATCCTAAATTCTATCTACTCAGAATGGAGGAGATGACGATTACAACTCCCTCGAAATGTTCTCCTCTGAATCATGGCTCAAGGTCTACCTCAATTGCGCACGCGGCGGCTATGATGCTCCCAATGTGTGGCCAACTGCGACGTCAAGGGTCGCTTGATCTCTGAGGCTAGTGTAATAAGATGTAGGAAATATGCGTACCTCGCACCAAAAAGATCAAAATTAAATATGCCTAAAAAATAATGTGTGATCAAATAAATAAATAAGTGTGAGTTTAACATGCTCATTGCCTCCCCGACAACGGTGCCATTTTGACAATTCGATTTTTACTTTGGAAGTAATTTTGCACATAAAATGATGCGTTGTAGTATGCAAGTGGTGGAAAATCAGTTGTCAAAATAATTAAAACTAAACCACTCGCAAATGGAGTGGGTCGTATCCACAGGAGGCACTGGCCTATTAAAACTCGCACGGGTCAAAAACAGATGTTCACAATTAATTCCACCAAGAAACCGAATCAAAATTGCCTTTTAATTAAGATAACAAGGTATGATCATGCTGAAATAGTATTTTCATTAAAAGGCAAGGGTGTTCACATAAAATCAACCACATAAATATTCAATAAATGAAAAAGAAAATATGTGGAAATGGCATGTAATGTAAAAAGAAATGAAACCCAAAATAGGGGATTTCTTCGTGCTTGGCATGCACACACGGCAGGTCATAGCTGGAAGCGAGGTTTGAGATGAAGGACAAGTCCTCCGAGGGCTATGCGGCGATGGTGGAAGCAAGTCACGAGGGCGTCAGAGGTGGCCAGTTGAAGAGGAGGCGGATGTGGGTGTGGGTGTCCGGCAATGGAGCTCTTCCTACTATTGTTGCGTTGGAGAAGAGGGTGCGGGTGGCAGTGGCTGCTGAAGGAGCGCAAGGAGAAGAGAGGGGTGCATGCTGGAGTGTGGCACGTGCACATAGCTGGGGCTCGGGTAGGCGATGCCCACAACGACCCTACTGGGTGCGTTGCTGCTGCTACGCAACCACCGCACGTGGTGCATGAGGGATGCACATGGCGCGCGTTGAACGTTGACGAGGAGTACAGGCAGAGGTGCTGGCCGGTGAGGAGGTAGGCTACAACTGTATGTTGGAGGTGGCGATGGTGAGCTGTTGGAGGTGGCTATGGGTTCCGGTGATGTTACGAACGCGCGGCTTCAGACGTCTTTTAAGACGTCTGGGAGGTGGCCCAGACGTCGGACCAGACATCTGGAACCCCTCCCAGATGTCTGGGATTCGATTACGGTGGCACGCGCGGTCGCGTCTACGCGCCTGCGCGCGCAGACCTATGGGTGCCCTTTTTCCCTCTCCTCCGCAAGCGCTGCCCCCTGTCCCGCTCTCTCTCTCCTCCCCGCGAGGCTTTAAAAAGCCACTCCCTCACTCTCACCACCTCCGCTTCTCCTTCTTCTTCTTCCAGCGAGTCCGAGCACGAGCAAGCGGCGGTAGTGGCAGCCGCGGCTAGTGCGGGAGGAGGTGCTGCGCGAGAAGAGGAGGCGCTCGGCCTTGAGGGCGAGCTTGCCGGGGCTGCTAGGGCCGGCCGGTAGGGGGAGTAGCAGATGCGGGGTGACGCGGGAGGCCTGCTGCAGCTCGAGCAGCAGGCGGACGAGACGCAGCGCGGCCGTGCGTCGCGGGCGGAGGGCGAGTCGCGCTCTGATTCTGGAAGTTTTTCCAGAATCAAACGTCTGGGATTCCAACCAGACGACAGGGAAGACATCTGGAGACTGTCCAGACGTCTGGTAAGTAAGTTATTTTTTCGTACCTTCTTCCTTTCCTTCGACCGTCCGTATTGAGCACGAGGATGGGTACGCGCAGGTTCTGAGATTCGCATCCAACGCGAATCAGACGTCTGGCTGCAGTGCCAGACGACGGGAGTGACTTTTAGATGTCCGGGGTGACCATCGGACGTCTGGAAACTAGGCCAGATGCCCCCGCAGGCTTCTGGAAGTCTGAGAGACCACGCAGAGCAAAGGTAACCTCTGATCCACTTTTTAAGACGTCTGGAACCTCTTCCAGACGTCTGATTTTGCACTGTTTCGTCGTTTTCAACCCGTTTAGGGCCCGTTCGGAGTCCGTTTTCTGCGTTTCGAATTGCGTGCTTCTCGGAATTTAATCCTCTACCCGTATACAGTAGTTATATACTATTTTGAGAAACTCCTTGTGTTTGATCCTTGTGATAGGACCCCGTTCCGTTGCAATCTCGGGGTTTGCGGAGGAACGCGGGATTCCCTACCACACCTCCAGTACGCCTGTTGTAACTGGTAGAGTGGCTTTTAAGTTTACTAGTATAATCTGTTAAATTATGGAACCACAAATAGAACCTAGGACGTTGCATGAATCCTAGGAATGAGAAATAGATTGAATGATAGATCCTAGGTGTTGCATAAATCCTAGGGTTGGAAAACTAGATTGTATGATAGATCCTAGGATATGGCATGAATCTTAGGACGGGAAAACTAGTGGAATGTATGAATACTGCAGTCTTGGAAAATGTGGGAAGGAAATAGTAGCTACCTGTAAATTGGTTTAACAGCTGCCTGTTATGAATAAATGAGCATGCCTGAGAATATGGGATGTATGGACGTGAACTGGAAAGGTGAAACCTGAATGTGCTGAGTTAAAAGAACTGGAACCCTACAGGGAATTAGGAGTGGAACTCCTGGAAAGAGAAAGGAATGGAACTGAGAAAGAAAGACGTGGTAGTATGCTGTCTCTTTGGTACGTAGTACCAAGGGAAGTACCTGTACCTGTTTAGTGCAGAGCGGAGCTAGCCGCCCCAGGGACCCGGGGTTAGGACTGGCCACTTTGTACCGAATTGCTGGCCCTCGTGTACGTAGTACCGAGGAGAGCTACTAGTGTAGGGAGGTACTAGCTACCCCACGGGCCCCGGGGTTCTGCTAGCCTCCTACACCGACTTGTTAGGCCCACTGGGCAAACCAGGGTAGTCAGGCGAGGGTGCGTGGACTGTGGAGGGGCAAGGCCCCTGTTTGGTTACTGTGGAGGGGTTGGACCCCTATTACTGAGAGGGCTCTGCCCTATACTGGTTCCGTGTTGTGCTTTGGGCGCACCCGTTAACGGAAACGACTGACCACGTGCCAGTGCGAGTTAGCTACCTGTGCGTTTATCACGCGTGCCGTAGTCACCGTTACGCCTGTCCGTGACCTTGGGGTGGTTGACTGAGAGTAGGATCACCACGGGGGACTCTCCCGACCAGGAGAGCACCACGTGCTACTTCTACTGTTCAGAAAAGACTGCAATCAAGATCGTTCCCACGAGGAACATTCGAGATCAAGTGAAGGATATGAGAAATAGATAAATTTTGAAACAATAGAAAGACGTAAATAAAGGAAGAAAGAAAATTAAAATAGCTACTGTACACTTTACTGTTTCTTTAGTTTAGCTGCCACTCTACTCAGCGTTTTGCTGACGTGTTACGCTCGTTACCTTTCAGAACCAGCTGTTGAGTAGCCAGGGTCAGCGGCTGCAGAGGACGCTGGGCCGAGTAGGGTCCAATAGAGTTACCACTGTTCTCTTGTACCTCTTTTTGGTTCCACTGTAGTGAGTAGTTCTTGTTACCGCTGTACTTTTCTTTACCTGCAGTTCATATTATGTTATGAATGTTGTTCTACTGTTGTGGTGGTATATACTGTAGTGGCTTCTTTCCTTACTGCTGTATTTCCTTACTGTTAGTTATATTCATGCTGAATGTGGTTTATTTTACTGCTCTTTTGGTTACTTCCTCGTTGGACGACTAGGTCTTGGGATTAGTCGAGTCGGTCCGGTTCTCATGTCTCGTAGGGACTCGGGAATCGGGTCGTTACAGGTGAGGGGGAGGAGAAACAGGGAAGAAGAAGAAAAAGAGGAAGATGAATAGTGGAAAGGTGGTGGTGGATGTTTGTGAGCAAGAGGGAAATGATGGAGAAGAAGGTATTCACGTGACCAGTGCAGCCATGCTCACGATGAGGTGGAGCCATGAAGGGTCATGCACAGTGTTGGCACAAGTCCATTGGCTTGGCGTAGCGAGCTGTCACCTTGCCAACCTACAATGTGGTGGAGCTCGGCCATAGAGGCCCGCAGTGAATGATGCACGGTGGTGGTGTGGGTGGTGACCTCCGCAATGGCAGTTGTCGATGCTTGTTCTTATACTATAGGGAAGGTGATGGAATGGCAATGGTGTGCGACAGAGATCCGGACATTATGGAGAGCTTTCATGGGTGGAGTGAATGGCTGCAAGAGGAGCAAGTGGAGCCGTTACCTGTCGAAGAAGAAGAATAAAATAAAATAAGAAATGAGGGTTAATTATTTATAAGCCCCCAAAAGAAATATTAATTCAAATGAATGCATGTATTGCAACCTAAAAGATTAATTATTTCAATGCATGCTATGTATAGGAAACCTTAAATGCACGAGCTATTTAAATAAATGAAAGCAAATCTACAAATTAATCTATTTACATACTAATCTATGCTATGTATATGTTACTATTAATCTAATATCTAGGCATTTACATAACTAATTAGCCCATAAATATGAGCTCATCACACTCCACATAATTATACAATGGAAAAAAGTAAATGCATCATCTATAAATAAAATAAACCTAAGTGGGCACACCCTACATTTAATATTAAAAGAGCATTTTAAAAAAGAAACCGGTAGAAGAACCTCACCATAGTGACGAAATGGTCTAGAAACAGTGCAGAAATAGTGTAAGAATTTGAAGAACCTATATGAAAAGGCAATAAAATAAATTTCAATTTTGAAAAATAAATGAACATAAGCTTTGAAAAAAGATGAAACAATTTAAAGGAAATTTAAACAAAATAGACAACTAAAAATTTATTAAATTATTTTTATTTGTGGGTTACGGATTAATACTTTTGGCAAATTACCTTATATATCAATGTCAGTTGCACCAGGGGCAACTTCTTCACTTTGTACGTTTTACTGATATGCTTTAGATTCAACATCTGGGTCGAGATCTTTTCCCGCATCGTATTGTTCATGTGGTAGAGCACTAATAGGTATTATCCACCCATTTCTGCTATTATCAGGCAAGTGATGGCGAAAATACGCGGTTTGGTAATTAGGTCGTTGTAACGCGTAAATCCGCTTTCGCTCTTAAATTTATAATCCTAGATAGGGAAGTATCTAGGGTCGTCCAAGGAGGCAATATGGTTGCAAAATTGATTCTCTTGCTTGGAATATATCTCAACTTTCTTTTTGGTAATTTTCAATATACCATTTTTTTTATTTTTGAACTAAGGCAACATGCGAACTGATGGCGGGAAAAGTGTTTACACTTCGAATTAAATAAACTACTTCTAAAGTGGCAAGTAGAGCCTCTCCATAAGCTCACTCTAGGCAAGTGGAGGCCTAGAATAATTAGGGAGAGGGAGTGAAGAATGCTGAAGATAAGCAACTAGAAATGCAAACAAGAAATGCAAAGAAGGCAACTAGATAATTGAAAAAGTGTTTAACAAAAATGCCTAGTAGAGGAATGCTTCTACTACTAGAAAATTGAAATAAAGAAAGAAAACACAAATCCTCTAATTAGATGGTGAAGAAGAGGGCTTCTTGCTCCAAGGTTGGTGGCTCCCAAGCTTGAAAAGAATCCTTCAACTCCTTCCTTGCAGTACTCCGCCAAGGTGATGACCTCCAAGGCAAGCCCTAAGGGGGCGTGCCCTAAGTTTCTCTCCAAGGGTGGACGTCCACCCTAAGCTTTTCTCCTTTGCCTGGCCGTCCTCCTTGAAATGGGAGAGTCCTCCTCCTTGGCGTGGCTCAAGTTGAAGAGAGTGGGGAGAAGAAGGCACCAAAAGGGCTGGTGATGTGCCCCTTTAATCTCCTTCTCTACTCCTTCTTCTTAGCCGTAGGTATAGGTGGTTTAGGTAGAAAATATACTAAGGGAGGATGCCCCAAAATGGTGGTAGGTGGTGGCTTTTTATAGAATAGGATGGGGGGTTAAGGTGCCCCTTGAAATGGAGGGCTAGGATGGAAGGATGAGGGTGGTTGGTGATCCTATGGCTAGGGTGAGTTGGCGCCAACCCAAGGGGTGTTAAAGGGGGTGGTTATGGTGGTGTTGGTGTCTTTTGGTGGTGGAGAGACACCACCATGTTGGCGCCAACATGGGGTCTTCTAGAAGGGGGGTTAGGTGGATGGTGGAGATGGGTTCAAGGGAGATTGTGTGGTGGAGATGAGGGGGGATTTTGGAGGGAAAAGTGGCGCCACTAAGGGGTGGTTATGGGTAGTTTTTGGCGCCACTTTTAGGTGTCTTTTGGAGGTGGTGGGTAGGTTAGGTTGGTGCCAAGTAGGTTAGCTCATGTGGAGCTTAGGTGGAGCTAGTTGGGTAGAGTTGGTAGGTGGGTTTTTGGGGTAGTACAAGCCAAGGAAGTTGGAGCATAGCTAAGCTAAGCTAAGCTAAGCTAGCTTAGCTAATGGAGGAGTAGAGGAGAAGGTGTTGGAGCTAGGGTTTGAAGGAGGGAGCTGAGGAGAAGAAGTCTGGAGCTGGAGCTGGAGCTGGCTGCTGCTGAAGAGGCTGGCATGGGGCTACTCTAGCTGGCTTAGCTTGCTAGTTCTTTGCTAGTTGCTAAGCCAAGCTAAAGTGAGCTAGCTTCTACCAAAATGAGCTAAGGTGAGCTGGGTCTGGTGCTCCCGGGGAGAATCAAGCTGGTTGAGGCAGCTAAGGTAGCTTAGCTCAACTGAGTTGAGCTAAGCTGAGTCCCTGTGAGCTGGACTTGAGCTTCCTGAGCTGGGATGAATTCTTCTTCAGCTGGTTGGAGCTGAGTGGAGCTAGATGTAGCTGGATCTGAGCTGGGGTGAACTCCTGTCAACTTAGCCGAGCTAACTAGAGCTCCCTGTGAACTAGTGGGAGCTGAGATGAGCTAAACTCAGCTAAGTTGAGCTGGATCTGAGCTGACTTGAGCTAGGGTGAGCTAAGGTGAACTCTCTTGAGCTGCCATCCAGCTGAGATTAGCTGAATGGAGCTGGGATGAGCTAACCCTAGTTCAAGTAAGCTAGGTTCCAGCTGCGGTGAGCTAGATCAAGCTGAGGTGAGCTGGATCAAGCTGAGGTGAGCTGGATTAAGTTGAGTTCCAGCTAGTCTGGGCTTCTCCTTCACCATTTGCCTTCTTGAGTGCTAGGGTTTTAGGGATCTGTGCATCTGTACATCCCTAACACTCACAAAAACTCATTAAAATGACAATAAAAAATGCAATGCATGCCTATCCTAATTTATGCCTAAATGCAGCCCAAAAACCCGTTTGCAGAGTAAAATCCTAAGAGCTAGGTTAGTTTTAAAGCATAAAAATGATGATAAACTGGCGTTTATCAGCAAGTAGTATACTTATCTACCTAACAAGCTAGTATGAATGGTTCTGATGACTGAAGAATACGACGGTTCTTACTTAACCTCAAAAAATCGTGTTTCTTATCAACTTTGAATCCAACACCATCTTTGAAAGCATCAAATCAATCACACTTGAATAGAACCACTCTACAGTCAAACCCAAAACTCATTTCCACAATCTCTTCAATTTGACCATAATACCCATCACAACCAGTGCTTAGGTCACAACTGACAACGACTCTCTCCTATTGCATGGCCTTTGCATTATCAATGGACCGTGCTTTGAATCTAAAATCATTAATTATGCAACCCGAATGATAACGTCTATATGTCAAAGGTGTTTCAGCAATTACATCAAAATCCTGTACCCACCGTGGATTCCCCTGTTCTTTCATTTTATTTACACGATCCTTGAACCAATAAAGGAACTGCAAGTCGCATTAGATGGCATAAAGGAATCTTTGAATTCATTGTAAAATTCATCCACTTTTGGAATTTACTTCATAATGTACAAGTCTGCCAATCATCGGTCCATTTTCGAGATAGACTTGAACTCTGTCTAGAGGATCAACCTTCCTTCGATGTCAAACATGGACAGGCAATCTTCATCATTACCATTAAATCCTCCATCATAATTCCATTCAAGATGATTAAATCGATTTTCTGTCTCATTCATGTACATGGCACAAAAGTTAATATATTTCTCTACAAGATATCCTTCCATGATTAACCCTTCTAGCTCTACCTTATTCAAGACATAATCTTTCAGCTTATTCAAATATCCTTCAATTGGATACATCCATCTATATTGCACGGGTTCAGCAATTCTCACTTCATTCGCAAGATGGAGCATGACATGAACCATCACGTTGAAGAATGCAGGCAAGAAACTCTACTCCATTTTACAAAGTGTGATCACAATTTGTTTATTCCAATACTACAGCAATTCAGGACCTAATGTCTTTAAATAGATGATTTTAAAATATTTGCTCATCTCCATAAAAGGATCGACTACCGATCATGCATCACTCAATGTATCGCTAGTAGATATAAGATTTTCCTATACACATGAGAATCATGACTTTTTAACCCAGCAATCTTCTTCTGCGCTTCATTTACACAACATGAAAGCCGCAATGAACACCCATCCAGAACCCGAATGTCTTTAAGCAAGGAGAAAATCATTTGCCTCTACTCTCCGATAAGATTGTATATAGCTTCTAGAAAGTAAGATTCTCTTTCTTCAACATGCAACTCAGGACAAATTCCCAAAATTTTCATATCATTTCTTGTTTTAATAGTATCCTTTGGGCTATCTATTAGGTTTAATACATCAAGAATTTTGTCCATTACATTTTTCTCAATGTACATAACATCTAAATTGTGCCGCACAGTCAAATCCTTCCAATATGGAAGCTTCATAAAAAATATGCATTTCTTCCTAAACCCTGAATGTTGCAAGGAAGTTAAGTCATTCTTGAAAAGATGACCCAAACGTTGATGTAGACACATTTATTTAGCGTAAAATGCCTATTTATGTGTGTTCCTCTGCTTAGAGATGCATTTAATATTATAAATATTACATAACATGCATTATTCTGCATTTAGAATAGTTTGTATAAATTTTAGGTTAATTTGTGTCCTTTTGTGGCCAGGAGGGAGGAGATTTATTTAGGGGCCTCGGATTGATGATCTAATCGTATGGATCTCATTAGGACGACGATCTAAGTCCAACACCTCTGAAATCGTCTTGATCGGAGTCCCGTAGCACATTATGCAGTCCAAGGAAGATCAAAGGCCAAGGGGCAAGGTGGCACCGATCTGAACCTCAGATGCTAAATCTGACTGCACGAATGGATACGGATCAACGATCGCAACCCAACAACGTGGAAATCGACCCAATTCAATGTCCGTGGTGCCACCTACAAAGCAAAGAAGATGGATGGCCAGAATGGTGCCACGTGGTGCCATCCCAGCTGCCCCTCCTCAAAGGCATTTCCACGGTGATATCGGACCATTGGATTTGCATCCAACAGCCCTAAACTCTCCACGTTCCTAGTTTCAATGCTCTTATCAGAGCAACCTTAATCTCGATCGTTGGATTTCCATCCAACGACTAAGATCAACTCCTCGCTACACCTGCAAAAGCATCCTCTCAACACAAAAGACCCCACAGCACATTGGTCGCAAGAGGCATCTACAACCCACAAGCGCAAGTTTGTGACCCATAGCCATCTCCAATTCCTAGTGTGGGTCACGAGCGCCAAATTCGCTCACTTGATATCCATCAGAAGGCCCAAAGCTCCCACATGGCGCATCCACGTGCGAAGGCGAACATCACACCCAATCCGAAGTGCGTTTAAGGCATGATCATCACACACCCAATCTGAAGTCCATTTAAGTCACAATCATCACATGTTCTCAGCCCTCCAATGCGCGATCGACGGCCACGATTCATCGACCGTGCACAGCAGCTGTGGGTGCGTGAGCGCCAACGTGGGCACGTGAACGCCAACGTGGGCGCGTGAGCTGGGTCTTTAGCAACGCTTGCGGCGGATCTCCAGCTTTGATGTTACTAAATGCCCCATTCACGAAATGTCTTCTCTCCTCCAGTATAAAAGGACCCCTACCCCTCTCATTTCTCTTCATCTCTTCCTTTCTCTCCCTCACCACCTCCAAGGCTCTAGAGAGAGCTTGTCCCAAGCCCAGGATGCTCCTCTAGAGTAGAAATCAAATATTTTTCCCGCCTCTCACCCCCATTCGTGGAGCATCTCGTGGTCGTCCTCTCACAACCTTCCGAAATAAGATCCTCGCCGTGACGCTATCCCATCCTCTATCCTCCAACACCGTTCTCCTTTAACCAGCTTCCCACCACCTTCATCTAGGGCATCGTCAAGGCAAGCTATCCTTCAAGCAACTATCGAGGGGGATTCTTCTCAAGCCATTCTATCTTTTATTGCTTTCTAGTGTAGTTTCAATTAGTTGTAATATACATTGATCAATTTTATGAAATGTTTCTCTCCCTCTCTCTCTTATTTTGCTAGTGTAGAGTAGAATAGATAACAATTCACCTGATATTTTGTCTTATAAAATACCAAAAAAATCTCAAAAGATAAAAACAACAAAAATAAATAAAGTTGAAGTGCGATTTTCAAACCAAACATTCACCTCTGTATTTTCAACCCGAGACTCACTTCGAGTTTCGATATAAATTTTATTTAGTAGAGATATTTTTCAACCATGATGATGGGTTCTCCAAAACCCTGATTTTTTACTTGCGAAATTGACGCTCACCATTTTGGTGCCATTGCCGAGGAGGCAACGCTCTATGATTTTTCTCATGTTTTTCCGCCTTACTTAACTTTTATCTCACTTTTTCTCTGATCTTACTGTGATTGCAGGTACTCTTCCGAGGCAAGTCAAAGCAGTTAGATAGGAGAAAAATGCGGATGAAGGTTCTGTAAGTGTATCCCCACCACCCCCACCATAGATTCCATTTTGCCACCTAATAACTCAAACTCAAATCAACTTAAGTGCTTGCATGAACCCTAGGTTAGATCTGATTGTTTGATTGTCACTTCACCTCACCTCACCCATTCGCATAAATTAAAAATACAAAAAAGAAAATTACTCCTCTTCTTGTGGGATTAAGCTAAAAGAGACACACTTAACACCCAAAAATTCTCATCTTAAGGTGCATAATCACTTTGATTCTACCACTTAACCTGGGATCTGACCTATGGACTCAGTACACTTAACTCAACACACACATAAGTGAGTAGAAATCTGATTAGGTTAAGACATTTTGTGTGCCTTAATCAAGTGGTGCAACAAGTCAATTGCTTGAACTGTTTGGGCTACACTACTCAAATTAAAACTGATTCGTCAAGAGCTTGCCATTTAAGGTTCAATTTTTAGGAATTAACCAGGCACTGCACATTTTTTTCTCTTATTTTTAAAGGAATATATCATCGCCGGTGCTTTCAAAACTTGGAGTGTTCAACTGAACCTTGATTGAATACACCTAAAGATTAAACCCTAAAAGCTACTAAACAAGGTTAAACCCTAAAAGACACATCATAAGAACCTTGTTTGAAAACCCTGGTTGTGCATGCACACACATATTAACTGATCATTAAGGGCACAACCCTTCTAAGGGGCTCATCAAATTCCAAAAGCACAATCATCCCAGGCCTAAATTAAAATTGAGTAAACGTTGGCCCTAAGATTCATTGAGTCCATTTCAGGGTATTCACCTGAACACATTTCGAATTAATGATGTTTGCTTACTTCAAAAGGTGCTAAGTTGGGGGACCCGATTTTCAAATGACTTAAATAAGCAAGGGTTTGGCATAATTGGCGGCCCTCGGGACACACTCCCCCTGCTTCGCCAACCCAACTTTACCACCTTCGGGAGTAAGGACAACATCAAATTCCTTGTGTGGTCAGAGTTCATTTCTGAAGCATAGGCCCTTAAGCTAACAAATTTAAGGATAGGTTTGATTGATTGTACTGTAAGGTACCTTTCTTTCCTCTATTTTTCCCTCCTACTTCACCATGTATGCTTCCACATCCTACACACATTTCCAATCCTACCCTCCTTTCACTACTTATTCTCAAGATGATTACTATCCTGACTTGACTTAGCCGAGATAACTTTGATTGGGGATATGATTCTGGACCTCAATGTCCAAGACCTAACCCTAGACATCATGATTATGATTATTATCCTTCCCAAAGCTACACTGAGTATAGATCTCCAGCCTTTGATGATCAACCTAACCCGACCTACAATCAGGAAGGATATGATGATTATAACACCTACCCTCCCCAGGATTATACTAAACATAGGTCACCACCCCTCTTTCAACAACCTAAAACAACCTATTATCAAGGAGGAACCCAAGAACCTTACTAATTTCTTGACTCCCCTAGATTCAACCCAAACCCACCCAACCCTGAACCAAACCATTCAGTTCAAGTGAACCAGATCCAAGATAGGGTGTTAGCTAATTTGAGGAATATCATATAATCTTTAGAAGCTCAGCCAACACCATGCATTGAAGCATTGGAGCCTCTAATCAAAATGATTGATGAGCTTAATAGTTCTTTATTGGATTGCCTCCAAGATGTTATGGATAGGGGCACGGGTAAGTTTTACTTGGGAAGTTGTCAAGATTGAGGATGAAATTCATGGTTGCCCTAGTCCAATCTTAGGATGATTCTCAGGATGAACCCCCTTCAGGAGAGCCAATGTCAGAACTTGCTCAGGCACCTGTCAGGAGGGACACTTTTATGAAACCGAGGATGACCAAGTTGGTTTAGAGTAACCTATTGAGGATGAACTAATTTTCTCACCCGAGATCCCCAAGCCAGGGAGCGAGGAAAAATATGTCTCCATGGACCAAGAAATGACATACGATTTTGAGACATATATAAATGAGGATCATGAATTCTTTGATTCTGAGGGTAAGGAATCTCTTAGTGAAGTCTCACTTGAGCTTAAGGAAGATAATTTTAGTGAGACAAACTGGCCAAAGGAATTTGATCAATCATTTGATGGCCCTGTAATTGAGGAATTTGATTCAGTTGGGGTTAACTTGGAGGATAAAAATCTTGATTTGATGGAAGATTCAATTAGTAGCCCCATTCCTCAACCACACTCCATTGGGCATAATGATGATTTTATTCTTGAGATTACTGAATCTAAGTCAATTCTGATTCAACCACAATTGTTTGACTTGGATATCTTTGATGGGGTGTACAACGATCTTGAGGTCCCGGAAACATTGATTTTAGAGGAAAGGAGTTTGGAAGTTAAATTATGGGAAGTGAATTCTGACGGAAATAGAGTTCTTGATTTAAGGGTTCCTGTTGACCTGAAACCACCTACCCTTTACTAAGACCCTTATGACATTTTTTATTCTGAAGATGTGCAACCCAAGTACAGAATAGTTGACTATCTTTCTGAGCTAAATTCTAAGTGGACATCTGAACCTATTGAACCAGATCTACCCATTGTCCATTACTTTAGACTTGGGTTACACACCACCAAACCATAGGCCCGACCCCGCAAGCACAACAATCTCCTGTTTTGGGTGATTTTCATCCAGAACTTTAGAACCACCCGACCTTGGGGCTTGGGCCTACACCATAATCTAGTCCACATCTGTGGACACCTGTTGGTGGGTCATGAGATCAATATTTTTATTTTGATTCTGACCTGCACTTGTGAATTCTTAATTTCTTCATTGTTTGTATATTATGCCTAGCTAAAGGTAATAAACTTAACACATGTGTTTATTCCACATTCTCTATGGAGTTGACAAAATTTTCACGAAATTCAGGTGATATTCTATTTACTCTGCCATTTTCATGTCTTTATTTTTACAATGAGGACATTACATCATTTAGGCATGGGGAGGTGGATACTTAATCCTAAAAATATTTTATTAGCTCCATGGAATTTCTTCTATTTTCTTATGAAAAAAAATTTAAAAATTCAAAAATACAAAAAAATTAGAATTAGTAGAATAAAACTTAGGCATTAGGAGTTATTAACTTTAGCAAACGATACTTTAGGACCTAAACACTTAAATTCTTTAGGTTGTCAGGCTTAATTAGCCCAAGTGTCCACTAAAATGTGGACCTATTTCTTGAGTCCTCACCAAGTTAATTTTATTTTAATTTAGTTAATAAATTGAGGTTATAAGTACATAACTTATCAACCCGCCCTCTGATTTGAGGGGATTTTGAGCCTAAAGCATCTACACACTATTTGCACTGACTAACTTTTCGATGATTTTTACGGAAATTAGGTAGCTAATGAACTTCCTATGGTAGTATGGCTGGCAAGTTGTCATAGGTAACAACCCATTGGTAGATTGTCTAGAGCCCAGCTACATGACCATACTCATTCTACTGCCTTTAGATAAATCTTAGATCAGGGAAGCCACCTACTCAGACAAATAAAAAAATATATACTCAAAAAAGAAAATAATAATAATAATAGAAAAAGGAGGAAGGAGAAAAATAAATACACCATACTTCACCACACGAGTATGGCTGGCAAGTTGCCGTGGGTAACAACCCATTGTCCGGTTGTCCAAAGCCCTGTTGGTGTAAGGGTACCACAATCGTTAATTTTGATGATAACAAAACACTTGTCATTTAACATTTGTATTGAGTTTAAGGTTTCAGAAAAATGCAAATGATTACAAGTGTGGAGGAGGAGCTTAAGCTCGCATCCATGGTGGATTGGAGGAGCTTGATAGAGGAGAAGGAGCTTCACGTAGAACGAGAGCTAGAAGATAAGAAGAATAGGATAGAATTCTTTTTGTCTTGTATTTTATTCCCTATTTTTGTATCTTTATTCTTTGCTCTTTATTTTTGTCTAAATTATATGTTAAAGAGCCCAAAGTAACTAAATAGTGGTCCTAGAAACACTTACTCAACCCTAGGATACTTAAGCTGTATATAGAGATCTTAGAAAATCAAAATAGGTTTCAGACAGCCTGATCAAACGTCCAATCTATAAATCACACGTCTGATCCTTGACTTTAAGACATCTGACTGTTAGATTAGACGTCCAAACACTTAGGCTGGACTTAGTGCCTTCTGTCTGTTGATTTCATATGACCAACCCTTAGTCCAGACATCTGAGAAGATGTCCGATAGCATTGCCAGACATCCAACTAGAGGACCGTTGGCTTTATCAGGCTAATCTTAATGGATTAACTCTTTATCTAACCTACTTTCACTTTCAGATGTCCGTAGTGATCCCTAGACGTCTGATAAGTAGACGTTAAGCCCAAATCACCTTTTGTCATATGATTATAGCCGTTTAGCCTCGGGAAATTCATTCCCACAGAAGATTGCATTTCCAGACGTCCAGACTTTATCCCAGGTGACCAACCTGTCGTTTGACCAACATGACCTAGAACCCTGTTTAGGTCTGGACAAAAACAGGAGGGAAAGCCGTCTTAAATTAGACGTCTGACCTTAAGTCCAGACATCTTAAAAGTCATCTTTAGACAACTATTCTGATCCAACACCATCTAGTTGAACCACCCTTCTAGATCAGACGTCCGACCATAAAATCAAACAATGACCCAGATGTCTGATAACCCTGTTAGAATCATAAATAGCCCTGATTTTAGCCTGATTTGCCTTGGGATAATGCCCAATGACTAGAGAAGCCCTCTAACAACTAGAAGAGGCTTCTAAACCCTTCTTATGACCTCTATAAATAGAGGAACACCTTTCCTTTGCAAGATACACCTTAAGAAACTATTTTCATATCCTTTTGTGTCCAAGAGAAGTTAGAATCAAAGGAAAAGTGCTCAATCCTTAGTCTACATCTTGAGAACATCTTCCCAACTATGCACCCACTCTCTCGCCAACATATACGAGAGCGTTGTCGTGCCATCGCGTGGATCGCGCACTCCACTTCTGATGAGAACCTCATCATGAGCCATAACTAGCTCATTTTGACCCAATACAAAGGATAAAAGCTCCTACATAACTCAAGGAAAGGCTTAACTCGGAGAATTCTGAGTTTAAGGAGAAAACAAGTCATAAGGGGTAAAAATGCAATTTTACCAGTATAATCTGCATTCAGGGTAATTCAGGGTCCAAACATAGGTCAAAGCAACTTAATAAGAATAAAAGTGGGATGAGATGATCTAGCAAGGGCTACAGCAATTCCAAGGAACTAAATGATAATATGTAACCCTAAAACAAACCCACTTCAATTCACGAGGTTCAAGGCAAGGAAAAAATGGAATAAACCCTCTAAAATTCATAGAAAAATAATCTCTAGGGTTTAGAACCTTCAATTTGACCTTAGGAACCCATCTTGACCTACATTGAGAACCATACCCAATTAATAACTTAATTTGGGTTTTTGCGTAAATTGACCAGTCAAACAAGGTTTAATCTAGAAATAAAATTCACCATCAGATTCCTTAGGTCCTAATTATTCATGTATAAAAATTTGAGCCTAAGAAGAAACCTTCTTGACCAACTTTACACTTTGGTCCTCATATATTTACTTTTTGGCCCTCAACTTTTGAACCCTCGCATTTTGGCCCCTAACTCTCCTTCGTTCTTTGCGTTCAGGTCCCCCCTGCAAAACCTGCCAGCACCATGCTCCGGCGACCTTGCGCGGAGCTTGGCGCCGCGCAGGGTGAGGGGGAGAGCCTGGCAAGTAAACAGGGGGTGCCCTGCGTCGTCAGCCGTCGCAGGGACACCCCCCTGGTCGCTGTAACCCACCATATCGGCCGTGCGAACGCACGGACGGTATGGGTTTCCATCTCCGGCGTCCTCCGGCGAGGGAGACACGTCGTCTCCCTCCGCCTTCCTCCCTGATTCGGTCCCTATAAATACCCCCGTCGCTCCACCGTTCTTCCCAGCTCGGATCTGACGGAGAAAACCCCCAACTTTCCTCTCTTCTCACTCCGGCAGACGCCCACCAGCTCCGGCGGTTCTTCCTCCTCCTCCTCTTCGCTCTGTCGCAATACCAGCAGTAGAGACTTCTTCCCCTGCTCTTCCCGCGCCACGCCGCACCCAGCTGGCGCATCTCCGGCCCTCTGCTCGCCGCCGCCCCTTCCCCCGGGCATCTTCTTCTCCGGCGACAGTCGATACGACTGTCGCCCGCTCCGGCCCCTCCTCCTCCTGCTAAGTAGGTAGAACTCCTCCTCTTCCTCCCCTCTTCCTTTTCCTCACTTTAAACATCTACTGTCGCCCTCGATTCCGACCCCTCACCCTCACCTTCTCCGCCTCCGGCCATCCTCCGGCGAGCCGCTCCCATCACCCCAGCAACCCACACGGCTCGCCGACCACCGCAGAACCTCCGCCTCCTCACCCTGATCAACCCCCGCCCTTCCACTTCCCCCACATCACCCTCTGCAACCCCACCGAAAAAACCCATCTTCCGACCCACAGTCCGACATAGGGCAGCCCTTGCACGCCGCCCCACGCCTCGCCACCACCCACACGAGCTTCGCCGCACTCTGGCGAAGCTCCCGGCACCTTCTGATTAGGCCGAGAGGCCGTTTTGCTGTGAACAGGTCACCCGACCTCCGCCGCCATTGCCGTGCAGAAGGAGCTGCTTCCGCCTGCAGCTGCAGGCGCGCCACGCCCAGATTCGACTCCCAGGACTTGCGAGGCATTTCGACAAAGCGTCAGGCTCGCAGCTGGGGCGAAGGCCTCGCGTGAAGCCGCGATCGCCCGCTGCTTTCTCCGCTGCGGGCGCTCAATTAGGGTGGGACATTTAGTCCCACCTCAGAAAACTCTGAAGAGGCGCAGCGGGATAAAGCGAAAAAGTGCTGGAGGCTTATTGCCTCAGCACACGGGGTGAGGTCCCCTTCACCCGCCCGGTTACCCGGTCTCGTCCGCGCTCACGCCCCGCGGACTTGACCCGACCCGACTTAGACTGACCTGCACTCCTCGCCCACCACGCACGCCGGTGGGCCTGGACCCGGGCGCGACCCGCGTACCCGATTACCCAGATGCTCTGGGAGAGCCTTCCTAAGAGCGAATTCAGAGAAAGAGAGACGCGGGGGTGGGGGAGGGTAGAGTAGGTTTTGCCCTCTGACGTAAACTCTGAAGTGTGCAGGCACAGGTGAAGAAGAAGGACTGCGGAAGAAGAGGAAAGCTAAGGGAGACACTGTAGCAACAAGCGGTTTAAGTCGTCTGATTGGAAAATCAGACGACGGCCTGAAGGGAAAAGAAGAAAGAAGGAGAGACGACGTCCTGACAGGAAAAAGAAAAGAAGAAAGAAGAAGATCTGAAGAACAAAAGAACAAGGAAGAACAACAGAAGAAGAAGAGGACCACAAGGAGATAAACACAGAAGAAGAACAGGAAGAACAACAGACAAAGAGAAAGAAAGAAGAAAAGAAGAAGAACTCAAACTTTCATCTCTCTCCCTCTCTCTCTCTCTCTCTTTATTTTTTCTGTAATAGAACATGTATATCTCTAGAATACAACTTGCTCCCTGAGTTCGACCTCGGGAACTCTCTTTTATTTTCCGAGTAAAAAAAGTTATATATTTGAAATGATGGCAATAACTGGCTATACTACAATGCTATAACAATAAAACCTGGTTATCTCCCGAAGCAATCTTCAAATTTCAACTTCCATCTCAGGGAAGTACACGTTGCCTATAGAAACTAAGTTTAAGACTATACTTTGTGGCTCTATAGGACTGTTGTTTTATTTATTTTTGGTTGGGTATTCATTTTACGAATTCCCATCTCCTTCGTGGGACAAAATACTCCTCATGAAGAGGAGGGGTTTGAGGTACACTACCCTCGTATAAAGTAGTGTTATTGTAAGAGCTTAAGTCACCCTTGTTTAAGTGACTTGATAGTGGATTTGATCAACTCAGTCGATCGGAAAATCCTAAACAGTGAGGTTTAGGTGGTGATTTTTACACGATTTTGGATTTCCACTTAAAAATATTTGTGTACCTGTGTGATTGAATTTTTGTGAGATTGATTTATTTCTTTATCACACAAATCTCACCCCCTCTGTTAGGGAACTTACATTTGGTATCAGAGCAAGTCTTGCATTTCGGCGTCACACACTAACAAGCAATCATGGAGGGAAGCATCACGGCGATGAGAACATCCAAGGGGCAGTCTACTACCCTCTGCCATTCTTTGATGGGAGCAACTACCCTTACTGGAAGCTCCAGATGAAGACTTGGCTACAAGCAAGTGACTACATGATATGGCAACGATGTGAAGTGACATACGTCATTTCGGAATGACCCGAGGCAGGTTACTCCCAACAACAAACTCAAGAACTTTCGCTCAACATCAAAACAATGAACGTCTCCATTGCGCATTGATCCTAGAGGAGTTCAACTGAATCTCCCAATGCGCCACCGCATACGAGATTTAGCATACATTAGAGGTAACTCATTAGGGTACCTCGAAGGTAAAGGCTTCTAAAATTAATGTCTTATCTCCCGATTTTGAATCTTTTTCTATGAGACCTAACGAAACTTTAAGTGAAATGAACACTAGGTTCACTCTCGTAGTGAATAACCTTAAAGATTTAGGGAAGACCTTTATCAAGGAGGAGCTTTAAGGAAATCTTCTCCATTCTCTCAGACCGAAATGGGAATAGAAGGTCACCACCATAGAGGAAGCAAATGAAGTAGAGGAGTTCAACATGGAAGACCTCTTAGGCAACCTCATGGCCTATGAGACAAAGATGAAAATGAAGAAGGACACACTGGAACCAAAGTCAAGGAAGACCCTCGCCTTCAAAGCTGCATCGAATAGTGAGGTAAGTTCCGATGACAAGAACTTTAAATTTTTACTTTAGAAATTTTTCAAGTTTTGTAGGGATTCAAAGAGAGAAAAGAAGATGCAAAAGAAGGAAAGTCCAAGATGTTGCTATCATTGCAACTAAAAAGGATGCCTCCGATCCAAATGTCCTCTTCTCAAGAAGGAGAAGAAGAAGGAGGAGAAGGAGAAGTACAAGAAGAAAGAATTCCAAGCTACTTGGGATGACTCGACCTCGGAGGAAGAAGAACAAGAAAACCCTGAAGAAGAAGCTTGCATGGACTTCATGGCCATGACGAGTGATAGTGAAAGCAAAGATGACAAAGAGGTAAACTCTTTTAATGAATTACAAGATGATTTTGATGAATTGTATGAACTTAGTAAGTCAATTAAAATAGAAAATAAGAACATTAAAAAGAATCTTAGTTTTCTAAAATCTGAAAATGAAAAATTAGAGATTCAACTTAAAGATCTAGAAACTAGTTCTAGTTCTAATATTCTTGAAAAGGATGACTTGTTGTTAGAGAATAATAAGCTAATCAATGAAAATAGTAAATTAATTGAGAACACCAATTTAAAAATTGAAATTTCTAGTTTAAAAATCAAGATGCATGTTATAGAAGATGAGCTTACATGTCTTAGGAAGAACTCTGAAAAATTGTTAAATAGAGTTAGCACTAGTCAAAAGATTGAGAAAGGATCTCCATCATGGAGACTAACTAATACAATCGGATCCAAATTGACTTAGATACCGAAGAAAGAATTAGAGTCTTGTTTTGTAGGGTTCAAGGGAGACTATAATATCAAAGATTGGACCTACAAGATGAAGGATGGTTTACTCAAAGTAGGTGGACCAATGTCAAATTCTAAGAGGAAGATGAGGAGATCGACGAGAAGACTGACGGGTGATCGAACCACCATGCATCGACCGCTCGACTAGAGACCGGCATCGATGTCTGGACCTCCAAGCTTCAGATGGGAGTCCCATCCATTTTGGCAACAACCTCCTTTTGGGCCATGCTATTGGCCATGGTAAGTGAGGTACACTCTTAACCCTATCTTTTCATTTATAGCATTTAGATAGGGGGAATTTAAAATTGATGAGCTATATGTCAATCACTAAGGGGGAGGCTTCAAAAATTACATAGCTATATTTCCTTTAAAAAGGAGGAGATAATAACATAGCTATCTTGTTATGTGAAAATGATGGAATTAGAAGAGCATGTTTTAAGGGAAAGTATGAGATAAATGATTAAAATTTAATAAACCTTTTTGATAATGTCAAAAAGGGGGAGAATTTTTTGGATTTATATTTATGATTTTGTCATCATCAAAAAGGGAGAGATTGTTGGTGCAAGGGGACCACGATCATTAATTTTGATGATAACAACGTACTTGCCATTTAACATTTGCATTGAGTTTAAGGTTTCAGGAAAATGAAAATGGTTACAAGTGTGGAGGAGGAGATTGTGTCCATGGTGGATTGGAGGAGCTTGATGGAGAAGAAGGAGCTTCGCATCGAGCGAGAGCTAGAAGACAAGAAGAATATGATAGATTTCTTTTTGTCTTGTATTTTATCTTTGTTTTTGTATCTTTATTCTTTACTCTTTATTTTTGTCTAAATTATATGTTAAAGAGCCCAAAGTAACTAAACAGTAGTCCTAGAAACACTTACTCAACCCTAGGATACTTAAGCTGTATATAGAGATCTTAGAAAACCAAAATAGGTTTCAGACAGCCTGATCAAACATCCAATCTATAAATCACATGTCTGATCCTTGACTTTAAGACGTCTGACTGTTAGATCAGATGTCCAAACACTTAGGCTAGACTTAGTGCCTTCTGTCTGTTGATTTCATATGACCAACCCTTAGTCCAGACGTTTGAGAAGACGTCCGATGACATTGCCAGACATCCAACTAGAAGACCGTTGGCTTTATCAGGCTAATCTTAAAGGATTAACTCTTTATCTAAACTACTTTCACTTTCAGACGTCCGTAATGATCCCCAGACGTCTGATAAGTAGACGTTAAGCCCAAATCACCTTTTGTCTGATGATTATATCCGTTTAGCCTCGGGAAATCCATTCCTGCAAAAGATTGCATTTCCAGACGTCCAAACTTTGTGCCAAACGACCGACCTATCGTTTGACCAATAAGACCTAAAACCCTGTTTAGGTCTAAACAAAAACAGGAGGGAAACTCGTCTTAAATTAGATGTCAGACCTTAAGTCCAGACATCTTAAAAGTCATCTTTAGATGACCATTCTAATCCAACACCATCCAGTTGAACCACCCTTCTAAATCAGACGTCCGACCATAAAATCAGACAATGACCCAGACATCTAATAATAGATCCAAACGTCTGATAACCCTGTCAGATTCATAAATAGCCTTGATTTCAACCTGATTTGCCATGGGATAATTCCCAACGGCTAGAGAAGCCCTCCAACAGCTAGAAGAGGCTTCTAAACCCTTCTTAAGACCTCTATAAATAGAGGAACACCTTTCATTTGTAGGATACCTTAAGAAGTTATTTCCACATCCTTTTGTGTCCAAGAGAAGTTAAAATCAATGAAGTTTTCAAGCCTTAGTCTACATCTTGAGAGTAACTTCCCAATTGTGCACCCGCTCTCTCACCTACATATATGAGAGTGTCATCATGCCATCGCGTGGATCGCGCACTCCACTTCCATCATAGGGAAGTACCCGTTGCCTATAGAAGCTAAGTTTAAGACTATACTTTGTGGCTTTATAGGACTGTTGTTTTATTTGTTTTTGGTTGGGTATTCACTTTGCGAATTCCTATCTCCTTCGTGAGACAAATACTCTTCGTGAAGAGGAGGGGTTTGAGGTATACTACCCTCGTATAAAGTAGTGTTGTTGTAAGAGATTAAGTCACCCTCGTTTAAGTGACTTGATAGTGGATTTGATCGACTCGATCAATCGGGAAATCCTAAACCGAGAGGTTTAAGTGGTAGTTTTTACCTGATTTTGGGTTTCCACCTAAAAAAATTTATGTACTTGTGTGATTGAATTTTTGTGAGATTGATTTATTTCTTTTATCATGCAAATATCACCCCCTTGGTTAGAGAACCTACAACCCCAATTCACAAAAATGCACAAATAATTCCCAAAACACTTAGGGAAGAATTGGGGAAGGAGAATAAATCGGGAATATATACACTAGGTTCGCTCTTGTGTTGACCGCATAAACAATAAAAAAAAGTAGGGAGAAAGCTACCGGTTGAACAGATAAACCTTTAGGCAGAAACTTTTAAGTCGCCTAGGGTCGTAGAAACCTAAAGTCCATTTTAACGGCCGCCCAGTGACTCTACTACTTTCTCACAAGATGCTTAGAACTTAAAGTACTTTTCGAGTCTTGGGTGAGTCGAGTAGTCGTAGAAAGCTATTTCGAAACTCTAAACTCAAAAATCCAAAAAAATTAGAAAAGAAGAAAAATAAAAAAAATGTATCTTCCCTCTTCAAAATAATGCGAGGACTTGGGCAATCTACATTTTAGCAAGCACCTGGACACTGTTGAGTCCTCATAGTTTAGAACCTTAGTTGAAATTTTCTTTTGTTAATAAACAATTAATGCCTTAAGTGATCAAGTCCTAACTCAGCTTTTATACATAACATATAGGTTAATTTTGCTAAGGACTAGCAAAAGATAGGCATGGGGGTATGATGTAGACACATTTATTTAGGATAAAATGCCTAATTATGCATGTTCTTAAGCTTAGAGATGCATTCCATATTATAAATATTGCATAACATGCATCATTCAGTTAGAATAGTTTGTATAAATTTTAGGTTAATTTGTGTCCTTTTGTGGCTAAGAGAGAAGGAGATTTATTTTGGGGCCTCAGATTGACGATCTGACCGTATGGATCTGATTAAGATGATGATCGGAGTCCAACACCTCCGAAATCATCTTGATCGGAGTCCCGTCACACATTATGTAGTCCGAGGAAGATTAAAGGCCAAGGGGCAAGGTGGTGCCAATCCAAACCTCAGATGCCAAATCCGACTACATGGAATGATCTGGATCGACGATCATAGCCCAATGGTGCAGAAATCGACCCAATCCAATGTCCGTGGTGCCATCGACAAAGAAAAGAAGATGGACGGCCAGAATGGCACCACGTGGTGCCATCCTAGCCATCCAAATCCACCCTCAGCAGTCGCCCCTCCTCAAAGGCGTTTCCACCGTGAGATCATGAACGTTGGATCGACATCCAATGACCCTAAGCTTGCCACGTGAAGACGTCGGTTTTGTATTTGTTATAACGTTGTAGTAAAGCCGGTTGTTACCAACGTTTCATATAAAAATTTTTTTACTCGGAAAATGAAAGAGTTCCCGAGGTCGAACTCAGGGAGCAAGTTGTATTCTAGAGATATACAAGTTCTATTACAAAAATAAAGAGAGAGAGAGAGAGAGAGATGAAAATTTGGCTTCTTCTTCTCTTCTTTCTTCCTCTTTGGCTTTTGTTCTTCCTTGTTTTCTTTCTTTCTTTTTCTTCTTCTTCTTCTTCTGCTTTCTTCAGATCTTCCCCTTCTTTTCTTGCTTCTTGCTTCTCTTCATTTCTTCTTCTTCTTTGTCTCCACCTGTCTTCAGTACGTCGTCTGATTTTCCAATCAGACGACTTAACCCGCGGATGCTACAGTGCCGCTTCAGTTCTTCTTCTTCCGCAGTCCTTCACCTGTGCCTGCACGCTCAAGAGTTCAGCATCAGAGGGCAAAAACCTACTCTACCCCCCTCCCCCGCGTTTCTCTTTCTCTCTGAAATCACTCTTCGGAAGCTCTCCCAGAGCGCTACCGGGTAATCGGGTTCGGGTCAGGCCCGGGTCCAGGCCCACCGGCGTGCGTGGTGGGCGAGGAGTGCAGGTCAGTCTAATCGGGTCGGGCCAGGTCCGCGGAGCGTGGTCACGGACGAGGCCGGGTCGGGTCGGGTGAGAGGGACCTCACCCCGTGGTCAGGAGGCAGACAGCATAAGGCACTTTTTGCCTTTATGCGTCCGCGCGCCTCCGAGAGGTTCCGAGGTGGGACTAAATGTCCCACCCCAATTGAGCGCGCGTCGCGGATGGAGCAGTGGGCGATCGTGGCTTCCCGCGCGGCCTTCGCCCCGTCTGTGAACCAGGGACGTTTCGCGGAGAGTCCCTGCGCAACCTGGGAGTCAACCCTGGGCGAAGGCGTGCCTGCACCTGCAGGTGAAGCAGCTCTGCCTGCGCAGTAATGGCGACGGCGGGCGAGTCACCTGGTCACAGAAGAACGGCCTCTCGGCCAAATCAGACAGGCGGGGGACCTTCGCCGTGGCACGGCGAAGGTGGTCAGGGGGTTTGCAGGGGGCGAGATGGAGCTAACAGGTCGTCCTAGGTCAAACTGTGAGCGAGGAAGTGGGTGTGTTCGGTGGATCTGCAGAGGGTGTTTGGTGGGAAGTGGAGGGGCGGAAGAGGATCAGGGTGAGGAGGCGGAGGTTCTGCGGTGGTCGGCGAGCCGTGTGGGTCGCTGAGGTGATGGGAGCGGCTCGCCGGAGGGTGGTCGGAGGCGGAGAGGATGAGGGTGAACAGGAGCGGTCGAGGGTTTAATTGACTAAATTGAAAGCGGGGAAAGAAAGAGGAGAAGAAGGGGAGTAGGTCTAACTTACTTGCAGGGACGAAGGGGGAGGAACAGGGCGACAGTCGTATCGACTGTCGCCGGAGAAGACGATGCTCAGGGAGAGGGGCGGCGGCGAGCAGAGGGCTGGAGAGGCGCCAGCTGGGTGCGGCGTGGCGCGGGAAGAACAGGGGAGGAAGTCTCTGCTGCTGGTATTGCGGCAGAGCGAAGAGGTGGAGGGGGAGGAAGTCGCCGGAGCTGGTGAGCGTCTGCCGGAGGAAGAAGAGAAGAAAGCTGGGGGTTTTCTCCGTCAGATCCAGGCTGCCCTCGTCGGTGGAGCGGCGGGGGGTATTTATAGGGTTGAAGCAGGGAGGAAGGCGGAGGGAGACGACGTGTCTCCCTCGCCGGAGAATGGTCGGAACATGAACCCATACCGTCCGTGCGTTCGCACGGCCGGTATGGTGGCCTACAATGACCAGGGGGGTGCTCCTGCGACGGCTGACGACGCAGGGCACCCCCGGTTTACTTGCCAGGTCCCCTACCTCACCCTGCGCGGCGCCATGCTCCGCGCAAGGTCGCCGGAGCATGGTGCTGGCAGGGTTTTGCAGGAGGGACCTGATTGCAAAGAACGAAGGAGAGTTAGGGGCCAAAATGCGAGGGTTCAAAAGTTGAGGGCCAAAGAGTAAATATATGAGGACCAAAGTGTAAAGTCGGTCAAGGAGGTTTCTTCTTAGGCTCAAGTTTTTATACATGACTAATTAGGACCTAAGGAATCTGATGGTGAATTTTATTTTCATCTTAAACCTTGTTCGACCGGTCAATTTGCGCAAAAACCCAAATTAAGTTATTAATTGGGCATGGTTCTCAATGTAGGTCAAAATGGGTTCTAAAGGCCAAATTGAAGGTTCTAAACCCTAGAGATTATTTTTCTATGAATTTTAGAGGGTTTATTCTATTTTTATTTTGCCTCGAACCTTGTGAATTGAAGTGGGTTGTTTTAGGGTTACAGATTTAGTCTCTTGGAATTGCTGTAGCCCTTGCTAGATCATTTCATCCCACTTTTATTCTTATTAAGCTGTTTTGACCTATGTTTGGGCCCTGAATTACCCTGTATGCAGATTATACTGGTAAAATTGCACTTTTACCCCTTATGACTTGTTTTCTTCTCAAACTCAGAATTCTCTGAGTTACGCCTTTCCTTGAGATATGTAGGAGCTTTTATCCTTTGTATTGGGTCAAAATGAGCTAGTTATGGCTCATGATGAGGTTCTCATCATACCCCCATGCCTAGCTTTTGCTAGTCCCTTAGCAAAAAAACTTAAGGTTTCAACCCTTGTTCTAGACCATGAAGTTTTCAATAGTTTTAGATAAGTGCCTTCATAGATTAGGTCAGAATGCTGATCATAGGCCTAAAAGGTACTCTAGTACCAATCAAGATCCAAATCTGTCTAGCCTTAGCCTTAGTCTTTTAGCAAAGGTTTTTAAGGCCCACAAGAACTAACCTAAGGTTTATTGGACTTCGTGGTTAAAGCACCCGTGCTTAAAATGATTTTAGCCCTGGCTCGGTTCGCAGTGCGTTTTGTAAGAGAGAGATAGAAAGTTTTTCTGTTTGGAGAGTTTTCTCTCTCTTTTTCTTTTTAGTTCTAGCCTAGGATTGGCTTTTCAACACGGTCTGTATCAGATTCCTTGCTCCCATCATCAATCCTCAAGGGTTCCTGGCGATCGATGCTTCGAGATAGCACCGCCCATGGCAACCCCCGGAACCCTGGCTATTGAGATTTCGAGATAATCCCATCCATGGTATTCTGTGGCCGAATCCAGACCCTGGCAATTGACACTTCGAGATAATGCCATCCATGGAATCTGAACCAGCAGAGTGCTTACATGCCCCCCGTAGGATATGTAAATATCCTAAGAGACAAGCACCGAGGAGATGATATTTTGTTACGCGTCTTCGAGGGGATTTCCCGCCTCTCTGCGCTGGGAACTCGTCCAAATCAACTTGTGTTGATCGGCCGCTCCTATTCTAGGTGTTCTTTTCAGATTTTTGCGACGCTTCTGCGTGATTCTGATTTTTACGCTTACTGAACCAGGCTGTGTGTGAGATTAGGGTGCTTAGGTTACTGAGTCCTGTAAACCAAAAATTAGTTAACGAGGCCGAATACTTCCTAAGCCTTAGACCTAATACTTCAGCTTTTCATTTTCCTCAACCTCTTGAGGAGTGTCCAGATCTTAATGAGTACTCAGAGTCTATTCAAGAATGCCTAAGGTTTGCATTCTTACTAATCTTATTGTGCACTTTTCAGTTATTTTTTTTTGAATGAGGTCTAGAACTTAGGTTAATTCCTTAGTTCCCTTACTAATGACTATCACCTTTTTTCTCATAATTTTGTGCTCCTTTTTCATTTTGTTTCTTTTCTCCTTCACAAAATTTTCCTTCTCCTCTTCTCCTCTTATTCTTTTTCGAAGCTTTTTTTTTTTTTTTTTTTTTTTTTTGTAGTATATGTGAATTTTTTGTTTGAAACCTTTTCCTTACACGTTTTTGCACTTTCCTACCCCCCCATGCCTAAGATTTGCAATGTCCTCATTGTAACCTAGGGGGTCTTAGTTCATTCCTTAAGACAGAAATTTGGATGAGTGAATGGGTCGGGTTGAATTTTTGCGGACGATTTCAAATCCCAGATGCAAACATCTGAGTTGGGGTCGGCTGTCTACAAGGGTGAACTTCGAGTGCTGAAAGGTGTCAGAACAAGTTTCAGGTTTTCAAAGAGAATGACGGGCTGCCTCCCGTTAAGCGCTGAGTTTTACGCCATCGGCTGGGCGCAATAAGCTCAAGGGGAAAGGAGGATATAAGATGCCTCAGCCAAATCAGTAGAAGTTACATCAATGAACGGCTTGAGTCTTTGACCATTCACGATGAAAGGTTCAGAATCGTGGCTGAGTGGACTGATTTCGATTGCTCCATTTCCAAAAACCTGTCGGACCAAATATGGTCCGACCCACTTAGATCTCAGTTTTCCTGGGAAGAGTTTGAGTCGGGCATCAAAGAGTAGGACCTTTTGACCAGGATGAAAGATCTTTCTTGAGATGTGTTTGTCGTGGAAGGCTTTAACCCGCTCCTTGTAGATTTGCGAGTTCTCGTACGCGTCTATGCGCAATTCATCGATCTCGCTGATTTGGAGTTTTCTGTGGGTCCCAGCCTTAGAAAGATCCAGATTACAGTTCCGTACTGCCCAATAGGCTTTATGCTCCAGTTCGACGGGAAGGTGGCATGCCTTTCCGTACACCAATCTAAAGGGAGACATGCCCAATTGGGTCTTGTGGGCGGTCCTATAGGCCCACAATGCTTCCGGAAGTCGGGACGACCAGTCCTTCCTGTCAGGTCGAACAGTGACCTGTAGGATTTTCTTGATCTCCCGATTCGACAGCTCAGCTAGACCATTAGTTTGGGGGTGGTAAGGAGTAGAGATTCGGTGAGACACCCCGTATTTGGTCATCAGTGACCTAAACTGAGCATTTGTGAAATGGGTCCCCCCATCAGAGATTATTGCACGAGGAATCCCGAACCTTGAGAAAATGTGTTGATGAATGAATTTGAGAACGATTTTGTGATCACAGGTTCGGGTCGGTATGGCTTCGATCCATTTGGACACGTAGTCCACAGCCAACAGAATGTATTCGAAACCATCCGAAATAGGGAAGGGGCCCATAAAATCAATCCCCCAAACATCAAAGATTTCGCATACTAGAATCGGTTGCATAGGCATCATGTCGCGATGGCTCATGTTGCCCAAAGTCTGGCAACGACTGCATGCCTTGCAATGACGTATGCGTCTTTGAACAGTGTGGGCCAGTAAAAGCCGCACTGGAGGACTTTTGATGCGGTTTTCTGCCCGGCAAAATGGCCACCGCATGCCTGGTCATGGCAGAAAGAGAGGATATTATTGACTTCCCCTTCCGGGACACATCTCCGGATGATCTGATCGGCACCTATGCGGAAGAGGTACGGGTCCTCCCAAATGTAATACTTGGCATCGGAGCGTAATTTGTCTTTCTTGGCCTTCGGCCAATCGGACGGGGTCTGATGAGATGCCAAGTAATTTACAATATTAGCAAACCATGGAAGGCTAGTACCAATAGTCAGCAGGTGCTCATCGGGAAAATGCTCAGTGATGGGTCCGGAAGGGTCTATCATTTCAGAAGGAAGACGGGACAAGTGATCAGCTACCACGTTTTGTTTTCCCGCTTTATCGCGAATCTCAAGGTCAAATTCTTGCAACAGCAAGATCCATCGGATCAATCGAGGTTTCGCGTCCTTCTTTGCAAGGAGATGCCTCACAGCCGTGTGATCTGAGTATATGATGACATGGGAACCCAGAAGGTACGATCTGAACTTCTCCAGGGCAAATACTACAGCTAGCAGCTCTTTCTCAGTAACTGTATAGTTACGCTGAGCCTCATCGAGTGTTTTGCTGGCGTAGTAAATGACCACAGGTTTCTTGTCATTTTTCTGCCCCAAAACCGCTCCTACAGCGAAGTCGGATGCATCACACATGATCTCAAAGGGTTGAGACCAATCAGGGGACTGTAGGATCGGGGCTTGGGTGACTCGGTCACGCAGGATTTCAAATGCTTGAGTGCATTCCTTGGAGATTTTGAAGGGAACATCCTTGGAGAGAAGAGTGGTCAGGGGGCGTGCGATTTTTGAAAAATCAGGGATAAATCGTCGATAAAAACCGACATGCCCTAAAAAGGATCGGATGTCCTTGATCGAGCTAGGCATAGGAAGGTGAGAAATCAGATTAACCTTAGCTCGATCCACTTGGATACCTTTCTCCGAAATTGAGTGTCCCAGGACAATTCCCTCAGGCACCATGAAATGGCTCTTCTCCCAAGAAAGAACCAAATTCACGTCGATGCACCGCCTGAGTATCTGGACCAAGTGTTGGAGGCAATCGTCGAATGATGCTCCGAAAACTGAAAAGTCATCCATGAAGACTTCCAGATAATCACCTACCATATCTGAGAATATGGCAAGCATGCATCGCTGAAAAGTAGCGGGTGCATTGCAAAGACCGAAAGGCATCCTTCGGAAAGCGTATGTTCCGAAGGGGCAGGTGAATGTGGTCTTTTCTTGGTCCTCAGGATGGATTGCCACTTGGTTATAACCGGAGTACCCGTCAAGAAAGCAGAAGAACCTATTTCCCGCTAGTTTTTCGAGAATTTGATCAATGAAGGGTAGTGGGAAATGATCCTTCTTCGTGGAGGAATTGAGTCGACGGTAATCTATACAGACTCTCCACGAGTTGGCTAATCGGGTAGGAATGATTTCTCCGGTCTCAGTCGTTATAGTGGTGAGTCCCTGCCTTCTTAGGCACGACCTGAATTGGGCTCACCCAACGACTATCGGAGATCGGGTAGATGATCCCGGCATCTAACCACTTGATGATCTCCTTTTTCACGACCTCCTGCAGATTGGGGTTTAAGCGTCTCTGCATTTCACGAGAAGGTCGTGTGCCCTCTTCTGAATAGATATGATGAGTACAATAAGAGGGACTTATTCCAGTCAAATCATCGAGGGTCCATCCGATGGCTCTGCGATGTTGCTGGAGGACAACAATCAGACGGGATTCCTGTTCAGGACTGAGGTTGGAATTGATGATCACAGGAAGGGTCTGATTAGAACCCAAAAAGATGTATTTCAAATGAGCAGGAAGGGGTTTCAGTTCGAGGATGGGGTTTTCAGCAGCAGCGGGTGGTTCAGTATAGATGTGAGGTTCAAGGGTGGGAGTTACTGGGTTGTTCACATCCGGATTGGACTCCTCTGTTTGCGGGTCAAGATCCTTCTGTGGTTGATGAGGCATACTCAAGTCATTCTGGAGGTGTGATTCATCAACCAAAGTCTTGATGTCACAAATTTGCTCGATGACGCCGCAATTAATTCCTTGTTGGGCCTTAAATATATCAATTTTCAGTGTTTGATCTCCAAACTTAAGCTCTATTTGGCCCTCCTCACAGCTGATGTTGGCTCTAGCAGTAGCCAAGAAAGGTCTCCCTAGAATGATTGGTGTATCCCTAGGGTTCTCAGGTGCATCCATGTCTAAGACTATAAAGTCCACTGGAAAATAGAAATCCCGCACTCTCACGATAACATCCTCGAGAATCCCTTTTGGTGACTTTATAGATCGATCTGCTAATTGTAATGTCACCTCGGTTGGTTTCAGCTCAGATTCTTCCAGATGGTCAAGTAAGGATGTGGGTATCAGATTTATAGATGCACCTAAGTCTAACAATGCTCTATCAAATTGGGTACCACCTATCTTACAGGAGATCAGGGGAGTTCCAGGATCTTTTGCCTTGGGTGGGAGTCTACTAAGGATTACAGAGCTGGCTTGCTCTGACAGAACAATTGGGCTCCCTCCCTTGGTTCGCGGCTTACGCTGGGGTGTACATATATTCTTTAGAAATCGTGCGTAAGCTGGTACGTGGCGGATTGCATCCATTAAGGGGATGTTTATGTGGACCTGCTCAAAGAGCTTGACCAGGTCCTCCTCAGGGGCCACGGGTTTGGTGGTCTTCTTTCCCTTGGTCAGGGCCTCGGGAAACGGGATCTTGGTTGGTTCCTCTAGGATAGGTCCAGGTTGTGGGTCTGGAGCAGCGGTACCTTGGCTAACTATCCTAGGGTCATGGTTATCAGGCTGGGAGTGGTTTGGATAATGCTGGTCCTGAGTTGTCTTACCACTACGTGTTGTTACAGAATTTAATTCGGCCTGATTTTGGTTTGGGTTTGGTAGGAGGGGTGGCTGCTGCTGAAATCCCGCACGCGAAGTTGAGGCTTCCATCTCGTCTGGAGATGGGGCAGTAGGGGCCTGATAAATCCATTGAGCGTGGCCTAAATTTGGATTCATAACGCGCTTCTGGGTTGGCACGTTATTTGGGTTAGGAAGGGGTTGGGAAGGGAGTGTGCCTGGCTGGCGAGAATTTGCCAACTGGGCCAGTTGAGTTTTAACTTCAGTAAGCTCGTCCTTGTGCTGTTTTTGAATGGCCGCATTCGATTTTTGAATGTCGGCCAGAGTCTGAAGGATTAAGGACATTTGATCTTGATTTGGCCCTGATGGATAAGTAGGGTTGGGCCGAGGCTGAGGTGGCTGGTAGTGATGAGAGGGCTGTGGGCGGGACTGAAAAGGTGGTCTTTGGGTTTGGGGATTTCCCGCCCACTGAAAATTGGGATGGTTTCGCCATCCAGGGTTGTAAGTGTTGGAGAATGGGTCGTTCTGGATGGCGTTGAGGTCCTCGCAGGTCTGAGGAACCTCCTGAGAATCAGGGAAAGGGGGAATGGAGTTCCCCCGGCTGGTGAAGAAAGGATCGGATGATCTTCCAGTCCAAGAATCAGATGGGGATGGATATGGATCCATCCCAGGGGAGGATCGGTGGAGGATGTTTTGCACAGTCTCCTGTGTGGAAGGAGGTTGTGCAAAGGAGTTACGCGCAGAGGTGGCTCGCTGCAAGTGCTGAGTCAGCTCATCCACCTTCTTTTCAATAATTGAGACCTTGTCCAATCGACTGGCCATTAACTCCAGGTCGACTGATGCGGACAGGTCCTGCGTCTCATGTGCTCCCTTAAGATTCGTCGCTGCGCGGGTATTCGTCCTGTCGAATAATCCCATGGAGTCATTGTTGATGGAGTTCTCGCACATGTTTTCGAGAATCTCCCATACGGTGTCTTCATGTTGACCCATGATGTTTCCTCCGCAGGTTGCATTGACGAAAAGGCGGATGTCCTCACGGAGTCCCTGGTAAAAAGATTGGACTTGTTCCCATTTAGGAACTCCGTGATGGGGGCACTTCCTCATGAGATCCTGAAAACGATCCCATGCCTCATGGAGAGGTTCTCCTGATTGTTGAGTGAAGTGTGTAATCTGATGGCGCAAGGCGTTGGTCCGACCAACGGGAAAGAACTTTTTCAAAAACTCGGATTGAAGTTCTTCCCAAGTGTTGATCGGCCGGGTCTGAGTTTGATACCAATGGGCGGCCTTGTCCATAAGAGAAAAGGAGAACATCTTCATGAGAAGAATATCCCGATTTTGCGCATCTGATCCAAAAGTGTGGGCCAGATGCTTTAGCTGTTTGATGTGCTGGAAGGGATCTTCAGAATTAAGCCCATGGAATTTAGGTATAGCGTGAATCATGTTGGGCTTTAGTTCGGAATCAGGTCCTCCAATCGGGATTCTAACTCGAGGCTCAATGGCCACCGCAGCAGGATTGTAGTGGTCCCGCATCATAGGACGCTGTGGTGGGTGCACGAAGTTTTGGAAGAGGTCATTGAGTCGCTGGAGCTGGTGTTCCAGATTATTTTCTTCCTCAACTGGCTGAGCCATGATGGGGGAAGAAGAAGAACTTGGTTCTGAATCAGAAGAGAGAATAATGTGAGGGTGTTGCTGCACAAATACGGGCGTCGAGGCTTGGCCTTGACGAGAGCGAATTTCTAATGGAGGTCTTAAGGGTGGTCTTAGAGACCTCCTTCCGTACATGCACAGTTGGGAGAGGTAAGTTTAGAAGGTGCTGGACCCAATCAAGACACCCAAAAATGTGTTGGGTGACTATAGAGGTGCGGGGCAGATGGACCCCTTGATCAGAAAGATCGTCCACCTGAGAATTACCTGGGCAGCCAGAGAGGGAGAGTCCCGCGAAGACCCCTACACGGTAGAGCGTCCCCACGGGTTACAGGGTTTCCCCCACCCGACCTCTCTTGTCACTGCGGTTCCAGGTAGACCAGAATGGGGATCTTGACCTCTTAAGTCTACCAATTTTAAGATCAGGGTGCTTAAGGTTTCACTTGAACTTTAGTCTTTTTAAGTGCAAAGAGTGACCTAATTTAAGGTTGGTTAACCCAAAGGGGTCAACTTTACCTCTTGTTTTCTTTGAGAGCTTTTTGGGTCCTGTCTTTTAGGGTTCAAGTGTTTAGAGAGAGCCAATTGTTTAGGATTTTTCTTGTTAATTATTTTCAATCAATGGCTTGGGCACACCTCTTTTGGATTTCCTCAATTCTTGATTAAGGAGTGTGTCTCTACTGAAATCCTAATGTTTGACCTTATGTTGGCTCTACTTGGTCCATTTAACTCTTTGTTGGGCAATTAGGGCTCAAGCAAGAATGTGTTAGCCCTTAAATACCCTTAATAGTGTGCAGGAGTGATGAGTTGAAAACATGCAACTTTTTATGGTTACTAAGTATGGAAGACAGGTTAGCCCTATATTGCTTGTTCTTTTCTTTTCTTCCTCTTTAGAGTGTAGGGGTTAATAGTGAGAGAAAGGATTTTACCTGTCTTCGGAGTGGTTGTGTGGTTGCTTGTCTTCTTGAGTTCCTGTAGCTGCACAAAAGAGAGGAGATTATCAGAACTTAAAAGAAACAGGAATGTTTTTCCTCTAGAATAGCCGTTGCTCCCCGGCAACGGCGCCAAAAATGAAGACGTCGGTTTTGTATTTGTTATAACGTTGTAGTAAAGCCGGTTGTTACCAACGTTTCATATAAAAATTTTTTTACTCGAAAAATGAAAGAGTTCCCGAGGTCGAACTCAGGGAGCAAGTTGTATTCTAGAGATATACAAGTTCTATTACAAAAATAAAGAGAGGGAGAGAGAGAGATGAAAATTTGGCTTCTTCTTCTCTTCTTTCTTCCTCTTTGGCTTTTGTTCTTCCTTGTTTTCTTTCTTTCTTTTTCTTCTTCTTCTTCTTCTGCTTTCTTCAGATCTTCCCCTTCTTTTCTTGCTTCTTGCTTCTCTTCATTTCTTCTTCTTCTTTGTCTCCACCTGTCTTCAGTACGTCGTCTGATTTTCCAATCAGACGACTTAACCCGCGGATGCTACAGTGCCGCTTCAGTTCTTCTTCTTCCGCAGTCCTTCACCTGTGCCTGCACGCTCAAGAGTTCAGCATCAGAGGGCAAAAACCTACTCTACCCCCCTCCCCCGCGTTTCTCTTTCTCTCTGAAATCACTCTTCGGAAGCTCTCCCAGAGCGCTACCGGGTAATCGGGTTCGGGTCAGGCCCGGGTCCAGGCCCACCGGCGTGCGTGGTGGGCGAGGAGTGCAGGTCAGTCTAATCGGGTCGGGCCAGGTCCGCGGAGCGTGGTCACGGACGAGGCCGGGTCGGGTCGGGTGAGAGGGACCTCACCCCGTGGTCAGGAGGCAGACAGCATAAGGCACTTTTTGCCTTTATGCGTCCGCGCGCCTCCGAGAGGTTCCGAGGTGGGACTAAATGTCCCACCCCAATTGAGCGCGCGTCGCGGATGGAGCAGTGGGCGATCGTGGCTTCCCGCGCGGCCTTCGCCCCGTCTGTGAACCAGGGACGTTTCGCGGAGAGTCCCTGCGCAACCTGGGAGTCAACCCTGGGCGAAGGCGTGCCTGCACCTGCAGGTGAAGCAGCTCTGCCTGCGCAGTAATGGCGACGGCGGGCGAGTCACCTGGTCACAGAAGAACGGCCTCTCGGCCAAATCAGACAGGCGGGGGACCTTCGCCGTGGCACGGCGAAGGTGGTCAGGGGGTTTGCAGGGGGCGAGATGGAGCTAACAGGTCGTCCTAGGTCAAACTGTGAGCGAGGAAGTGGGTGTGTTCGGTGGATCTGCAGAGGGTGTTTGGTGGGAAGTGGAGGGGCGGAAGAGGATCAGGGTGAGGAGGCGGAGGTTCTGCGGTGGTCGGCGAGCCGTGTGGGTCGCTGAGGTGATGGGAGCGGCTCGCCGGAGGGTGGTCGGAGGCGGAGAGGATGAGGGTGAACAGGAGCGGTCGAGGGTTTAATTGACTAAATTGAAAGCGGGGAAAGAAAGAGGAGAAGAAGGGGAGTAGGTCTAACTTACTTGCAGGGACGAAGGGGGAGGAACAGGGCGACAGTCGTATCGACTGTCGCCGGAGAAGACGATGCTCAGGGAGAGGGGCGGCGGCGAGCAGAGGGCTGGAGAGGCGCCAGCTGGGTGCGGCGTGGCGCGGGAAGAACAGGGGAGGAAGTCTCTGCTGCTGGTATTGCGGCAGAGCGAAGAGGTGGAGGGGGAGGAAGTCGCCGGAGCTGGTGAGCGTCTGCCGGAGGAAGAAGAGAAGAAAGCTGGGGGTTTTCTCCGTCAGATCCAGGCTGCCCTCGTCGGTGGAGCGGCGGGGGGTATTTATAGGGTTGAAGCAGGGAGGAAGGCGGAGGGAGACGACGTGTCTCCCTCGCCGGAGAATGGTCGGAACATGAACCCATACCGTCCGTGCGTTCGCACGGCCGGTATGGTGGCCTACAATGACCAGGGGGGTGCTCCTGCGACGGCTGACGACGCAGGGCACCCCCGGTTTACTTGCCAGGTCCCCTACCTCACCCTGCGCGGCGCCATGCTCCGCGCAAGGTCGCCGGAGCATGGTGCTGGCAGGGTTTTGCAGGAGGGACCTGATTGCAAAGAACGAAGGAGAGTTAGGGGCCAAAATGCGAGGGTTCAAAAGTTGAGGGCCAAAGAGTAAATATATGAGGACCAAAGTGTAAAGTCGGTCAAGGAGGTTTCTTCTTAGGCTCAAGTTTTTATACATGACTAATTAGGACCTAAGGAATCTGATGGTGAATTTTATTTTCATCTTAAACCTTGTTCGACCGGTCAATTTGCGCAAAAACCCAAATTAAGTTATTAATTGGGCATGGTTCTCAATGTAGGTCAAAATGGGTTCTAAAGGCCAAATTGAAGGTTCTAAACCCTAGAGATTATTTTTCTATGAATTTTAGAGGGTTTATTCTATTTTTATTTTGCCTCGAACCTTGTGAATTGAAGTGGGTTGTTTTAGGGTTACAGATTTAGTCTCTTGGAATTGCTGTAGCCCTTGCTAGATCATTTCATCCCACTTTTATTCTTATTAAGCTGTTTTGACCTATGTTTGGGCCCTGAATTACCCTGTATGCAGATTATACTGGTAAAATTGCACTTTTACCCCTTATGACTTGTTTTCTTCTCAAACTCAGAATTCTCTGAGTTACGCCTTTCCTTGAGATATGTAGGAGCTTTTATCCTTTGTATTGGGTCAAAATGAGCAAGTTATGGCTCATGATGAGGTTCTCATCACCACGTCACCAGTCTCAACACTCTCATTAGAGTAGCCTTAATCCTGGTCATTAGATTTCCATCCAATGGCTGAGATCAACTCCTTGCCAAGTGATGTGCATACATCTGATTAACCTAAAATGTCTATTAATGCATGTTCTTAGTACCATATTAGCATCATGCATTGTAAATATTGCATAACATGCATAATCATGCATGTAGGACAAATTATACAAATTGTATAGTAATTATCTCCTTTTATGGTCAGGGACAGGGCAACTTTTTAATCAGGGCTTCAGACCGAGGATCCAACCGTATGGATCTGATCATGGCGATGACAGGAGTTCAACGAATCCAAGATCACCTTGCTCAAACATCCGTAGCACCATATATAGTCCCAGGAAGCTCAGGAATCAAGGGCCAGGATGGTGTTAATCAATAGCTCAGACAACAAATCCAATCGCATAAATGGGTTCGGATCGACAATCGCAGCCTGACGACTTGAAAATCGGTCCAATCCGACATCCGGGGCACCATCTACAAGACAGAGAAGATGGATGGCTTAGATGGCGCCATGTGGTGCCATCCAAACCCTCCAATTTGCTCACAGCCCCACTTCTTCATCCAACGGCCAAGAATTGACTACGTCATTTCCCTCAAACAGTGCTCCGTGTGAGAAGAATTTCAAATTTGATCTCAACTGTTAAATCAAGATCCAACGGTCAGGATTAAATGGTATAAGAATGCTCTTCTTGACTATCCATGTGCATAGTGCAGTGGATAAAGCCCTTCAGAGACTCAGGTCGCGAGTTTGAATCCTTTCTGCAAGCTCCTCTCCGCAGATCAAGAGAACTCCTCAGATCAGAGATTAGGCCGTCCGATACAGAGGTTGAATGTCTCCAATCAAGCCATCAAATGACGCACAATTTGACCCCCGGTGTGCACGCATGAGTGTACGTGCTCCTCAACATACACTTGTCGGTGAGCTGAAGCATCCAAGCACAATCCAACGAGTGAAGCCTTCGCGTGAGAAATGCAACAATGATTTAAGACGTCTAAGAAGACTCACCATCGTATAATGAAGATGGAGCGGCTTGATTGAAGATCATCCACAACCGTGGGATTAAAATCTAATGGCTATTGTCCTCCTTACCAGGAACATGGGAAATGTTGCACAAGACATGCTCTTCAATGTGCGAATGTGGGAGCGGGAAGAATGGGCCATGAACACATGATCCAATGGTCTAAAATGACCATTCTAACCCTCTCTAAAAGCTTGTAAAAGGATCTCATATTCCCTCCATTTGAATCATCCCTTCCTTCTCCTCTCTTCCTCTCCAAAGCTTAAGAGAAGCTTGTCCCACGCCCAGGACGCTCCTCAAGAGCTAAATCCAAGCTTTCATCCCCATTCCAAAAGTGGATCCCGCGACGACGACGACATGCTGCCTCATTCCCATTCTTTCGAATTCATCCTCCTTCTTCCCGGCTCGTCCTCCGTCTTCCAGGCGTCGCCTCCGTCCGGCTTGTCCTCCAAACATTCGTCGAGGAGGATAACATCCCTCTCCCTTCTTTTATCGCTTTCTAGAGTAGAATTTACCGCTTTCTAGTGTAATCATTTCCCGCTTTCTTAGTTGTAAAAACACTATTCAAATACCAAGTGATTGTTCTCTCCCTCTCTCTCTCTTATTGTTCATATCGATTCCATTGTTATTATTTCACCTTTAAAAAATATATACAAAAAAAATATAATTGCGGATTTTGAGATCGACGTAACCTCCCTGTGTTCAACCCGGAACTTCTTTTCAGATTTTTGGTATAAATTTTATTTGTTGAACGGATTTCTTCGCGACTCGAACTATGACGATGGGTTTTTGAATCCAACTGCAAATGCGTAGTTTTCCACGTTCAACATTTTGGCGCCGTTGTCGGGGAGGCAACGATTTTCGATTTTCTTTCTGCATTTCACGTACTATATTATTTTCTAACTTGCTTTATTTCTTGTCTATTGTTTTGTAGGTACCTTGACAGGGTATCTTCAAGCGGTAGATTGGAGTAAAGTGCAGCTAAAGACAACTGTAAGTGCTCCCCATTCTTCCCCCTCCATAGATTCCAATTCACCACATTAATTCAAATTCCAATTAACCTAGGTGTTTGTATAAATACTAGGGTTAGTTTGATTGCTTGGATTTCCACTCACATTCATCTCACCTGCATATAAAAAAATCAACAAAAAGATATTTCTTGTGGGGTAATTCAACATACACACTACATACACCCACATTCAAGGCACTTAACCTAATTGATTTTCTTCTACTCAACTGGATTCTGATCAGTGGAACCAGTACACACAAATCAACATATAAAAGAGTAGAAATCAATCTAGGTTAATCATTTTGTGTGCCTAACTCAGTGGTGCAATCTTGGCCAATTGTTTGCGTTGTTTGGGCTGCACCACTTAACCTAAAATCAACTCACCAAGTAGCTTCCCCTTAGGGTTTTCAATTTAGGTTAATACCAGGCACTCCACTTTATTTTTTATTACAAAAGGAAAGTGATCTTCACCCGTGCTTGAAAACCTTGTTTGCCTCAAACTTGATTGAATTAAACCTAATTCTAAACCTTAAAAGCTACTTAAGCAAGATTTGAACCTTAAAATCTACTCATCACAAATAATCTTGCATGAAAACCCTGGTTGTGCATGCACTTACACATACTCAATTGATCATTAAGGGCACAACCCATTTTAAGGGTCCATCACATTCCATAAGCACTACAATCCCAAGCCTAAATAAAATTAAGTAGACATTGGTCTTAAGGATTGATTCGCTATTGACAGCGGAAAACTACGTGTTTGGAGATGGATTCAAAAACCCGTCATTATAGTTCAAGTCACGAAGAAATCCATTCAAGAGATAAAATTTATACCGAAAATTCATAAAGAAGTTCTGGGTCGAACACAAGGAGGCTACGTCGATCTCAAAATCCGCAATTATATTTTTTGTATTCTTTTTTTATTTAAAAGGCGAAACAATCACAATGGAATCGCTATAGACAATAAGAGAGAGAGAGAACAATCACTTGGTATTTGAATAATGTTTTTACAACTAAGAAAGCAGGAAATGATTACACTATAAAGCGGGAAATTGTTACAACTAGAAAGCAGGAAATTCTACTCTAGAAAATGATAAAAGAAAGGAGAGAGATGTTATCCTCCTCGACAAATGCTTGGAGCATGAGCCAGACGGAGGCGATGCTTGGAAGATGGAGGACGAGGCGGGAAGAAGGAGGATGAAGTTGGAAGAATAGGAATGAGGCAGCATGTCATCACCATCGCGGGATCCACTTCCGGAACGAGGGCGAAAACTTGGATTTAGCTCTTGAGGAGCATCCTGGGTGTGGGACAAGCTTCTCTTAAGCTTTGGAGAGGAAGAGAGAAGGGATGAAGAAGAAGTGGAGGTCAGAGGGCGATATATAGATGTAGATTGGAAGGGGAAAATGGGTCATTTCATCCCAAATCATTAATATAGGGCCTTTAGTGATGGATTTATCCATCACTAAAGGTCTGATCGTGCCCGACATGCGAACACCGCGCGCGCCTCCCCGCCTTCGCACCCAAAATGTTCACGCACTGATGGTCGGCCTGGATAGGTTGTTAATATGATGATTTTATCATTGAAATATATATAGTGGTTAACCTAATTTGAACCTAACCATCTCTTTACAGAAATTTTTAACCTGGCCTAATTGATTTTATCTTGTCACTTTTAGGCCCAAGGTCGAACTCAGGGAAGTGGGGTTCAAGTCGAGTTCCTACGTTGTCCTTAAAACGCGTCTCTTCCGTTCGTTTATTGTGTTTTTGGTATTTTTCTTATTTAGGTTTTTTTCTGGTAATCTTTGTTCTTGAGGCACACCCTCAAAATTGTGTCCTTGGCTTTTAGCCAAAACAGAGTTCCGAAACACGCCTTGCTACTCGCAAGATGGGGTACCTGCAAATCAAAGATTATCTTTTCACTTTTATACCTTTTTTTTATCTTTTTACTAAGAAGGAAGATAACAGATAGAAAGTAAATATAGTAGCTATAGATATATATTTATATGTAGTATATATATAAAGGGGTGCGGGTGGAGGTGACTATGGAGTGTAGCACTATGTCGAGTCAGTCGACGTCTAGAGAGACGCAACCAACACGACTAGGTGCCGCGTGGAGTGTGGATGGAGGATGGATGATGTATGGGACCACGCTTTTTTTGTACGCGTGTATCAGGGAATATCAGCAACTGGTGCAGATATCCCCGCGATACAGCGTATAATAAATAACGTGAAAATATATGTACTTATGTATGTATATAAGTAAATATATCTATATATATATATAAATGTATAGTTATATATGTATAGATATATATATATATAGATATATATGTGTATATATATGTATATAAGTGTATATATATATATATTACTATATATATGTATATATATATGTATATAGATATGTATATATATATATATATGTATATAAGTATATATGTCTATATATATATAAGTATATGTATAAGTATATAGATGTATATATAAGTAGATATATATATATATATATTATATATATATGTATGTATATTATATATATATGTATGTATACATAACTATATAGATATACTATGTATATAAGTATATATATATAGATATATGTATGTATATATATATATATATATGTATATACGTTACTATAAGTGTGTGTGTGTGTGTGTCGGTGAATGTGTGTGTGCGTCGGTGAATGTGTGTGTGTGTGTTGCTGTGAGTTAAATAAAAGAGAGAGAGAGAGAATACGTGAGAGAGAGAGAGCGGGAGCGGGCGAGAGAGATCGAGCGGACGTGCGCGGGAGAGATCGGCAGAGAGAGAGGGAGATCGCGGACGCGCGAGTTAAGACGTCTGCAAGAGGTGGCGGACGTCTGACGCCGCGTCGTCTGAAGGCGAAGGCGGACGTCTGACCGTCGCGGTGCACCGCGCCTTCGCGCAGGGTTCCTGCAGGCGTGCGCGAAGGCAACGGGAGGGCGAAGGCGTGGAGGAGCGAGCGTGGAGGAGGTCTGTAGGTGGTCGCGGAGGGTCGCAGAGGAGGGCAGGGGGCGGCGCGAGGCCGTAGCCGGCCGCTGCAGTGCGCGCGGCGGACGGCTACAGGTGCAACTGCGAGGCGGACAGAACGGAGACGGAGGCGGGGAACGCCCTGCAGACGCGCGCGGAGGCGGTGAGCGACTGCGGGGACGGTCGCAGAGGGGCGAGAGGACCTGCTGCTGCTGCTGCTGGGCTGCTGCTGCCGTGGCTTCAAGCTTCGAAGCTTGGAGCGGCGGCAATGGCGTTAAAGAGAAAAAATGAAGCGAGGGAATGCACCACGCCCACCGGCTCGTCGAAAAGCTGGGTGGTGGTGCTCCCACTGTGGTGGTGTGCACCACAGTGGGTTCTCCTGCTCGCCGGGTGCCTCCTCGACGGAGGGCCGACGTATGGGAGGGGAAAGCGGTGGAGAAGATGGCTGTGGGTTTTTTCAGCAGCTGCTCTTGCAAGGATGAAGCTGCAGCTACTTATAGAGGAGGGGAGAGTGGCGTGCCGGCTGCAGCAGGGAGAGGGTGTGCGAGTTGCAGCTATAGGGAGCGGCGTTGGCAGGGAGAAGTGACGGGAAGAAGTGCTGCGTGGCTGCTGCATGCAGCTGCGGGAAGGGTGCAGCCGCGGGAAGGAGAGAAAAGAAGAAATCAAGAGGAAAAATAAAAAGAGGGTGATTTTGCAAGGAGGCACTTGAAGAAAAATGTAACTATGCAGGCGATTGTTTCACTCCTCTTCCTCTCTTGATTAAATGCATGCATGCAAGTGTTTTTACAAATGCGATTACAGGATCCTATTATGCAATGTTAATGCTAGAAAATAGCACAAGAAGGCGTTATTACAGGCGTGTTTTGAGGTGCAAACACGCACGTCTTTCAAATCTTAGTCATCTAATCGCGAGATCGGACGGCTTAGATTTCACCTCATGCACCTTCGTCTGTGCCTTCACCGCGCGTTCGCGTGTGATTGGGCGTGCGCAAGAGCGTCATCGAGCACGTGACGATCCAAGATTCCTCCGCGCGCCAAGTCTCCTCCCCTCAGCCTCCCGATCATCATCTGATGGCTGAATTGTGCCCGTACCCACGCCCATCTTGATTTGAAGCGAAACATGGATCAAACTCGCGCCCTTCGCCCGCGAAGAGGCGCTCGCCCGCTGCGCTAGGCTTCTACTTGAGGCGAGTGGAGGATTTTGTGCACAAGCAACCGTGGCCCTTGGATGGTGATCCAATGGTCGAGATCCATCGCACGGGTGAGGAGAGACAGAGGGTGCGACAGTCCTTGCTAATCTAGCTGGGCCGGTTTAGGCAGTCGAGATGGCGCCACGTGGTGCCATCTTGGTCGTCCATCTTCTGTGAGTTGCAGATGGTGCCACGGATGTCAGATTGGATCGATTTTCATGCCATTGAGCTGCGATCATCGATCCGAATTCATCCATGCGGTCAGATTTGTCGTTTGAAGTGCGGATTGGCACCATCTTGGCCCTTGATCTTTAGAGTTCCTCAGTCTCTATCTGGTGCTACGAATGTCCGATTAGGGAGGTCTTGGAGTCAATGAACTCCAATCATTGCGTTGATCAGATCCGTACGATTGGATCTTCGATTCGAGGCCCCGATTAAAAGTTGCCCTGTTGCCTGACCACAAAAAGGGAAAATTAACCTAAAATTTACACAACCTAACCTAAATGCAAGATGGTGCATATTATGCAATATTTATAATGTATGATGCAACTATAATACTAAGAGCATGCATAAATAAACATTTTAGGCTATTCAGATGCATATGCATCACACCCCCATGACTATCTTTTGCTAGTTCCTGACAAAAACTACATGTTATTTATAAAAGAATTAGGGTTGGATTACTCAGTTACAAGTCATTTTCAACATTAAGAAATTTTTACTTAGGATCTGAACTTTCAAAGACACAACAGCGCCCGGGTATCTACCAAAATGGAGATCGCCTCAAGCCCTCGCCTTATTCAAAGAAAGATCTCTTTTTCTCCTTTTTCTTCTTTTCTAATTTCTTTTGAATTTTTGAGTTTATGGTTATAGAGCGGCTTTCTACGGCCACTCAACCCACCCAAGACTTGATGAGACCCCTAAGTTCTAAGCATCTTTTTGTGAAAGTGATAGACTCATTGATCGGTAATCAGAACGGACTTCATGTTTCTACGCCCCTAGGTGACCTTAAAAAGAGTTCTACCTAAAGGTGTATCTATACGACCAGTAGCTTTCTCCCTACTTTTAATTTTTATGGGGTCAACACAAGGGTGAATCCAGTGTATATCTCCCCAACTTATTCTACTTCTCCGCTTCTTCCTAAGTGCTTTAGGAATTTTTATGTGTATTTCTTGAGTTGAGATCTAGACAACCGGTCGATGAGCTATTACCACCGACAACTTACCAGCCATACTCGTGCGACGAAGTGTGGCTTATTTCTTTTACTTCTTTTTCTTTCTTTACTCCTTTTTTCGTTTTCTTTTTCTTTTCTTTTTGAACTTTCTTTTTCTTTTTAAGTAGGTGGCTTCCATGGTCTAAGATTTACCTAAAGGCAGCAGGAAAAGAATGGTCCAGTGGCTGGGCTCTGGACAACCTACCTATGATCTGTTACCTATGATAACTTGCCAGCCATACCACGCTAGAAGATTCATTAGCTACCCAATTTCTGTTAAAACTGCCAAACAACGAGTCAGTGACGAATAGTGTGTAGATGCTTAGACTTAAAGTTCCCTCAAATCAGAGGGCGAGTTGATAAGTCGTGTACTTATCACCCAAACTAATTTAATAAAATTAAAATAGAATTCAAGATGGCGTGGGCTTAATAAACAAATCCACATTTTAGTGGATACCCAGGTTGATTAAGCCCAAAGGCCTGAAAGGTCTTAGTGTTCAGATCCTACTGTAATATTTCCTAAGATTGAAAGGTCCTACTATTCAAGTATTCCTTCCTAATTCAAAATTTTATTTTTATGTATATATAAGAAAATAAGTAGAATTTACAAGCATTCCACAAAGCTGACAAATTGATTAAGAAATGAATCCACCCCCCATGCTTAGCTGATGTAATGTCCGCATTGAGAATAAAAGACATGAAAGGAAGGGTAGAATGCAGAAGATATCACCTAAATATGAAGCTTGGTTTAGCTCTGAGTCAAACTGTATAACTGTTGAGTTTAATGCCATCAACTAAGCATAATCTAACCAAAGAAGTCACAACATAGCTAAAGCAACTGTGTCTAAGACGGGTTCTGGAATAGTACGGTCAATAACAGGCTTCAGACGTTAATTGTTGACTTTGAATGAATTACCCGTCTTTGGGTTAGAGATCTGAATAGCCCCGTTTGGAAATATCTGATCGATAATAAACGGGATGTTCCATTTTGACCTAAGTTTTCCAGGAAAGAGCTTAAGTCGAGAATCAAAGAGCCAGACTTTCTGGTTCGGCTCAAAGTTCTTGCAGGAAATCAATTGGTCATGAAGAGCTTTGGTCCGAGCCTTGTAGATCTTGGCATTCTCGTATGTGTCATTTCTAAGCTCCTCCAACTCAGATAGTTGGAGTTTCCTAGTCTTCTCGGCTAAACTAATATCTAGATTACATTGCTTGATTGCCCAGAATGCCCTATGTTCAATTTCTACGGGTAAATGGCACGCCTTTCCATACACTAGACGTAACGGAGACATGCCGATTGGCATTTTATGCGCCTTATGGTAGGCCCAAAGAGTGTCCTCAAGCTTTTAAGTCCAGCCTTTGTGATCAGGCCTAACCATTTTTTGCAGAATATTCTTGATCCCCCGATTGGAGATCTCGGCCTGTCTATTTGTCTGGGGATGGTAAGGTGTGGAGATTCTGTGATTAACCCCGTAGTTTGCCAGCAAATTACAAAACTGGGCATTAGTGAAGTGAGTGCCACCATCGCTGATGATGGCCGTCGGAATCCCGAACCTACTGAAGATGTTCTTCTTGACAAAATCGATGACCACCTTGTGGTCATTGGTTCGGGTGGGAATAGCCTTGATCCACTTGGACACGTAATCAACAGCGACGAGAATGTACTAGTGTCCAAATGAAGGGAGGAATGGTCCCACGAAATCGATGCCCCAAACATCAAAGATTTCGATGGGAAGAATCAGGTTTAAAAGCATCATATCTCTCTTAGTTATGCTCCCAAGTGCCTAGCATCGGGAACACAACCTCGAGAAATCCTAAGCATCCTTGAATAAAGATGGCCAATTGAATCCAGATTGCAAAATTTTTGCAGTCGTCTCTTTCCTGGAGAAGTGTCCACCACACGTAGATGCATGGCAGAACTTGAGTATACTCTTGAATTCGTTCTCCGGAACACATCAGAGAATAATCTAATCAAAGCCGATGCGGTATAGTTCAGGGTCCTCCCAGAAGTAATATTTGGCCTCAAATTTGAGTCTATCCCGTTGTTGCTTGGTCCAATCTTGGGAGATTTGACCAACGGCCAGATAATTAACGATGTCAGCAAACCACGAGGTTTGGACACCTGAAACTGTAAGAATAGTCTCGTCTGGAAAAGTATCAGCAATCAGAATGTCCAGACGAGAAGAATCACTCAGAAGTCTCGATAGATGATCTGCCACCACATTTTGTACCCCATATTTATCCTTAATTTCAAGATCAAATTCTAAAAGTAGAAGAATCCATCGAATAAGCTAGGGTTTGGCATCCTTTTTGGCCAAGAGATGTCTTAAGGTCGAGTGGTCGGTATATACTATGACACGAGACCCTAAGATATAAGCCCTAAATTTCTCCAAAGCAAATACTACAATTAGTGATGTGCACACATCTGATTAACCTAAAATATCTATTAATGCATGTTCTTAGTGTCACATTAGCATTATACATTATAAATAGTGCATAACATGCATAATCATGCATTTAAGTCAAGTTGTATAAATTGTATAGTAATTGTCTTTTTTTTATGGCCAGGGACAAGGCAACTTGTTAATCGGGACCTCGGATCGTAGATCCAACCATACGATCTGATCAGGGTGACGATTCGAGTTCAACAACTCCAAGATCGCCCTAATCGAGCATCCGTAGCACCAGATAGAGACGAAGGAACCCTAGAGATCAAGAGCTAAGATGTTGTAAATCTGCACCTCAGACCACAAATACATCTGCACGGATGGGTTCGAATCAACGATCGCAGCCTAACGGTGCAAAAATCGATCCAATCCGACACCTGTGGCACCGTCTACAACACAAAGAAGATGGACAGTTAGGATGGTGCCACGTAGCATCATCCCAACCATCCGCACATGCCCCCCCCTCCATTCAACTTCTAAAGGCAAAGGCGTGGATAATCAGGGCCGTCGGATCTCCATCCAACGACCACAGATTGCGCACACTTAATTTCTAAACAAGGCAAAGAAGACCCCGCAGTGCGTTGGTCCAGCACCTTACGAGTTCTAATGGGCATGCGTTCGAATCCCACCCAGCCTTCAAATCAAGATGAGTGAATGTGTGGGCATGCCATCGCAGCCATGCGATTGGCATCGAGCAGCGCGGATCAGCCAATAGTGCCCACGCGCGATCAAACGCATAGCACGAACGCCTGATCGTATGCGGGCGCGGAGCGCTGGCAAGGAGCATTTTAAGCCATCTGATCTCAAGATAGGACGACTGATGGCGCGCGAACGTGGGCAAGCATTTGAGGCACTGAAGGTGAGCAGGCGCGCGCGACGCGCATACATCGGCGACGTTCAGGCCTTTAGTAACGGATAAATCCGTCACTAAAGGTCCTGAATTAATGCTTTTGATGTTGAAATATCCAAAATGCCCCCACTCCTTGAAACTATAAAAGGAGACCCCTACCCTACTAATTTCTCATCCCTTCCTTCTCCTCTCTCCCTCTCCAAAGCTTAAGAGAAGCTTGTTTCACACCCGGGATGCTCCTTAAGAGCTAAAATCAAGTTTTCTCCCCCGTTCTGGAAGCGAATCCCGCGACGACGATGACGTGCCACTTTCTTCCTGTTCCTCCTACCTCGTCCTCCTTCCCGCTCCATTCCTCGTCTTCCAAGCGTTGTCCCATCCAGCTCATCCTCCAAGCGATCGTCGAGGAGGATAACTTCTCTCTCCCTTCTTTTTCTACTTTCTAGAGTAGAATTTTCCTACTTTCTAGTTGTAACAATTTCCCGCTTTCTAGTGTAATCATTTCTCACTTTCTTAGTTGTAAAAATATTATTCAATATCATGTGATTGTTCTTTCACTCTCTCTCTCTTATTGTTTATATTGCCTCCATTGTGATTATTTCGCCCTTTAAACAAAAATACAAAAAAAATATAACTGCGAATTTTGATCGACGTAGCCTCCCTGTGTTCGACTTGGAATTTCTTTACATATTTTTTGGTATAAATTTTATTTGTTGAACGGATTTCTTCACGATTCAAACTACAACGACAGGTTTTCAAATCCAATTGCAAACGCGTAGTTTTCCGCCATCAACATTTTGGCGTCGTTGCCGAGGAGGCAACGATTTTTTGATCTTCTTTTTGCATTTTGTGCACTTTACTGTTTTCCAACTTGCTTTATCTCGTGTCTATTGTTTTGCAGATACCTCTATCAAGGAATCGTCAAGCAGTAGATCAGAGTAAAGTGCAGTTGAAGACAACTGTAAGTGCACCCCATTCTTCCCCCTCGATAGATTTCATTTCATCACATTAATTCAAACTCCAACTAACCTAGGTGTTTGCATAAATCCTAGGATTAGTTTGGTTTTTTGGATTTCCACCCACATTCATTTCACCCTCGCATATAAAAAAAAATAAAAAGATATACAGTCTAGGTTGCTTGGATTTCCACCCACATTCATTTCACCTACACAACATACACCCACATTCAAGGCACATAACCTAATTGATTCTTATCTACTCAACCAAATTCTAATCTATGAAATTGATACACATAAATCAACACATAAAAGAGTAGAAATCAGTCTAGGTTAATCATTTTGTGTGCCTAACTCAGTGGTGCAATTGTGGCCAATTGTTTGAGTTGTTTGGGCCGCAGCACTCAACATAAAATTAACTCACTAAGTAGCTTCCTCTTAGGGTTTTCAATCTAGGTTCATACCAGGCACTCCACTTTATTTTTTATTTCAAAAGGAAAGTGATCTTTATCCGTGCTTGAAAACCTGGCTTGCCTCAAACTTGATTGAATTAAACCTAATTCTAAACCCTAAAAGCTACTTAAGCAAGATTTAAACTCTAAAATCTACTCATCACAAATAATCTTGCTTGAAAACCCTGGTTGTGCATGCACTCACACATACTCAATTGATCATTAAGGGCACAACCCATTTGAAGGGCCCACCACATTCAATAAGCACTACAATCCCAGGCCTAAATAAAATCAAGTAGACGTTGGCCTTAAGGACTTATTCGCTCATTGGGGTCTAGTCTGAGATTGTTTACGATTAACCTACTTGTACTAATCAATCTGATGTCTAATTAGGGAAGTAGCATCAAACGACCGCGACTGGGGGTACACTAGGAACCGGAGGTGTAAGCCGAAGGAATAACCTTCTCCCCAGTCCCTCCTTCTAACTGGTTGGATTGAGCAGATGCAAGTAGAGTAAATCGTCTATAATCTTAAGGTGGGTTCTGAGAGTCTATAGATCCTTAGGCTACCCCACTTAAGGACAGGCTTGTTTTGTTGTGCTGCAAGGTTTTTATCCCCAGTCCTTCCAACCTTTTCCTAGTTTATGCTGGGAAGAAGGTCATTGAATCCCCGATTGGAAGGACCATTAGAGTATTTTAGGAGGTGTAGATTAGATTTTGGCCAAATTGATCCCATGGCTGATCAACGGCCTCCTGTGCCTCAGGATTCACAGGAGGTATTTCAAAGGCAGCTGGAACAAATGCAGAGAATGCAAGAATGGTTCTAGAGAATGAAAGGTGCTCAGCCCTTGAAGGATTTTTATGATCCTTCAAATTACAGGGAACGTCCCAGTGTTCAGATTCCTACCGGAGACGTAGAAATCAAGCCCCAGGTGTTAAGCCTGATTAAACATTTCCATGGGCTTGGCTCTAAAGATCGGTTTTAGCACTTAGAGGACTTGACCACTTTGGTCCAGACCACCAAAGCACGAAATGTGAATGAGGAGCAAATGATCATGAGACTCTTCCCCCACTCACTTAGGGATAAAGCTGCTCATTGGTACGGGACTATAGGAAGGCCGATTGCAACTTTGAATGAGTTGAAATCGACCTTCCTAAAGAAATTCTTCCCTATCGGATGTACCAATGCATTGAGACAAGCAATTACTACATTCACCCAACGGCCGGGGGAGCAGTTTTATGTTGCCTGGGAGTGATTCCAGGACCTATTGTGGAGGTGTCCACACCACGAGGTGCTGAAATGGCAACTCGTGCAGATCTTCTACCACGGTTTGACTGAGCAACTCAGAAATCATGTGGACGCTTCTTGTGGAGGCAATTTCCTCAACAAAGATGCCGATAGCGCGCATGATTTGTTTAAGGAGATGAGCTAGAATTCGATCAATCATGCCTCCATGGATGCTTTTAATCGGTCCCAGCAGCCCAGATCAAATGTTAATGAAGTCCATGACTCTCATTCATTCGTTATGGAATTGATTTGTAATAAACTTGATAAGGTGGACTTGGTTGCTAAGAGAATGGAGGAGTGGATGGCTGGAAACTCGATGAACAACTCTCGATCCACTCAATCCAAGAATTCAGGATTCCATTCATCGCGAGCTCCTTCTGGACGGGAGTTCGTGAATCAACTTGATCGGCTCAACCTGCAAGCAAGCATTATTCAGAACCCCACAGGTTCCAAACTGGGGCCTTTGAACCTAGTTTCTCTGACCCCTCCCTTTCTTTCTCTCCATCCTCATCCTATGAGGATGTCTATGCTGTACAGGAGAATGTTAGATCCAACCCTTACTCCAATGCTTATAATTCGGGTTGGAGAAACCACCCTAGCATTTCCTGGAAAAACCCAGGGCAGCAGATCCAATTCTGACCCAGCAACGATGCTCCGCAAAGACCAATGGGTCAGGGTCATGTTTACACTCAGCTGCCTACGAATCAGGTCAATTAGCCAACTTGGAATGCCCTTAAACCCATAGGGCAGGCTGATTTGAACCGACAAATGGTAGAGATGAAATGATCTATGCTCATTCAGCAAATGAAAACCTCACTGGACAACTTGCAAAATGGGTTCATTGTTAATTCTCGTCAACCCGAATCTCTACCATCTCAACCCATACCCAACCTGCGTAATATCCAAAATCCGGGCAATCAAGTCCATGGGTACGAGAATCAGAGGGACCCACACCCACATGCTCAGGTGGTTGAGCAGGGTCCTTCCTCTTCTTATTCTTCCTCAAATCAAAGGTTCTTGGCTAATGAAACCCCTCCAATTTTTCCTAACCCTTCCCAAGACCCAAACCCGTATGCATCTACTCAGGAGCCACAACTACACTATTCTGATTTACCGAATACTGAAGAGCTTGAGGAGAGAAAGGAGAACTCTGGAGAAGAAATCAAGGCTCAAGAACCTAATTCCAAAGATCCGACTCATGTTCCTTTTCCTGAGGCCTTGATTAGATCAAGGAAGAAGTCTGTTGATAGTAATGAGGAGCTTCTGAATATTTTCAAGAATATCGAGATCAATATCCCGTTCCTCGACGCTATCAAGCATATATCGGCTTACGCAAAATTTTTAAAGGATTTATGTACACAGAAGAGTAAGTCGAGAGAATCTGTTTCGAGGAAGGTGGTACTCTTTGAGCAGGCTAGTTCTGTTATTCTGCACCACCTCCCTCAAAAAAAGAGAGATCCAAGTGCTCCTTTGATTTCTTGTGTCATCGGAGATTACACTTTTGATAGAGCACTTTTGGATCTAGGTGCATCCATTAACCTAATTCTGACTTCTCTTTACGAGCAGTTCAGATTAGGTGAACTTCAGTCGACATCAGTAACACTACAATTAGCATACCATTCAGTCACAAATCCGCGAGGCGTTAGTGAAGATATTATTGTTAAGGTTAAGGATTTCCATTTTTCTGTAGATTTCCTTGTCCTTGACATGGATGTACCTGAAAATCTAAGGAACATGCCCATCATTCTGGGGCATCAGTTCCTAGCTACCACCAAGGCCAATATTAACTGTGAGAGTGGTAGCACGAAAATCACCTTTGGGGATTAAAAAATTAAATTGGATATTTTTAAGGCGATTAATAAATTTAAGGATTGTGGATTTATTGAAGAACTTCAGGACGATAATGTGAATATTGAAACTTGTATGGTGGTTTCTGCATTTGAAAGTTCCTCCTCTGATGTTGAATTGGACCTGCAACCCTCTATGGCAAACCTGCCACCTTCTGAAGAGGTTATTGATTTTGTTCACTCTCAACATCTTCTTCTTGATAAGTCTTCATCAGCATCTTCCTTACCTTCAATCATCAACCCGTCCCAGCTTGAACTGAAACCATTGCTTGAGAATCTAAAATATCAGTTTTTAGGACCACATAAGATGCTCCCTGTGATTATCAGTGCTAAATTAACAAAGGAGCAGGAGATTAAACTAATTAAGGTCCTAAAGGAAAACAAGGAGGCAATTGGTTGGACCATTCATGACCTTAGGGGGATCAAGCCATCTTATTACAATCACAGAATATTTTTGGAAGATGGATCCTGCCCTTCTCGCCAGATGCAGAGGAGATTAAATCCAAATATGTGAGAAGTGGTCAAGAAGGAGATTATTAAGTGGCTCAATGCAGGAATCATTTATCTGATCTGTGATATTCCTTGGGTAAGTCCCGTGCAGATTGTTCCCAAGAAAGCTGGGATTACCGTTGTGACTAACGAGAAAGGAGAATCTATCACAACTCATTCAGCTTCCTCTTGGAGAGTTTGTATTGATTACAGGAAGAGAACATAGCCACAAAAAAAGATCATTTCCCTTTGCCTTTTATTGATCAAATCCTTGAAAGACTAGCCGGGCAGAAGTACTTTTGTTTCCTTGATGGCTACTCGGGATACAACCAAGTCCCTATCCATCCCGAGGATCAAGAAAAAATGATTTTCTCCTATCCCTACGGAACCTTTGCTTTCCGTAGGATGCCATTCGGCTTATGCAATCACCTGGGACTTTTCAAAGGTGTATGCTGGCCATATTCTCTAACATGGTGGGAGAGTTTATGGAAGTCTTCATGGACGATTTCTCTACTTTTGAAGAATCGTTTGACTCTTGTCTAGCTAATCCTGAAATGATTCTTAAACGTTGCATCAAAACAAGACTGCTCCTTAGCTCGGAAAAGAGTCATTTCATGACATAAGAAGGCATCATCTTGGGTCATGTAATATCTGAACGGGGAATCGAAGTGGACAAAGCTAAGGTTGATTCTATCGCTAAACTTCCTCCTCCCACATCTGTCAAACAAATTCGATCATTTCTTAGTCATGTGGGATTCTACAGGATATTCATCAAGGACTTTTCGAAGGTTTCTCGTCCTTTAAGCAATCTTCTCGCCAAAGAAACACTGTTTGATTTCGACGAATCTTGCCGTAAGGCATTTGATTTTCTTAAAACGACAGTCACTTGTGCTCCAGTGTTGCAACCACTGGTTTGGACAGCCCCTTTTGAGATCATGACTGATGCTTCTAATTACATGGTCGGGGCTGTTTTAGGTCAGAAAGTTGATAGGAAGCCCTCTGTCATCTACTACACTAGTAAAACTCTGGACGAGGTCCATAGGAATTACACTATTACTGAGAAGGAATTACTAGCTGTAGTATTTGCTTTGGAGAAATGAAGGGCTTATCTCTTAGGGTCTCACGTCATTATATATACCGACCACTCGGCCTTGAGACATCTTTTGGCCAAAAAGGATGCCAAACCCTAGCTTCTTTGTTGGATTCTTCTGCTTCAAGAATTGATCTTGAAATCAAGGATAAATCTGGGGTACAGAATGTGATGGCAGACCATCTGTCGAGACTTCTGAGTGATTCTTCTCGTCTGGACATTCCGATTGCCAACACTTTTCTGGACGAGACCATCCTTACAGTTTCAGGTGTCCAAACCCCATGGTTTGCTGACATCGTCAATTATTTGGCCGTTGGTCAAATCCCCCAGGATTGGACCAAGCAATAATGGGATAGACTCAAATCTGAGGCCAAATATTATTTCTGGGAGGACCCTGAACTGTACCGCATCAGCTTTAATCAGATTATTCGCCAATGTGTTCCAGAGAACGAATTCAAGAGTATACTTGAGTTCTACCATGCATCTACGTGTGATGGACACTTCTCCGGCAAAAAGACAGTTGCAAAAATTTTACAATCTGGATTCTATTGGCCATCTTTATTCAAGGATGCCCAGGATTTCTCGAGGTCATGTTCCCGATGCCAGACACTTGGGAGCACAACCAAGAGAGACATGATGCCCCTAAACCTGATTCTTCCCGTCGAAATCTTCGACGTTTGGGGCATCGATTTCATGGGACCCTTCCTCCCTTCATTTGGACATCAGTACATTCTCGTCACTGTTGATTACGTGTCAAAGTGGATCCAGGCTATTGCCACCCGAACCAATGACCACAAGGTGGTCATAGATTTCGTCAAGAAGAACATTTTCAATCGGTTCGGGATTCCGAGGGTCATCATCAGCAATGGTGGCACTCATTTCACTAATGCCCAATTCCATAATTCATTGGCAAAATACGGGGTTAATCACAAAATCTCCACACCTTACCATCCCAGATGAATGGACAAGTCGAGATCTCCAATCGAGACATCAAGAATATTCTGCAAAAAATGGTCAGGCCTGATCACAAAGACTGGACTCAAAAGCTTGAGGATGCTCTTTGGGCCTACCGTACGGTGTATAAAACGCCCATCGACATGTCTCTGTTTTGTCTGGTGTATGGAAAGGCATGCCATTTACCCATAGAAATTGAACATAGGGCATTTTGGGAATCAAGGAGTGCAATCTAGATCTGAGTTTAGCCAGGAAGACCAGGAAACTCCAACTATCTGAGTTGGAGGAGCCTAGAAATGACACATACGAGAATGCTAAGATCTACAAGGTCCGTACCAAAGCTCTTCATGACCAATTGATTTCCCAAAAGAGCTTTGAGCCAAACCAGAAGGTCTAACTCTTCGATTCTCGACTTAAGCTCTTTCTCGGCAAACTTAGGTCAAAATGGAATGGCCCATTCATTATCGATCAGATATTTCCAAACGAAGCTATTCAGATCTCTGATCCGAAGATGGGTAATTCATTCAAAGGCAACAGTCAATGTCTGAAACCTGTTATTGACCGAACTATTCCAGAACCCGTCTTAGACAAGGTTGCGCTAGCCATGTTGTGACTTCTTTGGCTGGACTTCGCCTAGCTGACGGCATTAAACTCACCAGTTGTACAATCTGACTCAGAGCTGACCCGAGCTTCATATTCAGGTGATATCTTCTGCATTCTCTCCTTCCTTTCATGTCTTTTATTCTTAATGTGGACATTGCATCAGCTAGGCATGGGGGGGTGGATTCATTTTTGAATCATTTTGTCAGCCCTATAGAATTTTTGTAAATTCTACCTATTTTCTTATATATACATAAAAAAAAATTTGAATTAGGAAGGAATACTTGGACATCAGGAACTTTCAATCTTAGGAAATATTATAGGAGGATCTGAACACTAAGACCCTTCAGGTCTTTGGGCTTAATTGGCCTGGGTATCCACTAAAACGTGGATTTATTTATCGAGTCCTTGTCATCCTGAATTCTATTTTAATTTGATTAAATAAGTTTGGGTGATAAGTACATGACTTATCAACCCGCCCTCTGATTTGAGGGAACTTTAAGTCTAAGCATCTGCACACTATTCGTCACTGACTCGTTCGGTGGTTTTAACAAAAATTGAGTAGCTAATGAACCTCTAGGGTGATATGGCTGGCAAGTTATCATGGGTAACGATCCATAGGTAGGTTGTCCAGATCCCAGTCACTGGACCACTCTCTTCTTGCTACCTTTAGGTAAATCTTAGACCAGTGAAGCCACCTACTTAAAAAAAATAAAAAGAAAGTCAAAAGAAAAGAAAAAGAAAAGAAAAAGGAGAAAAGAAATAAAAAGAAATAAAAAAATGACACTTCGCCGCACGAGTATGGCTGGCAAGTTGTCGGTGGTAATAGCTTATTGACTGGTTGTCCAAAACCCAGCTCAAGAAATGCACTAAAAATTCCCAAAACACTTAAGAAGAAATGGAGAAGTATAATAAGCCAAAGAGATATACACTAGACTCACCCTTGTGTTGACCCCATAAAAAATAAAAGTAGGGAAAAAGCTACTAGTCATAAAGATACACCATTAGGTAGAACTCTCTTTCTAAGGTCACCTAGGGGCGTAGAAACCCGAAGTCCGTTCTAATTGCCGATCAACGAGTCTATCACAGTCACAAAAAGATGCTTAGAACTTAGGGTTCTCATCAAAACTTGGGTGGGTTGAGTGGCCGTAGAAAGCCACTCTATAACCCTAAACTCAAAAATCAAGAAAAAAAAAAGAAAAGAAAAAGAGAAAAGGAGATCTTTCTTTGAATAATGCGAGGGTTTGAGGCGGTCTGCATTTTGGCAGATACCCGAGCGCTATTGTGTCTTTGAAAGTTCAAATCCTAAGTAATAATTTCTTAATGTTGAAAATGATTTATGCTCAAGTAATCCAACCCTAATTCTTTTATAAATAGCATGTAGTTTTTGCTAAGGACTAGCAAAAGATAGGCATGGGGGTGTGATGTGCATACATTTGATTAACCTAAAATGTCTATTAATGCATGTTCTTAGTGTCATATTAGCATCATGCATTGTAAATATTGCATAACATGCATAATCATGCATTTAGGTTAAATTATATAAGTTGTATAGTAATTGTCTCCTTTTATGGTCAGGGATAGGGTGATTTCTAATTGGGGCTTCGGATGGAAGATCCAAAGGTACAGATCTGATCAGGGAGACAACGGGAGAATCACTCAGAAGTCTCGACAGATGATCCGCCACCACATTCTGTACCCCATATTTATCCTTGATTTCAAGATCAAATTCTTGAAGCAGAAGAATCCATCGATTAAGCTAGGGTTTGGCATTCTTTTTGGCCAAGAGATGTCTTAAGGTCGAGTGGCCGGTAGATACTATGACACGAGACCCTAAGTTATAAGGCCTGAATTTCTCCAAAGCAAATACTACAGCTAGTGATTTGCATACATCTGATTAACCTAAAATGTCTATTAATGCATGTTCTGAGTGTCACATTAGCATTATACATTGTAAATAGTGCATAATATGCATAATCATGCATTTAGGTCAAGTTGTATAAATTGTATAGTAATTGTCTCCTTTTTATGGCCAGGGACAGGGCAACTTATTAATCAGGGCCTTTGATCGAAGATCCAACTATACGAATCTGATTAGGGCGACGATTGGAGTTCAACAACCCCAAGATCGCCCTAATCAGACATCCATAGCACTAGATAAAGATCGAGGAACCCTAGAGATCAAGAGCCAAGATGGTGTTAATCTACACCTCATGCGACAAATTTGACCACATGGATGGGTTCAGATCGACTATCGTAGCCTAACGGTGAAAAAATCGGTCCAATCCAACACCCGTGGCATCGTCTACAACACAAAGAAGATGGACAGTCAGGATGGTGCCACATGGCACCATCCCAACCATCCGCACTCGGTCGCCCCCCTTCGTTCAACTTCTGAAGGCAAAGGTGTGGATGATCTGGGCCATTGGATCTCCATCCAACGGTCGCAGATCGTGCATGCTTAATTCCTAAACGAGGCAAAGAAGCCCCCGTAGTGCGTTGGTCCAGCGCCTTACAAGTTCTGATGGGCGCACGTTCGAATCTCGCCTGGCCTTCAAATCAAGATGAGCGAGCATGCTGGCGCGCCCTCGCAGCCGTGCGATTGACATCGAGTAGTGCAGATTAGCCAATAGCACCCACACGCGATCAGACGCGTAGCGCGAATGCCCGATCGCACACGGGCATGTGACACTAGCGAGGAGTGTTTTAAGTCGTCTAATCTCAAGATCAGATGGCTGATGGCATGCGAACGTGCGCAAGCATTTAAGGCGCTGAAGGTGAGAGGGTGCATGCGACGCGCACACGTCGGCCACGTTCAGGCCTTTAGTGACTGATTTGAATTAATGCTTTTGATGTTGAAATGTCCAAAATGCCCCCACTCCTTGCAATTATAAAAGGAGACCCCTACCCTATGAATTTCTCATCCCTTCCTTCTCCTCTCTCCCTCTCCAAAGCTTAAGAGAAGCTTGTCCCACACCCGGGATGCTCCTCAAGAGCTAAAATCAAGTTTTCGCCCCCATTCCAAAAGCAGATCCTGTGACGATGATAACGTGCTGCTTCATTCTCATTCCTCCTGCCTCGTCCTCCTTCTTCCCGCTCCGTTCCTCGTCTTCCAAGCGTTGTCCCATCCAGCTTGTCCTCCAAGCGATCGTCGAGGAGGATAACTTCTCTCTCCCTTCTTTTTCCGCTTTCTAGAGTAGAATTTTCATGCTTTCTAGTTGTAATAATTTCCCGCTTTCTACTGTAATCATTTCTCACTTTCTTAGTTGTAAAAACATTATTCAATATCAAGTGATTGTTCTTTCTCTCTCTCTCTATTATTGTTTATATTGCTTCCATTGTGATTATTTTGCCCTTTAAACAAAAATACAAAAAAATATAACTGCGAATTTTGATCGACGTAGCCTCCCTGTGTTCGACCCGGAATTTATTTACAGATTTTTTGGTATAAATTCTATTTGTTGAATGGATTTCTTTGCGACTCGAACTACAACGATGGGTTTTCAAATCCAATTGCGAACACATAGTTTTCCGCCATCAACAGTTAGTAATTCCTTCTCAGTAACAGTGTAATTCCTCTGGGCCTCGTCTAGAGTTTTACTAGTGTAGTAGATGACAGAGGGCTTCCTGTCAATCTTCTTACCCAAAATAGCCCGACCGCATAATCATAAGTGTCAGTCATGATCTCAAATGGGGCTGTCCAAACCGGTGGTCGCAACACCAGAGCACAAGTGACTGCCATTTTAAGAAAATCAAATGCCTTACGACATGATTTATTGAAATCAAATGGCGTATCTTTGGCAAGAAGGTTGCTTAGAGGACGAGCAACCTTAGAAAAGTCCTTGATGAACCTCCTATAGAATTCGACATGACCAAGAAATGATCGAATTTGTTTGACAGATGTGGGAGGAGGAAGTTTAGCGATAGCATCAACCTTAGCATTGTCCACTTCGATTCCTCATTTAGAGATTACATGACCCAAGATGATGCCTTCTTGTGTCATGAAATGACTCTTCTCCCACCTAAAGACCAGTCTTGTATTGTTGCATCGTTTAAAAATCATTTCAAGATTAGCCAAACGAGAATCAAATGATTCTCAGAAAATAGAGAAATTGTCCATGAAGACTTCCATAAACTCTCCCACCATGTCAGAGAATATGGCCAGCATACACCTTTGAAAAGTCGCAGGTGCATTGCATAAGTCGAATGGCATCCTAAGGAAAGCAAAGGTTCCGTAGAGACAGGTGAAAATCATCTTTTCCTGATCCTCGGGATGGATAGGGACTTGGTTGTATCCCGAGTAGCCATCAAGGAAATATAAGTACTTCTGCCTGGCTAGTCTTTCAAGGATTTGATCGATAAAAGGCAAATGGAAATGATCTTTTTTCGTGGCTATGTTTGCTTCCTGTAATCAATACAAACTCTTCAAGAGGAAGTTGCACGAGTTGTGACAGATTCTCCTTTCTCGTTAGTCACAACAATAATCCCAGCTTTCTTGGGAACAATTTCCATGAGACTTACCCAAGGACTATCAGAGATCGGATAAATGATTCCTGCATCAAGCCACATGGTAATCTCCTTCTTGACCACTTCTCACATATTTGGGTTTAATCTCCTCTACATTTGGCGAGAAGGGTGGGATCCATCTTCCAAAAATATTCTTTGATTGTAATAAGATGGCTCGATTCTCCTAAGGTCATGAATGTTCCAATCAATTGCCTCCTTGTGTTCCTTTAGGACCTTAATCAATTTAATCTCCTGCTCCTTTGTTAATTTAGTACTGATAATCACAGGGAGCATCTTATGTGGTCCTAAAAACTGATATTTCAGATTCTCAGGCAATGGTTTCAGTTCAAGCTGAGGCAGGTTGATGATTGAAGGTAAGGAAGATGCTGATGAAGACACATCAAGAGGAAGAGGTTGAGAGTGAACAAAATCAATAACCTCTTCAGAAGGTGGCAGTTCTGCCATAGAGGGTTGCGGGTCCAAATCATCATTAGAGGAGGAACTTTCAAATGCAGAAACCGCCATACAAGTTTCAATATTCACAATATCGTCCTCAAGTTCCTCAATAAATCCACAATCCTTGAATTTGTTAATCACCTTAAAAATATCCAATTTCATTCTTTGATCCCCAAAGGCGATTTCCATGCTACCGCTCTCACAGTTAATGTTGGCCTTGGCGGTAGATAGGAACGGATGCCCCAGAATGATGGGTGTGTTCCTTAAATTCTCAGGTACATCCATATCAAGGACAAGGAAATCTATAGGAAAATAGAAATCTTTAACCTTGGCAATAACATCTTCAATAATGCCTCGCGGATTTGTAACTAAACGGTTCCCTAACTGCAGTGTTACTGAAGTCAGCCGAAGTTCACCTAATCTAAACTTCGCGTAAAGAGAAGTCAGAATTGGGTTAATGGATGCACCTAGATCCAGCAATGCTCTATCAAAGGTGTAATCTCCGATGACACAAGAAATCAAAGGAGCACCTGGATCTCTCTTTTTTTGAGGGAGGTGGTGCAAGATAACAAAACTAGCCTGCTCAGAGAGTACCATCTTCTTTGAAACAGATTCTCTCAACTTACACTTCTGTGTACATAAATCCTTTAAAAATTTCGCATAAGTTGGTATATGTTTGTTAGCATCGAGGAGCGGGATATTGATCTCGACATTCTTGAAAATATTCAGAAGCTCCTCATTACTATCAACAAACTTCTTCTTTCTTGATCTAATCAATGCCTCAGGAAAAGGAACATGAGTTGGATCTTCGGAATCAAGTTCCTGAGCCTTGATTTCTTCTCCAGAGTTCTCCTTTCTCTCCTCAGGCTCTTCAGGATTCGGTAAATTAGAACAGTGTGGTTGTGGATCCTGAGTTTGTTTACCACTCCTCAAGGTAATAGAATTAGCAGATGCATACGGGTTTGGGTCTTAAGGAGGGTTAGGAAAGATTGAAGGGGCTTCATTAGCCAAAAACCTTTGATTTGAGGAAGAAGAAGAAGGGGAAGGACCCTGCTCAACCACCTAAGCATGTGCGTGTGGGTTAATGGTTCCTCTCCTCAACACAGTTAATTAAGTTAATTGTGCTTAATTATGCGCAAAAGAAAGTAACTTAGGTTAACTCGAATTTGTGTCAATTGAGTAGTATAGGGTCAAGTTAACCTAACATTTTAGATTTTATTTATTTTAACTGGTTGAGTCAAGGTCATTCGCTGGGAGGTATAGTTTATTCAGAATTCACCAATCAGTCTAAGCTACTCATAGAAGGTATAATTAAGTTAATTTTAACAACATGAACTTTGTTTAATGATTTTAAATTTAATAAATATGCAAAATTCCATAAGAAAACATATTTACATGTTAATTTCTATTTATTTCAAAGATATTAAGGCAATAGAAAGTTTTTCTAATTGAAATATGCCTTATTACAACATTAAACTCAAAAAGGAGTTAAAAATAATGCAAGAATTTAAACCACTTCTTTTCTTCTCTTTGTATCTTCAACCTCTCTCTTTTTCTTCTTGTTTTACCTTTCTTTCTTTCTTTCTCTCTTTCTCTATTTACTTATTTCTTAATCTTCTCTTAATCCTTTCCTTATCTTTTTCATTATTCTTTCTCTTATTTTTCTCAAGGTCTCTTTCTTTTCTTTCTTTCTTCTTCTATGCCTTGTCTCTTTAGTGTCTGTTCATCCTTCCTTTTCCTTCTGCGAATTCTCCCTGTCTTCCTTCCCTTTCTTCTCTTCCTTTCCTTTGCTCCTTCTCCTTTTACCTTAGCATTTTTCCATAGCATCTTCCCTTAGCATATCTTCCTTTCTCTTCCCTTTCTTTCTGAGCCTTAGTCTTTCTTCCTTAACATCCTTCATAACCTTAGCATCCTCGCATTGCCTTCTGAACCTTCTTTCTTTTCTGAACCAAACCGGGTTTTTTTTTCTCTTCAACCAAAAATTAGGTTTATTTATTGGCAGCTTGGACCGGTCGAGGATACACAGCACCCCTCTCAAGGTGAGACCAGACCCTACTAGGTCCAAGCCTAGTTCATTAAGCTTCAGTTTATTTTCGGTTCATAGTTTCGAGCCAAATCAACTCACAACCTCCCAGGCCTCGCTCACACCCTCCCAGGAACCACACTCGCACTCCCACAGGCGCGCACACACCCAATGCTCATTCGGTTCATTTGCGTCGTGCGCTTGTCGATTGAAGAAGCCATAACACAAAAACCTTTTATTCCCAAGCGGCCGCTCAGAACTTTCCGAGGTGGGATTAAGTTACCCCCTCCCAGACTAAACTTCAAGTGATGATTTCTCCTAGCTCAGAGCTCCGTTCCAAGCAAATAAAAGCTTTCTGGAAAGCTCTTAAGTTACTCTACAGGATTGAAGTGTCAATTAAATACAAAGAGGAAGTTATGCTCTTCGATTTGAAGGGATAAGATTATGTTCTATCTACGTCTATAATGGCCTGGAAAGTGATTCTATGGTTATAAATTCCACTGACTGGACTTTGCCTTTCAGTTGAAGTGTTAAAAGGATTAGGAGGTGAATTCCGCAACTGCTGGTGGATGTTTTAAGCTCTCAGGAGATTCAGGAGTGGTGCAGAAGCTCAAAACTTCTTTGAAAGCTTCAGAACCTTGATTTAGACTCTGAAAAGTCCTAACAGACAACTACAGACCTGTTTAATTGATTAAAACAACTTCTAGAGGTTGTTACCAATCCATCTAGGCAGAGTTTGTATTCAAATTTCATCTAAAATCCACTGTCATCAATTTGGGTTCAAAAACAACCCAAACTAGCAGAAATCGAATTCTACTTTATAGACCATTAGTGCTTACTCAAATCTCTTTTAAATCATTCACAAGCATTTCAGAAACATCTTAAACTCATTAATTCATTTGATTGAATCCAGAATCTGAGAATTAGACTCAAGTTTGACTAATAAGCCTCAAGTTTTGACTTTCTGAGTTTGTCTATCTCAGATGAAATTAAAGCCTAAAATATCTTCTATTCAACTTCAGGAATAGGTTTAGGCCCTTAAATTGATGTTTCATCTAAAGTTTCTAGGGTTCTAAACTCATCGCCTGAGATTGAAAAGTAGTTTGTTCGTCAGAACAACCTAAGGGTTGTTACAGTATTGGATCACAGAAATGAACTCAGGGTATAACATTGAAGCTTTCAGACCTCTTTAATGCAACTTAAACCTAACTGTCAGACTTCTCCAACTCTGTCGGAGTTGGAGAAGATGAATGCCTAACAACAACTCCAGACACTAAAATCTCGAATAAACAACCTCAGCATAATCAGTGATACTCAAATCATTGATCTGGAGCTTCTCACTCTGTTCAACAGGCTGAAGAACTAGTTTTGACTCGCTGGAGCTCTGGTGAGTCCAGAAAAAGAGTGAAATTGTATACAAAATGTGGAATTGTGCCATTAAAGATTTGAAAAGGTTCCTGAGGTCACAAGGAACCTCAGGATCAAGTTAATTCCTTCAATTGTTCATTAAAATAAAGATTTAACAGTGAATTTGTTTTACAAAGGATCTAAGTTGGTTAAGGCTCAGGACTTATTTTCCCACTCAATTGAGTGGAGAAAACAAGTCAAGAGATAATTGCAATTATAAATATATATATAATTAATGATTTCAACTACTCCTGAGCTGCCATTGACAGCGAGCTCAGGAGCTTAATTAAGATTGGGCGTTTAGGTTATATGTGGTAATTACTCAAATTAAAGTGATGATTAGGATCCTTAGGAGATGAATAGATGATGGAGGACCCAGTGAAGGTGGAAAATAGGTCAACTACTACTACCATGGACAGCAGAAGTAGTTGGTGGAGGTGGAAGTGGTTTAGGCAATTAAGTGATCAAATTAGTAATTAATGACTATAGAAATGATCATGGAAGATGGAAGAATGTGGACAGTGACTTAAAAGGACAAAATTATCGCTCCTGACAAGCTCAAGGAGCTCGCCGGAGTTGAGGAAGATGAAAGCTAAATCTAACATTTCAGCTACCTAACTTACCTAACTAACCAACTAAACTAATCTACCTACCTAGTCTACTGTTACCTAGACGAAGGGAATAGAAGATCTCTGTCGACGGCTCATAACAGAGGAGGAAATCAGAGGGTTTTTGAAAGATCTCCGACGGCAGTTGTGAGGTGAAGCAAAGGGAGCTCCTAGTCAGCGCTTGTCAGAAGACGCAGTTGACTTCGGTGGAGATCCAAAGCTATTGAAGATGGATGGAAGAAGTCGGATGAGGCGGAGAAAGTTTGCCGGAGTTGAGGGGAGAATAGCCTATCGAAGTTAGATTAAGTGAAGAAGAGGGAAGGGAGCCAACTTGGTGGAAATCGAGGGTGCGAAGAGGTATTTATAGTTGACGGTGACTGAGAAGGAGGTGGAATCTGGATGGATTAATGGCTGGGAGGGGAATAACCACTGGCATCTTCTTCGATGCCGGTGAGGTTATCTGCAACCCTAAAATAGGATTTGGGCATCATCCAGACTAGTGGATGAAAATGGGATGGTGAGCGCAAGCTCCAGGAGCTTGGAGAAGAAGGGATGACGTCAGATTGCCGGTGATCAAGCGGTGGACGCACCTTCAGTCGTCAGCCGTCCAGACGGGTGAAGAAGAAAAGAAGAAGAAGAAAAGAAGAAGTCTAGGGACTTATTCGTAGTGAAACCTAAGGACCTAAGTGTAAAATAAGGATCCGATTGAAATAAAATGTAAGGACTAAAATGTAAACTCAGGTTTTCAAGGTTTATTTTAATTTAAATCTTTTTCAACTTTTTATATATGATTATAAATACGAAAATTATTATTTTTAGACCTTGAATTTACATTTTTGACCTTTTTAGATTAATTTATTTAATGTTACTTAAGTTATTACATACTTAGGTATATATTATGCTTAAGTTAGTTAACACATTAATTAAATGAATAATTGATAATATTTCGAGTCCAATTATTAATTAGATTATTAATAATATTAATTGGATGATAATATAGCATTTTTAACTTATTTTAAGGTCGTTTACTATTTATCCCTTATTTAATAATTAACCCATATATTCACATATTTCTAGCTAATTAACTAGGAAGACTAGTTAATTAGGGGTAATTAGAGACCATGATGAGCTTCTCATCATGGGTCCCTCTGATTCTCATACCTATGGGCTTGATTATCCGGATTCTAGATATTACGCGGGTTGGGTACGAGTTGAGATGGTAGAGATCCGGGTTGACGAGAATTAGCAATGAACCCATTTTGCAAGTTATCCAGCGAGGTTTTCATTTGCTGCATGAGCTGGAGCATAGATCCTTGCATCTCTACCATTTTTCGATTCAAATCAGCCTGCCCTACGGTTTGACGAGCATTCCAAGCTGGCTGATTGACCTGATTCGAGGGCAGCTGAGTGTAAACATGACCCTGACCCATTGGTCGTTACAGAGCATAGTTGCTGGGTCGGAATTGAGTCTGCTGCCCCAGGTTTTTCTAGGAGAAGTTAGGGTGGTTCCTCCAACCCGGATTATAAGCATTAGAGTAAGGGTTGGACCTAACATTCTCCTGTACAACATAAACATCCTCATAGGGTGAGGATGGAGAGAAAGAAAGGGAGGAATCAGAGAAACTAGGATCAAAGGCCCCAGTTTAGAACCCGTGGGGTTCCAAATAATGCTGATTCACAGGTTGAGCCGCATCAAGTTGATTCACGAACTCCTGTCCAGAAGGAGATTGCAATGAATGGAATCCCAAATTCTGGGATTGAGTGGATCGAGAGCTGTTCATTGAGTTTCCAGTCATCCACTCCTCCATTCTCTTAGTAACCAGGTCACCTTATCAAGTTTATTACGAATCAATTCTATATTGAATGAATGAGAGTCGTGGACTTCATTGACATTCAATCTGGGCTACTGGGACCGGTTAAAAGTATCCATGGAGGCATGATTGATCGAATTATCACTCATCTCCTCAAACAAATTGTGCGCGTTATTGATGCGTACTCAAATAGGCTTTATAAAAGTGGTGATATTAATGTCGAAATGAGTATAGTGAGTTAACCTAAATCAAGTCTACACCAATTTCACAAATTTTTTAACCTGGCCTACTTGATTTTAGCTTGATCATTTTTAGGCCCAGGGTCTATCTTAGGGAGGCGGGGATTAGGAGAATTGCGAATTTTCTACGCCATTCCTAAAACGTATCTCTTCCTTGCATTTATTATGTTTTTGGTTTTCTTGATTTTTAGGTTTTTTTTCGATAATCTTGTTCTTGAGGCACTCCCTCAAATAGGTCCTTGGCTATACGCCAAAATACAAAGAATCCTATCTCGCCACATGCGAGACCGTGTGCCTACAATTCAAGATTTATCTTTTCTCTTTTATATATATATTTTTTAGTCTTTTTAGTAGCAGGAAGAAAAGACAAATTGAAATAGAATGCAATGAAAAGAAATACTTAGCTTAGTATATCTATATATGTATATATAGTAGATATAGAATATGTATAGTTATATAGATGTTATGTAGATAGGGGTGAAGATGGAAATGTGAATGGGACGTAGCATGGTGTCCAGTTGGTCCATGTCTAGTAAGACGTAACCAACAATACTAAGTGCCGCGTGGAGTGTGGAGCGGATGTGTGTGAATGAGGGTGGAGGTGCTTGCTTTGCATGGGTATCGGGGAATACCGGCAACTGGTGCGAACATTCCCACGATATGATGCACGGTGGAGGGGTGAGTGCAAGGGAATATGGGTAGTGTATGTGAGGTGAATATATGTATAAAGGAATGCGGGTAAGTGGATATATATATAAGTATATATGTATATGTATATATATATATATATATATATATCTATAACTATATATATGTGTGTGTGTGTATGTATATATATATATATTTTTTTTTATTTTATATAAATATGTATATATATTTATGTATATGTAAATATATGTAAGAGTGGTAGTATGTCAATATGTATGTATAGATATGTGTGTATGCATGAGTGTGTGAGTGTCTGTGTGTAAGTGTCAGGATGTGTGTGTGTGTATCAGTGTGTGTGTATGCGCTGGAGGAGGAGCGCCAGTTTAAGTCATCTGTCGCACAGGGATGACATCTAGAGGCGTAGAGGTGCGCGGGCGCAGAGGCTGAGGCGCACACACGCAAGCGAGTGAGGTGCAGCACACTGCTACGTAGGCGTGTGAGGCGCAGCGTGCTGCGGAGTGCAGCGCACAGCTGAGGGCGGGGACACAATGACCGGCTGGAGTGGGTGCAGGTGAGGAGAGAGAGCACAGAGCCACTGGCTAAGTGAGAAACTTGCCAGTGGCTACAGTGTCGCGCAGACCGCACGCTACAGTGCATGCGCGGTCTGGCGACCAGCTGGAGTGGGTTTTACATGCGCCTAGCGCTGTGGAGCGCTTGTGCGCATGGAAAGAAGTCCTGTGTGGTCTGCTCGGGCACGCTGTGACCGGCTGGAGGTGCAGGCGATGCACGGAGGTGCTGGAGCTTCAGAGCTTGGAGCTCTCATTAATGGCAGAGGAGAAAAAAATAAAAAAGAAATGAAACAAGAAGCCACCACACCCACCTGCTCATGAAGGAGCTAGGCGGTGGTGGAACTCACAGTGGTGGTCTGAGACCACTGTGAGCTTTCTCCTGCACACGGTGTGCCTCTTCTCAACTTATGAGAAGAGGAACTATGTATGGAGAGGGAGAGAGAAGGAGGTTGGCCAACGATTGTCTGAAGGTGGTGCTATTCTATAAGAAGGTGAATGCCGGCTTCCCGCAGCAAGGGGGAGTGCATGGTGTTTTACAGAGGGAGAGCACGCCTCTTGCCATGCTGCTGGCAAAAGGAGTGGCGAGGAGAGGTGCGCGCACCATGCCCTGCAGCCGCATGAAAGAGAAAAAGGAAAATAAAAAAAAATAAAAAATGGTGAAATTGCAATGCTGCACTCAAGGAAAATGTTAATAATAGAAGTGGATTGGATGGCCAATTATTCTCACTCTCTTCCCCTTTTTATAAATGCATGCAGATGTATATTTACAAATGCAAGTAGGGCTACATAAGATGCAATGGCAATTCTAGGAAATAACATGAGATGGCATATTTACTGGTGTATTTTTGAAGTGCAATCATAACCCCATGCCTATCTTTTGCTGGTCCCTAGTAAAACATTTTGTATTGTGTTTTAGAAATGATGTTAAGCTGAAAATTTTTTTTTCTCTGAAGCAACATGAATGTGTTTATTCGTTGGATATTTTGAGAACCAATTGCAGAGAAGACTACCAGTACCACAAGTCTTACATGATATAGACCATCTCTCGACTAACTAGGACTCTTGATATTTAATCCTTAAGTACGATTTCCAAGACTCCGAGGGTTTTGTCATACTCGAGAGCTAAGAGATTATGGTTTGTGCATAATGAAGGATCAAGATCGACTAGATGAATATTAAGGCTTAAGCCCAGGGTTTCACAAATTTTTAAGTACAAGTTGGTCCCAGCTTCAGCTCATGTCTTCGGAATAACCCTCAAAAAGATCATGGAAAAACTCAACCCCACTGTTATTGTTTTTGTGGCTCAAAGAATTTATGGTAGAATAGGGTATTTGTAACGTGCCCTGAGAACTTTTGAGGAGAAGAATTTACAGACATTCGAAGAATATACTGACTTATTCGTAAGTTTTTTTTTTTTTAAACAGGTGTCAGTATATCTCCTACAACTTTATTTAGAAGAGCTCACTTATTTGGTGGGTGAGTATTTTTTTTTTCAGTGGAGAGGGTTTCTCCTAAACACAAGACTAATGATTGGGATAAAAAGTCTACCTGCGAGCATAGTGAAAGTTCCCTACTAGGAGGGGGTGACGTAATAATTGCGGAAATAAAATATATAAAGTAATCTCACAAAATAAGCAATCACAAAATGTACACAAGTAATTTTTAGGTGGAAACCCAAACCGGGTGAAAACCACCACCTAACCCTCTCGAGTTAGGATTTTCCGATCAACCTAGTTGATCAAAATCCACTAAACCGAATCACTTAAAACGAGGGTGATTCAACCTCAGTACAACCACGCTACAAGTACGAGGGTAGCGTTCCTCAACCCCTTCTCTCCACGAGAAGGATTTTGTCCCACGAAGGAGACGGGAATTCGCAAAGCGAATACCCAACAAAATAACAAAGATAAAAGAAACAACACGTCCTATAGAGCCAACAAAGTAATTATAAACCTAAGCTTCTATAGGAATAAGGAAACTCCCCTTTGCAAGGAGTGCGTCGATGATGACGCGGGTGCGTGAGCCATGCAACGGCGCAACTTCGCTCTCGTAAACAACGGCGGGAGAGCGGGTGCGCGAAGACTTGATGCTCTCAAGAGAATGAAACTAGAGCTTGGAGAGCAAGGGCTTCTCTTAGACACAAAAGAGTGGAACTAAATTGCTTAGGTGTGTCTCTTGTTTCTCTTAGTGTATATCTTGTGTGTCTAAGTGTATCCAAGTGTATATCTTGTGTGTTTTTTTGTGTTGCAAAGTCTCCCCTCTATTTATAGAGGCCTTAGGAAGGCTTTGGAAGGCTTAAGAAAGGTTCTATAGCCGTTGGGAACAAAGTCCAAGAGAATCAGGCCGAAATCAGGACAATGATTACATTTGACAGGGTTATCAGACGTCTAACTCTGGCATCAGACGTCTGGGATGCCACTTTAAGACGTCTGATTCCAAGGTCAGACGTCTGATTCTATGCGGGTTTCTCCCTGACTTGAATCAGATCTAAACAGGGTTTTTGCGTAAGTCCATCAGACGACATACAGGACGTCTGGCACTATGTCTGGACGTCTGGAAACCTACTTTTACTGTGGGAATTGATTTCCAAACGTTGCAACGGCTAGAAAATCTCTGAGAAGAGATTTTGGGTCAGCCGAGGCAAAACGGTCATTTATCAGACGTCTGGGAATACCTATGGACGTCTGATAAGGCTCTAACGGTCATATACTGCCGTGCTTGCTAAGTTAGCCAACGGTCCACTATCTGGACGTCTGGCAAAACCATCAGACGTCTTCTAAGACGTCTGGTCTAAGGTCTGGACGTCTGATTTCATCAGACAGAAAACTAAGTCCAGCCTAACAGTTATCAGACGTCTGAAACTACAGTCAGACGTCTTAAAATTCTTTATCAGACGTCTGATTTTGGTATTAGACGTCTGGAAATGCTTTTTGAGCCCTATATTGGTTTTCTAAGTATTCTACAGAAAACCTAAGTATCCTAGGGTTGTGCAGGTGTTCCTAGGACTACTTTTAGGGTACTTTGAGGCTCTTTAACATAATGTTCTAAGGAATCAAAAAGAGCAAGAAAATAAATACAAGAGATACATGAAAGGATAAAAAAGAATCTATCCTATTCTTCTTGTCTTCCATCTCCAATCTTTCGCTCCACGCGAACCTCCTCTGTTTTCCGTCAAGCTCTTCCAATCCGTCCTGGATGCGAGCTCGAACTCCGTCTAAACACGTCCACATTTGCAATTGACCTGAAATCTAGGACTCAAATTGCAAATGTTAAATAACACGTGTTTTGTTATCATCAAAAAATGATCGTAGTGCTCTAGCACCAACACATAGGTAAGGACTCTACCTTCCCTAATGAACACTAGGGTTGAATCTTATGTTCACCTAGTCTTTCTTGATATGTGTAGTGTGGACCAAGATTACTTAGGCTCTCAAGTAGAGGCAAACCAACAAATCCTATACTAGTGACTCAAGTACAAGAATACGTCCTTGATTAGGAGAGATTTTGATCCATCTTATCAATGCTTAAGTAAATTAAGCCAAGCCTGAGCGAATCAAGCTTCTGTGGCCTAGAAAGTCTTCAAAACAGCAGTTGAATATCCATAAACACTTATTGTATTTTTGTTTCAGCTTTTAGATCTTTTTTTTTTTTTTTGAATTAGGCTATGTACATATTTATAGATGGATATGTATAATGGATGTAGAAGTTGCATGATACTCATATAATACCCAGATCCTATGGATGCCTATCAACCCCCCCATGCCAAATGCTGCTATGTCCTCATATTCATGCAGGGTAAAGCAAGGCCAAAGGATCATGGTACAAGAGCTTAGGTGTGAGGTATATAGTAAGGTCGTAGGGTGGGTGGATGGTGGGTGGTGAAGGGAAAAGTGAAGAAGTGCAAAGTGAAGTGAAGTGTAGGCGATATTGGAGGAGTGTTGTTGGGGTGCCTCCCAACGAGCATTGAATTTAACGTTCCAACTGGACTCAGAGTGAGGCATGAAGTCAATTACCCTCCAGCAGGGTAACAGTTTCACCAACGAGGACAGGTTCATGAGTAAGATAGGGTTTTAACCGTTGCCCATTGACCGTAAATTTATGCCTAGATTTGGGATCTTCAATTTCGACAGCCCCGTTGGGAAATGGTCTTGAGACCAAGTAGGGACCAGTCCATTTGGACTTCAATTTCCCTAGAAAGAATTTGAGCCGGGCATTATAAAGCCAAACTTGCTTAGATGGCTAAAATTCCTTCCGCCGAATTCGGCTATCGTGAAAGGCCTTAGTGCGTTGTTTGAAAGTTAAGGCAGAATCATAGGCTTCATGACGGAGCTCTTCCAGCTCTTGTAGTTGGAGTTTCCTTTCTCGACCATACAGGTCTGGGTCAAGGTTACATTAGCGAATCGCCCAATAAGCGCGGTGCTCCAACTCAACGAGCAAATGACAAGGCTTCCCGTAAATAATTCTATAAGGAGACATACCAAGGGGAGCCTTGAAGCCAATCTGATACGCCTAAAGTGAGTCAATCAGCTTGTCGGATCAATCCTTACGGTCAGGCTGAACCATTTTCTGGAGAATTTGCTTGATTTGCCAATTCAACACCTCATCCTGGCCGTTCGTCTGAGGATGATACAGAGATGCGATACGATGGTGGACTCCATATTTCCTCAGAAGTGCCCGAAAAGAAGCATGGGTAAAATGACTTCCTCCATCAGAGATAATGGCTCGAGGGATCCCAAAAGTGTGCAAAAATGTTGTCTTTGACAAATCGAGTAGATATGACATGGTCAGCATAGCACGTGGGAATAGCCTTGATCCATTTTGAAACATAATCAACAGCAACGAGGATGTACTCAAAGCCATTGGAAGGAGAAAAGGGACCCATGAAATCAATTCCCCAAATGTCAAAGATTTCAATAGCTAAGATGGGTTGCAAGGGCATCATGTCACGACATGACATTGACCCTAATGACTGGCACCTAATGCAATGTTTAGCATACTTGTGTGCATCCTAGTGAAGGGAGGGCCAAAACAAACTGCACTGCAACACCTTGGTTGCAGTTTTCCTCCCTGAGAAATGGCCTCCGCAGGCCTGATCGTGACAGAAGGATAGCACACTGGGGAATTCGTTGTCAAGAATACAGCGGAGGATGATCTAGTCAGCACCTACTCAAAAAAGTTCTGGATTATCCCATAAATAATGCTTTGCTTCTGCAATGAGACGCTCACACTGGTTCTTGGGCCAGCCACGTGGAAGAGAGCTAGAAGCAAGGTAATTGACAATATCGGCATACCAAGGTCCACTTGCCACATTAATTGCCAGTAGGTGCTCATCGAGAAAAACCTCATTAATCGGCAAGATAAGTCCAAAGTGGTCAGGGTCCAGTCTCGAGAGATGATCAACAACCACATTCTGGGCTCTGGCCTTATCACGGATCTCAAGGTCAAATTCTTGGAGTAAAAGGATCCAACGTGTCAATCTAGGCTTGGCATCCTTTTTGTGCATGAGATGACGAATGGCTGCGTGATCAGTGAATACATAAACATGCAAGCCCAGAAGATAAGAGCGGAATTTCTCCAGCCCAAAGATGACCGCGAGTAGTTCTTTCTCAGTAGTCGTATAATTATGCTGGGCCTCGTCCAACGTCTTACTGGCGTAGTGCACCATGAAGGGGTGTCTATCGCGTCTTTGTCCCAGGGTGGCTCCGATTGCAAGTTCGGAAGCGTCATACATGAGTTCAAAGTCGAGGGACCAATCAAGTGGCTGGAGAACAGGGGCCTTGGTGATAGCCTCACGCAGTTGCGTGAATGCTCGCATACAGTCAGGGCCCATATCAAAGGGTACGTCGGTCAATAGGAGATGAGTTAAAGGTCTAGAAATCTTAGAGAAGTCTTTGATGAATCTCCTATAGAAACTGACGTGTTCTAAGAAGGAGCGGATTTACTTGACAGAGCTAGGCACAGGTAAATCAGCAAACACATCAAGCTTAGCTCTGTCAACCTCAATACTCCTATCGGAGATGATGTGATCGAGAACAATCCCCTCGTGTACCATAAAATGACTTTTCTCCCAAGAAAGCACGAGGTTCACATCAATACATCTCCGAAGGATGCAGGTTAGGTTGGCAAGACAATCATCAAATGAAGGTCCGAAGACCGAAAAGTCATCCGTGAAGATCTCAAGAAAGTCACCCACCATATCATGGAATATCACCAGCATACATCTCTAAAAAGTTGCTGGCACATTACAAAGTCCGAATGGCATTCTTCTAAATGCGAAGGTGCCAAAGGGGCAGGTGAAGGTGGTCTTTTCTTGGTCCCGGGGGCCAATAGTCACCTGGTTATATCTAGAGAATCCATCCAGGAAACAGAAAAATTTATTTCCCGCTAACCGCTTCAGGATTTGGTCAATAAAAGGTAGCAAAAAGTGATCTTTCTTTGTTGCAACATTCAGTTTCCTATAATCTACACACACTCTCCAAGATGTAGGAGTGCGTGTAGGGATGGATTCACCCCTGTCATTGACATGGATGGTGAGTCCCACCTTTTTGGGCACGACATGAATCGAGCTCACCCAAGGGCTATCACTGATCGAGTAGATTATACCCACATCAAGCCACTTAATGATTTCCTTTTTAACGACCTCCCACATGTTAGGGTTGAGAAGTCGCTGCATCTCACAGGAAGGTCGAGCCTCCTCCTCCGTATATGTATGGTGAGTGCCGTAGGAGGGGCTAATGCCAGTTAAGTCAGATAAGGACCATCCAATGGCTGCCTTGTGTTCCATAAGGACCTTTGTTAGCTTCCACTATTGTTCCTTAGTCAATTTTGAACTAATAATTACGGGGAGCATTTCATTTGGACCCAAAAAAGCATATTTAAGAATGTTAAGCAGCACTTTCAGCTCGGGAGTGGATGGCGAAAGATCTGGCATTTCTTGGGATGAGAGTGTCCCAAGCAGGTTAGAAAAGAGAAGGGCAGGAGAAAGAAGTTGGCCCTTAGATTGGCCAAGAAGAGGGGCATCTTGGATTGATGGATCCAAGAAAGGAGAGCCCTAGTGATCAGTATTTGGGCTCAAGGTCCCAGTGTGGAGTCGCATGTCCGCCTGATTTGGTGAGAAAGAAAGGGCAATCCGATCTTCAAGGGGGTGGACCGGAGGTGAGCAGCCCGGATATGACGCAGACCACGAGGTGTGGGAAGCGGAGAAAACCTCATCAGAAGTCTAGTCAGAAGAAGGTAAGGGTAAGGGGAGGAATGGGGAAACATCACAGTATATGTCCAGCAGGCAATGGTCTATGTTTAGGGGTAATTCACAATAGTTAGAATAGGTCCCTATTAATCCGATACATGCGCTGACAGTCGTGTCCTTATCAAACGTGTCATCCTCGATGCGATCGCAATCAAAATTCTTGGCGGCCTTGAAGATGTTTAGCTTGAGCTTCTCAGAGCCAACGACGATCTCAATGCAACCCGACTCACAGTCGATATGGGCGCAGGCTGTGGCCAAGAAAGGTCGACCAAGGATGACCAAGAAAGGTCAAGTTGCTACCAGTTTTAATTTAGAGGCTTAGGATCAAGTGCTCTAGAAATGTGAAGGCCGTTGTACATGGGTAATGTCCAAGTGCGTTGATTATAAAAGTATGTAAATCAAGCATGCAACGGGGAAATCTCCCTGAATTGGAGTTTTAGGTGGTGAATGGCTTTTAGAATTTCAACCTTAAGTAGTATGGATTTTAGGATTCCACTGAATTACTGATTCAACCAATCTCCGGGTTTCGAGAAAACACAAGTTCTTTATGCCCAACAAACCATTCTTCAATGTGAATTAGTTAATGCATGCTAAAATGCACTGGCTTCCCTAGATGGAAATTTCTAAGCGTGGATGCATGAGTCTATTTTAATTCAATGTGAAAGGGAGCAAAAACACTTTAATTCAAGTGCTCCCAATCACCAAAATGATAATCCACACAAGGCTCAACCACCAAATGATGTAAAAAAAAATGAAAATATTGGGGTTGATAGATTCAAAATCGGATCTAAGGCAAATGAAGAGTCATGGTGGGGTTGGAATCAACTCAATTCCAAGTCTCCCCACCAAAAAATGTGATCCCGAAATGAGAATAAATGAAGTAAGGAAGGATGGCAATCAATCAATTTTTATCTTACCTCAAAAACTTCACACAATGAATGATCCAAGAATTAAGATTCTTAGATTTTCGCTATGAGAAGTTTGCGGGAAATCAAGGGGCGGTGGGGGTGATAGCAAACAATCAATAAGCGATTTTAGTCCACTTGCCCCAAGAAATTCCCAAGAAGTGTTTTTAGATTTTTTTTTTTTTTAGGGTGACAAGATGACCTAAGTTACTAAAAGGGCAACACCTACCTCCTCAGCAACTTGGGTGAAGCTCCAATGCGACGTCGGTGACTTCACGTTCCCGCACCTACCTTGGATTTGCCTACGTCTCTGACCTCCTCTACATGTTTCCTCCTTGCAACAGGTACACCTGCACACCAACAAACAAAAACACCTGTGAAGAGAAGGGTGGAAGAAGAGAAAATCAAAAGAAGAGAGTAGAGACTTACTCCAAATAGTGCCTCCCCGGCAACGGCGCCAGAAAAGCGTGATGCGTACTCGAATAGGCTTTATAAAAATGGTGACATTAATGTCGAAATGAGTATAGTGAGTTAACCTAAATCGAGTCTACACCAATTTCGTAAAATTTTTAACCTGGCCTACTTGATTTTAGCATGATCACTTTTAGGCCCAGGGTCGATCTCAGGGAGGCGGGGATTAGGAGAATTACAAAGTTTCTATGCCTTTCCTAAAATGTATCTCTTCCTTGCGTTTATTATGTTTTTGTTTTTCTTGATTTTTAGGTTTTTTTCCGATAATCTTGTTCTTGAGGCACTCCCTCAAATAGGTCCTTGGCTATCCGCCAAAATACAAAGAATCCTGTCTCGCCACACGTGAGATCGTGTGCCTACAAATCAAGATTTATCTTTTCTCTTTTATATATATATTTTTTTTTTAGTCTTTTTAGTAGCAGGAAGAAAAGACAAATTGAAATAAAATGCGATGAAAAGAAATACTTAGCTTAGTATATCTATATATGTATATATAGTAGATATAGAATATGTATAGTTATATAGATGTTATATAGATAGGGGTGAAGATGGAAATGTGAATGGGATGTAGCACAGTGTCAAGTTGGTCCACGTCTAGCAAGACGTAACCAACAATACTAAGTGTCGCGTGGAGTGTGGAGCGGATGTGTGTGAATGAGGGTGGAGGTGCTTGCTTTGCATGGGTATCGGGGAATACCGGCAACTGGTGCGAATATTCCCGCGATATGATGCGCGGTGGAGGGGTGAGTGCATGGGAATATGGGTAGTGTATGTGAGGTGAATATGTGTATAAAGGAATGCGGGTAAGTGGATATATATAAGTATATATGTATATGTATATATATATATATATCTATAACTATATATATGTGTGTGTGTGTATATGTATATATATATATTTTTTTTTATTTTATATAAATATGTATATATATTTATGTATATGTAAATATATGTAAGAGTGGGAGTATGTGAATATGTATGTATATATATGTGTATGCATGAGTGTGTGAGTGTCTGTGTGTAAGTGTCAGGATGTGTGTGCGTGTGTGTATCAGTGTGTGTGTATGCACTGGAGGAGGAGCGGTAGTTTAAGTCATCTGCCATGCGGGGACGACGTCTAGAGGCGTAAAGGTGCTCGGGCGCAGAGGCTGAGGCGCACGCACGCAAGCGAGTGAGGCGCAGCGCACTGCTGCGTGGGCGTGTGAGGCACAGCGTGCTGCGGAGTGCAGCGCACAGCGCTGAGGGCGGGGACACGATGACTGGCTGGAGCTGGTGCAGGTGAGGAGAGAGAGCACAGAGCCACCGGCTAAGTGAGAAACTTGCCAATGGCTACATTGTCGCACAAGCCACGCACTACAGTGCGCGCGCGGTCTGGTGACCGGCTGGAGCGGGTTTTACGTGCGCCCAGCACTGTGAAGAGCTTGCACGCAAGAAAAGAAGTCCAGCATGGTCTGCTCGGGCGCGCGGTGATCGGTTGGAGGTGCAGGCGATGCACAGAGGTGCTGGAGCTTTAGATCTTCAGAGCTTGGAGCTCTGCATTAATGGCGAAGGAGAAAAAAATAAAAAAGAAACGAAATGAGAAGCCACCACGCCCACCTGCTCACGAAGGAGCTAGGCGGTGATGGAACTCACAGTGGTGGTCTGAGACCACTGTGAGCTTTCTCCTGCACATGGTGTGCCTCTTCTCAATTTGTTAGAAGAGGAACTGTGTATGGAGAGGGAGAGGGAAGGAGGTTGGCCAGCGATTGTCTGAAGGTGGTGCTGCTCTATAAGAAGGTGGATGCCGACTTCCTGCAGCAAGGGGGAGTGCATGGTGTTTTAAAGATGGAGGGCATGCCTCTTGCCATGCTGTTGGCAGGAGGAGTGGTGAGGAGAGGTGCACACACCATGCCCTACAACCGCATGAAAGAGAAAAAGGAAAATAAAAATAAAAAATGAAAAATGGTGAAATTACAATGCCACACTCAAGGAAAATGTTAATAATAGAAGTGGATTGGATGGCCAATTATTCTCAGTCTCTTCCCCTTTTTATAAATGCATGCAGGTGTATATCTACAAATGCTAGGGCTACATAGGATGCAATGGCAATGCTAGGAAATAACACAAGATGGCATATTTACTGGTGTATTTTTGCTGTGCAATCAGCTATCTACGTCTTTGTTGAGGAAATTGCCTCCACAAGAAGCGTCCACATGATTTCTGAGTTGCTCAGTCAACCCGTGGTAGAAGATCTGCACGAGTTGCCATTTCAGCACCTCGTGGTGTGGACACCTCCGCAATAAGTCCTAGAATCACTCCCAGGCAACATGAAACTGCTCCCCCAGACGCTAGGTGAAGGTAGTAATTACTCATCTCAAAGCATTGGTACGTCCGACAGGGAAGAATTTATTTAGGAAGGTCGATTTCAAATCATTCTAAGTTGCAATTGGCCTTCCTATAGTCATGTACCAATGAGCGACTTTATCCCTAAGAGAGTGGGGGAAGAGCCTCATGATCATCTACTCCTTATTCACATTTCATGCCTTGGTGGTCTGGACCAAAGTGGTCAAGTCCTCAAGTGCTGAAACGGGTCTTCAGAGCCAAGCCCATGGAATTGTTTGATCAGACTTAACACCTGGGACTTGATTTCTATGTGTCCGGCAAGAATCTGGATGCCGGGACGTTCCCCATAATTTGAAGGATCATAAAAATCCTTCAAGGGAAAAGCACCCTGCATTCTCTGGAACCATTCTTGCATTCTCTACATTTATTCCAGCTGCCTTTAAAATACCTCTTGTGGATCCTGAGGCAGAGGAGGCTGTTGATCGGCCATGGGATCAATTTGGCCAAAATCCAATCTAGGCCTCCTAGAATACTCTAGTGGTCCTTCCAATCGCGGATTCAATGACCTCCTTCCTAGCATAAACTAGGAAAAGGTCGAAAGGACTGGGGATAAGAACCCTGCAGCACAACAAAACAAGCCTATCCTTAAGTGGGTAGCTTAAGGATCTATAGACTCTCAGAATCCGCCATAAGATTATAAACGATTTACTCTACTTGCATCTGCTCAATCCAACCAGTTAGGAGGGACTGGGGAGAAGGTTCTTCCTTCGGCTTGTGCCTCCTGTTCTTAATGTACCCCCCAGTCGCAGTCGTTTGACGCTACTCCCCTAGCTAGACATCAGATTAATCAATACAAGCAGGTTAATCATAAACAATCTCAGACTGGACCCTGAAGAGCGAATCAGTCCTTAAGTCCAACGTCTACTTGATTTTATTTAGGCCTAGGATTATAGTGCTTATGGAATGTGGTGGGCCCTTAAAATGGGTTGTGCCCTTAATGATCAATTGAGTATGTGTGAGTGCATGCACAACTAGGGTTTTCAAGCAAGATTATTTATGATGAGTAGATTTTAAGATTCAAATCTTGCTTAAGTAGCTTTTAGGGTTTAAAATTAGGTTTAATTCACTGAAGTTTGAGGCAAACCAAGTTTTCAAGCACGGGTGAAGATCACTTTCCTTTTGAAATCAAAAAATAAAGTGGAGTGCCTGCTATTGACCTAAATTGAAAATCCTAACAGGAAGCTACTTGGTGAGTTGATTTTAGGTTAAGTAGTGCGATCCAAACAACTCAAATAATTGGCCAAGATTGCACCATTGAGTTAGGCACACAAAGTGATTGACCTAGATTGATTTCTACTCTTTTATATGTTGATTTTTGTGTACTGATTGCACAGCAAAAATGCACCAACAATTGTGCCATCTTGTGCTATTTCCAAGCATTTCCAGTGTATATTAGGTAGCCATAGTCGCATTTGTAAAAATAAACGCATGCATACATTTATTTGAGAGGGGAGGAGAGTGAATAAAATGGCCTTGAAATTAACGTTTTCCTTAAGTGTTGCCTCGCAAAATCACCATCCTCATTTTTTATTGACTTTGAATTTCTTCTTCTATGCAGTTACAAGGCATGGCAGCTTCCTCCTCATGCCATTCTCTGCAACAAGCTTGCCCTGCCAAGCCGCATGCACAGCCATGCATGCAGCCCAGGGCATGGCTGTGCATGCTTCTTTCCTCTTTAAAAAGAACACAGCCATCTTCCTTGAGGCTGAGCCTGGTCCAACACTCACAGCACCTCCTTCCTCCATGCCGTCTCCTCCCCTCTCCCCTCCATACGCAGGCTCTCTTCCTCCTAAAGAGCCACGCTGCGGGCAGGAGCAAATCATAGTGGTACACAACCACCACTGTGAGTCCCACCACCACCCAGCTCATCAAAGAGATGGTGGGCGTGGTGATTCTCTTCTCTGTTTCATCTGTCCAAGCCATTTCCGCCATTGCCACAGAGTCAAGCTTTGAAGCTCAACCGCAGCTGCAACAAGGCTCCGGCCACCTCTCGCCTGCATGCAGGCCTCCAGGCACACCAGCAGCCGGCACAGCCCCATCCGCACGTCCGCCAGCCGCTCCACAGTGCCCGTGCAGGCTGAACCGGGTGCAGGTGGTCGCACGAGTCGAGCGCGCACTATAGCCACTATTCACGCTAGAGAGCGCGACACTGTGGCTACAGTGCGGTGACCGGAAAGTTTCTAACTTATCCGGTCACCGCGCGCTCTTTCTCCGCTCCGCAACCTTCGCCAGCCCGTCCGTGCATGCCCGTGCCCGCGTCTATCCCCACGCCCGCTCTCGTGTCTGCACCCGCCTGCTCTCAGCGCCTGCTTCTTCGTTCACACCCGCCTCAGCACGCAGCGCTGTGCGCTGCGGTCCCTCCCTCGCGCTCACTCCCTCCTGCGTGCGTGCGCCTTCGTGCGCCTACGCCTATGCGTTGGCATCAGACGTCGGCCGCTACGTCAGGACGACTTAAACGCCCGCACCTCTTCACTCCAGCAGACGTTCTCTCTCTCTCTCTCTCTCTCTCTCTCACCTCACACATGCACACACACACACACTTTCACTTGTACATGCCTATAAACACACTTATATATATATATACCTATATATATTTATATATATGTATATATATACATATATATATATCCATATTACTACCTATACAATTATATATAAGTATACATACATACATACATATATATCTATATACTTATATATATATATACATATATAACTACATATACACCTATATATATATATATATACACACACACACACACATATAGATATATATTTTCACATATACATATATATACATATATTTTCATATCACCTACCATACGTTGTATCGCAGGAATATCTGCACCAGTTGCTAATATTCCCCGATACACGCGTACAGAAAGCGTCTCCACACACATCTTCCACCCATCCATCCTACACTCCACAGGGCACTTCGTCCTGTTGGTTGCGTCTTCCTAGACGACAATCGACTCGACACTGTGCTACACGCCATTTCCACCCCCACCCCTTTATACATATATAATATATACATATATATATACTATATTTATCTTGTTTCTATTTCTCTTTTCTGTAATTAAAGAGATAAAAAAAATATATAAAAGAGAAAAGATAATCCTTGACTTACAGGTACTCATTTTTGCGAATAGCAAGACCAATTTTGGAACCCTAATTTGGCTCAAAGCCAAGAACTTGATTTTGAGGGTGCACCTCAAGGACAAAAATTATTAGAAAAAAATCTTAAATAGAAAAACACCAAAAACATAATAAGCGAACGGAAGAGATTCGTTGTAGGGCAAGCGTACAAACTTATTCACCTCTAATCCCACTTCCCTGAGTTTGACCCTTGGCCTAAAAGTGACCAAGATAAAATCAAGTAGGCCAGGTTAAAAATTTTTTGTAAAAAGATGGTTAGGCTCGATTTAGGTTAACCACTATATGCATTTCAACGATTAAATCACCATATTAACACAACCTATCTGAGTCTACACCACACTTTTTCTGGCGCCGTTGCCGGGGAAGTGCGCATTCAAGTAAGTTTCTACTCCATTCCTTTAATTTTTCTCTTCTCACATCCTTCTCTTCACGAGTGTTTCTGTTTGTTGGTGTGCAGGTGAACCAATTGCAAGGAGAAGGCAGGCAGACGAAGTCGGAGACGTGGGCAGATCCAAGGCGGGAACGAGAGCATGAAGACGTCGACACTGCACTGGAGCTTCGCACACGTTGCTGAACAAGTAGGTCTTTCTTTCTTAGCAACTTAGGTTAACTTGTCACCTTAATAATAAAAAAAAAAACTAAAAAAAAAAACACTTTTTGGGACCTCTTGGGGCAGGTGGATTAAAAATCACTTGTTTGATTGTTTGTCATCACTCCCACCGCCTCGGGAGTTTCCGCCTAACTTCGCATAGTGAAAATCCAAGAATCTTGATTCTTGAATCTTTCGCCATGTGAAGTATTCTTGGAGGCAAAGATAAATAGATTGATTGCCATCCCTTTTTGCCTCATTTATCTACAATTCAGGATCACCTTTTTGGTAGGGAGACTTGGAATTGAGTTGATTCCAACCCCACCACGACCTTTCACGTGCCTAAGATTTGATTCTGAATACTTCAACCCTAACAATTTGATTTTCTTTATCTTATGGTTGAGCCTTATGTGTGGAAATCATTTTGGTGATTGGGAGCACTTGAATTGAAGTGCTTTGGCTCCCTTTCACACTAATCTAAAATTGATTCGTGCATCCACACATAGAAATCTCCGTCTAGGGAAGCCCATTGCATTTTAGCATGCATTCACCAACTGACATTGAAGAAGGGTTTGTTGGGCTTAGAAGAAAACTTGTATTCTCTCAAAACCCGAAGATTGGTTGAATTGGTAATTTAGCGAAATCCTAAAATCCATACTACTTAAGGCTGAATTCTAAAAACCATTCACCAATTAAAACTTCAATTCGGGGAGATTTCCCCGTTGCATGCTTGGTTTACACACTCTCTAAAAATCAACCACTTGGGCATTACCCGTAAATAACGCCCTTCACATTCCAGAAACACTTGATCCTAAGCCTCTAACTAAAACTGGTAGCAACTTGACCCTTATTAAGGATTGGAGGTCTAACTACCTGCGTGTGGTGCCTACGTGCTAGTGAGGGTTCCCGCGTGCTATCAGGTGCCTAAGACTGGGGCAAACGGCATTTCAATCTGGCCCAGGGGTTCCGCGGTGCTCGCATTTGGTTCCGTAGTTCGTGATAGTAGGTAACTTGGATCTTTAAGTCTAAGACACACTGTAAAGGTTAGGAATTTGATTGTATTGATTTGTCATCAAGTGTACCTTTGCGACGTCATTTCTCTCATCTCTTTTCCCTTCGTATCCCCCCAATTCTTCCTACGGTGGTACATGTTTGGGAGGAGGTCAGAAAATCCTGAACTATGTGAATTGCCTGATAATTTTAGAAAAGAAGTCGAATCGTCCTCCTCCTCCACAAACATGGCTACACGCCCACCCCCAAATCCCGATGGAGGAAACTGCCCTCAAAACCCACCAGGTGGTGGAGCCTTGGATCCCACAACCCGCCTCCAAGCCCAAATGGAAATGTATAATGAACAAATTGAAGCCATTAGGGAAACATTGGAGGAAATGAAGAACCCTCCCAAACGGGAGGAGCCTAGGTCTCTTAGCTCCTATCAGAATCCCGCTGCTATAGAGACCATAGGACAAATTCGGGTCCCCATGGGCTGGGACGACTTTGAATTGAAACCTAACATAATTGGCCTGATAAATTTTCACTTCCATGGTCTTGCAAGTGAAGATCCTTTTCTCCACTTGGAAGACCTAACCCAATTGGCTGAAACTGTTAAACCAAGAAATATCTGGTTACCTATAGTCCTCATGAAAATGTTCCCGTTTTCATTGCGGGATAAAGCGTCGCAGTGGTTACGCACCCTTGGGAGAACCACCCACTCTTGGGAAAAGATGCGAACAGCATTTCTCAAGAAGTTCTTCCCAATCAGGTGAACCAATGCACTTCGTCGTGCTATCACTTCATTTACGCAACAAAACGGCGAATAGTTTCATGAGGCATGGGAGAGATATAATGACCTCCTTAGGAAGTGTCCGCACCACAGTCTGCCTAAGTGGCATATAGCCCAGATTTTCTACTATGGGCTAAATGAGACTTTGAAGCAGATTACAGACGCTTCCTGCGGAGGGAATTTCATGAATAAAGACGAGAATGTAGCATTCAAATTATTTGAAAATATGAGCGAAAACTCAATGAACAATGCCTCCATTGTCGCCTTTAATCGTACCATCCTACCCCGTAATGTCCACGAAGTTGACACGGGACCCACCCATTCATCCATTGATCTCATCCTTATCGCACAGAAATTGGATGAAGTCTCCATCGTGCACAAGAAGCTGGACGAGCTTCTGGCCAACCCTGCCCGTTCTACGGCAAATACCCCCACCTCACCACTTCGTCACAATCCCAATTCTTCCAACACCAAGCTTATCCCGAGAAACCCCGTAAGACCTTCCTTACTGAGTGTCGCGCCAAGCGATTCGGTAAGTCATGTGGATCTGGCTTCTGCAAGCCAGTATTTTGACACGGAGGACCAAGCCTCCGTGTGCTCGGATTCGTATTTACATGCGGATGCGTCTTCTGGCATAGAAGACGCTTGCGCCCTGGGGAATAACCTGTTCACTGCCACTTATAACCCAGGGTGGCGAAATCATCCGAACTTCGCATGGTCCAAGCGAGTGGACCAATGCGACCATCCGCACCCGTCATCCCAAGGGCCCAGTATAATCCTATGGAAAATCCGCCATCGGGTCCTTGCGTACCGCAAACAGAACACGCATCAAGTCCTCTTGATAAATTGATGCGAATGATGATGGAAATGTCAAAGGGCCAAGAAGAAAACATAACCTCTCTTCAGCACCAATTGGCGCAGCAGAATGCTGAGATCAGTCAACTATGCATGGCAACTCGATCTCAGGGCACTCTTCCAGCCCAACTTGTTCCAAACCCGCGAAATTTTATACCTCGTGATCCTCAACCACAGGTACGACCTTCTCAGGGGCAGGTTCATCAAATTCTGCAGGCTCCGAGCATTCCACTGGGATTTCAGGCTAATCCCGCTGCAACACCTCACTCTTATGTCCCTATTACGAACCCTTTTCCTCCTTATGATCCCACTGGGCCCACATCGTCCAATGCTATCACTACGAGGAGCAGTAAGCAGACCGTCGATCTGCCTCGACCTGATCCTAGCCCATCTTCTTCATCGCCCTCTCATTCGGGTTGCGCACCACATTTGCGAGAGGACGATACACCCAAATTGGTGCCAGAATCAGTCCCATTCCCTGAGGCGCTACTGAGGGAGCCAAAAGGCAAGAAGAAGGATACGCTGGCCTTTGATAACCTGCGTAATTTGTTCAAAGATGTTGAAATCAAGGTACCCCTCTCGAGGCTATCGACCACATACCTACTGTCGCCCGATTTTTTAAAGACTACACCACACCCAGGCGACAGTCAAAGAAAACTAAGAATCCAATGGTTCTCTCACCTCATGCGAGTTCTGCTATACTGTCAAATCTACCACCGAAGCAGAAAGATCCGGGCACACCGCTTATTTCCTGTAGCATCCAAGGCTACAATTTTAACCGTGCCCTGCTTGATCTAGGATCTTCCATCAATCTTATACCATCCATCATGCTCGAAAAATTTTCCTTGGGAAATCTGAAACCCACCCCTGTCACGTTACAGTTGGCAGATCATTCTATCAAAATTCCAAAGGGTGTGGTGGAAGACGTGGTGGTTAGGGTCAACAGTCTCTATTTTCCTGTTGACTTTCTTGCTTTAGATATGGATGTTCCTAGCTCACTTTCTGATTGTCCGATCATCCTTGGTCGACCTTTCTTGGCCACAGCCCGCGCCCATATCGACTGCAAGTCGGGCTATATGGAGATTGCCGTTGGATCTGGGAAGCTCAAGCTTAACATCTTCAAGGCAGCCAAGAACTTTGATTGTGATTGCATCGAGGATGACACGTCTGACGAGGACATGGCCGTCAGCGCGTGTATCGGACTAATTGGGACCTATTCTAACTGTTGCATACTGCCTTTAAACACTGACGCTTGCCTGACCGACACATATTGTGACGTTCCCCCATCCCTCCCTATTCCCGTACCTTCTCCTGACCAGACTTCTGATGAGGTTTTCTCCACTTCCCATACCTCGTGGTCTGAGTCAAATCCGGGCTACTCACCACCGGTCCACACTCTTGAAGACCGGATTGCCCTTTCTTTCCCGCCAAATCAGGCGGAGTTGAAACTCCACACTGGGACCTTAAGCCCATATACTACTCATTGGGCTATTCCTTTTTGGATCCATCTATCCAAGAAGCCCCTCCTCTTGGCCAATCTGAGGGCTAATTTCCTCCTCCTGACTTATTTTCAGATCCACCTGGGACACTCTCATCCCAAGAAATGCCAGATCTTTCACCATCCACTCCCGAGCTGAAAGAGCTACCTAGTACACTTAAGTATGTTTTCTTGGGACCAAATGAAACCCTCCCTGTAATCATCAGTTCAAAATTGACCAGGGAGAAAGAGCGCAAACTAACGAAGGTCCTTATGGAACATAAGGCGGCCATTGGATGGTCTTTATCAGACTTATCTGGCATTAGCCCCTCCTATTGCACTCACCGTATATATACGGAGGAGGAGGCTTGACCTTCCCGCGAGATGCAGTGATGTCTCAACCCTAACATGCGGGAGATCGTTAAGAAGGAAATTATTAAGTGGCTGGATGCGGGTATAATCTACCCGATCAGCGATAGCCCCTGGGTGAGTCCGATTCACGTCGTGCCCAAAAAGGCGGGACTCACCATCCGTGTCAATGACAGGGGCGAATCCATCCCTACACGCACCCCTACATCCTGGAGAGTGTGTAGATTATAGGAAACTCAATGCTGCAACTAAAAAAGATCACTTTCCGCTACCTTTCATTGACCAAATCCTGGAGCGGTTAGCAGGAAAAAAAATTTTTTGTTTCCTGGATGGATTCTCAGGATATAACCAGGTGGAAATTGACCCCCAGGACCAAGAGAAAACCACCTTTACCTACCCCTTCGGCACCTTTGCATTTAGAAGGATGCCGTTCAGACTTTGTAACGCGCCAGCAACTTTCCAAAGATGTATGCTGGCAATATTTCATGACATGGTGGGTGACTTTCTCGAGGTCTTCATGGTTGACTTTTCAGTCTTTGGACCATCTTTCGATGACTGTCTTGCCAACCTAACCCGTATTATTAGGAGATGTCTTGATGTAAACCTCATGCTTTCTTGGGAAAAAAGTCATTTTATGGTACACGAGGGAATTGTTCTCGGGTATATCATCTCCGATAGGGGTATCGAGGTTGACAGAGCTAAGCTTGATGTAATTGCTGATTTACCTGTGCCTGGCTCTGTCAAACAAATCCGCTCCTTCCTGGGACATGTCGGTTTCTATAGGAGATTCATCAAAGATTTCTCCAAGATTTCTCGACCTTTAACTCATCTCCTATCGACTGACGTACCCTTCGATATGGACCCCGATTGCATACGAGCATTCACGCAGTTGCGTAATGCTGTCACCAAGTCCCCCGTTCTCCAGCCACCTGATTGGTCCCTCGACTTTGAACTCATGTGTGACGCTTCCGACATTGCAATCGGAGCCATCCTGGGACAAAGACGCGATAGGCACCCCTTCGTGGAGTACTACGCCAGTAAGACATTGGACGAGGCCCGGCATAATTATACTACCACTGAGAAAGAACTACTGGCGGTCGTCTTTGGGCTGGAGAAATTTCGCTCTTACCTTCTGGGCTCACACGTTATTGTTTTCACTGATCACGCGGCCATTCGCCATCTCATGCACAAGAAGGATGCCAAGCCCAGACTGATTCATTGGATCCTTCTGCTCCAAGAATTTGACATTGAGATTCGCGATAAGGCCGGAGCCCAGAATGTTGTGGCTGATCATCTTTCCAGACTAGACCCTGACCATATTGGACTTACTCTGCCGATTAATGAGATTTTTCCTGATGAGCACCTACTGGCAATTAATGTGGCAAGTGGACCTTGGTATGCCGACATTGCCAATTACCTTACTTCTGGATCCTTTCCACATGGCTGGCCTAAAAACCAACGCGAGCATCTAATGGCAGAAGCAAAGTATTATTTCTGGGATAATCCACTTCTTTTTTGAATAGGTGCTAATCAAATCATCCGTCGCTGTATTCCTGATAGCGAATTCCCCAATGTGCTATCCTTCTGCCACGATCAGGCCTGCGGAGGCCATTTCTCTGGGAGGAAAACTGCAGCCAAGGTGTTGCAGTGCGATTTCTTTTGGCCCTCCCTTCACCAGGATGCACACAATTATGCCAAACATTGCACTAGGTGCTAGTCAGTAGGGTCAATGTCACGTCGTGACATGATGCCCTTGCAACCCATCCTAGCTGCAAAAATCTTCGACATCTGGGGAATTGATTTCATGGGTCCCTTTCCTCCTTCCAATGGCTTCGAATTCATTCTCGTGGCTGTTGATTATGTTTCGAAATGGATCGAGGCTATTCCCATACGACGTGCTGACCATGTTATATCCACTCGATTTGTCAAAGACCACATCTTTGCGCGTTTTGGGATCCATCGAGCCATTATCTCGGATGGAGGAAGCCACTTTACCCATGCTTCTTTTCAGGCACTTCTGAGGAAATACGGAGTCCACCATCGTATTGCATCCCCGTATCATCCTCAGACGAACGGCCAAGCAGAGGTGTTGAACCGAAAAATCAAGCAAATTCTCCAAAAAATGGTTCGGCCAGACCGAGAGGATTGGTCCGACAAGCTGATTGACGCACTTTGGGCGTATCGGACCGCCTTCAAGGCTCCCCTTGGTATGTCTCTTTAGAGAATCATTTACGGGAAGCCTTATCATTTGCCCGTGGAGTTGGAGCACCGCGCTTATTGGGCGGTTCGCCAATGTAACCTTGACCCAGACCTGTGTGGTCAAGAAAGGAAACTCCAACTCCATGAGCTGGAAGAGCTCCGTCGTGAAGCCTATGATTCTGCCTTAACTTTCAAGCAACGCACTAAGACTTTTTACGACAGTCGTATTCGGCGGAAGGAATTTGAGCCATCTCAGCAAGTTTAGCTCTACAATGCCCGGCTCAAATTCTTTCCTGGGAAACTGAAGTCCAAATGGACTAGTCCTTTTCTGGTCTCGAGACCATTTCCTAAAGGGGCCATTGAGATTTAAGATCCCAAATCTGGGCAGAAATTTACGGTCAATGGGCAGCGTTTAAAACCCTATCTTATTCATGAACCTGCCCCCGTTGGAGAAACTGTTGCCCTGCTGGAGGGTAACTAATGTTGTGCCTCATTCTGAGTCCAGCTGGGGACGTTAAATTCAGTCCTCGTTGAGAGGCACCCCAACAACACTTCGCCACTGTCACGCTCACTTCACTTTTCACTTCACCACCCACCATCCACCCACCATACCACCCTGCTGTATACCCTGCACCTCAACTCTCGTTACCCGATCTTTCATCCTTTCTCTACCCTACCTTTCATGCATATGAGAACATAGCATCGTTTGGCATGGGCAGTGGATAGGCATCCATAGGATCTGGGTATTTTAGGGTATCATGCAGTCTCCATCTATCTATAAATATGTAAAAAAAAAAAAGGTGTTTAGTAATGATCTGAAGGCTGAAACAAAAATACAATAAGTGTTTATGGATATTCAACCACTATTTTGAAGACTTTCCAGGCCACAGAAGCTTGATTCACTCAAGCTCGGCTTAATTCACTTGAGCATTGACAAGATAGATCGGAATCTCTCCTAACTAAGGACGTATTCTTGTACCTGAGACACCAGTACAGGATCCGTTGGTTTGCTTCTACTCGAGAGCCTAAGTAATCTTGGTTCATACTACACATATCAAGAAAGACCAGGTGAACATAAGATCCAACCCTAGTGTTCATTAGGGAAGGTGGAGTCCTTACCTGTGCGCGTAGGTAGACTTTTTATCCCAGGCTTTAGTCTTGTGTTTGGGAGAGACTCTTTCCACCAAAAAGAAACTCTCCCACCAAAAGAAAAGTGTGCTCCTCCAAATAATGTTGTAAGAGATATACTGACACATGTTTCAAAAAAAAAAAAGATGCAAATAAGTCAGTATATCTCACAAACATCTATAAAGTCTTCTCCCTACAAAAGTTCTTTAGGGCAAGTTACAAATACCCTATTTTCTTTGAGCCACAAATGTAATAAAATGGGAGTGGAGTTTTCTGTCATCCTTTCAAGGGTTAATCCGAAGACACAAACTGAAACTGGGACCAACCTGCACTTAAAAATTCGTGAAACCCTGGGCTTGAGTCTTAATGTTCATCTGGTCAGTCTTGATCCTTCACTAAGCACCAGCCATAATCTCTTGAACTCTCGAGTACGGCAAAAACCTCCTGAGTCTTGGAAATTGTACTTAAGGTTTAAATATCAAGAGTCCTGGTTAGTCGAGAGATGGTCTATGTCACATAAGACTTAAAGTACTGGTAGTCTTCTCTGCAATTGGTTCTCACAATATCTAACAAATAAACACACTTATGTCACCTCTGAAGAAAATCTTCAGCTTAAGATCAGTTCTAAATACAATACAAAAATGTTCTTGCTAGGGACTAGCAAAAGATAGGCATGGGGGTATGATTGCATAACAAAAATGCACCAACAATTGTGTCATCTTGTGCTATTTCCAAGCATTTCCAGTGTATATTAGGTAGCCATAGTCGCATTTGTAAAAATAAACGCATGCATGCATTTATTTGAGAGGGGAGGAGAGTGAATAAAATGGCCTTGAAATTAATGTTTTCCTCAAGTGTTGCCTCACAAAATCACCATCCTCATTTTTTATTAACTTTGAATTTCTTCTTCTCTGCCGCTACAAGGCATGGCAGCTTCCTCCTCGCGCCATTCTCTGCAACAAGCTCGCCCTGCCAAGCTGCATGCACAGCCATGCATGCAGCCTAGGGCATGGCTGTGCATGCTTCTTTCCTCTTTAAAAAGAGCACAACCATCTTCCTTGCGGCTGAGCCTGGTCCAACACTCATAGCACCTCCTTCCTCCAGGCCATCTCCTCCCCTCTCCCCTCCATATGCAAACTCTCTTCCTCCTGAAGAGCCACGCTGCGGGCAGGAGCAACTCACAGTGGTACACAACCACCACTGTGAGTCCCACCACCGCCCAGCTCATCAAAGAGCCGGTGGGCGTGGTGGTTCTTTTCTCTGTTTCGTCGGTTTAAGCCATCTCCACCATTACCACAGAGTCACGCTTTGAAGCTCAACCGCAGCTGCAGCAAGGCGCCGGCCACCTCTTGCCCGCACGCAAGCCTCCGCGCATGCCAACAGCCGGCGCAACCCCTTCCGCGCGCGCGCCAGCTGCTCCACAGCACCCGAGCACACTGAATCGGGCGCAGGTGGTCGTGCGAGCCGAGCACGCACTGTAGCCACTGTTCACGCTAGAGAGCGTGACACTGTGGCTATAGTGCGGTGACTGGAAAGTTTCTCACTTATCCGGTCACCGCGCTCTCTCTCTCCGTGCCGCAACCATTGCCAGCCCGTCCACGCACGCCCGCGCCCGCGTCTCTCCTCACGCCCGCTCTCAATGCCCGCTTCTTCGCCCGCACCCGCCTTAGCGCGTAGCGCGGTGCGCTACGATCCCTCCCTTGCGCTCACTCGCTCCTGTGTGTGCGCACCTTCGTGCGCCTACGTGCCTGCGCCTGCACGTTGGCATCAGACATCAGCCGCTACGTCAGGACGACTTAAACACCCTTGCCTCTTCACTCCAGCAAATGCTCTCTCTCTCTCTCTCTCACCTCACACATACACACACACACTCTCACTTGTACACACCTATATACACACTTATCTATATATATACCTATATATATTTATATATATGTATATATATACATATATATATATATATATCTATATACTTATATATATATATATATATACACACACACATATATATTTACATATATACATATATTTATATACGTATAAATATATATATATATATATATATATATATATATTATTACCCATACCACTAAGTATAAGTATATATATATATATATATATACATATCCATAACTATAAATACATACATATATATATATAGAGATATATATATATATTGACATATCTATATATATATACATATATAACTACATATACACCTATATAATTATAACCATATATATATATATATATATATACATATAGATATATATTTTCACATATACATATATATACATATATTTTCATATCACCTACCATACGTTGTATCGCGGGAACATCTGCACCAGTTGCTGATATTCCCCGATACATGCGTACAGAAAGCGTCTCCATGCACATCTTCCACCCATCCATCCTACACTCCACGCGGCACTTCGTCCTATTGGTTGCGTCTTCCTAGACAACGAACGACTTGACACCGTGCTACACGCCATTTCCACCTCCACCCCCACCCCTTCATACATATATAATATATACATATATATATACTATATTTATCTTGTTTCTATTTCTCTTTTCTGCAATTAAAAAGATAAAAAAAATATATAAAAGAGAAAAGATAATCCTTGACTTGCAGGCAATCAGTCTTGCGAATAACAAGACCAATTTTGGAACCCTAATTTGGCTCAAAGCCAAGAACCTGATTTTGGGGGTGCACCTCAAGGACAAAAATTATCAGAAAAAAATCTTAAATAGAAAACACCAAAAACATAATAAGCGAACGGAAGAGATTCATTGTAGGGCAGGCGTAGAAACTTATTCACCTCTAATCCCACTTCCCTGAGTTCGACCCTGGGCCTAAAAGTGACCAAGATAAAATCAAGGAGGCCAGGTTAAAAAATTTTTGCAAAAAGATGGTTAGGCTCGATTTAGGTTAACCACTATACGCATTTCAACGATTAAATCACCATATTAACACAACCTATCCGAGTCTACACCATGTACCGGTTCGACAAATCAGAATCCGGTTGAGTAGATGAGAATCAATTAGGTTATGTGCCTTGAATGTGGGTGTATGTTGTGTGTATGTTTGAATTACCCCACAAGAAATATCTTTTTGTTGATTTTTTTTTGTATGCGGGTGAGATGAATGTGAGTGGAAATCCAAGCAACCAAACTAACCATAGTATTTATGCAAACACCTAGGTTAATTGAAGTTTGAATTAATATTGTAAAATGAAATTTATGGAGGGGGAAAAATGAGGAGCACTTACAGTCATCTTCAACTGCACTTTACTACTGTCTACTACTTGACGATTCCCTAATCGAGGTATCTGCAAAATAATAGACAAGAGATAAAGCAAGTTAGAAAATAGTAAAGTGTGCGAAATGCAGAGATATGATCAAAAAAAATCGTTGCCTCCCCATTGGGCATCGACAGCCACGATTCATCGACCGTGCACGATAGCTGTAGGCATGTAAGCACCAGCGTGGGCACGTGAGCTGGGGCTTTAGCAACACTTGCGGTGGATCTTCAGCAATGCCTTTGATATCACTAAATATCCCATGCACGAAATGTCTTCTCTCCTCCACTATAAAAGGACCCCTACCCGTCCCATTTCTCTTCATCTCTTCCTTTCTCTCCTTCACCACCTCCAAGGCTCTAAAGAGAGCTTGTCCCAAGAACGGGATGCTCCTCTAGAGTAGAAATCAAATATTTTTCCCGCCTCTCACCCTCATTCGTGGAGCATCCCATGGCCGTGCTCTTACCTCATTCCGGAAGAAGATCCTTGCCAAGACGCTATCCCATCCTACCTGCGACTACGACGACGAGTTCTCCAAAACCCTAATTTTTCATTCACGAAATTGACGCTCACCAAACATATTTCACTGAGCTGTTGCAATGTCTCCATGATTTTCATCCCCGACAACCTAACAAAACTTGTACTGAGTTTATTTTTCAAATTCTTCAATGAATATCAACATGTTTTACCATCAAATCTATCCTTGAATTATGATGTTCGCCATCTATGTTTAATGGGCAAAAACCTGCAGTGCCCTAAATAACAGAACTTCTTGCTTTCAAGCAATATCAGGTTATCAGTATCATCCATACAGATTGGACATGCGAACTTCCCCTTTGTACTCCATCCTGACAAATTAGCATATGCTGGAAAGTCATTGATTGTCCACAGTAATGCTACATGCAACTGGAAGAATTGTTTCTTATGTGCATCATATGTTCGAACACCACTGTACCACAGGACTTTCAATTCATTAATTAATAGTTGGAGATAAATATCTATCACATTTCCTGGATGCTTGGGTCCTAGGATAAGGAGGGTTGACATCATGAATATGGATCGCATGCATAGCCATAGGGGTAAGTTGTAAGTTAACATGACTACTGGCCATACAAAATATGATGAATAGATATTCTTGAATGGGTTGAATCCATCGCTTACAAGCCCTAGTCTCACATTCCATGCCTCCTTTGCGAATAATGCATGATTCTTGTTAAATCTATTCCACTCATCAGAATCTGCTGGATGACGAATGCACCATCTTTGGATTTATTCTCCTGATGTCACGCCATCAGTTTTGTTGTTTTATTGGAAATGAATAGGCATTGTAGCCTATGGATCAGTGGAAAATAACGGAGAACCTTCTTTGGTTTTTTCTTCCCACCTGTGTTTGTTGGCTTACCCACCTTATACCTCTCTTCACCACATTCAGGTTACTTAATCAACCCTAAGTACTCATTTCTGTACAAGACACAGTCATTACGACAGGCATCAATCTTCTCGCATTTTAGTTCGAGCCCACGTATCTACTTCGCATCATACCATGACCCAGGGTACCTAGCAAGATTATTCAGTAGGTCCCCAATGAATTCAAGGACCTCAGACATTAATTTCGCAGTAGCTCTATTCATCAGTTTCATCTGAAATAATTTCAGAAGGAATGACAACTTCAACATTGACATTGTTCCAAGAGCAATAGGATCCTCTGCTGTCTTGACTACATCATAAAACTCATTACAATCTCATAATGTCTCATCGTCATCTTCATCCTCAAGGTCTACTGCTCTCATATCATGTAACATTTTATCCAATTCATCTCTCTGGTTATCATCACTTTCTTCAAAAGCATCAATTCTCTCATTTCTGACACCTCCTATGATTTTCTCACCATGAGCCGCTGCCACCAAACATTACATATCATATGCTTGAAAATTATGTCTCAGTCATGGAAAAATCCATTCAAACAGTGTCTACATGGACATAAAATCAACTAAAGGAATTCTCTTCATCTAAATGTCTTCCTATCATCATTAAATGCCCACTCCAAAAACGAAATCACTCCATTCTTGTATTCATGGTAATTTGAATTCCTTAAACTAATCCATGACTTATCTATGATAATTAACCTAAATGTCAATGACAACCACTCATAAGTTAAATTCGAATAAGGAAAAAATGTGTTTTTTAAGAAGATTTTCACTTGATAGCACATCCTTGAATATTTGATCACAACGTTACTTCTTACATGCAACCAGTGTTTGGAGAAATTTTGAGAGCATTTTCCCATACTTCTCCAGTATACCCCCCAAGACTAACCTTAACTACATTCCCAATAGCCCCCACTAAAGGGTGCTTCGAGAATAGAGCTAAGATTATTTGGTATATTGGAGAAGAGAGAAAAATTACAACCAAAATTTCTCCAAACACTAGCTACATGCAATAAGTAATCAAATCTTCAAGGTCCCCCCTTAGTTAAGAACTTCTCTGAACTGAGGACAATGACTCTTATGGCATGCTATGAAGACAAAATATTGTGGATGTAAGTGAAGTATACACACACTCTGCATTGTCATATAACATGTTCATAAGTCTCAACGGACATATATTTTGACATAGTTATATCTCTCTCATAACCTATACCTTAGGGGCTAAAGCTCCTATTTTTCGTCATCAGGTGCATCTAAATTTATGCAAGTATGTGTATCTAAATTTAAAATGATTCTAAATTTAATTAATAAATTTCTTCACACCGCAAAACATAAAAGTACTAAGCCCCAAACTGAACAACTAAACCCAAGAAACAAAAACTAAACCTAAACTCTAAATTTTATACCAAAACCTAAAATCATAAAAATAAAACCCTAAATCATAATTAAATAAAACCCTAAACTTAAACCCTAAATAGAAAACCCAAAATCTTAAATAAAAACCCAATAACTTAAATCCAAAAGTCAAAACCTAATACCAAAACCCAAACAAAAAAATCCTAAACCTAACCCTAAACCTTAAACACTAAAGCCTTAAAACCTAACCTAAAAGCAAATAATCATAATCCTAAACCCTAAACACAAAACCATAAACCCAAAATGTAAAACCAAATTATAAACCCTAAACCTATACCTACACACAAATCATATGTCGAAAACTTTCAACAAAGTTTCCACTGTAATATAGGATTTTCTTAAATTCAGCATATACAAAAGTGCATCGCAGCAGATGTCGGTACACCCCACATTTCACTTCTATAAATAAAATGCAAATTTAACTAAACATTTTAATGAAGCTAAGAGTAGGAACACCTCATAACTAACCACTACATATGCAGGCACACCCCAAAAATAAGAATTAATAAGAATTTAAGTAAACTAAATTAACTAAACATTTAACCAAAAATTCATTATAAAGTAATAACATGTTAATTATTTCAATACAATGCAATTCAAAATAACTTGCATTCATAATTAAATCTCTAACTAAGTACTACATTAAAAAAATTAAATTAAACTAAACCTAAAGGGGGAAATTGGGGTAGTGGTGGTGGGAGGAGGAGGAGGTGGTACCGGTGGTGAGGTTAAGTAGGCGGCCGTGGAGGTGGAGGTGGTGGTGATGGGGGTAGGCGGCTGTGGAGGTGGCGGACGTGGTATGGGTCGTGGTTGACGTGGAGGTGCTGCTAGTGCTAAGGTGGTCATGGTGGTGGCAGCATGAGGAAGGAAAGGTGGTCGTGGTGCTGACAGTGCTGAGGTCGTGGTGGTGGCAATGGAGATCATCGAGGGAAGGGTCGACCATGTGAAATCGAAGATGAGGGAGCAAGGAGCACTTACTGAGGGGGGGTCGTCAGACGACGTGCATGCGGTCACTGGTGAGAGGAGGGCTATTGGAGTCGACGGAGGAGGAGGAGCACTCAACGGAGGAGGTTGGCGATGCTTTGGTTCTCACAGAGGGAGAAGAAAAGAAGGGGAAGAAAGTAAGGCGCTAGGGTTTTTCCCTCTTTTTTCTCGACTGTTTAATATTAAACGGTCAAGGAATGCATTTGAAAATATCTTTTTGCCTTCGACGATTTCCGAGGAGGTTATTGTCAACTGTTTATTTCAAAATGGTCGATGATATTCTTATTCTCAACCATTATAAACAGTCAAGGGTGGTCTCAACCAGCTCGCTCCTAGGTAGTTGAGGAAGTTAATGACTAGCTTATTGCCAACCGTTACGTCTTATAATGATTGAAAAATCATTGTCGAGAATAGTGCCTTTTCTACTAGTGGGGGTGTGCCCACTTGTATTTGTTGTATTATTTGCTATATGGGTTTATAGAAACACTTTTAATTTTAAGAGAAAACTCTACCGAATATTTAAAAAACTTTTTAATGTTCAAATTGGTTATTATTTAGATACACACACTTGCTAAAAGAAACAAATGAACGTGAGGCCAAACATTAGGTATTCTAACCCCTAGGGTAAAAGTCATCCGAGTCAAATTATGTCAAATTACTCGCTCGTTGAGACTTATGATCATATTATACAGACAATGCAATCGTGTATATATACCTCACATGCACGATGCACTGTCTTTGTAGCATACCATAAGTCTCGATTGACTTTAGTTCGGTGAAGTACCAAAATAAAGAAGGCCCTTGAAGATTTGATCACAACCTAGGTTTACTTATTACCTGTAACCTTGTGTGGTGAAATTTTGGTTGCTTTCTACTACTCTTCTCCAGTATACCAACTAATATTATCTGGTTTCCTATGATACCCTTAACTGGGTGCTAAAGGAAATCTCGTTAAGGTTAGCATTGGGGGGTATACTGGAGAAGTTTAGGGAGATGCAAACGAAATTTCACTACACAAAGGTTGCATGTAACAAGGAAGCTTTAGTTGTGATCAAATCTTCAAGGATGGGCAATAAAGTGAAAATCTTAATCAAGATACACATCATTCACTCCTTTCCCTTCCTAATTAGTGATTTTTTAAAAATAAATTTTAGGTTATCATGGACAAATTTTGGATTAGATTGAGGAGTTCAGATTACACCAGATATAAGAATGGAGTAATTTCATTCATGGATTTGGCTTTTCATGATGATATGAAGATATTTAGGTGAGAAGAACAACTCGATAAGATCTTCTACCCATGTAGAAGATGTTTGAATGGTTCCTTGCACGATCGTAACACTATGTTCGAGCACTTGATTTGCAATGGTTAGTGGCAACATTACACTAATAGGGTCACTCATGGAGAGGATTTTTCTAAGGAAGTTAGAAACAACGAAAAGACATTTGATAAAGAGATTGACGAAGAGATTGTTGATAGTGGAGATGAAGAAATACAAGAAATGTTGAACGAGATGAGAGTAGGAGATGATATAAATACAAATGAGGAAGATCCGTTAAAAAGTTATGATCTGTTCTATGATTTGTTAACGTGGTTGAGGATCCTATTGCTCCCGAGGTTACGAGCATGTCTAAGTTGTCATTTCTGTTGAGGATGTTTCAGCTTAAAGTTATGAACAGAGCAAGTGTTAAATTCATGTTAGAAATACTTTAGTTTATTGTTGAGCTATTGAATAACCCCAATGGTTTTCTGGCTTCATGGTACGAGGCAAGGAAATAGATTCGCAAGCTTGGGTTGGACTATCAGAAGATCAATGCATATCCGAATGACTACATTCTTTTCAAAAATGAATTTGTAAACTTGAGTAACTGTCCCGAATGTAGACATAAGAGATATAAGGGAGGTAAAAATAAAAGTAAGAAGAAACAACCTTAGAAGGTTCTTCGTTAGTTTTCATTAACACCTTGGCTTCAACATTTTTTTTATATCAACTAAAACTACACAGTGGATGACATGGCACCAAGATTCTAAATCTCAAGATAGAAGAATACGTCATTCTACTAATTCGGAGGAGTGGAAGAGATTTAATGAAAGAAATAATTCATTCTCTTTAAAGGCAAGAAATGTACGGTTGGGTCATGCAAGCGATGGATTTAATCCATTTAAAAATATGTACTCATCCTACCCTATGTGGCCAGTAGTAATGGTTACTTATAACTTACCTCCCTGGTTGTGTATGAGATCATCATTCATGATCCTGACCCTATTAATCCTCAGTCCAAAACAACTAAGAAATGCAATAGATATTTACCTTCAACCATTGATTGATGAATTGAAACAGTTGTGGTACATCGTCATGAAGATGTATGATGTAGAAAAGAGAGAATTCTACAATATGCATACAGCACTGTTGTGGACCATAAATGACTTTCCAACGTACGAAAATTTGTTAGGTTGGAGTATTAAAAGAAAACTTGCTTGCCCAATCTGTATGGAAGATACTCCTGACGCATCACATCTGCCATTATGCCACCCGTACCTCCATAGGAGTCTCTAATAATAGTCTGCCACATGCCTTCATCCCCTCGTAGGATAATGAATCCCCACTTCAATAGAAGAGAATCTCCAAAATCTCAAAGGGATCTCACTCCCCATCCTCCCTTCTTCTTTGGAGTACAAATGGTTTTCCATTTAACTAGTTGCATGAATCTTCCATTATGTGTAGGACCCTTCTAGAAAAATCTCTTGCACAAGATATCAATTTTTTTCAACACTGATCCAAGCAACCTAAACATGGATAAGAAGAAAGCAGAAATAGCTAAAAGCATTGAATTCAACAAAATCAACCTCCCACCTTTGGATAGAAATCTGTTACACCACCCCTCCATTTTTAAGGCTATCTTCTCAAGGAGTTGGGTCCAGTCTTTTTTCTTCATCTTCTTGGCCTGTAGTGGTAAGCCAAGATACCAAATGGGGAGAGTAACAACCGGTGTCTTTAAGATAAGCAACAGTTCCTCCTTCTTCCTACACGCCTCACCAAAGCAGACAAGGGAGGACTTAAAGCCGTTGATCCTCAAACCTGAGATCTATGCACAACATATTTAAGGACCTCCACCTCATATGCACAATCATATCATCAGTGATGAGCCCATATTTGTGGGCTATTTATATATTTTAACACCTAGACATTAAATTAATAGTAACATATACATATCATACATTAGTATGTAAATAGATTAGTTTATTAATTTTCTTTTATGCATATTTCATGCAATAGCATGCATTTAAATAGGCTACTTTGGTTTGCATCACAATGCATTCATGCATTGTTATGAATCCTGTACATAAATAACCCAACAATCATTTTTTTATTTATTCTCTTCTCTCTGCAGCACTTGGGAACGACCCCTCCAAATAATGAAGGTACACCATAAAGGCCGTAAATAGTGGATCTACCATCATGGTTGATGCTCCACCTTCTTGTTGGTTCAAATGGCAACCGACCTCCTCTACTTGCTATAAGAAGGGGAGCATAGCCACCATGCTCGAGGAGACTCCACCCTACACCATTACCATGCTACATCCACCACCCTGCGTCTCCAAGGTTGAGCTCCACCACACCATGGGTGATGGTAACACCATCATTAGCCATAACTAACTTAAATTAGCGGAAATCAAGTGATAAATGCTCCTACATGATTGCCTGAGAGCTGTAATTCCACTCAAATCTATTTTGAGAGGAAAACATTAAAATAGGGTTAATTCTACAGTTTTAACATCATATTGTTGGAGTGAGAAATTAGGAGATTTATGAAATGGTCATCGTAGTACACTCCCCAAATCACACAACAAACACTTAAATTTATAAACGCGAAATCTACTTAGAATCCGAGGTCGTTCACAGAGAGCAAATATAGAATCCATGCACTAATCTTAATTCAAAATAAATGAGCACAGTAAATCAAGCATTAGATAAAAGATATGCAATGAATAAATTGCTCACATTGATATAAGGCAATGTACCTCAAAAGATCCTTGGGATAAAAAGAATTAGAGAAGCAAAACAATGGTGATTTGAATCACCAATTAAATCCTCTTAATTAAGTATGCATCCCAACTATTCAAAACATTCAAATAAATCAATAGTGTTCTCAATCAATTAATCCACGTTAGTCTCAAGCACTTTAAATGTTTCTACAGTGTCAGAACCAAAGCTCAGTCAGACGTTGCCCCTTTACTCTCAGATGAGTTAACCTTCACAGCACAGCCCTACAAAAGGCACACAAGAGCGCTTCCTCTTTTCTCAAGGCCTTCTCAAGCACAACCTTCTCCTTCCTCAGAGGCTAAGTATCAAAGCCTCTTCCCTCAACACACGCCCCGAGGCATGCATGCACACATCTCAGAGCAAAACCCTCCCCCTTCCTCTCGCAAATCCTCTTCTCTTTCCTCTTAACCAAGCTTAACTGGGTCAAGAATCAGGTCATCGGGTCATGGATATAGGTCCAGGTCCATAAGCGTGTGTGGCGAATAATGGTGCTCGGGCATGTGAGTGAGGGACCCAACCCCTCGTGACTTAGGCAAGAAAGCTATGTCACGAATCACTGATATACGTTGTAAACGCTTCATCAATTATAGATGTGGGACTATCCCACGTCCATTCCCTCGTGAAGCAACTACAGATAAGCCTGAAGGAATTGAAGATGATGTCACTGTTGTCTTGGCCAATTGAAGGCCCAGACACCTTCATGGTGTTAACCCGCACCTAATGGAGGTCAGGGTAAAGCCAAAGATGGTCAAATGACGCGTGACAACATCGGGGAAGACGATGGTGATGGCGAGCGACAGCGAGAACCTGAGAGGAGAAATATGGGCTAAACGCCCCAGTTAAAACGTTCACAAGCATCACCAGAGCATGGCAGATGTAATGATGGGTCTTATGCGGTGCATGGAAGTGTGTAGTGGGTGACCGAGGTTGGAGATGGTGTGCGGTGGAGGGTGAGTCTGACGGACGTTCTGAGTGGGTGAAATGCAAAATAAATAGAGGGGTTTTGTTGGTGGAATCACAACGTAGGTTTTGGGGGTGGTCACGTGGAGTTTGGTGGACTATGGAGTGTGGAAGACCTCACCGGAGCAAAGAAAGATGATGAGGGAGGCGATGATTCAGCAGCCAAAGTATGGAGCTAAGGATCCTAATCTAAACTATGGAGAGAGAGGGGGAGTTTAGGGCCTAAATTAGCAGACGAAATGATGGGAAGGGCGCCATCTTTGATTGGCCAACACTGGAGAAAGTGAAGCCTCCGGTGAGGGAATGGTGAGGAAGAAGAGGGCCTGAAAGCTCCTGATTTGTCCATCGAGGAGCGGAAGAAGGAGATGAAGATGATCTCTATGCCTATGGTATTTGGTAGAGGGCAACGAAGGGGGTTGGAGGAGACTCACTGGAGCTGCGGCAGAGGTGGCCGAAGAGAGGGATTTGTTGAAGAAGAACGACCAAACCAAGCTAAGGAGCTAGGACTCGCACAAGGGATCCTTTTAAAGGCCACAGGGCATGCTCTAAGCAAGGAAGGAAGCTCGAAAAGCTCAAAATCTCTGGGAAGAGGACCCATGAATTCACAGAGTTCACATCAATTCTGGTGCAAATCAAGGTCCAAGACTTGGTTCAATCAAAAGAGGATCTCCTGAGATTGTCCCTTCCAATTTTGGGAAGATTTGGCTGAGTATTGAGCAAGAGAACCTCGCTCTAATCTCAGAGAGAAAGCTCTGTTCACACCAATGGCGATCGGGACTTTTTTCCAAAAATGACGATAAAGTTAGGGACCTGATCACAAATATTTCAAAAGTTAGGGGCTTACTTGAGAGGAACAGAGTTTAAATGGACTAAAATGCAAACTAGATCAAGATGAACTCTGATTGGGCCCAAATTTTGGTACAAACCTAATTTGGATCCAAAGAATCTGATGGTGAAGTTGGATTTGAGTTTTGACTAGGTAATTTGCGTAGAAACCTAAATTAGGGTAGAATTGCGTTTGAGACTATTCAAGGTCAAAATAGGTTCACATGGTCAAACCAAAGGTACCAAACCTCTAAGAATATTTTTCTATAAATTTTAAGAGGTTTAGGTAAACTTTATCCTAACCAGAACCTCTTTAATTTAAGTGGATCTGAAATTAGGGTTTTGTGTTATGAATCAGTTCTCAAAATGTGTGAAACCCCAGTTTTGTTTATATAGACCTACTTATTGGACTTTAATGCTCATTTGACCTTAGATTAACCCTAGGGAAACCCCATGGTTACTCTGCATTCATGATGTGATGTTAAAACTGCAAAATTAACCATGATTTAATGTTTTCTTCTCAAACTAACTTTATATGGAATTATGGCTCTCAAGCGATTATGTAGGAGCATTTGTCATTTAATTATGACTAATTAAAGATAGTTATGGCTCATGATAGTGTTACCATCATACCCCCATACCTAACTTTTGCTAGTCCCTAGCAAATTCATATGGAAAGAACTAGAACTTTAGACCATGCTTTTGATGTTCAGATGCCTGATTTGTGTCACTCTCTAGAAATTAGATCAGAATGCCATAATAGGCCTAGAGGTACTCAAGTATCAACCAAGATCCAGACCTGACAAGCTTCATCCTAAGTCTTCTACGAAGGTTTCTAATGACCGCAAAAACTGCTCAAAGGTTCGTTGAACCCAGCGGTTAAAGCACCCGTGCATAGAATGTAGTAAGTCCAGGTTCAGTTTGCCAGTGCATTTTTAGTAATAGAAAGATAAAAGGATTTTTCATTTAGAGAGTTTTCCCTCTTTTATTTTTATTTTTCCCTAAATCTAACCTTAAATTGGCCCTAAACATTGTGTGTATCAGATTCCTTATCCCCACCATCAATCCTCGAAGGGTCCCTGGCTTTCAATGCTTTGGGATAGCACCGCCCATGGAAACCCTCAGAACCCTGGCTTTCGACACTTTAGGATAGTGCCGCCCATGGTGTTCTATAGCTAAATTCAGGCCCTAGCAATCGATATTTCGAGATAATCCCACCCTTGTCACTTGAACCAGCACAAGGTGCTTACATGCCCCCTGTAGGATATTTGATATCCTAGGAGACAAGCACCGAGGAGATGATATGTTATTACGTATCTTCGAGGAAAATTTCCCACCTCTCCTCGTCGGGAACTCGTCTAATCAACTTATGTTGTCGAGCTACTCCTAAGCTAGATCTTTAAGATGTCTTTTCATAACAGAATACCTTTAGCATGATTTTCTTTATTAAGCACACTAAACTAGACTTAGTGTGTGATTTTGGGTGCTTAGGTTACCAAGTCCTGCAAACCAAAGGGCAAACAACAGGGCCAAATAATCCCTGAGCCTTAGACCTACTACATCAGCTTTGCATTTTCCTCAACCTCTTGAGGATTAATTTGGATCTTAATGAAAACATGAGTATTTAAGCCCTAAAATAAGCTCAAGAGACCTAAGATCAACACTCATTACTAATCTCCCTATCTCTAGCACTTTAGGACTTAATCTTTGTTTTGATTTGGTCTAGAACTTAAGTAGATTCCATAATCAATTGTTATGACTATCAATTTTATTTTTGATTTTGCTCCTTTTTGACATTTGAATTTCCTCCTCTTTTCCTCCTCAAGAAAGATTTGCAATCATTTCACAAAATTTCCTCTCCTTTCTCCGTTTTTTTCATTTTTTATTTATTTTTTATTTTTGATTTTTTTATTATTTTTGAATATGTATTTTTTTGTGAGAACCCCTCAAGGAATTTAATTTCAATATGTTTGCACTTTAACACCCCCCATGCCTAAGTTTTGCAATGTCCTCATTGTAAACTAGGAGGGTACAAATTCAGTTTGGTTCATAGTTTAGAATAAGGTCAAAGGGTGAGTGAACAGGTCGGGATGACTGTTGTGAATGATTTCAAGATTTGATACAAATACCAAAGGTGAAGTCAGTTGTTCTAAAGTTGAACTCAAAAGTACAGTAGGAGTGTAGCTCAAAAGAATGATCAAAAGGGTCTTGGGTTTTTGGAATGAAGGGTTGCCTCTCGTTAAGTGTTAAATTCAATGCCTTCAATCGAAAAGAAGGTGGTCAAGGAGAAGGGGTGGTCAAATCAAAGGAATTTTGTAGAATAAGCACCCTGATCAATAGCCTAGTTGATCCAACCAGGTGCTTGTTCAGATCAACAGGCTGATGATGCAGACTAAACCCAAGGAGTCTGGTGGGTTAATGGATGTGAATCAATAAGTATGGAGCCCACCAGATACTTTGCGACTCAAAAAGATGTGAAAATGAGAATCCAAGGTTTGGTTGAATCGGTTCACCCTGATCAGAGTAGGAATCCTTAAAAGAAAATAGATTTGTGGAGGATGTAGGAACCTTACGAGTGAGATCAAAGAAGGATAAGAAGTGGTTCTCTGTCTGATCAAGGTTTGATTCCAGATAAAAAAATGGAGGTGAATCATACGCAATCGGATCAGAGAGAGGTGAGTTAGAATAGAAATTGATTCCAGTGGTGGGTCGGGGTTGGGATCGGATTTTGGAAAGCTCTAGCTTTGTGATGGAAGATGCGACTTTTTCAAAATCTGGGTTCGGAGAGGGCTCTTCTAGAAATGACTCAAAGATAGGTTCATCTAGAGAGTCTTCTTGATGCTCATTCAAATCAAATGTAAATGCCTAAAGAGTGCTTATAGGATCATGGAATTCTGAGTCAGTGAAAGATTCGAACTCTAGATTGTGGACACTCTTGGCACTTACTATTTCTTATTCCTACAGATCATAATAGAATGATTCCAACTCAATGGACCATGATTTTGAATCAATGATCTTGGGATCAGGGACCTCAGAGTTAGAATCAAACAACGAGTCATAGATGCTGAGGTCGTAGATTGGCTCAAAATCATCAGGAAACAAAGGTTCTCCAAAATCAGAGTATGATTTGAAATCATCGGAGAATCAGCAAAAATCAGTTTCTCAGCCTAATTCCAAATCAAGATTTCCACCACAGGACAAATCATGATGCATAGAATCAACAACCTGACTTAGGTCTAACCTAATCTCAAATTCCGAGCTCAAAGAGGTATCCTTATTAGGCATAGGCTCGGGTTCTTGGCTCCTAGGGTAGACCCAATCAAATCCCAACTCTTCCAACTCCTCTATTTCTATATCATAAATCAATGTAACTTCTGAAAAATCAATTTGTATTTCTAAGGAGTTTGGAGAGGTGTAATCATCAAATATAGGCCCAGAATCATAGTCCAGATCTAAAATCTGATTCTCATTAAATTGGGCCTCTTGATCATCCCAAATAGGTTTAAATCTAAATCTAGGTTAAAGGTAGGAATTAGGTCACTAGAATCTGGACTTGGATCTATTGGGATGTTAGAATTACTCTCGAGGATTACCTTAACAGGATAAGGTACGGGAATTACATCCTTGAGAGGTTCTGACTCTAGCTTACTACAAGTGTTTCGGAAATCAAGGCATGATGGACCAGCTTCATGGCCCTCTAAGACTGGTTCAGAATCAAGAACACCTGCAATTGGATCCTCCCAACCCACATCAAGATCAGCATGCCAATCTACATAAAGTTTGAATCTGATTCCATTTAGGTTGGGGGTCCACAACAACCTCAATTTTCTACCCCCGACTCTGGGAAATCATATTGATCCTCAATGTTGTTCCAAGATGTCTCATCAACTTCTGAGTGATGGTATGGGTATTTTTGATCAATGGTTTGTTGTAGTGTATTTAGCATATACCCACATTTCTCAATGAGACCTTGGTGTATCTCCCAAAGTTGTGGATTTGACAAACATTGTATATACCCAGTACTAAGTAGTCTCCACAATTCACTGTATTCAGATAAAATCTCATCCCGGGTCGAACCATGTATCATTTGTGTAACTATCATTCTAGCACAATTCATAATGTGGGTTGTTGTTTCCGATATATTAACCTTAATGTGCCTAGATGGATCTAAGGTTTTGTAATACTCATCATGATGTCTAAGAGCAACCTCAATCATCTTTTCTTTCATGATCATTTGGCATTCAGGTTTCTTAAATATTCTTCCTAAATTATCAGGTTGCATTTTCAAATCAAGTGGTGGATCAAGATGTAGTATCAAATTCAAGTTCAGATTGAATCAAATAGATCAGATCAGAAATCCCCAAGAAGATCAACTCTAATGAGGCCTCTAGGTCAACAACCTAGGGACCTTTCCTGTGTATGTGCTCTAAAGAATAAATAAGGGATTGGATATGAATTGGACGCAATCAAGGCACCCAAAGATTTTTGGATGACTAAGGCTATTTCGAGGCGGATGATACCTTTGAATCAAAAATCCACACACCCAAGAAATACTTGGGCATCAAGGAAGGGAGAGCCCCACAAAGACCCCTACATGGTAGAGCATCCCCACAAGTTACAGGGTTTCCCCCACCTGACCTTCCTTGTCACTATAGTTCCAAGTAGACCAGAATGTATGAATTAAGACCTTAAGTCTACCAATTTTAATCCTAATTTGTGCCTTGAATTTCACTTGATTAGAAATTAATTCAGTTTGTGACCTAATTTGAAGGTTGATTGGCCCACAAAGTAAGTCAACTTTACCTGACCTACCCTAAAGATGGAGGATGAAATCTGGGTCAAGACCCAAAAATCACCCTAAATTGGCTTCCAGGTTATTAGGTCCAAAATTTTAGGATTCAAGTGAATTTAGAGCCTGATTTTAGGGTTCTCTTAAAAAGATCTTTTCAAACAAGGGCTTGGGTGGCACACAAATGCAGGAAGATTAATTTTCTTTAATGCATGCAAGTGTGTACTTAGCATTTCAAACCCAAAAGTGGAAACCCTAATTGGTTCTATTTCAAGCCCAATTTAATCTCAAGGGTAACACCTTGGACTCAAACAAGAAAGTGAGTAGTCCAAGATGTTTACAATTTAAGCATAAATCCCTAGTATGTACAGGAAATCAGGATAGGAATCTCTAATCAAATCGTCTTACTTCAATCAGATATAAATCAAGTTTGCAAATCAAGAATCTTTTGCCTTTGAATAAAAATTACTAGAAAAAATAAGGCAAGTGAATCCTAATTCATTTGTTTCCTTTTTCTCGTTCCCAAGATTAGGAGGTTGATTAGGGAAGAAGAGAAATTTTACCTGCCCCTCGAGTGGTTTATTGCGTGGAAGATCTCTTCATGATGTATCTCGCAAAATCATAAGAAAAACAGATAGGACAAGTTAGTGCTCAAATCAATCAAATAAGATATTATTAGTGCTCAGCAACGACACCAAAATGTTCGCATGCAAAATTGTGAGATGTGTAAAATGGTCGTCGTAGTACACTCCTCAAATCGCACAACAAAAACTTAAATTTATAAACTTGTAATGTACTTGGAGTCTGAGGTCATTCGCATACAGTAAATATGGAATCCACGTACTAATCTTAGTTCAAAATAAATGAGCACAGTAAATCAACCACTAGATAAAGGATATACAATGAATAAACTGCTCACATTGATATTCAAATATAAAGTAATGTACCTCAAAAGATCCTTAGGATAAAAAGAATTAGAGAAGCAAAACAATGGGATTTGAATCACCAATTAAATCCTCTTAATTAAGAATGCATCACAACTATTCAAATCATTCAAATAAATCAACAGTGTTCTCAATCAAGTAATCCATGTTAGTCTCAAGCACTTTAAATGTTTCTATAGTGTCAAAACCAAAGCTCAATCAAACATCGCCCCTTTACTCTCAGATGAATTAACCTTCACAGCATAACCCTACAAAAGTCACACAAAAGCGCTTCCTCTTTTCTCAAGGCCTTCTCAAGCACAACCTTTTCCTTCCTCAGAGGCTAAGTGTCAAAGCCTCTTCCCTCAGCAAGTGCCCCAAGGCATGTGTGCACACATCTCAGAGCAAAACCCCCCTTCCTCTCGCAAATCCTCTTCTCTTTCCTCTCAACCGAGCCTAACTGGGTCAAGAATCGGGTAATTGGGTCATGGGAATAGGTCCAAGTTCGCCGGTGTGTATGGCGAATGAGGGTGCTCAAGCATGTAAGTGAGGGACCCAACGCCTCACGACTTGGGCGAGAAAGCTATGTCACGAATCACTGATATACACTGTAAACCCTTCATCAACTGCCAATGTGAGACTATCCCACATCCCTTCCCTCGTGAAGCAGCTGCAAATAAGCCTGAAGGAATTGAAGATGCTGCCATTGTTGTCTTGGCCAATTGAAGGCCCAGACACCTTCGTGTGGTTAACCCGCACCTGATGGAGGTCAGGGCAAAGCCGGAGATGGTCAAATGACGCGTAACGACACCAGCAAAGATGACAGCGATGGCCAGCGACAACGAGAACTTGTGCTGTAGACACAACCATTTAGATTAAAATGCCTATTTATACGTGTCTCTAGGCTTAGATTGCATTCCCTACTATAAATATTGCATAGCATGCATCATTCTGCAATTAGAATAGTTGTGTATATTTTAGGTTAATTGCGTCCTTTTTATGGCCAGGAGGGAAGGAGATTTATTTCAGGGCCTCGGATGGACGATCTGACCCTACGGATCTGATCAGGACGACGATCGGAGTCTAACACTTACGAAATCATCTATATCGGAATCCTGTAGCATCAAATGAAGTTCGAAGAAGATCAACGGCCATGGGGGCAATGCAACATCCTTACGAGCTTTAGATGAAAAATCCAACCATACGAATGGATCCAGAGCGACAATCGCAGTCCAACAACGCAAAAATCATCTCAATCTGAGCAGCATGGCACACTCTGCAACAGAAAGAAGATGGACGACCTATATGGTGCCACATGGTGCCATCTAGGCTACCCAACATTGGCCAGTAGCACCCACCCACACCACTCATCTGCGACCTCCATTCCCAGCCATTGGATCTTGATTAAACGACTGAGAAGCTTCCTCCACCACGTGCCATATGACATCTTCTTGACTCAAACATCGACTTGCCTATTGATGGAGGCATGGACTTCTAAAGGAGGGGCACAGGTTCGAATCCCCGCCCCCCCCCCCCCAATTTGACATTTGGATGCACTGTAGCCATGCACACAACTCAGCTTCCACAATGTGCACAAGCTCAGCGCCAGCGCGTACGTGCAAGACAAGGTGCGACGGGCATGGATGCATGATGCACGCGCCAGCAGGGGCGAGGGCGGATCTTCAGCGACATCTGCAGGGGTCTTTAGTGACGATTGCGGATGTCACTAATGCCCTATGCACGAATTCTTCCTCTTCCTTCCACTATAAAAGGACCTACCCCCCTCCATTCTTCACCATCTCTTCCTTTCTTCTCTTTACCACCTCCAATGCTCTAGAGAGAGCATGTCCCAAGCCCGGGATGCTCCACTAGAGTAGAATCAAATATTCCCCCCCCCCCCCCACATCCCCATTTGTGGAGCATACCGCAACCATCCTCTCACCTACTTCGGGAAGTAGATCCTCACTGCGACGCCATCCTGCCCCGCCCTCCGTCCTCTGGCTCTGTCCTTATTCGTCCCACTCCTCACCACCTTCCTCCAGGCGACGTCAGAGCAAGTCATCCTCCGAGCGACCAGTAAGGGGGATTCTCTCACCTATATCTATCTTTATTGCTTTAGTAATGTAGCTTTCCCGCTTTCATAATTGTAGAAAACATTCATGAGATATATATGTGATTGTTTCTCTCTCTCTCTTATATTTTGCAAGTAGATTATTTAGACAAATTTGCATCGACCTGATCTCTTGATAAAAATACCAAAAAAAAAAGATAAGATAAAAATGACAAAAATAAATAAAAGCGAAATGTGGATTTTTCAAACCAAACATTCGCCTCCCCGTGTTCGACCTGGGACTCACCTTTTGAGTTTTGATTATAAATATTATCTGATCAACATATTTTCTCACGAATCAAACTACGACGACTAGTTTCCAAACCCAAACCCTTTTCGGGACAAATCTCTGCCCCATCAACCTGCGAGGAGAAATATGGGCTAAACACCCTAGTTAAAATGTTCGCAAGCATCACCAGAGCATGGCGGATGTAATGATGGGTCTTATGCGGTGAATGGAAGCGTGTAGTGATCGACCGAGATCGGAGATGGTGTGCGGTGGAGGGTGAGTTCGACAAAGGTTTTGAGTGGGTGAAATGCGGAATAAATAGAGGGATTTTGTTGGTGGAATCACGGTGAAGGTTTTGGGGGTGGTCGCGTAGAGTTTGGTGGACTGTGTAGTACGGAAGACCTCGCTGGAGGCTTGGCCGGAGCGAAAGAAGATGATGGGGGAGGCGATGATTCGACGGTCGAAGTAGGGAGCTAAGGGTCATAATCTAAACTACAGAGACAGAGGGAGAGTTTAGGGCCTAAATTAGTGGATGAAAGGACGGGAAGGGCACCAGCATTGATTGGCTGGCATCGGAGAAAGTGAAGCCTCTAACGAGGGAACGGCGAGGAAGAAGAGGGCTTGGAAGCTCCTAATTTGTCTATCAAGGAGTGAAAGAAGGAGACAAAGGTGATCCCTCTGCCTATGGTATGTGGAAGAGGGCGACGAAGGGGGTTTGAGGAGACTCGTTGGAGCTACAGTGGAGGTGGCTTGAGAGAGGGATTTGTTGAAGAAGTATGGCCAAACCGAGCTAAGGAGTTAGGCCTCACACGATGGATCCTTTTAAAGGCCACAGGGCATGCTCTAAGCAAGGAAGGAAGCTTGAAAAGCTCAAAATCTTAGGGAAGAGGATCCTTGAATTCACAGAGTTTGCATGAGCTTTCTGATGCAAATCAAGGTCCAAGACTTCGTTCAATCGAAAGAAGATCTCCTGAGGATTGTTCCTTCCAAGTTTGGGAGGATTTGGCTGAGTATCGAGCAAGAAAACCTCGCTCGAATCTCGACGAGAAAGCTCCATTCACACCAATGGCAGTAGGGATCTTTTTGCAAAAATGATGATAAATTTAGGGACCTAATTATAAATATTTCAAAAGTTAGGAGCTTAATTGAGAGGAACAAAGTGTAAATGTACTAAAATGCAAACTAGGTCAAGATGGACTCTAATTGGATCCAAATTTTGGTACAAACCTAATTTAAATCCAAGGAATCTGATCGTGAAGTTGAATTTGAGTTTTAACCAAGTTTGATTGGACAATTGGTGCAAAAATTCAAATTAGAGCAGAATTCTATTTAAGACTCTATTCGAGGTCAAAATAGGTTTAAATGGTCAAACCAAGGGTAACAAACCTCTAGGAATACTTTTCTATGAATTTTATGAGTTTTGGATTAATTTTATCTTGACCAGAACCTCTTTAATTTAAGCAAATCTGAAATTAGGGTTTTGTGTTTTGAATCAGTTCTTGAAATGTATGAAACCCCATTTTTGTCCGTATGGACCCACTTATTGAACTTTAATGCTCATTTGACCTTAGAATAACCCCTGGGAAACCCCATGGTTCTCTGCATTCATTATGTGATGTTAAAATTGCATAATTAACCCTGATTTAATATTTTCTTCTCAAACTGGCTTTGTATGAAATTATGGCTCTCAGGTAATCATGTAGGAGCATTTGTCACTTGATTATGACTAATTAAAGCTAGTTATGGCTCATGATGACATTAGCACCACATATCACAAATACATAATAACCACGGGGTTTCCTAGGGATCAATTAAAGGTCAAATGAGCATTAAAATCCAAAGAGTAGGTCCACATAGACAAAAATAGGGCTTCACACGTTTCAAGAACCGAATCAATACACCAAAACCCTAATTTCAGATCCGCTTGATTTAAAGAGGTTATGGTCAAGATAAAATTCATTTAAACCTCCTAAAATTCATATAAAAATATTGTAAAAGGTTTGGTACCCTTGGTTTGACCATGTAAACCTATTTTGACCTTGAATAGAGTTGCAAATGGGATTCTGCCCTAATTTGGGCTCCTATGCAAATTTCCTAGTCAAACATGGTCAAAACTAAAATCCAAGTTCAGCATCAGATTCCTTGGGTCTAAATTAGGTTAGTACTAAAATTTGGACTCAATCAGAGCCCATTTTGACCTAATTTGCACTTCAGTCCCTAAAACCTCTATTTCCTACACTTAAACCCCTAAGTTTCGAAATTATTTGCATTTAGCCACCTAGGTTTATCACCTTCTTCGAGAAAAGACCCCTACCACCTGAAGCTTCGAGGTTTCCTAAATCGCGGATCAAACCGACCTTTAACCAAGAAATTCTCCTTCAATCAAAGTCCAATTTCCTCTAATTTTGGAGGAGATGATCACAACAAGATCCTCTTCTATCTAAATGTGATCTCAAGCACAAATTCAAAGTGAGAAGCTCTCGCAAGCAATAGAAATTTAGTGGGTTCTCCTCGCAAATTTTGTGAGGAATCCACCCTATTGTTGGACAAATTATGCCCTGTTCAAGCTCTATAAAAGCTCCTGGAGCTTCAGCTATCCTCTTCAGTTGAGTTTAGGCCCAGAAATCTCCAGTTCTTCCCTTCTTTGGCCATCCTCTGGCTCGACTCCGGTGACCCTCCTCGACAGCTTCCTTAGGTCAACCAATGACCAAATTGGCTAGGCCACAACATCTCTCTCCTTCCTCCGCCTCTCGCTGACCAAAGCACAGGACATCTACCCCTTCGTCGCCGCCGCTTCACCTCAATGGAGTTCCTTTTGTCTCTGGCGCCGGCCAATCAAATTTGATGCCAATTCCTCATCTCTTTCGTCTACTAGATAGGTTAAACCCTTCCTCTCCCTCTCTAGATCCTCTTCGACTCCTTTATTCCTCGATTCCACCACTACATCTCCCTCTCCGTCTTCTCCACCTTCGGCGTAGCTCTAACGAGCTCACCACACCACCACACACCCCCATTCACCCCACTGTCACTCCCATAAGCATCATCATAGTACCACCTTCAAAATCCCTTAAGAAATTCCACCAATTGCTCACCACTCACCACTTTGCTCCATCGAACAACCCACCTTCTGGCCTTCATCTCCGACTTTGACTGGTTGATATACACCTCAAAACACCACTCTGACACCGCTAACATTTTCCTCACAACTCAGAGAAGGTCATGAGCTTTCTAATTGGGGCGACTAGATCGTATTCTTCTCCGCAGGTCTTCGCCAGATCACTACCATCCATCGCCCACTCACTGTTGTCGTCCAGCCGTCATCACCACCACAACCAACTCCAGCAGCTGCGAATAGACATTCTGAAGGATACCATATCCTCAATTGAAGAAGAACTGCACAGCAACAACTTCGATGTGAAGCTTGAATTATCAACTACACTCATGGGAGAAGAAGGCAATTGTGCCACATCGTATGCATCAAGTCTCTAATAGCTCATAAAAGGAATTTCACTCTTTTGCATATCGCCTCTCACAAGTGGGGCTGAGGTCCCCGCCTCACACACCCATACACTCCTCACCCACGGTACATGCTACATGGGTCTAAACCCTACCCAGATCCGATTACCCGCCTAAATACCCTAATACCCGATTTTGGAAGAAGAGAGAAGAGATCTGAGGTGGAGGGGGGAGGGTTTTGCTTCAGGATCTGTGCCATACCTACTCGCTCTAACACTTAGCAAGAATTTACAGAGGCTTCTGATCCTGTGATGGCTCTATGCTTGCAGAGGCTCTAAGCCTTGGTTGTGCTCTAAATGGTTAAGTCATCTGACCTTAGGGTCTGACGACTGATTAAAGGTATTGTTGGATCACTTGAGGCCTGTGTTGCTTGGCTTTGGCTTGAAACTCTGATACTGTAGAATTATTGACGTGAATTAGTAGTTCAAGACCACTATTGATATATTTGATTAATTAATATGCTTTGGGATGTGTTTAAATTAAAGGGATTAATTGGTGATCTAAATCACCACTTTTTATAATTCTTTCTATTCTTTTTGCCCCTCTATTTCTGAGATACAAATTAGGTTATTATTGCATATATTTTTGCCTGTTGATTCTCATATATTATTATGCTCATTGATTTAAATTGCGATTAGTGCGTGAATTCCATATTTGCTTCCTACGAACGACTTCAGACTCACATCGATTTCGAGTTTTATAAATTTAAGTGTTTGTGCGAATTTCATCCTATACTATGACGCAAATTTCTTAAAAGACGATTCTCGCGCTTAAACAATGGGTCGGTAGAGTGACAGACCACTACTCCAAGACTGTGGACTTGACCATCACTGTGTGCACTCTTGCAGCCGCTCTCACCGCGAGATCCATCAAGTTACCGCAACCCATCACTGTGTCGACCTTCCACAACCATACCCTCCAAAGATTGGTGGTGACAGCACCGATCTCCCTCACCGTGATCTCAAGTTACCGTGCCCTGCCACCTCTTCATCTTCTCCTCTTCTTTCCCTTCTTTTTCTCCTTTTTGTTCTACATAAACCATCACCACCACCACTACCCACACCTCATCCCTCCTCTTCCTCCTTTCTTCTTCTTCATCCTCACTTGCTACTCTTATACAACAACCCATAGACCACCAGCACCAAACGTAACCCTCCGTCGTGCATACCCCCTCCGCCGTCACTCCTTCACGTGTGCACCCACACGCGGCCACGCCAACAGTGTCCAGCACTGCCTCCATTTCCTCTTCGCGCATGTAGCCTAGCAAGGCTCTCCTCCTCCTTCACTCTTGTCCATGCCCAAACAAGACCGCCCTTCACCTCCAGCACCACGCCCGGCCCCACTAGCAGTTGACCCTCTCTGCACGCCACCCTCCAGCACATCGTCACGCCTCTGCCCACGCACAGCAGCTCCCGCGCACAACCTGCGTGGTTGCTCCCGCAGCAGTAGGGGGAACGGCCACCCACCATCGCCGCCCCCTCTCCTCAATGTTCGGCCACCTCTGGCCACACCGCGATGTGCCTCCACCACTGTCATGAAGCCCTCAACGACAAACTCCTCATCTCCGGTCATCCCTTCCTCCTCGCACACGGCCAAGGGAAAGGTTTTCCCCTGTTTTGCATTGAATTAGTATTTACGTGCCTATGCCATTGCCAAACTCATTTTTTGGGTTACATTATTTGAGTGAAATTTTATGTGTCCCCCTTTGTTTTCTCATAATTGCTAAATCAGGATGTGCTTTCATTTAAGCTCATATCTAACGTGGATTTTGGCTTTGTTTCTTGGTGAAATTATTTGTAAACAATTGATTTCGACTTTTACGAGTTTTTAACTAGCCATTGCCTCCCTGTGGATATGACCCACTCCATCTGTGAGTGGTTTATTGATTTCATTAGTTTTGACAATTGATTTCCACCACTTACATATTACTTCAATGTGTCATGTCTTGTGGAAAACTTCTTTCAAAGAGAAAACAGCTTCGTCTGTCAGCAAATTGTAAAATAGGGGTCAAGGCCCTCTAAAAGGAAAGAGTATAACTGTGTAAGAAGCCACCCAAACATGCCTTGAAGGCCAATCGTGCCAATGCATCCACAGCCAATTGTAATTCCTGACAGAGGGGTGAGATCGAGCGTGATACGAAATAGTGCGGAAATATAAATGAACAATCACACAGAAAGCAATCTCACAAGAACACAATGATTTTTAGGTGAAAACCCAAACCTGGGTAAAAACCACTTCTTGGTTTAGGATTTTTTGATCAACTTAGTCAGTCAAATCCACTATCCGAACTACTTAAACAAGGGAAGTTCAACCTCTTACAACCATGCTACTTATACGAGGGTAGCACAACCTCAAACCCCTCCTCTTCATGAGAAGTATTTTGTCTCGCGAAGGAGACGAGAATTTGCAAAGACAATACTCAACCAAAAACAAAGGAAAAATAAATAAACCTATAGAGCTACAAAGAGTAATTTAAACTATGTTACTATAGGCAAGAATTCTCCCCTTAATCGGAAGTATGTAGGTGTGATCACGGCAGAGTTTCAATGCTCTCGGATTTGTTGAATAGAGATTGGAGAGCAAAAACTCTTTTCTATCTCTTCTTTGACACAACTATGGTGGAAAGTATTCTATCAAGGTGTTTCTAGCTTAGGAAGGGTCCTCTCCTATTTATTGAGGTACCTAGAAGACTTTGGAAGCCACTTCTAGCCGTTGGGAACAAGGCTCAAGACAATGGTCCAAAATCCCACCAAAATCAAGGTCATTAAAGAGTCTGACAGTATTTTCGAGCGTCTGGATTTATAGTCAAATGTCTGGTTCATCATCTAATCTGATGGTCGGTCGTCTAATCTAGAAGGGTTGATCATCTGGACTAGGTTGGATCAAGATGAACATCTAAGAAGTCATTTTAAGACGTCTGGGAAATTAATCAAACATTTAATTCTAAGACAGGTTTCTTCTCGTTTTGACCAGATCGAAACAGGGTTCTAGTGTTTGTAGGTTAGACCACAGATAGGACATCTAGCATAAAGTCTAGTCATCTAGAAAGAGGATTCTCTACGAGAATGGATTTCCCAAGAGGCTAACGGCTATAATCATCTGACAAAAGTGATTTGGGTCAGATCCAGCCTAACGTCTATTTAGCGGATGTCTGGGTGGCTCTACGGATGTCTGAAAGTGTTATAAATATAATTAAAAGGTAATCCTCGAAGATTATGTTTTGACAATTCAATGGTCCTATTGTTGGACGTCTGTTAAGGTCATCAGACGTCTTCTAAGATGTCTAGATTATATGCTGGTTGTTTGAAAGCAACGAACAGAGAACACTAAGTCCAACCTAAGTGTTTAGACGTCTAGACAAAAGGTCAGACATCTTAAAGTCCAAGATCAGACATCTGAAGTCCAGATTGGATGTCTGATTAGGTTGTCTGAAGCCTGTTTTGGTTTTCTAAGTTTTCTATGAAATGCCTAAGTTTATGTCTAAGATTCCTAGTATAGGAATAGTGTTCCTAGGACTAAGGTATGTTACTTTGGGGCTCTTTAACAATAATCTAATAAAAGTAAAGAGAAAAACAAATAACGAGTACAAATACAAAGATAAACAAGACATCTATCCTATTCTTCTTGCTTTCGAACTCTCGCTCCATGTGAAGCTTCCATCTTCTCTTCTCCTCTATCAAGCTCCTCCAATTTGCCATAGATGCAAGATTGAGCTCCTTCACTCTTGAATTCATTTGCATTATTCCTGAAAACTTAAACTCAAATGCAAATGTCAAATAACAAGTATTTTGTTATCATCAAAATTAACGATCGTAGTGCTCTTACACCAACAATCTCCTTTTTGATGATGACAAAACTACAAATAATAATAAAAAAATTCTCCCCCTTTCTGACATTATCAAAAAAGTTTAATCATTTATCCTATACTCTCCCTTAATACATGCTCTTCTAATTTGGGTTAATTTCCCCTTGTGACATAATAAAATAGAAATGACATTCTCCCCATTTTTGTCGTAACAAAATAGCTATCGTTTAACTCCCCCTTTCTAATGGAAATATGGCTATGTTTATCTTTTAAGATCTCCCCCTTTCTAAAGAAATCTTTCTCCCCCTTAATAATGGACATATAGCATATAAGTTTTATCTCCCCCTTATCTAGATGCTACTTATCAAAAATTAGGGTAAGGGGATTACCTCACTTACCATGGCCAATAGAATGGCCCTTGAGGTAGATTCCAAAAATGATGGGGTTCCCATCTGAAGCTTGGAGGTCTGGGCATTGGTGCCAGTCTCCAATCAAATGGTTGATGCATGGCGGTTCGATCACCCACCAGTCGTCTCGTCAGTCTTCTTGTCTTCCTCTTTGGTCTACTCTTTCATCCTCCCAATTTGAGTTAACAATTCTTGAGCTTCTAGGTCCAATCCTTCCATTGAAATTTTCTTTGTAACCTACAAAACAAGATTCTAATCGATTTTTCGGTATCCAAGTTAGCTTGGATCCGGGATTGTTAGTTGATCTCCTTGATGGAGATGCTTTCTCAATCTTTTGGCTAAACCCAACTTTTTCATTAGAGAAATTATCTAATTTATTCATCAAATTATTAGAGTTTTCCCTAGGACATGCAAGATCTTTTTCCATAAAGCTCAATTTGATTTTCAAACTAGAGATTTCATTTTTAAGCTATTATTCTCCTCAATCAATTTACTATTTTCATTGATTTGGTTATTATTCTGTAATAACAAGTTATCCTTTTGAGAAATGTTAGGACTAGAACTAATTTCTAAATCCTTAATTTTAATTTCTAACATTTCATTTTCAGATTTTAGAAAACTAAGATTCCTTTTCATATTTTTATTTTCTACTTTTAGTGACCTACTAATCTCATAAAGCTCTTCTAATGCTTCTTGTAATTCTACATTGGTAAATGAATTTACCTCCTTGTTGGAGTTGTCATCTTCATCATTGCCACTAGCAATGGCCATGAAACCTATGCAAGCGATTTCGTTCTTTGTTTTGGGATCTTCTTCTTCTTCCTCCTCCAAGGTTGTACCATCCCATGAGGCTTGAAAAGCTTTCTTCTTGTATTTCTTTTCCTTCTTCTCCTTCTTCTTGTCATTCTTTAGAAGAGGGCATTCAGGTCTAATATGCCCCTTCTTATTGCAATGATAGCAACAAGTTTATGATTCTTCCTCCTTCTTCTCCTTCCTCCTCCTTCTTTTCCTCCTTTTCCTTCTTTGAGGCCCTGCAAAACTTAGAAAATTTTTTAAACAAAACCTAGGGTCCTTGTCATTGGAACTTACCTACTGTCAGATGCGGCTTTGAAGGCAAGGCTCTTCCTTGGCTTTGGTTTTGGTGTATCCTTCTTCTTTTACTTCAACTTCGTCTCATAGGCCATGAGATTGCCTAAGAGGTCTTCCATGTTGAGGTCCCCTACTTGGTTGGCCTCCTCAATAGCGGTGATCTTTTGTTCCCACTCTAGTCCAAGGGAACGAAGAAACTTCGCTTGAAGCTCCCTGTTTACAAGGCGAAAGCGGGTTTTAAAATAAATGTGTCGTAGTATAGCCAAAATCGCTTTGAAAACAAATGAAATTTTATTACTCGAAAAATATAAATCCGAGGTTGAACACAGGAAGCAAATTGGGATTTAAAAACCAAGAATACAACTTTCAAATTTATAAAATGCAATGACTAATCAAAGTTATGAAACAAGAAAATGATATCAATGTATGTAAAAGCTCAAAATGAAATAAGGACGTCTAATGTCTTAAGTGCTCAATGCTATAGTGCTTCTTCAATCTCTCTTCTTATTCTCTGTCTTTTGCTTCCTCTGGCTCTTCTTCTTCTTCCTTCTTCCTTCTCTTATTTCTTCTCTCTCCTCTGGCCTTGGTTTCTTCTTTCTTTCTTCTTTCTCCTTCTTTGCTTCTGACTTCAGCTTTGCCCTTCTCTTCAGCCGAGCCTTCTCAGACTTCTGCCTTTCTCCTTCTTCTTCCTTTGGCTTCTATTGAGGCTCTCTTTCCTTAGCTTCCTCTTAACCTTCTTCTTCTTCTCCTGCGGCTTCACCCTTAGCGTCTGTTGTGGCTTCCTCCTTCCTCTTCTTTGGCTTCACCTGCTTTTTCCCTTGAGAGCAAAACCTACCCCCTACCCTCCCCGTGAATTCTCTCTTCTTTCTTCTCTCTTAAGCTCGCTCTCCCAGAGCCTTCTCGGGTTAACGGGTCGGGTAAGCGCGCTGGGGACCAGGCCCACCGACGTGGGTGGTGGGTGAGGAATGCGTGGGTAGTCGAGTCGAGAACCAGGTCTGCGGAGCGTGGGTCGTGGACGAGGCGAATGGGATGAGTGGGACCTCACCCCGTGTCAGGAGGCGCTAAGCCCCTGACACTTTTTCCACTTATAGAGCTTCACCTACTCAAAAACTTCCGAGGTGGGACTAAATGTCCCACCTCCTTCTCGCGCGCGCCCGCAGCAGGTGACGCACTCAATTGCAGAGGCTGCAGGGGCTTTGGTCTCCAATATCTGGCTGGAGTTGTTCATGAAGGGAGCCCACACATCTAGGAACATGGAGCCTGATGCCTAGGACCTTGGATGAAGCCTGCAAGCTTCTTCGAGCTTACTCCAATGGCGGCCCAGACCTGAACCTGTCCACAAGAAAAATGGCCTTACGGCCTCGTCAAATCACATAGAAAGCTTCGTCGTGGCACGGCGAAGGTGGCCCAGTGGTCGGCGTGGCGTGGGGCGGCCTGGGCGTGCACGCCTATGTCGTTCTGTGGCTGTGGAGATGGGTGTGTTCGGGGGAAGTGTGTGTAAGTGTGTGGTGGTCAATGGAAAGAGGTATGATGATCAGTGGAATGTGGCGAATCTTTTGAGGTGGCTGGCGAGGTGGATGGGTGTGTGGAATGGCGGAAGCACCTCGCCGGTGGTCTGCCGGAGGTGGAGAAGGTGACAGTGGTGTGTGAGCGTCAAGGCATGATAATAGAAATAGATGAGGGGAAAATAAAGAGTAGAGGGAGAGGACTTATCTACGAGGGGATAGATGAAGGGGGAGTGGAGGAGGCGGACGGCTGGCATGTGTCGTCACCGGAGAAAAGACCTAGTGAAAGAGGGACGGCGATGACGAGAGGGAGATAGGCGCAGGCGCAGGTGTGGCGCGACGTGGACGAAGGAGGCAGAGGCAACTCTGCCACTGGTATTGTGGCAGAGCAACGAGAGGAAGAGGTAGGAGTCATCGGAACTTGCTGGGATTTTTGGCCGGAGGGGAAGAGAGGAAGATTACGGGGTTTTCTCAGGCCAAATCAAGCTTGAGAGGAGCGGAAGGATTTGGGGGCCTTTTTATAGCTCCTGGCAGAGGAACTTGTGCTTAGAAGGCAAGCTTCCAAGCACGGCAACCTCGTCGGACTTGGAAGGTCGGGAAATACCCAAATCTCTCATACGTTCGCATGAGAGATTGGGTGGAAATTGGAGCTCAAGATTGAGTTCACATGAACGGGAATTCCTCAGAGAATCTCCCTTTCAAATTTGAGAGGGATTCTCTGAGGAATCAAGGAGATGCCCCCCTCGAATCCTTGCCAGAGTAGGATTCCTTCGTTGTAATGGCAGAGGGACCTAATTGCAAAGAACAACGAGGAAGCTAGGGGGTTGTCTGCAAGAGTTTTCAAAACCTAGGGTATAAATGTAATTAGGTTGGACTATTTTGCAAAGTAGGTCAAGGTGAACTTCCCTTAGGTCCAAATTTTGGTATAAACCTAATTTGAACCTAAGGAATCTAATGGTGAGGTTAGATTTTAGGTTTGACCACGCTTGACTGGATATTTTACACAAAAACCCAATTTAGGGCAAACATTTGACTGAGACCACTATTTAGGTCAAAATAGGTTCTAAAGGCCAAATTGAGGGTTCTAAACCCTAGAAGATATTTTAGAGGGTTTAGTTGAATTTTATCCTGACTATAACCTTGTTAAATTAAGTGGGTCTGTTTTAGGGTTACAAGAAGTCATTTAATTCCCAGATTTCACATTAACCCTTTTCTGTTTGAACCAACCCACTTTTTATCTTATTAAGACCATTTGACCTATGTTTAGCCCCTGAGAAATCCCGTTGTTAAACTGTATTGGTAAAATTGTAGTTTTACCCCTTGTTACTTGCATTTCTTTCATAAGGGTTTTTCCTTGAGTTAGGTCCTCTAGTTGGTTATGTAGGAGCTTTATTCTCTTTTCTAAGTCAAAATGAGCTAGTTAAGGCTCATGATGGTGTTCCCATCACTCCCCCTTAATAAAGGTCATTCCTAGAGACTCAAGGTTGTTCACTATAAAAGTGAACCCAATGTACATCTCACTTAAAGACTCATTAGTTTTCATACAAAAAGATTTAAACTCCTGAGATACAATATTGATCTTAGAAGTTTTTACCTTTGATGTACCTTCATGAGTTACCTCAAGAGTGTGCCATAACTCATACGCGGTGGTACACAATGAGATCCGGTTAAACTCCTCTAGGCTTAACATGTAGTACAATGCATTCATTGCTTTTGTGTTAAGAGAAAGCTTGCGAGTCTACTGCTACAAGTAGCCTCCTTTGGGTTTCACTAGGACTTCGTATGGGGTTTCACAATATCCCCATAATACAAAGTCAGTGGCTTGAAGCCACACCCTCACATGCAATTCCTAGTAGGCGTAGTTGCTCCCATCAAACTAGGGCAGTCGAACGGTAGACTGCCCCTATGCGTGTCTGGTCGTGGTGATGCTTCCCTCCATGATTTGATCCACGCCAGGTTGTTACGCCGATGTCGCAAAACCTGCTCTAATACCAATTGTAATTCCTGACAAGAGGGTGAGATCGAGCGTGATACGAAATAGTGCGAAAATAAAAATGAACAATCACATAAAAAGTAATCTTACAAGAACACAATGATTTTTATGTGGAAACCCAAACTAGAGTAAAAATCACTGATTGCGCAGCAATCATAGGTCTTAATTGACCTAAATTAGGCTAGGACTTAGCTTAAGTTAGGGTACTGATTAGGTGCATTATGTCAATTGCAGGTATTAAGCTGATCAAAAGCTAGATCTGAAGCTGAATCTAAAGCTGGATCTAAAGAATAAAGAATAACTGGTGTTGCAGCAGAGCTGGAGCGAAAGACCTAGATTTGATGTAGTAGATAATAATGTAAGGGAGTTAAGGTATGCTATTCTATTAAGTAGGAATAAAATAATAAATTGCGAAGAACTTAGGTCCATCCTAACCTTAAGACAGCCTAGAAGTTTCCCCAAGCCTTATCCACCCTTAGATTAGTTCACTATACCCTAGGAAGCCCTAAAACCCTACTTCCAGCCTACATCTAGATGTCCAAATGAGTTATAGGATGTCCAAAACCATTAGTCAACTCCCACACACCTTAAACCCACTTCTACAGTATTATTGGACGTCCAGACACTTGGTCAAATGTCTAATTTCTACAGAATACCCAAGACAGAACCTAGAATCCCTCCTGACTCTGATTGGACGTCCAGAAAATAAGTCTGGACTTCTGATTTTTCACTGTAAGACGTCTGACAACTTTATTAGATGTCTAATACTGTCCTCTAGTTCCTATTTTGGAATTCAAGCCTTGATCTTAGATCTCTAGCTCCCTAAACCCAATTCTAACCCCCTAGGAACCTAAATTAAGGTGCCCTAATCCTAGTACATCACCTCTAGACCTCCCTAAGGACCTAATTAGGTCCTCACTAAACCTAATTAACGTGGATCTTAGTCAATTCCATCAGCCTATTCAATTGGACTCATTGAGTCCAATTGAGCCCTGATCTCAACACACTGTCCAATTGGACTTAGTGAGAGTCCAATTGACCTAGAACTAACTTAATTGAGTTGTTTTACTCTCAATTAAGTTTTCACACACCCAATTAAACTTGTATTAAGTTTAATTGCACTTTACCTTAGTGAATTAGGGTTTACAACCCTAATTTGAGACCTACCTTGACCTAAACCCACTAGAACCTAACCTAACCAACCTAGCCACCTAAGTTTCAACCCACACACACCCACACACACCATCCACATGAAAATAACTAGCCTAGAGTTCTCTAGAACTTTCTACCATGTGTTGTTTTCTTGGTTGCTAAAATTAGCAACCAAGAGCCATTCAAGTTTTAGATCCACATTTGGTGGATCTAAAAGCCACTATCCATCCTCTCTCTCACTCTCCCACAAGCTCCCACCATAGGCCTCTCTAGAGAATTCCATAATTCTCTAGAGAGCTCCCTTAGGTCTATAAAAAGACCTAAGGGGTGGCACTTTGCACCCATTCACTCTTGGCTCCATTTTAGCTTAGCTTCATTCCACCTCCATTCCACCTTCACGAGTAGCTTCACCATGGCCACCACCATCTCCACGCCAAGATGTTGGATCACCTCAACCTCTCTCAAAGGGCTGGCCTAAGTACCATTGGCCGCCCCTCCTTCTCCTCTCAACCAAGTCAAAGGCCATCAAAGCCCACCTTTAAATGTCCTTAGTTCTGATAGATTAGATTATAATTCTTCATAGTTTTACTACTTAATAGTGTAGCTCTATATTCTCCCCCAATGATGCATGCATAATCCCCCCTTAGATTCATGTATGCAATCGTTTTCTGCTAACTAGATTTATGTTTTCAAGCATTCCTCTACTAGCTTTCCATAAGCTTTATGTTGCAAATACCATCATGAATCAATGAAAATCTTTCTATATATATATATTTGTGAAGATCACCATGAGCCTTGTTGCATATTTTTGTGTGATTAAAGTTTCCTACTCTTAATTACTATCTGCTACAACTAGCATGTCGGTACCTGAAAATATCGAGGATCTAACTATTAACTCATTTTTCGTAAACAGCCACCACATAACTAGAATTGTGCGTACTGAAACTCACACCTTCACGTTTGTCATCTACCTAACATAATTAGGGTTAATAACGAAAGTGGTCGAACATTGATCCGATGATTAGAAACTGGCATGCAATTTTAAGCAAGTAGAGTGAGTGAGATCGATTTCAAATCTGCATTTCCATAAACACCTCCCAGAGATGAACGATCGGGACTCAAGTCTCGTTATCTTTATAAATTATTTTTGACGAGCATTTTCGCGCACTATACTACGTCGAGATCTCTGTTTTCAAAACACGTGCAAGAATCGCCCTCTGTCAACCACCTCCTAAACCTTCTCAGTCTAGGATTTTCCATCGACTTAGTTGATCAAATCCACTATCCGAACTACTTAAATGAGGGTAGTTCAACCTCTTACAACCACGCTACTTATACGAGGGTAGCGTAACCTTAAGCCCCTCCTCTTCACGAGGTGTATTTTGTCTCTAGAAGGAGACGGGAATTCACAAAGCGAATACCCAACCAAAAACAAAGGAAAACCAAATAAACTTATAGAGCTACAAAGAGTAATTTAAACTATGTTACTATAGGCAAGAATTTTCCCCTTAACCGGAAATATGTAGGTGTGATCACGATAGAGTTTTGGTGCTCTCGGATTTGTTGAATAGAGCTTGGAGAGCAAAAATTGTTTTCTATCTCTTCTTTGACATAACTATGGTGGAAAGTATTCTATCAAGGTGTTTCTAGCTTAGGAAGGGTCATCTCCTATTTATAGAGGTGCCTCGAAGGCTTTGGAAGGCTTTGGAAGCCTCTTGTAGTGGTTGGGAACAAAGCTCAAGAGAGTGGTCCAAAATCCCACCGAAATCAGGGTCATTAATGAGTCTAACAGGGTTTTCGAATGTCTGGATTTATAGTCAGACATCTAGGTCATCGTCTGATCTGATGGTCGGTTGTCTGATCTAGAAGGGTTGATCATCTGGATTGGGTTGGATCAAGACAGATGTCTAAGAAGTCATTTTATGACATCTGGGAAATTAATCATACATCTAATTTTAAGACAGGTTTGTTCCTATTTTGACCATATCGAAACAGGGTTCTAATGTTTGTATATCAGACGACAAATAGGATGTCTGGCATAAAGTCTGGTCAGCTGGAAAGAGGATTCTTTGCGGGAATGGATTTCCTGAGAAGCAAACGGCTATAATCATCTGACAAAAGTGATTTGGGTTAGATCCAACTTAACATTCATTTAGCAGACGTCTGGGTGGCTCTACAGATGTTTGAAAGTGTTATAAATATAATTAAAAGGTAATCCTCAAAGACTATGTTTTGAAAGTTCAACGGTCCTATTGCTGGACATCTGTCAAGGTCATCAGACGTCTTATAAGACGTCTAGACTATGGGCTGGTCGTCTGAAAGCAATGAACAGAGAACACTAAGTCCAGCCTAAGTGTTTGGACGTTTGGACAAAAGGTCAGACATCTTAAAGTCCAAGATCAGACTTTTGAAGTCCAGATTAGACGTCTGATCAGGCTGTCTTAAGCCTATTTTGGTTTTCTAAGTTTTCTATGAAATGCCTAAGTGTATGTCTAAGAGTCCTAGTGTAGGAATAGTATTCCTAGGACTAAGGTATGTTACTTTAGAGCTCTTTAACAATATTCTAAGAAAATTAAAGAGCAAAACAAATACAGAGTACAAATACAAAGATAAACAAGGCATCTATCTTATTCTTCTTGTCTTCAAGCTCTCACTCCAAGAGAAGCTTCCATCTTCTCTTCTCCTCCATCAAGCTCCTCCAATTTGCCATGGATGCGAGCTTGACCTCCTTAACACTTGAATCCATTTGCATTAGTCCTAAAAACTTAAACTCAAATGTAAATGTCAAATAACAAGTGCTTTGTTATCATCAAAATTAACGATCGTGGTGCCCTTGCATCAACACCAATATGAAAATGAGGGGTGCCATTGGACATCCCTACCTGACCCCCTTCTGTGTCTGAATCCACTGGCCTGTAGGACACCCATTAATAAGCAAGGAGAAAGAGGAGGTGGTAACACACCTCTTGATCCACTGTACCCACACCTCGAGAAATCCCCGTCGTCTGAAAATCTCCCAAAGATATGACCAAGAGACTGAGTCACATGCTTTGGAAAAATCTACCTTCCACATGAACACATTCTTCTTCCTTCTGACCCATCCTAACACCATCTCCTGCACCAGAATGAAGGACTCATGAAGAAATCCGCCTTTTAGGAATGAAAACTGGACTGGGCTAATGATGTCCTTCATAACCTCTCTCATTTTGTTCACTAGCACTTTACCAACAATCAAGTAGATAGAGTTGGAAAGCGCTACGGGCTGAAAATTTGAGAGTGGCTCTGCTCCTAGCTTCTTTCATAAGAGAAAAAGGAGTGACTTGTTGATTCTCTCTAACCCAAAGTTGCCCCTCTGGAACTCATCAAGTACCTTTAACACATCGATTTTTACCACTGACCAAAACTCTCTGTAAAAAAGCATTGGAAAGTCATCTAGCCTAGGGGATCCCTCCAACTTCAACCCCTTCAAGGTCATCACCACTTCCTCCTCTGCAATGTGCCTACACAGATGTTGTCCCTCCTCCACTCACCTTGGCATATCTAAATTAGAGAGCCTCCACATGCCCCTCTATCCAGCCCGTGTGGTATCCACAAAATATTTGTTGGCCGTATTATAGATATCAAGTGGGGATGTAGCAACGTGGTCATCATAATGAATAGAAGTTATGAGGTTGAATCTTCTTCTTGCACTTGCCGCTGTATGAAAAAACTTAGTGTTGGAATCCCCTTCCTTCAACCACAGTTGTCTAAATCACTAGCACCAATCAATCTCTCTTTGCAAATCTTCTTTTGCAACAACATTTATGTTGCACTCTCTCCTCCTCATTCAACCCCAACAATTCCTCCTTCTCGTCTAGTCTCTTCACCCCCTCTGCGGCATCCCTCCTCTTTTGTGCTTTCAAAGTGCCCATAGATCTTTTATTCTCCAACAATAGAAAACGCAACCCCCTCAACTTGGATGCTAGCCTCTACGTAGCTATCCCCTCAACCTCCTGAGCCTTCCACCAAGAGGAAACCATGTCTTTAAATCCCTCTTCAGTGAGCCAAGACTTTTGGAACTTAAAGTAGGACCCCACCTTCATGCCCTCCCCACTCTCCCAAGCAAGAGTGTGATCAGAGAACGAGTGGCCCAAAGCAACCACAAAGGCCATGTGGAATGACCCATCAACTCCACATTGTACAAAAACTTATCTATCTTGGACATCTGACCACCTCCTCCCCTCCATGTGAATGCAACCCCTCAAGAGGGAAGATTAACCAGCTCTAAGTCTGAGTCGACGTTTTGACAACTAAAGGTAGAGGGGTTCATCCTCCTATCTGGACAATCATCATATGACAGTGTAGCATTAAAATCTCTCCCCATGAGCCATGCCGCCCCCTGCACCCAAGTAGCCATGTCACATAGCTCTTCCCATAGTATCAGCCTCTCCCCCTGGTTACATGGCCCATAAATAGATGTAACAAAAAAATAGGTGCTATCCATTATTTTGGTGAATCTGCAGCTGATAGAGAAATGACCCACTTTTGTATCTTCCAGTTGCAGCGTCGTATACTTCCACCATACACATAGCCCCCCTGCTCTCCCATTGGAAGGAATGCATCTCAAGGCAGTCTCCCCTGTCCCCAACAATGGTTGGCACATGCCAATATCTTCCCCTTCAATATGAGTCTCCTGTAATAGGGCATAGTCAATCCCCCACTCCCTCAGATACCTCACCAGGAAGCCCCTTCTCGTACAGTCCATCAGCCCCCTCACATTCCATGCTAGGACCTTCAACATGAGGATTCACTAGTTCCCTCCTGCACCCTCTCCCTGCGTGAAACCTATAGGGCCTTCGCCAACTGATTGACATCCACATGTACCGGGCCACAGCTTCTAAGGTGATATCTACCTCTACCTAAAGATCCTTCCCTGATGGGTGAGGTGGAACCTGCATTATACCTTGCCTCCTCTAGAGTAGAGAAACAAAAGTATTCCCACCTGTCTCTTTAAAGGAGGAATCACTAACCTCCTTGTGAATCACCATGGTGCCCTCCTCTCCACTGGCCATCCTTCCCGATGGCCCTACCTCAAAGTCGTCAGCCACCTTACGCTTCTTCTTCCCACTGCCTTTGGATCCACTTTCATTTGAAACCGGTTGCCACTCCATGCATCCCCCTCCCTACCACAATAGTGATCCCCTGTCCTTCCTTGCCATTGTTCCTCATCGAAGGACACACCTTCACGTGGAGATGGAGAAGCTAAGAAGAACCACCACACCTGAGCACGGCTCTCTCATGGAGTGGCCCCCGATGTTTCACAGATGACTAACACCCTCACCACACTTCCATCTCCTTTTGTCAGGCCCACAATCACGGCCTCCTTCAGTGAAGCAAAGCCGACCACTATACTAGAAATCACTGCATTAGAACGCAAGTGCAAAGGCAAACCAGAAATCTCGACAACACCATCCCGATCGAAAATCCCTTGCAATAGTCTCTCATTTAAAGCACCATCAAACGGAAAAACCAAATGCCAAATCATGGAAATTGAACCAAACGAGGGTGACTGAAATTTAAGGAAATCTACATCCACATTCTCCAACCCAAAAACCAGGAGCCTCGATGGGTTCAACACACGGATCTTCCACAGATGAGACAAGAGAGAAATAGATCTTACAAACCCTTGGAGATCATCCAAGGAGGATGCACCCACCATGATCTCTCCCATGAGTACACCATGGAGACATGCCTCCGCCACCAAGACTTCTTGCGATACAGGGACCTCCACATCGAGAGATGGAGGTGTAGGCGGAGAGGGAGGTCGCCTCCATGCAGGATCATGTTGCTCTGGACCCCCGCGCACTTGCAGCTTCTTCCACGCGACGTCTAAGGTTTGGGCCCCCTCCTCCACATGCATGGAAGGCCCCACCCTTCCCATCATTGGCTAGCCATGACCTCCTCCTACACGTGCTCCTTCTATGGCCCAATCCTCCGCATTTGAGGCATCCAAGGGCATTGCGACATACCGCAGCCATGTGCCCTCTCTCCCTACAACGAAAGCAAACTACACCCCCCTTTCCCTCCCTTCTTCCTTGCCGATAGCCATCACCGCCCACCCTCTCTCCTCTCGGCCTCCTTTCGTCAAATGGAAGACCACGACCTCCTCCATGCCATCGTCACCCCTCCACTTTTCTCCAGTCACCCTCCATTGCCCCTTCTCTCCCTAGAGATGCCATCGGAAAATTGAGCATCTTCCCCACCGCTCTCATCTTCTCTCCTCTCTCTTCACGATGGTTGAGGAATTAATTGATTGGCTGAAGGATTAGGGTTTGCCATGAGAGATATTTATAGGAATTCCAACCCGAATTTTAATATGATGGGATCCCTTGGATGGAGTAGAGATTTAATCCTACTTAAAATTTGCAGGATAAGTCATGACAACTTATGGAATGTTAGGATTTAGTATCTAAACATTAATTAATTATAATCCAACCCTTGAATTTTAACCTAATCAAATTAAATGCAATTAACCATCAAATAAATGCAATTTAACTCTTTAAATAACATCTAATTTATCCTACAGGTAGGAACCTATCAAAATCATTATTATTTTCATCATGCTAATAATGAAGAGTGTAACGACCCGATTCCCGAGTCCCTACGAGACACGAGAACCAGACTAACTTGACTAATCCCAAGACCTAGTCGTCTAACAAGGAAGTAACCAAAAGAGCAGTAAAATAAACCACATTCAGCATGAATATAACTAACAGTAAGAAAGTACAGCAGTAAGGAAAGAAACCACCACAACAGTAGAACAACATTCATAACATAATATGAACTGCAGGTAAAGAAAAGTACAGCGGAAACAAGAACTACTCACTACAGTGGAACAAAAAGAGGTACAAGAGAACAGTGGTAACTCTACTGGACCCTACTCGGCCCAGCGTCCTCTGCAGCCGCTAACCCTGGCTGCTCAACACCTGGTCCTGAAAGGTAACGAGTGTACACGTCAGCAAAACGCTGAGTAGAGTGGCAACTAAAACTAAAGAAAACAATAGAGTGTACAGTAGCTGTTATGTTCTATTACTTTCTTTATTTACGTCTTTCACCTATCTCACGATTTCAATTATTCCTCAGATCCTTTACTTGATCTCAAATGTTCCTCGTGGGAACAATCTCGATTGCAGTCTTTTCCAAAAAGTAGAAGTAGCACGTGGTGCTCTCCTGGCCGGGAGAGTCCCATGTGGTGATCCTACTCTCAGTCAACCACCCCAAGGTCACGGACAGGCGTAACGGTAGCTAACCCGCACTAGCACTCGGTCAGTTGTTTCCGTTAACGGGTGCGCCCAAAGCACAGCACGGAACCAGTACAGGGCAGAGCCCTCTCAGTAATAGGGGTCCAACCCCTCCACAGTAACCAAACAGGGGCCTTGCCCCTCCACAGTCCCCGCACCCTCGCCTGACTACCCTGGTTTACCCAGTGGGCCTAACAAGTCGGTGTAAGAGGCTAGCAGAACCCCAGGGCCCGTGGGGTAGCTAGTACCTCCCTACACTAGTAGCTCTCCTCGGTACTACGTACACGAGGGCCAACAAGTCGGTACAAAGTGGCCAGTCCTAACCCCGGGTCCCTGGGGCGGCTGGCTCCGCTCTGCACTAAACAGGTACAGGTACTTCCCTTGGTACTACGTACCCAAGAGACAGCACTCTACCACGTCTTTCTTTCTCAGTTCCATTCCTTTCTCTTTCCAGGAATTCCACTCCTAATTCCCCGTAGGGTTCCAGTTCTTTTAACTCAGCACATTCAGGTTTCACCTTCCCAGTTTCATATTCATACATCCCATATTCCCAGACATGCTCATTTATTCATAACAGGCAGTTGTTAAACCAATTTACAGGTAGCTATTATTTTCTTTCCACATTTTCCAAGACTGCAGTTATTCATATATTCCACTAGTTCTTCCCATCCTAGGATTCATGCCATACCCTAGGATCTATCATACAATCTAGTTTTCCAGCCCTAGGATTCATGCAACACCCTAGGATCTACCATTCATTCTAGTTTCTCATTCCTAGGATTCATGCAATGTCCTAGGTTCTATTTATGGTTCATAATTAACAAATTATACTAATAAACTTAAAAGCCACTCTACCGGTTACAACAGGAGTACTGGGGGCGTGGTCGGGAATCCCGCGTGCCTCCGCAACCCCCGAGACTGCAATGGAACGGGGTCCTATCACAAGGATCAAACATAAGAAGTTTCTCAAAATAGTACATAGCTACTGTAGACGGGTAAAGGATTTAATTCCGAAAAGAACGCAACTCGAAACGGGGAAAACAGGACCCGAACGGGCCCTAAACGGGTCGAAAACGACGAAAAAGTGCAAAATCAGACGTCTGGAACTTCTTCCAGACGTCTTAAAAAGGTGGATGGTGGCGACCTTCCTCTATAGTTTTATTATTTCGTCGTAGTATAGTATAGAGAGGTGATTACCAGTTTAATACAATTTGTTACTCGGAAATAAAGAGTTCCCGAGGTCGAACTCAGGGAGCAAGTTGTATTCTAGGGGTACAAGTTTCTTTTACAAAAAGAAAGAGAGAGAGAGAATTTGTTGGCTTTTCTTCTTTTCTCTTTGCTTCTCCTCTTCTTCCTTCTCAAATCTTCTGCTTCCTTTGTTCTTCTTCTTTATCTGCAGTGGTGATGTTCTTCTTCTTCTTTCAGCTGTTTCTGCTCGTCTCTTCCTTTTCCTTCTGCAGAGCGGTCCTGTTCTTCTTCTTCTGCTTTCTTTCTTCTTTTCCTTTCTTCATATCTTCTTCTCGTGCTCTTCTTCTTCTGTAGAGTCTTCACTTGGCCTCTCTGTGTTCCTCCTCTGCCTCGCCTTCCTTCTCCTCGCCGCTGCTACAGTGTCGCTCGGTGCTCCTCCTTCCTTCAGCCTTCGTCTTCTTCCACGGTTCTTCTTCACCTGTGCCTGCACACTCACACAGCTTGATCAGAGGGGCAAAACCTAACTCTACCCTCCCCCGCGTCTCTCTCTCACAGAAGCCGCTCTAAGGAAAGCTCTCCCAGAGCTACCGGGTTGCCGGGTACGGGTCGCGCCCGGGTCCAGGCCCACCCGCGTGAGTGGTGGGAGAGGAGTGCAGGTCAGTCTAAGTTGGGTCGGGTCAGGTCCGCGGGGCGTGAGCACGGACGAGACCGGGTAACCGGGCGGGTGAAGGGGACCTCACCCCGTGTGCTGAGGCAATAAGCCTCCAGCACTTTTTCTCTTTATACCGCTGTGCCGCTTCGGAGTCTTCCGAGGTGGGACTAAATGTCCCACCCCAATTTGGCGCCTGCGCGGAGGAAGCAGCTGGTAATCGCAGCTTTACGTGAGGCCTTCGCGCGAGGGATTCGCCTCAACTGCAGCCTAACGCTTTGCCGAAATGCCCCCGCACAGCCTGGGAGCGTGACCTGGGCGCGGCGCACCTGGAACAGCAGGTTGAAGCTGCTTCGCTTCAACAATGGCGGCGACGAGCGCAGGTACCTGCCCACAGAGAAACGGCCTCTCGGCCCAATCAGAAACGCGGAGGACCTTCGTCGTGGCACGGCGAAGGTGGTCGGGGGGTGTGCAGGCGGCGGGGCAGAGCCTAAGGGCTACCCTAGGTCGGACTGTGGGTCGGGAGATGGGTTTGTTCGGTGGAGTTGCAGAGGGTGATTTGGGGGAAGTGGAAGGGCGGAGGTTGATCAGGGTGAGGAGGCGGAGGTTCTGCGGTGGTCGGCGAGCCGTGTGGGTTGCTGGAGTGATGGGAGCGGCTCGCCGGAGGATGGCCGGAGGCGGAGAAGGTGAGGGTGATTAGGCGCGATCGAGGGGTAATTAGATAAAAATAGCAGGGGGAAAAGAGAGAGAGAATAAAGGGAAGTAGTTCTAACCTAACTAAAGTGACGAAGGGGGCGAGGAGGCGGACGGCTGTACCTGCTGTCGCCGGAGAAGAAGGTGCCCAGTGGGGGAGGACGGCGGTGACGACGGGGCAGAGGCAGCGCGCGCCGGTATTGCGCGACGCGGGAAGAGCAGGGGAAGAAGTCTCTGCTGCTGGTATTGCGGCAGAGCGAAGAGGAGGAGGAGGAAGAACCGCCGGAGCTGGTGGGCGTCTACCGGAGTGAGAAGAGAGGAAAGTTGGGGGTTTTCTCCGTCAGATCCGAGCTGCTCAGAACGGCGGAGCGACGGGGGTATTTATAGAGGCGGAATTAGAGAGGAGGGCGGAGGGAGACGACGTGTCTCCCTCGTCGGAGGACGCCGGAGATGGAAACCCATACCGTCCGTGCGTTCGCACGACCGGTATGGTGGGTTGCAGTGACCAGGGGGGTGTTCCTGCGACGGCTAACGACGCAGGGCACCCCCGGTTGTCTTGCCAGACCCTCCCCCTTACCCTGCGCGGCGCCATGCTCCGCGCAAGGTCGCCGGAGCATGGTGCTGGTCAGGTTTTGGCAGGAGGGACCTAAATGCAAAGAATGAAGGAGAGTTAGGGGCATAAATGCGAGGGTTCAAAAGTTGAGGGCCAAAAAGTAAATATATGAGGACCAAAGTGTAAAGTTGGTCAAGAAGGTTTCTTCTTAGGCTCAAGTTTTTATACATGACTAATTAGGACCTAAGGAATCTGATGGTGAATTTTATTTCTAGATTAAACCTTGTTTGACTGGTCAATTTATGCAAAAACCCAAATTAAGTTATTAATTGGGTATGGTTCTCAATGTAGGTCAAAATGGGTTCTGAAGGCCAAATTGAAGGTTCTAAACCCTAGAGATTATTTTTCTATGAATTTTAGAGGGTTTATTCTATTTTTACTTTGCCTCGAACCTCGTGAATTGAAGTGGGTTTGTTTTAGGGTTACAGATTATCATTTAGTTCCTTGGAATTGCTGTAGCCCTTATCAGATCATCCCACTTTCCTTCTTATTTGGTTTGTTTGACCTATGTTTGGACCCTGAATTACCCTATATGCAGATTATACTGGTAAAATTGCATTTTTACCCCTTATGACTTGTTTTCTCCTTAAACTCAGAATTCTCTGAGTTAAGCCTTTCCTTGAGTTATGTAGGAGCTTTTGTCCTTTGTATTAGGTCAAAATGAGCTAGTTATGGCTCATGATGAGGTTCTCATCATACCCCCATGCCTAGCTTTTGCTACTCCCTTAGCAAAAACTTAAGGTTTCAACCCTTGTTCTAAACCATGAAGTTCTTAATAGCTTCAGATAAGTGCTTTTTCATTTGAGCTTAGATTAGGTTAGAATGCTGACCATAGGCCTAAAAGGTACTCTAGTACCAATCAAGATCCAAATCTGTCTAGCCTTAGCCTCAGTCTTTAGCAAAGGTTTTTAAGGCCCACAAGAACTAACCTAAGGTTTATTGGACTTTGTGGTTAAAGCACCCGTGCTTGAAATGATTTAGCCCTGGCTCAGTTCGCAGTGCGTTTTATAAGAGAGAGATAGAAAGTTTTTCTGTTTGGAGAGTTTTCTCTCTCTTTTTCTTTTTAGTTCTAGCCTAGGATTGGCTTTTCAACACGGTCTGTATCAGATTCCTTGCTCCCATCATCAATCCTCAAGGGTTCCTGGCGATCGATGCTTCGAGATAGCACCGCCCATGGCAACCCCCAGAACCTTGGCTATTGAGATTTCGAGATAATCCCATCCATGGTGTTCCGTGGCCGAATCCAGACCCTGGCAATTGAGATTTCAAGATAATCCCATCCATGGTGTCTGAACCAGCAGAGTGCTTACATGCCCCCAGTAGGATATGTGAATATCCTAAGAGACAAGCACCGAGGAGATGATATTTTGTTACGCATCTTCGAGGGGATTTCCAGCCTCTCCGCGCTGGGAACTCGTCCAAATCAACTTGTGTTGGTCGGCCGCTCCTACTCTAGGTGTTCTTTTCAGAATTTTGCGATGCTTCTGCGTGATTTTGATTTTTACGCTTACTGAACCAGGCTGTGTGTGAGGTTAGGGTGCTTAGGTTACTAAGTCCCGTAAACCAAAAATTAGTTAACGAGGCCAAATACTCCCTAAGCCTTGGACCTAGTACTTAAGCTTTTCATTTTCCTCAACCTCTTGAGGATTGTCTGGATCTTAATGGGTACTAAGAGTCTATTCAAGAATGCCTAAGGTTTGCGTTCTTACTAATCTCATTATGCACTTTTCAGTTATTTTCTTGAATGAGGTCTAGAACTTAGGTTAATTCCTTAGTTCCTTACTAATGACTATCACCTTTTCTCATAATTTTGTGCTCCTTTTTCATTTTGTTTCTTTTCTCCTTCTCCTTCACAAAATTTCCTTCTCCTCTTATTCTTTTTCGAAAATTTTTAATTTTTATGGTGTTTTTGGCATATGTGAATTTTTTTTGTTTGAAACCTTTTCTTACAAGTTTTGCACTTTCATACCCCCCTATGCCTAAGATTTGCAATGTCCTCATTGTAATCTAGGGGTTTTTATTCAACTAAGTTCATACATTAGGACAGCTGTTTTGATGAGTGAATGGGTCGGGGTGACTGTTGCGGACGATTTCTAATCTCAGATGCAAGCACCTGAGGTGGAGTTGGCTGTCCCAAAGTGTGAACTTCAAGTGCAAAAAGGTGTCAGAACAAGTTTCAGGTTTTCAAAGAGAATGACGGGCTGCCTCCCGTTGAGCGCTAAATTTGATGCCTTCAGCCAAGCGGGGAATGCGATGGAGAGGGGATGGTGAAATCAGCGGAGTTTTGTAAGACAAGCACCTTGATTAAGAGCCTGGTTGGTCCAACCAGGTGCTTGTTCAGATCAACAGGCTGATGATGCAGCCCAAACCCAATCAATCTGGTGGGTTGATAGATGTGGATAAAAAGGTGTGGAACCCACCATATACTATGAAGCTCAGATAGATGTGGAAGTGTAAACGCAGGGTTTGGCTGAGTCGAATCAGCCTGGTCAGAGTAGGGACCCGTAGAATAATCAGTGATTGATGCAGGAACCCTACAGGGGTGATCAGAGAATGATAGAGCATGGTATGTAGTCTGATCAATGTTCGAAACCCGATGTGGAAATGCAATCGGCTCGGTGAGAGGTGAATCTGAATAGAAATTGAGTCCGGTTGCGGGTCGGGGTTGGTAAGAGGTTTTGATTCGTTCTGTGTGTGCGGACGAGGTGGCCATTGTGTACGAGGGCTCTTCTAGAAACAGATGATAGGTGGTTTTCTGTAGAGAGTCCTCTGGGTAACTATCAAATGCCGGAAGAGTGTCTGTAGGATGAAAGAAATCTGAATTGAGAAAAGATTTGGATTCTTGGTTGTAATCACTCTTGGCATTTTCTGTTTTTGGTTCCTGAGGATCGAAAAGGAATGATTCTGTGTTATCAGTGATCTCGGGAATCAGGACCTCAGAGTCGGAGTTATAGTCATGAGAACTGAGGTCGTAGATAGGCCTGGCGTGTTCAGGAAGGGGAATCTCTCCGCAATTATAGTCAGATTTGAAATTGTCGGAGAGTTGGCGAAAATGAGATTCATGATCATGAATTCCACCACAGCATAAATCATCAGATGTGGAATCAGCAGCCTGATTGGGGTCTAGCCTATATGTCAATTCTGGGCTCGAAAAGGTATTCTATCTAGGCTCAAGCTCCAAGCTGGTAGGATAGACCCAATTAAAATCCAACTCGTCCAACTCCTCAGTCTCTGTATCATAAATTGGCATGTTCTCTGGAAAATCGATCAGATTTTTTGAAGATGTTGGAGAGGGATATTCATCAAATAGAGGCCCGGAATCATATTCTGTAAAAATTTGATCTTTCTCATAAGGGGCCTCATAATCTTCCCAATAAGTTTCAGATCTAGGTTCTAGGCTTAGGATGTGGGTAGAATTATTAGAACCTAAGTCCGAATAACCTTCGAGGGCCACCTTATCAAAATAAGGGGCGGAATTTATCCCCTCAGAAGGTTCAGTTCTGATCTCATTATTGCAGGAGTTTTGAAATTCTAGGCTTGGAATTCATGGTCTAAGTTTGGCTCATCATTGTGTTCTCCTGCAATATCCCAACCTAATTCAACATTGTCTTCTATCTGGGTTGGGATTTCACAACCACTTTGTGCCCCAGTCCCGAGATCTGGGAAACTGGATTGTTCCTTAATATTGTTCCAAGATGGTCCATCCTCTATTTCTGGTATATACGGGTATTTCTGGTTGATAATTTGTTCTACTGATTTCATCATTTCTACCCGTTTCATAAGGGCATCTTGGTGTTGTTCCCAAAGTACAGGATTTGTCAAGCATTGAAGGTATTCAGATTGGTGTAATTTTTCCATCTCAATGTATCCTGTCATGAGCATATCTCGGGTTGATCCTTTTGTAACTTCTGTCAATAGAATCTGGGCACAGTTTATGATGAAAGCTGTGGTTGTTGGGACATCAACCTGAATGTTTTCTATTGGTGTTGAGGGTTTATATTTGATTTCATAGAATTCAAGGCATCCTCAATCATCTTATCTTTCATGGATCTCAGATATTCAGGTTTTTTATATGGTAGTCTTGCTAGGTAATTAGGCTGCATCTTCGAATCAGGTGGTGGAATCAAGATAGAATCAGAAGTTTGAATTAATGGAAGAAGGGGACTTTGTTCAGAATCAGAGGAAAGAGGGGCTATGTGAATGATTTCTGCAAAAACAAGGGAGCCGAGGCTTAGCCTCGGAGAGAGTGAATTTCTATAGGAGGTTTCAAGGACCTCCTGCAAAATACTGAAAGACTGGAAGAGATAAGTAGGTGCTGGACCCAATCAAGACACCCAAAAATGTTGGGTGACTATAGAGGTTCGGGGCAGATGGACCCCTTGATCAGAAAGATCGTCCACCTGAGAATTACCTGGGCAGCCAGAGAGGGAGAGTCCCGCGAAGACCCCTACACGGTAGAGCGTCCCCACGGGTTACAGGGTTTCCCCCACCCGACCTCTCTTGTCACTGAGATTCCAGGTAGACCAGAATGGGGATCTTGACCTCTTAAGTCTACCAATTTTACTTTAAGATCAAGGTGCTTAAAGTTACACTTGATCTCTTAGGTATTTTGAGTGAGAAAGTGACCTAATTTTAAGGTTGGTTGACCCAAGGAGTCAACTTTACCTCTTGTTCCTTTGAGAGCTTTTGGGTCCTTTCTTTTTTTTTTGGGGTTCAAGTGTTTAGAGAGCCAATTATTTAGGGTTTCTCTGAATAAGTATGTTCAATCAATGGTTTAGGCACACTTCTTTTGGATTTTCTCCATTCTTGATTTAAGTAGTGTGTCTCTAAAACCCTAATGTTGAATCTTATGTTGGCTCTACTTGGTCCAGTTAGTTCTTTGTTGGGTAATTAGGGCTCAAGCAAGAATGTGTTAGCCCTTAAATACCCTTAATAGTGTGCAGGAATAATGGGTTGAAAACATGCAACTTTTTATGGTTACTAAGTATGGAAGACAGGTTAGCCCTATATTGCTTGTTCTTTTCTTTTCTTCCTCTTTAGAGTTTAGGGGTTAATAGCGAGAGGAAAAAAAAAAAAAAAAAAAATTTTACCAGTCCTCGGAGTGGTTGTCGTGCGGTTGCATGTCTTCTTGATTTCCTGTAGCTGCACAAAAGAGAGGAGATTATCAGAAACTAAAAAGAAACAGGAATGTTTACCTCTAGAATAGCCGTTGCTCCCCGGCAACGGCGCCAAAAACTGGTGGCGACTTTCCTCTATAGTTTTATTATTTCATCGTAGTATAGTATAGAGAGGTGATTACCAGTTTAATACAATTTGTTACTCGGAAATAAAGAGTTCCCGAGGTCGAACTCAGGGAGCAAGTTGTATTCTAGGGGTACAAGTTTCTTTTACAAAAAGAAAGAGAGAGAGAGAATTTGTTGGCTTTTCTTCTTTTCTCTTTGCTTCTCCTCTTCTTCCTTCTCAAATCTTCTGCTTCCTTTGTTCTTCTTCTTTATCTGCAGTGGTGATGTTCTTCTTCTTCTTTCAGCTGTTTCTGCTCGTCTCTTCCTTTTTCTTCTGCAGAGCGGTCCTGTTCTTCTTCTTCTTCTTTCTTTCTTCTTTTCCTTTCTTCAGATCTTCTTCTCGTGCTCTTCTTCTTCTGCAGAGTCTTCACTTGGCCTCTCTGTGTTCCTCCTCTGCCTCGCCTTCCTTCTCCTTCTTTGCCTTCAGGACGTCGTATGATTTTCCAATCAGACGACTTAAACCGCCGCTGCTACAGTGCCGCTCGGTGCTCCTCCTTCCTTCAGCCTTCGTCTTCTTCCACGGTTCTTCTTCACCTGTGCCTGCACACTTACACAGCTTGATCAGAGGGGCAAAACCTAACTCTACCCTCCCCCGCGTCTCTCTCTCACAGAAGCCGCTCTAAGGAAAGCTCTCCCAGAGCTACCGGGTTGCCGGGTACGGGTCGCGCCCGGGTCCAGGCCCACCGGCGTGCGTGGTGGGCGAGGAGTGCAGGTCAGTCTAAGTTTGGTCGGGCCAGGTCCGCGGGGCGTGAGCGCGGACGAGACCGGGTAACCGGGCGGGTGAAGGGGACCTCACCCCGTGTGCTGAGGCAATAAGCCTCCAGCACTTTTTCTCTTTATACCGCTGTGCCGCTTCGGAGTCTTCCGAGGTGGGACTAAATGTCCCACCCCAATTTGGCGCCTGCGCGGAGGAAGCAGCTGGTAATCGCAGCTTTACGCGAGGCCTTCGCGCGAGGGATTCGCCTCAACTGCAGCCTAACGCTTTGCCGAAATGCCCCCGCACAGCCTGGGAGCGTGACCTGGGCGCGGCGCACCTGGAACAGCAGGTCGAAGCTGCTTCGCTTCAACAATGGCGGCGACGAGCGCAGGTACCTGCCCACAGAGAAAAGGCCTCTCGAGCCAATCAGAAACGCGGAGGACCTTCGCCGTGGCACGGCGAAGGTGGTCGGGGGGTGTGCAGGCGACGGGGCGGAGCCTAAGGGCTGCCCTAGGTCGGACTGTGGGTCGGGAGATGGGTTTGTTCGGTGGAGTTGCAGAGGGTGATTTGGGGGAAGTGGAAGGGCGGAGGTTGATCAGGGTGAGGAGGAGGAGGTTCTGCGGTGGTCGGCGAGCCGTGTGGGTTGCTGGAGTGATGGGAGCGGCTCGCCGGAGGATGGCCGGAGGCGGAGAAGGTGAGGGTGATTAGGCGCGGTCGAGGGGTAATTAGATAAAAATAGCAGGGGGAAAAGAGAGAGAGAATAGAGGGAAGTAGTTCTAACCTAACTAAAGTGACGAAGGGGGCGAGGAGGCGGACGGCTGTACCTGCTGTCGCCGGAGAAGAAGGTGCCCAGTGGGGGAGGACGGCGGTGACGACGGGGCAGAGGCAGCGCGCGCCGGTATTGCGCGACGCGGGAAGAGCAGGGGAAGAAGTCTCTGCTGCTGGTATTGCGGCAGAGCGAAGAGGAGGAGGAGGAAGAACCGCCGGAGCTAGTGGGCGTCTGCCGGAGTGAGAAGAGAGGAAAGTTGGGGGTTTTCTCCGTCAGATCCGAGCTGCTCAGAACGGCGGAGCGACGGGGGTATTTATAGAGGCGGAATCAGAGAGGAGGGCGGAGGGAGACGACGTGTCTCCCTCGCCGGAGGACGCCGGAGATGGAAACCCATACCGTCCGTGCGTTCGCACGGCCGGTATGGTGGGTTGCAGTGACCAGGGGGGTGTTCCTGCGACGGCTGATGACGCAGGGCACCCCCGGTTGTCTTGCCAGACCCTCCCCCTTACCCTGCGTGGCGCCATGCTCCGCGCAAGGTCGCCGGAGCATGGTGCTGGCCAGGTTTTGGCAGGAGGGACCTAAATGCAAAGAACGAAGGAGAGTTAGGGGCATAAATGCGAGGGTTCAAAAGTTGAGGGCCAAAAAGTAAATATATGAGGACCAAAGTGTAAAGTTGGTTAAGAAGGTTTCTTCTTAGGCTCAAGTTTTTATACATGACTAATTAGGACCTAAGGAATCTGATGGTGAATTTTATTTCTATATTAAACCTTGTTTGACTGGTCAATTTATGAAAAAACCCAAATTAAGTTATTAATTGGGTATGGTTCTCAATGTAGGTCAAAATGGGTTCTGAAGGCCAAATTGAAGGTTCTAAAACCTAGAGATTATTTTTCTATGAATTTTAGAGGGTTTATTCTATTTTTACTTTACCTCGAACCTCGTGAATTGAAGTGGGTTTGTTTTAGGGTTACAGATTATCATTTAGTTCCTTGGAATTGCTGTAGCCCCTATCAGATCATCCCACTTTCCTTCTTATTTGGTTTGTTTGACCTATGTTTGGACCCTGAATTACCCTGTATGCAGATTATACTGGTAAAATTGCATTTTTACCCCTTATGACTTGTTTTCTCCTTAAACTCAGAATTCTCTGAGTTAAACCTTTCCTTGAGTTATGTAGGAGCTTTTATCCTTTGTATTAGGTCAAAATGAGCTAGTTATGGCTCATGATGAGGTTCTCGTCAGTGGATCAGGGATTACCTTGCTCTGCGTGGGCTCTCAGACGTCCAGAAGCCTACAGGGGCGTCTGGCCTAGTTCCAAGACGTCCGATGGTCACCCCAGACGTTTGGATGTCGCTCCCGTCGTCTGGTGCTACAGCCAGACGTCTGATTCACGTTGGATGGCGAATCACCGAACCTGCACGTACCCATCTCTCTCTCAGTACGGTCAGTCGAAGAAAACGAGGAAGACGGAAATAACTCACCTTTCAGATGTCTGGACAGTCTTCCAGACGTCGTTCCCGTCGTCTGGCTAGAAGCCCAGACGTCTGATTCTGGAAAGGTTTCTAGAACCAGGGCGCGACTCACCCTCCACTCGCGACGCCCGGCCACGCCGCGTCTCGTCCGCCTGCTGCTCAAACTGCAGCTGTCCCCCCCCCGTGTCGCTCCGCGCCCGCTGCACCCCCCGCCAGCCGGCCCTAGCAGCCCCAGCGAGCTCGCCTTCACGGCCGAGCACCTCTTCCACGCGCAGCACCTCCTCCCACGCTCACCGCAACTGTCGCTGCCGCCGCTCACTCGCTCTCGCGCACTGGCTGGAAGGAGAAGAGGAAGGGGGCGGAGGTGACGGGAGTGAGGGAGAGGGCGTGGCCTTTTAAGGCCGTGCGAGGAGAGAGAGAGAGAGCGGACAGGGTGGGTCTACGGCCGCAGGAGAGAGGGAAAAAGAGAGGGAGAGAGAGCGTACGCAGGTCTGCACGCTCAGGCGCGCAGACGAAACACGCGTGCCAAAAAATAACCGATTCCCAGACGTTTAGAAGTGGTTCCAGACATCTGGTCAGACGTCTAGGCCACTTCCCAGATGTCTTAAAAGACGTCTGAAGTGCGCGTTCGTAACAAAGAGTTTAGGATTTGTGGAAGTATGATACTACACCACCCTAGGTATTCCAAATACCTATGAATCCTTCATACATGGAGGATAATATTATCCTAAGATCCAATCCTATTAGACAAACGTCATTCCTCCTTGGATAATATTATTTTAACATTTCTTCGTATCATTGGGATAAGGAAAAGGACCAGTTTCTTTCCCAAAGGACCATCTTCTTCTCTTTGTTGCTTGAGTCAGATAAGGATCCTGCAACCACATGTAGAATTGTCTTTTCCTAATATACCTAGAGTGAGATCATCCCTCTAATTTGTCACATACACCTATAGAATAGATTTGTGTGATCCTTTTAAGATATCATGTACCTCCTGTCCCTTTCTGTATATACTAGTTTTCCAGTATCAACACCAAGGTGGGTGCATTTACTATTGATCCACTAAATGTAAACATTCGTGAACAGAGACACATATCTGTTTCAGGTCAAAAGATACTCCTCCATGACAGCATTAAAGAAGAGCCTTGGCCATCTCTTGTTCCATCAGTTAACTCCTTAACTTGACCCGCATGACAGTTCTAAATCTTCATTCAGCAACATTAATCAAGTGACGACCTCTAGAGAAGGATGCTATACCAACTCAAATAAGAACCAAATGATCAAATCAAATCGGTCCTTAATGTTTTATTAAATCCTCTAGACCATTTAGATCTCTAAATCAACACACATCAGGTTTATTTGATCTTGGCTAAGTACATTACCCTATCCGTGGTAAGGGACCCAATTCATATACTGGAAAATAATATAATTCTTTTATTCATATAGCTCTCTTAGGATATATAAAATCCAACACTTGTATCTTATAATATAATAAATAAATAAATAAATAAAAACTGAAAAGAACTTCAAAGAAAATAACTAAAGATATGATCTAAAAGTAATGAATTCAACCAACTATAATATCAATATTTTGCATAGTCAGTGAAGGGAGAAGTAGGGTGGAAGGCGGTTAGGGAAGGGTTGGTGAGGGTTTGGGATAGAGAGGAAGGGGGTGGTGAGGTGATGATGGAGGGGAGGAGCACCTTGCAATGAGGAACAACAATTGAAGTCGATGTGCAGTGTCGAAGATGAGTAGACGAGATGATGAACGTGGGAGCAAATGAGACAACAATGATGAGGGTAATGGGTGCCTAGGAAGAAGGTAAGGTTTTGTTTTGTTTAGTCAAAGGAGAAGAGGATAGGTTAAGGAGGGAGAAGGATTTGAAGAAGTAAAATTACTTTTTTTGTGGGAAATATTGACGTGAATGAGATATTCAATTCAACTTTTTATTATTTCTCACTCGAACCAAAGTTATTTTTTTTCTTTCGAAAGGTATCACAACACTTCTCAAATATATATATATATATATATATATATACACTGAATTGTATTGCAGGTTGGATAGGGTTGTTAAATCTCAAACCTAATCCAATCCAATCCATTATAACTTTCATACGTTGATTGGATTGGGTTGGGTTGAGTATTGGGCCTAACTTTGCAAGAAACCAGCGGCTTGCACATAAATTCGACGTTTCAGTCAAAACGACGTGCTGTAAATAGAAATTTCTCCCTAGGGTTTTTGGCTCGGAAGATAAGTAGCCTCCGCTCAAGAAATAAAGATCCCCTTGTTGCCGCCGTCGCTTTCTTTCCACCCTCGGAAGCCTCCAATTCTTTTGCCCACGTACTTGGGAGGAGCCCGACGAGAGAGAGAGAGTGGTGAGAATGGCGAGGCAGATGAGTCAGAAGGAAGAGGACATACAGATGATGTTGGCAGCGGAAGTCCACCTCGGCACAAAGAACTGCGACTTCCAGATGGAGCGTTACGTTTACAAGAGGAGGTCTGATGGTAACAACACGCACGCACTCACTCCTCTCTCCCACTTTATCCTTTTTTCCATTTGAAGACCCCCCAAGAGAACTCTCTTCCATCGTCTCCGTCTCTCTTTCTTGATATTGATTGCTGCTTGTTGGATGAATGACGAATGATGAATGATGATAGCACATCACTCAAACGTATATCTTTTTTGTGGACATGGAACTTACCTCTTGTTATTACACAGAATACATCACATTTGAAACCCAACCCAGCCCAACCCCATTAGCATTACACGTGAATAACGGGAAATTTTATATTTTTCAAGGAGGTCAAGATGTGCACGTGAAACAGTCGGGCTTGAAATGTTGCTTAGTATGAGAGTGTGTTTATAAGATGTGTAACATATGCTCTATGTAAATTTTGACAGCATGGTATTCCAATCAATTCGATTTAGTCAATTAGTCAAAGCCCTCTAGTTTTAAATCATGGCAAACAAGGCCTGCTAGACAACAAACTCTAAAAAGGTGCCAAGGTTGCAAAATTCGCACTCTTATATATGGGAACATCGATAAATGTCACGATAAAACCGGTAAGATACGTTTAATGTGGAAAACTCACATGAAGTAATCTTTTGAAGTGCAATAACAACAGCAGCAGACGAGCTTTTTCCTCGTGTCGAGCTTCTTTCCCTTCTTGATCAGGATATATATTATGGATTGTTCCAAGATTTGAGACTTGGAAATCAAGATCATACTTGATGGTTTCCTTCGAACACTATCGTTCTTCATTGACCTGTTTCTCAGACTCAATTCTCAAGTAAAATGTGCAACAAAGAAGTAGAAATGGGTAGATGTTCATGTCAGGAGGTAAACGTAAATGTCACAAGAACCTTTCTATAATAATCTGTTGATTAGCTCATTAATTGGCCTAGTTACCCAAGTTAGCTTAGTATTCAGTACTCCATGCAATTACGTGATCAAGTACAATTACAAGCTTGGATAGGTGGTGAGCAGAAGAGTAGACCAAGGGTCCAAAAGGACTAGCTGCTAACACGTATGGCCCAACCTTAGAAAATAACTAAATAAGGTAACTGATACTTTGGGGTTTTTTTTTTTGCTTCTTCATAAACATATTTAAAGGCGAGGAAGGCATTTTCTTTGCCTTTGCTGAGAAGCACAACACATTGTTGGCAATATTGACTTGCACTGATTACCTAATCTGATTGCATGATGGCTCCTGGTAACCCTGTTCTTTTTAATTTCATCGACGGCTGTTAGATTACCTTTTCAAACAGAAGGATACATTATTCTGGATAACAACTATTCTCTAGTGGCCACCCCCTACTTTTCATCACCTGAAACTTCATTAAGTTAAGCAGAAGAAAGGATTTTTCTGGCCTCTATGAATAATATGATCACACAGAAACATCTAAGCTATCAAATATCCCATCACAAATAAGTCGATGGTCAAACAACATATCCAACAAGAAATAATTTAAAATAAAGTTCGGCAGTAGGTAACAAAAAAAACCTGAATGGAAATTCTCAGATGAAATCAGGTTTGGTATGTGGTTGGCTATTGAGTTTTTGCCTGATTATTAAAGTTTTTGCTAGACTGATCTGGCTGCTCAAGTGATGGATTGAGTTTGGACACTGGGATCTCTCCTGTTGCACATGGTGTATAATATGCTTGCTGAGTTGACTTTCTAAAGAATGCACTTTTTAAATTATATTTGTTTTTTCTTTTAAAAAAATTTATTCATTTTTCATGTCAGTAATTTATTATATGTTGCATCAATTATTGTGTGTTTGTAAACGTGTTTTGAATTTTAAGACAAATCATACTTTTGACATATTATTATCATCTGCCTTGTCCTTTGTTATTATCCAGGCATTTTTATCATCAATCTTGGTAAAACATGGGAAAAGCTTCAGCTTGCAGCAAGGATCATCGTTGCTATTGAGAACCCACAGGACATTATTGTCCAGTCTGCAAGACCCTATGGTCAAAGGGCTGTCTTGAAATTTGCTCAATACACTGGTGCCCATCCAATTGCTGGAAGGCATACACCTGGAACATTTACTAACCAACTTCAGACATCATTTAGTGAGCCTCGTCTTCTCATTCTGACTGATCCAAGAACTGACCATCAGGTGAATGTCTTTTTGCTATTAATTTAGTTGCTTTCTGTAGTATGGTGTGAAAATTGCATAACTGGCCTACCACAGCCTATTAAAGAAGCTGCACTGGGTAATATCCCGACCATTGCCTTCTGCGACACTGACTCGCCAATGAGATATGTGGATGTTGGAATTCCTGCAAATAACAAGGGTAAACACAGCATTGGGTGCTTGTTCTGGTTGCTGTCTAGGATGGTTCTCCAAATGCGTGGTACTATTCTCCCTGGACAAAAATGGGATGTTATGGTAGGGTTCTATACTTAATTCTTTTAGACAGATTGCTTTGATTGGAAGGTTCTTGCTCTTTGATTCTATATGGTTCCCTTAAAATTTGTATTCTGGTTGCAGGTTGACTTGTTCTTCTATAGGGATCCCGAAGAGGCCAAGGAGCAAGAGGAAGAAGAGGTTGCTGTGGCACCTCCTGAGTATGGTGGTATTCCAGAATATGCTGCTGGTCAGCTTGGTGTGCCTAGTGATCAATGGACTGGCATCCCAGATCAATGGGGTGCAAACACCGGTGCACCTCCTCCTGTTGCCGATGTTCCTGCTGCCCAGGGTAAGTTTTGTTCCCTTCATCTTTTCAGTGTCACATGTTAAAAATGTCATTCATTTTGTATGTTCTAAAATGGAACTTTTAGATTACTGCCATAAGTTTTTCCAGCTAGATTTTTATTTTTCTGTATTTTTTTATTTATAGTAATTGCCAGTGGCTGGGATGCTGCCGTACCACCACCAATGGTTGCTCCTGCAGTCCCACCTACTGGATGGGAGTAACTTCTCCCTTTATTGCCTTTATTCCTGGAAGTCGGTTTCTCAGAGATATTATTGTTTTTGATGTATACTGTTTTTCCTAGAGATTTTTTTTGAAGTTAATATTATGATTTTAAATTACAATTAGCAGCTTTGGCTGCGGTTTTATTTTCCATTTTATTTGTTAGGGAGAATTTGTTAAAGTCCTGATATTTGCAATTGCTGTTATCAGCCCATGGATCTGTGGTTTGAATGGTCCGTCTTGTAGTCTATAATCTGTTCTAGATGTCTTTAATCTTCTTTTATGTCTTTGCACCTTGGCATGTCTATATGGATTGCTTGATAGGAACATAATTATTGCTACAACATTTGATTTTTTTCTTTGCTATTTTTGAACTATTTCATATTGCTTACTTTATTGCTTGATTACGGAACATATGTGGAGATTTGAGACAAATTATCTAGGTTCCCATTAGCCCTATGTTCTTATGTGCCTTTTTAATCTGAGTTCTTGATAAAGTTTGGCCATTCTCTCTCAAGCATGCGTTCCTGTTGGTTTTTGAACAACCTATGTTGTCTACTCTTAACAATCATTGTGATCAGGCTACTCGAGAGCTGGTGATTTTTACTGTATATGTTAATTTATCATGTTGGAAGCGTAAGTCAGGTGAAGATAGAATTGTATTGTAGATTTAATGTAAGCAATGTTCAGCTAAAGAAAATTAGCTGTAATAAACTATTAGGATCTGTGCTTCATTTATGGATTGCTTGATATGAACATAATTATTGCTACAACATTTGATTTTTTTCTTTGATATTTTTGAACTATTTCATATTGCTTACTTTATTGCTTGATTACGGAACATATGGGGAGATTTGAGACAAATTATCTAGGTTCCCATTAGTCCTATGTTCTTATGTGCCTTTTTAATCTGAGTTAAACTTGATAAAGTTTGGCCATTGTCTCTCAAGCATGCGTTCCTGTTGGTTTTTGAACAACCTATGTTGTCTACTCTTAACAATCATTGTGATCAGGCTACTCGAGAGCTGGTGATTTTTACTGTATATGTTAATTTATCTTGTTGGAAGCGTAAGTCAGGTGAAGATAGAATTGTATTGTAGATTTAATGTAAGCAATGTTCAGCTAAAGAAAATTAGCTGTAATAAACTATTAGGATCTGTGCTTCATTTATTTCTTGACTAGCTAGATGCTAGAAATACTAGCTTTTAGCGTCCGAAGTTTTTTCCGAGTAAATCTGCTTTCGAAGCTAGAGAGCGAGCTGTGATTCTCAGGCTAATAATTTTCAGGAATTGATGAGGAAATTGCTAGTTCCTGAATTAATGTTGCTGATTGTGTAAACATTGTGTCATGTGTTTGATAGTTGCTTATTAGTTTACTGTCCCAGTAGTTTTTTCTAGCCTAGTTCATATTTTACCTTCCCCAAACAATAAAACCTCAGCTGAACAATACATTCTTCAAGAGAGTTATCTTCAGTGATCAACATAAAAAAAAAGTAAACATAGATAAAGAAGACATAAATCATGCCGTGCTTATTCATATAGAACATTTATTTCTTAATACTATCAAAGAAGTTCTCATTTTTAAGGCATTGAGTTTCAGATGTTAATCTTTTTCCAGGAACGGTCATTTTTGCTTTTATTGAATGTTGGGTGAAACCTAGATGATTGAGTCATCGACTAGACATGGCTAGTGTAATCTCATTGTTTGCTGCTACTTGAGTTGGGCTTCCAGTGGCGTGTGTAAAACTAGTCCTGTACTCACGTTTGGTGATGGCTTTGCATATCATCTGTTGTCATGTGGCCAAGGTTTTATCTTTGAAGGGGTTGATTTTTATGTGGGATATTTGATGGAATCTTTTTCTTTTTAGATGGAGCCTGATTGCTTTCATGGGGTCCAACCTTGGACTCGAAGGGATGCCGTAAGTTTCGATAGGTTTGGTGTTCACTTACTTTTTCAATAGGCTTGGGTCTAGACCGCTTAGGAGGGATGCGTGTGTGTGTGTGTGTGGGTGTGGGTGGGTGGGTGTGTTTGTGTATTTGCAATGAAGAAATAATAGGGCCTTGAACAATAGAAAAAACCAGTTTCATAGGCAATTTGGCTTATTTGTCCTCGGATAAACTTTCCTTTTGGAAGTATTTTGGGTGGAGATGCAAACCTTTAAAAAACCCAAAGCTCTAATCGTTGGAGCTATAGGCCTCTCAAGTTTCTACAGAATTTGTACTTATCGTGAATCATTTGTGTGAATAAAAGTTGCGATGTATTATATTGTTTTTGACACAAAAAAGCAACTAGTAATCTGTGTATATATATTTCCAAAAGATCTCTTTGTTAATTTTTTATGTTGCTTTGAACAATGTCTTCAAAGATAGGGTAGATTAACTAGTTTTGTCCTTGAAGAACCCAACTTTCCATATTGGAGATCTCAACTGAGGCAATGCCTGGGAGATTAGATGCTCTTGTCAGAGATGAAGCTCCTCCTACATCATCCTAGATGATTGGTTTAGGAGCTCAGTTACCTTCAAGAGTATGTCTGTATGAAGGATATTAGGGTGGCATCTTTGTATATACATTGAAGGCTCGTGTTTTGCCTTGCACCTATCAGGGTAGATGGTGAAGGTTGTGAAAAAGGAAAAACTTGTTGCTCATTACTTGGAGGCCATCTGGTAATCTCCTCCTTTGGCTGGACTATGAAGGTGAAATAGATCGTTCTTATTAGGATTCAAGCTCAATGGTGTAATGGCCTTAGTTGAAGTCTCTTCCTTAATGATCGTTCCTGATCGAATAAGGTTGCATTGGGGGTTATATACCTTCCAATTGTCTTTGTTTAGTTTGCAGAGTCAAAACCTTACACGTTTGCACTGATCAATCGTGCTGTTTGGAGAAGGCAGTACGTCAAATCAGTTCGCATTGCTCACAAAGGGCCAAGGACAATCCATTCAGTTAGCAAGGCATAGAATCAGAGAATTCTAGAGGATTGTTGGGCTCCCCCCACAATCTCGAGTATTATTATCGTGTTTAATGAGTTGTTGGTTTCTAATGTAGGTGCAATTAATTTGGTAGACAGATTGTATATCTACGTGAAAAGGTCGTGGAACCCTTACACCTCCTCTCATGGTCTCTAGAAGAGAGGCCTCTACTCTAATGTATTTTTGATCTTTGGCCTCCTCCAACTCACTGATGGACTTTGCTTTGAATTCACGTTTTAGATCCAACACCTGGAAGTAAACACCAAGGGATGGAGTTTTGGATGTAGAGTAGGGAGGATCTTCAAAGCTCTTAGCAATGAAACCTGTTTGACAGAGGTGGAAACTAGAGATCAAGCAAAATGGACTTATGGGGGATGGCAACTCAGTGGACTAGAACCTTCGATCAACCATGGTTGTATCTCTTTTAGGGAAGTAAAGCACTAAAGGTGGGCGATTAGTACTCCATTTTATGAAGTCCTTTGGGATTAGTGCTCCATTTTATGAATTCCAACAAAGGACTGAAATATTTTAATTCCAAGATATCCAAATTCTACAGCGTCAAAGTGAAGCAAATCTGTAATCTCAACATGAATAGTTACAATATATAAAGATATCAAATAATGCATGATAAGGGTTAGACTTAGGCTTGCTCCCCTTGATTGGTTTAGCAAACAAATTGGAGTCAAATGAAACACTCCTAAACCCCAAAAGGGGTTCAATTCGAACACCATAGCCACCAAAGGACTAGGGTTTGAATTCCGCAAACCATTGAAGCGAGTAGGGTTTGAATAATCTTGGGTCCAAGCAACATTCGTCCTGTGGGTTTAGGCAATGTGAGGTCTGGTAGCATGGGGTTCTGATGTCAGTAGCTTCAAACACAACGATGACTAACTCAATGCCAAATCAATGGAAGGCGTGAAGGTCCACCATATCCAAGGGTATCCCTCTCTAACTGCCAAAGAATTGTATCAATTAACAAAATCTATTCAATAAGATAGCATCATAATGCCACCCATAATGGTTAGTTCAAGGAGGCTATCCCGAAGGACTAAGCACGACTCCGACTTTCAAGTACCAACCCATTTCGACCCCTCACCTGAGTAGGGAAGAGGAGGCACACATTCAATGCAATCCACCCAAGCATTAACTCTTCTTTTTCTCCTCTAATCTCGAGCATTCAGCCAATCTAATTCGACAATCCCTCTATCTTATGATCCACTATCTGAAATAGTGAATTAAGAGATCTACATCTCTCCCAAGATGTAACACCATTATGTTCAGGCATGAACTTGGTTAATCAATACCCCTGCATGCTTGCATGTGCAATTGTCTCCTTCCCATCTTGAATGGCCATGTCGAATCTCTTCAAGTCAAGCTCACCCTTGTTTGATGACGGATTATAAGCCAAACCAAGTTGGCAGTTGTCCCCTAGTGGAATTGTCATTTTGGTACCCACCATGTGCTTGATATTCTAAACATAGAATGGTTGACATTCACTCAATAGTGAATTAAGGAGGTGAGTAGATGCAGGAAGCTACTCTCTCCACTTCCTAAGAAACTTCCTCGATTCCTCTTCAGGTCCTCATCTTGTCGCTTCTGAGTTCAACCTTAGGAGTCTAGTAGAATCAGAAGAGTACTCTAGCAGCCCCAGTGCAGCCCAACAATGGGGACACCTCACAAAGTCCATGGAAGTTCATGTTTGAATCATATTCCACATCTTGTTTTGATATTAACAAAATTGTTTTACATTGAAATTTACAATTGAGTATTATTTTATATTTTTAACTGATAAAGATTGCTAAAGTCAAGACAAATGCAAAAAAAGATGATAAGAAGACAACGACAACAATGGGGAGATCATTTTCAAGACAAATCCAAGATATCAAGTTGTTAATTAAGTCAAATAAAATAGGTTTTCGTTTTTGTTCTTGAAATGTATGCCTCTCCCAACTTAAAAATTAACTTAGATTATAAAATTAATTAGAAATAAATTGAGACACTTATCAATGATTGTTCGAAAGATTTCAAATTACGAATTACTCAAAATATTGATTTTTAAAGTTAAAAATGCTCTTGAAGAGGTTTAATGAATTAGTACCGGTACATGTAAATTACATATTTAAGTTTCAAAGAACCAAAACTTATACCTAACAAATATCAGTACTAAAATTTAGTATTAGTATCAATGGGTTACATATTTGTACTAAGTATTTAAAATCCAAATATGAAAACAACAAATACTGCTACTCATGCTTAGTATCGAAACCTCGTATTGTTTGTGATTTTATTTTTAAAATACAAAACAATAAGTCACTAATATTGATACCAATCCTTTAGTATCGATATTAGTTATCCGTTGGACCAAATTTGAAAATCTAAAAAATTGAATTTGAAGATATAAATATTGGGATTTAATTATTAATGACCAGTATTCGAATTTCTAAGGTCCTAACTCTATAAATAGGCCGTTAGATCCTTAGTTTACACACAAGAAACATAAGAGAAAATCTTGGAGCTAGATTTCCACATCTCCACCGTATTTATCCAAGAAAGAAAAAAACACTGTCACCTTCACGCTTTCTACACTCTTGTAAGCTCAAAGGTGTGTGGTAAAAGTTGATTTCTCACAATTTCAAAGTACTTCATGCATCACTTCCTAGGCTATCAAATTGGTAACTTTATTCCAATTATTGTTGGGAGGCTTAAATTTATTTGTGTTGTAAAATTTTATCTTTACTGGTGCTTTATTATATTGAGGTTATAGCTTGTTGTTTGGGTTATGATAATCCATTGGTTATAATTAGATTGAGGTAACTCGCTAATTACCATAATTGATAAAATTGATTCTTTTAGGGTTGAGGGAATCAGCTTAAAAATTCTAAGTTAGGAGGCTTAAGTAGTGGAATACGGGGAACCACCATATGTAATTGTGCAATTTCTTATGGTTTGTTATTTGTGCAATTTCTTATGGTTTGTTATTTGTGCAATTTTTTTTCTATCACGCTATTCATCTCCCCTTCCAGTGTGCTTGTGGTTATTAGATCCTATCAATTTGCACTATTTGGAGTGTCACAGCAACCCCTCATATACGCAATCGATCCTCTCCTCCAGCTTCAAATTAGGAAGAGTAAGGCCCAACTCCCTACTCTAAGCCAACTTCTTAGTGTGGAAGTTGTTGGAGAGATAGCTGATTGGACCAAGATGAGGAGATAGCTAAGCTCCACTAGGAAATCTTGAAAATCCATGGGCACCTCCAATAAGGCCCATGCCGCATCCTCGACCTCTCAATCAACTCAAAAATCTGAGGCCTTGAAGAAGTGGAAGAGATAGCCATGTAAACCTTCAGGTCCCTATAGACAATTGACTGCTAATTTAGCCTTGTCGTTAAGGGAACCATCAAGAGGGATGGGTCTAGAAAGGGAACATGTCAACTTGGCCTATCTAGAGCAGGTTGAGCACAAGCTCAACTTGTCTTTCAAAAAATGAGGGGTCAACCCTCTACTCAGAGGGGCTAAAAACTCCAACTTGAGGTCTCCCAAGGACCTAAAGATTCACTACTGAATATAGAAGGAGAAGTATTCCAAGGGCTTTCGCCATTCCATCTTCCAACCATAGGACAAGACAACGGCCCCACAGCTTCATGTCAACCACTTCTAGAACCTTATGATGGCACAGAGGTATCGAGAGGATTCCTACCACTTGGCCTTCCCTTCCTTATTCTAGAGCAAACCAACAAGTGGTTTTCCAATCAGTTAGAAGGATCCATCGACTCCTTCATTGACCTACAGAGTCTTTTCCTCCGGCAGTTCTCCTTTTATTGGAGAACAAGGAGGATCCTATTATTGTCTCCATCATCCAATAAAAGGGGGAGAGGTTGAAATACTAACTACAACAATTCCACAACCACTATAAAGACAACAACCACCATGATGAGCCAATCACCATCACCAAGTCATCTCAAGGGTTCTTTAAGATTGCAAGATGCCTAAAACATTAGGCTAACTGATGGAGAAGGCCACGCCATCCATCATCGATGAGGAAGTGAACGTGGTGAAGTTGTGCCTCCAAAAGGCCATCTAAAGCATGCATAGCCAAAAGGAGGCAAACCAACAGCCTCAAGAGGAGGCTGCCCCTTCTTCCTCTTCCAAGAAGGGGAAGAAGAACAAGCTTGGGGCATGGCAACATGCTTTCTAATCCTTGACCCACAACTGTAGCCATTAAGGTCAAGAACTCTTGAACCTGTAGGTCCTGAAGACCAAGGGGGAAGGCCCCTCAGTGGAATGACAATTACTACCGATTCCAAAATGAGGAAGGGCATGACATGGCGAGTGTTAGAGTTGTGTGTCCTTAGCGAGCCATCTACTTATGTGATTGGTACATTAATTAGATTTACCATCTCCATTCATCTGAATAAATGATTATTTTTTAGTACAAATGTGTTATTGGTCTCGTTCGTACTTTTAGGGTTATTTGCGTAAAGGCCTAATCAGACAAGTGAGGATAGTGAATCAACCATCCAAAATCGTTTTGGATAGGAGATACAAGATGTGGATCTATATATGATCACTATTATTAACTCATTGTCTTGATCATAGTTCTCAATCTTGAAAGAAATAACAATCTTCCAAGTTCATCATATGAGATTGGCATCTAATTAAATTCCTAATGGAAGAAGTTTCATAAAGAATGGAGATTTCAAAATTATCACATAAGCATGATCAAAAGGGCTGATCAACGAAAACTAAGATCATGGAAGTCCTCTTCCAATCACTATTCTTAGAGAAAGAGGCATGTGTCCTTAAACCTGAGACAAGAGCCTATGTCGATATTTGGGCTATGTAGATTTGGCCAGATAATGATTGAGGCTTCGTAGAGTGTAAGTCCAATACGTCAAGAAGCTAGTTTGCATAATCCAATAATGGATATAAATGTCTTCTCAAGATGGGATTTACACAACTCCAATGGTTGGAGTAGAGCTTGAGCTCTATCGTTATAGATTTGAAGGTCTAATTCTATCCATGGTCATTTCAATAGACAAGTCGAAATAGGAATGAAGGAATTGAATGAACTTGAAGAAGTTATCTAGTATTTCTTTCATCCAAAGCATAATGGCAATTCACACAAACTAGTTCTTGAATGGACAATAGTGGGATAAAATCCTAAATCTTGAATTGCTCATATGTGTCTCCATATGTATAGGACATATGAAATATACGGTATATCTCAACAAGTTGGCTATCACCTTAATAATCTAGTAGCCATCACACTTTACTAGGGTTGTGTGATGAACACCTAGTGATTTTGATTAGGAATGAGGTTAATGGATAAATCAAAGATTACTCATAATTGGAAAATTATGGAGTAATGCTCAGATTAATTTATCAATACATATATCTCAATTGAAGAATTGAGAAATGATTGATAGAATTAAATTAGATCAATATTTGATCTAAGCCCTTGATACAAGATGATTCTAATCATAAATGGACTTTTTGGATTGCCTGCAAGATCTCCTTGCAACATGATATAACTAGCAACACAGAATGTGAATATTTAATCATATGTTTCAAATAGTTAAAATATATAATGAATACATGCTTGATCAATCAGCCAAACGTAAGCTCCTAGCTTAAGTGGACCTTTAGCAAGTCAAGCCAAAACCTTATAAGTGGGGAGAAAAGGGAGCTACAGTCCACACCATGTCTAAACAAAGCCAACAAGAGTCCTCGAGTGCCCAAGCGCCTGGCGACCACCCTGGAAATTGCATGTAGATGGATCATCAACCTTATAGGTGGATCAATTGCCAATGTAGCTATTGCCTCCTCTGATGGATTTATCATGTGGCATGCCTTTCACCCAACCTTCCCCACTACAAACAATGCTGCTAAGTATGAGGTCCTCCTCACTAGCCTAAGGTTAGCAAAATTGATGGGTGTCGAAGCTTTGGATATCTACAAAGATTCCCAACTTGTAGCAAACCAATTAAAGGGAGATCTCCAAACAAAAGATCAAACGACGGCACTCTACAATGAGGAAGCTCAAGTGCAAATGGTAGACTTCCAGCATGTTAACATTACCAGATGCCCTAAGTGGAAAATCTCTGTTGGTGCTAGAGCACCACGATTGTTTATTTTGATGATAACAAAACACGTGTCTTTTAACATTTGCTTTTGAGTCCTAGTTTTCAAATCAAATTGCAAATGAAGACAAGTGTTTAGACAAAGATCAAGTTCGCATCCATGGCAGATTGGAGGAGCTGGACAGAGGCGGAGGAGCTTCGCGATGAGTGAAAACTTGAAGAAGAAAGGAGATGAAGAATATGATAGACTTCCGTTTATCTTGTGCTATGTAATTCTATTTCTTTGTTTCACTCTTTATTTCTTTCTTAGATCTTATGTTAAAGAACCTCAAAGAACCCTTAAAGTAGTCCTAGGAACACCTGCACTATCCTAAAATACTTAAGTTTTCTGTAAAAAACTTAGAAAACCAAAATAGGGTTCAGACAGCCTTATCAGACGTCCAATCTAGAAATTAGACGTCTGATATTAACTTTTAAGACGTCTGACTGTTTGATCAGATGTCCAAAACATCTAGGTTGAACTTAATAGGTTCTGTCTGTTAGATTCAGTCGTACAAACCTTAGTCCAGACGTCTTAGGAGACGTCTGATGCCTTTGCTAGACATCCAATTAGTGGAACGTTGGCTGCCTTCGTAAACATTGAGGAAATGATCATTAGCCTTGTATCAGACGTCCGTAGAGAACCCCAGGCATCTGATATATGATTGTTTTGCCTCTGCTGACCCAAAATCTCCTTTCAGAGATTTTTTAGCCGTTGTACTCGCTTGGGAATCCATTTCCGTAGAGCAATAGGTTTCCAGACGTCCAGACCTTATGCCAGACATCTTGTATGTCGTCTGATGACCATATACTAGAACCCTGTTTAGGTCTGATTCATGTCAGGAAGAAAACCTGCCTAGAATCAGACGTCTGATGTAGTTCCCAGACATCTTAAACAGGTTTCCCAAACGTCTGATGCTAGGACCAGATGTCTGATGACCCTGTCATAATCATGATTGATTCTGACTACGGCCTGATTTGCCTTGGATTTGCACCTAGCGGCTATGGAAGCCTTCCATGGCCTTCCAAAGCCTTCCTAGGCCCTCTATAAATAGAGAACCCTTGCCACACCAAAATACACCCTTGCAAGAATATTTCCACTCTTTTGTGTCAAATTGAAATAGAAGAAGCTCTAGCTCTACAAGCACTCTTTTCACACCTAAGAGTTTCGTCCTGCTATGCACCCACTCTCCTGCCAACATTACGAGAGTGTTGTTGTGCCAAAACATGGTTCATGCACCCATCGTCACATCGACGCACTTCCACCAAAGGGAAGTTTCCTAACTCCTATAGAAACTAGGTTTAAATATTTGTGACTCTATAGGATTGTTGTACATTTTATTATCTTTGGTTGGGTATTTGCTTTGAGAATTCCCGTCTTCTTCGCAAGACAAAATCCTTCTTGTGAAGAGAAGGGGTTTTGAAGAACACTACCCTCGGTCTAAGTAGTGTGGTTGTAATTGAGGTTTAGTCACCCTCGTTCAAGTGATTGGGTTTAGTGGATTTGATCGACTAGGTCGATCGGGAAATCCTAACTCGAGAGGATTAGGTGGTGGTTTTCACCCGATTTTGGTTTCCACCTAAAAATACTTGTGCCCATTGTGTGATTGTTCATTTTGTGAGATTATCTATTTTAATTCCGCACTTTATATTACGTCACGCATATCTCACCCCCTCCAAGTAGGAAATTACAATTGGTATCAGAGCAGGTTTTTGCTACTTCGGTGTAACAACCAAGCAAGAAGATCATGGAGGGAAGCAGTTTCGCGAGTAGGATTTTTGAAGGGCAATCTACGACCCGTCCACGTTCTTTGATGGGAGCAATTACCCGTACTGGAAGTTGCGAATGAAGACATGGCTTCAAGCCAATGACTTCACAATATGGGACCATTGCGAGACCTCCTTCGACATCCCAGAAAGACCCGCCGCAGGATACTCGCAGCAGCAGATCCGGGAACTCTCGCTTAACGCAAAAACGATGAACGCATTATATTGCACACTCAGCCCGGAGGAATTCAACAAAATCTCACAATGTGCTACCACATACGAGATCTGGCACACACTCGAGGTAACTCATGAAGGTACCTCTAAGGTAAAGACTTATAAAATAAATTTACTTTCTCAAGAATTTGAGTCGTTTTCAATGAAGTCTAACGAATCTCTAAGTGAGATGAACACTAGGTTCACTCTCATAGTAAATAATTTAAAAGCTTTAGGTAAGACCTTCATCAAGGGGGAGCTTCAAGGAAAACTACTATGTTCCCTTGGACCGGAATGGGAGCAGGTCACCGCGATCGAGGAGGCAAACGAAGTGGAGGAGCTCAACATGGAGGATCTCCTAGGAAATCTAATGGCCTACGAGATAAAGCTGAAGCAGAAGGAGAAGGATACACCGGATCCAAAATCGAAGAAGACCCTCGCATTTAGAGCTGCGTCAGATAGCGAGGTAAGTTCCGATGACGAAGATTTTAAATTCTTACTTAAAAAACTTTCCAAGTTTGGTAAGGAAGAAAAGGAGAAGGAAAAGGAAAGCCTGAGACGTTGCTACCACTGCAACGAAAAGGGTCATCTTCGACCCGAGTGCCCACTTCTCAAGAAGGAGAAGGAGAAGGAGAAGGAGAAGTTTAAGAAGAAGGCGTTCCAAACGACTTGGGACGACTCGAGCTCGGAGGAAGAAGAAAACTCGAGAAGAAGAATGAAACCGCCTGCATGGGTTTCATGGCAACAACAGGCGACAGTGAAAGCGACTCCGATAAATAGGTAAATTCCGATTTACAAGATGCTTTTGATGAATTATTTGAGCTTAGTAAATCACTTAAGGTAGAAAATAAAAATATTAAAAAGAATCTTAGTTTTATTAAATCTGAAAATGATAGGTTAGAAATAAAACTTAAAGACCTAGAAAATAGTTCTAGTCCTAAAGATAATGACTTGTCATTAGAAAATCACAACCTAATCATTGAAAATAGCAAATTGATTGAGGAAAACACTAATTTAAAATTAGAAGTTTTTAGTTTAAAAATCAAGATGCATGCTATTGAAGATGAACTTGCATATCTTAGGGAGAAATCAAATAATTTGATTAATAAAGTAGATAATTTATATAGCCCTAAGATTGAGAAAGAATCTCCGTCAAGGAGACCCGCTAACAGATATGGATCCAAGCTCACTTGGATACCGAAGAAAGAATTGGAATCTTATTTTGTAGGTTTCAAAGAGGATATCAACGTAAAAGACTGGACCTACAAGCTCAAGAATGGTCAACTCGAGCTGGGAGAGACAAGGAGTAGACCAAGGAGGAGAACGAGAAGGCAGACGAGACAACGAACAACCCACCGCATGTCGCCCGCCAGATTAAAGACCGATGCCAATGCCTAGACCTTCAAGCTACGGATGCGAGCCCCATCCGATGTGACATCCACCACCTCCATTTGGGCCATTCTATTGGCCATGGTAGCTGAGGTAACCCTCAACCCTATTTTTTTATTATTAACATATAGATAGGGGGAGTTAAAATTATGAGCTATTTGTCAACCATTAAGGGGGAGATCTTGTTAAGTTAGCTATATTTCCTTTAGAAAGGAGTGACAAAACTAATATCTTGTTACAAAAAGGGCGAAGACATTACTCTTGTTAAAACAAATTCAACTCAATTATAGAAAAGCATGTTTTAAGGGGGAGTTATAGGAAATTTAAAATTGATAAAAACCTTTTTGATAATGTCAAAAAGGGGGAGGATTTTATGCATTATTATTTTTTGTTTTATCATCATCAAAAACGGGGAGATTGTTGGTGCTAGAGTACCATGATCATTTATTTTGATGATAATAAAATATGTGTCTTTTAACATTTGCTTTGAGTCCTAGTTTTCAGGTCAAATTGCAAATGGAGACAGGTGTTTAGACGAAGATCAAGCTTGCATCCATGGCGGATTGGAGGAGCTGGATAGAGGCGGAGGAGCTTCACGATGAGTGAAAGCTTGAAAAAGGAAGGAGATGAAGAATAGGATAGACTTCCTTTTATCTTGTGCAATGTAATTTTGTTTCTTTATTTCGCTCTTTATTTCTTTCTTAGATCTTATGTTAAAGAGCCTCAAAGAACCCTTAAAGTAGTCGTAGGAACACCTACACTATCCTAAAATACTTAGGTTTTCTGTAAAGAACCTAAAAAACCAAAATAGGGTTCAGACAGCCTTATCAGACGTCCAATTTGGAAATCAGACGTTTGATATTGACTTTTAAGACATCTGATTGTTTGATCAGACATCCAAAACATCTAGGCTGATCAGACGTCTAAAACATCTAGGCTGGACTTAATAGGTTCTGTCTGTTAGATTCAGTCGTCCAGACCTTAGTCCAAACGTCCAATTAGTAGAACGTTACCTGACTTCGTAAACATTGAGGAAATGACCATTAGCCTTGTATCAGACATCCATAGAGGACCCCAGACGTCTGATATATGACCATTTTGCCTCGGCTGACCCAAAATCTCCTTTCAGAGATTTTCTAGCCGTTGTACTCCCTTGAAAATCCATTTTCGTAGAATAATAGGTTTCCAGATGTCCAGACCTTGTGCCAGACGTCCTATATGTCATCTGATGACCAAACACTAGAACCCTGTTTAGGTCTGATTCAAGTCAAGAAGGAAACTCGCCTAGAATCAGACATCTGATGACCTTGTCAGAATCATGATTGATTCTGACTCTTGCCTGATTTGCCTTGGATTTGCACCCAACGGCTATGGAAGCCTTCCAAGGCCTTCCAAAGCCTTCCTAGGCCCTCTATAAATAGAGGAGAACCCTTGCCACACCAAGATATACCCTTGCAAGCATATTTCCACTCTTTTGTGTCAAATTGAAATAGAAAAAGCTCTAACTCTACAAGCACTCATTTCACGCCTAAGAGCTTCGTCCTGCTGTGCACCTGCTCTCCCACTGACATTACGAGAGCGTTGTTGTGTCAAAGCGTGGTTCACGCACTCATCGTCACATCGACACACTTCCACCAAAGGAAAGTTTCCTAACTCCTATAGAAGTTAGGTTTAAATATTTGTGGTTCTATAGGATTGTTGTACATTTTATTGTCTTTAGTTGGGTATTTGCTTTGCGAATTCCCGTCTTCTTCGCGAGACAAAATCCTTCTTGTAAAGAGAAGGGGTTTTGAGGAACACTACCCTCGGTCTAAGTAGTGTGGTTGTAATTGAGGTTCAGTCACCCTCGTTCAAGTGACTGGGTTTAGTGGATCTGATCAACTAGGTCGATCGGGAAATCCTAACTCGAGAGGGTTAGATGGTGGTTTTCACCCGGTTTGGGTTTCCACCTAAAAATACTTGTGTCCATTGTGTGCTTGTTTATTTTGTGAGATTTCTTATTTTAATTCCGCACTTTATATTACGTCATGCATAGCTCACCCCCTCCAAGTAGGGAATTACAACCTCCTGGTGGATGCATTGGCAAAACTTACATCGTTAATACTATCAAGGGAAGGTAATAATGTATGCTTAGGGGAGCTTTCCACACCTACAACGAACCTCCCAAGCACAACAAAGAATTGAATCAAAGAGGTCTTGGATGGACCCTATCATTAAATATCTAAGGGATGGACAAGTACCACTCAAGGTACCTAACTAAAAGGCTTTTTATTTGAAGGTAACTCACTATACACTACTTGATGGGACACCTTACAAAGTAAGGTACTCAACCCCCTTATTAAGATCGCTAAGTCCCACTGAGGCAAAGCAAGCCCATAAGGACTTCCATGTCAAGATTTGTGAAAATGATGAAGTCCTAAAAGCCCTAGTGGTCAAGTTACTACACTATAGTTACTACTGGCCCTAAACGACAAAACAGCTCATTCCTTCTCAAAATGGGTTGAGGTAGAAGCTATTGCAAGTTAGAATATTGAGAAAATGGTCGCCTTTGTTAGAAAAGGCATTATTTCTTGATATGGAGTTCCTCAAACAATCGTGGTAGACAAAGGTGTTGGTGCTAGAGCACCACGATCATTTGTTTTGATGATAACAAAACACGTGTTATTTAACATTTGCAATTTGAGTCCTAGATTTCAGGTCAATTGCAAATGTGGACGTGTTTAGACGGAGTTCGAGCTCGCATCCAGGACGGATTGGAGGAGCTTGACGGAAAACAGAGGAGGTTCGCGTGGAGCGAAAGATTGAAGATGGAAGGAAATGAAGAATAGGATAGATTCTTTTTAATCCTTTCATGTACTTTTATCTTTATCTTTCTTGCACTTTATTTTCCTTAGAAAATTATGTTAAAGAGCCTCAAAGAACCCTAACAGTAGTCCTAGGAACACCTGCACAACCCTAGGATACTTAGGTTTTCTGTAGAATACTTAGAAAACCAATATAGGGTTCAAACAGACTTTCCAGACGTCTAATTCCCAAATCAGACGTCTGATAAAGTATTTTAAGACGTCTGACTGTTGTTTCAGACGTCTGATAACTGTTAGGCTGGAGATAGTAGTTCTGTCTGATGAAATCAGACGTCCATACCTTAGACCAGACGTCTTAGAAGACGTCTGATGGATTTACCAGACGTCCAATTAGTGGACCGTTGGCTGACTTAGCAGACACCCAAGAATATGACCGTTAGTGCCTTATCAGACGTCCATAGGCCTTTCCAGATGTCTGATAAATGACCGTTTTGCCTCGGCTGACCCAAAATCTCTTCTCAGAGATTTTCTAGCCGTTGCAACGTTTGGAAATCAATTCCCACAGTAAAAGTAGGTTTCCAGACGTCCAGATAGAGTGCCAGACGTCCTGTATGTCGTCTGATGGACTTGCGTAAAAATCCTGTTTAGATCTGATTCAAGTCAGGGAGAAACTCGCATAGAATCAGACGTCTGACCTTTGAATCAGACATCTTAAAGTGGCCTTCCAGACGTCTAATGCCAAAGTTAGACGTCTGATAACCCTGTCAAATGTAATCATTGTCCTGATTTCGACCTGATTCTCTTGGACTTTGTTCCCAACGGCTATAGAACCTTTCTTAAGCCTTCCAAAGCCTTCCTAAGGCCTCTATAAATAGAGGGGAACCTTTGCAACACAAGATATACACTTGGATACACTTAGACACACAAGATATACACTTAGAAAAACACAAGACACACTTAAGCAACATACTTCCACTCTCTTGTGTCCAAGAAGCTCTTGCTCTCTAAGCTCAAGTTCTACATCTTGAGAGCATCATTCCCTTCGCGCGCCCGCTCTCCCGCCGTTGTCTACGAGAGCGACATTGCGCCGTCGCGTGGCTCACGCACCGCGTCATCGTCGACGCACTCCTTGCAAAAGGGAGTTTCCTAAATCCTATAGAAGCTTAGGTTTATTACTTTGTTGGCTCTATAGGTTTGTTGTTTATTTTACCTTTGTCTTTTGGTTGGGTATTCGCTTTGCGAATTCCCGTCTCCTTCGTGGGACAAAATCCTTCTCGTGGAGAGAAGGGGTTGAGGAACGCTACCCTCGTACTTGTAGAGTGGTTGTACTGAGGTTGAATCACCCTCGTTTTAAAGTGATTCGTTTAGTGGATTTGATCAACTAGGTTGATCGGAAAATCCTAACTCGAGAGGGTTAGGTGGTGGTTTTCACCCGGTTTGGGTTTCCACCTAAAAATTCCTGTGTACATTTTGTGATTGCTTATTTTTGTGAGATTGTTTATATTTTCAATTCCGCATTCTTTTTTGTCACGCTGATCTCACCCCTCCAAGTAGGGAAACTTTCAAAAGGAACCCAGTTTGCCTCCAAGTGGTTTAAGAATTTCAATGTTGATTAGGGAATTAAACTAAGTTTTACTTCTGTAGCTCACTCTATGACTCATAGCTCTCAGTCAAGCCTTAAGATTAGCAAGCTGGTCATTGTGGTCCTGGCATTTCATAACTCCACATTCAATAATGATGATTCCATCAACTAGGGTGAGTTTGGAGGATATATGTGCACTAATAACATACCATGATAGGCATAGGAGCACTGCATGCATTCCAAGTTAAGATTGCTTATGAATCAATGTTTAATGACCATATGTACAAGTGCGTATTAAAATAGGCCTCAAATGAGCAATCGGACCGCACGGATGGACTCAGATAGACGAATCGAGTCCAACGGACTCGAAATCACTCAAATCCGACATCCGGAACTCCCTCGATCAGCCCAAGAAGTTATAGTCGTTGATCATCAGATCAACAGCCCACAAGCGGCCACGTCACCGCATCCACCGCACCCCTCACCCGCGTAGCCTCACGAAGCGACGCTTTAAGCCATCCGATCCTTCGATCGAACGGCTGAGAGTTCACATTCGACCGCACCCACTCTTCAGCACACCCTCACTGCACGATCTCAGCCGCACATCTCCCATCTAACAGCTGAGGAGCAGCGGCCAGAACTCCCACACTACGACAAACCAATGCACGCAGCGCATTGGTCTGCGCTCACCCGCGAGCAAAGAGCGCCTGTTTTGAGCCGGGCAAGACTCAAATTGACAACAGGAGCGCGCGCGAACGAAATTTGGCCGCTAATGCGGAAGCCAACAGTGAGGATCGCACCATGTGGCACAACGGATGCGCGCGGATGCACCCAGGCGAGAATGTGTGCGATCCACAGCGCACGCCCATGCGAAATCTCAATCGTCCGATCTTCGATCAGACGGCTCACAGCGCGAGCACACGAATTGCAGGCGAGGCTTAAGAAGTACGTGTGCCTTCGTCGGACCGACGACTAGAGGGCTTCAGCAACATTTTTGGAAGGGGTTTAACGACATCCTGGACGTTGCTAAACCCCCTTTACCTCATTTAAAAGCCCTTTTCTTCTATTTAAACCCCTTCAACCACCCCATTCAAAGGCATTGAATACACACACACCTTCCACCCTACTCCTAGCTCCTTCCTAGCTTCACCAAGCATACCTCACACTCGCCGGAGTTGTCAAGCCGCCGACGGAGCCCTCCTCCACCGTCGTGGCTGCCTTGCCTCCTCCTCTCTCTCTCTCTTTACCCTAGTTTTATATTGCTTTTGTTTAAGCTTTTAGCTATTGTTGTATTTGCAAACAAACTCAAGTTTCATGCTAAATGTTAATGTTGATGTTGTTTCCTATATAGCTCCCATGTTGTTCGAATGAATGTTGTAATTTAAAGACAAACTCTAACCCTACTCTCTCTCCCTCTCTCTCTCTCTTTCTCGTTTTCTCGCAAGCAAACTAAACTTCTTGTGACAACTAAAAGTAATGCACCTGGGAGAAATTGAGGCATGCATTTTTGAAGAAATTCTTCCCAATAGGTAAAACCAATGCCCTCAGGAGAGCCATTACCACATTTACACTCCAAGGTGGGGAACAATTCCATGAGGCGTGGGAAAGATTTAATGAGTTATTGAGGAAATGCCCACATCATGAGATTCCAAGGTGGCAATTGACCCAGATCTTCTACCATGGTCTGGACAGCAACCTTAGGAACTTTGTTGATGCCTCATGTGGAGGAAACTTTTTGAACAAAGATGAGGAGAACACATTCGTACTCTGAGTCCATGAGTGAGAATTCGCTCAACAATGCCTCCATGACCCAGTTTAATCGATCCAGTCAACCTCGTGGTGGGATCTATGAGGTGCAAGCAAATTCTGGAATTGTTGACATGGACATTATAGCCAAGAAGTTGGATCAAGTTGAATTTGTAGACAAAAAGATCGATGAGCTGCTAAACCAGACCAAGAACCCACTACAAACCCTCTCCCTAGCAAAGGGAGCTCACAATGTAGACTTAGTGTAGCCAATGAGCCAAATGCACCTGGAATAACCCCTGACCATGTTCCAGGGAAGGACCTTTGCTCCCTCAACCCCTGATTACTCACTTTCCTCCCCCTCGACACATTCTATCTTTGAAGATGTCCAAGCTATCCAAGGTTACTCCAAACCTGACCCCTTCTCCAACACCTATAATGCCGGATGGCATAATAACACGAATTTCACCTGGACGAACCAAAAACCAAACCAATTCCAGAACCATTTCGAAACCAACCTGATTTCCAATAGCCCCTTGGTGAGCCCCACTCAAGTGGTACCCAAGAAAGTCGGGTTCATCGTTGTCACCAATGATCAGGGCGAATCCATCCCCACCCGCACCGCTACTGCATGGTGGGTGTGCATCAACTATAGGAAGCTTAATGAGACCACCAAGAAAGATCATTTCCCTCTACCATTCATTGACCAGATTCTCGAGCGATTAGCAGGGTAGAAATATTTTTGCTTCCTAGATGGATATTCAAGATACAACTAAGTTGCTATTGCACCGGAAGATCAAGAGAAGACCACATTCACTTATCCGTATGGCACGTTCGCATTCTGTCGTATGCCATTCGAGTTATGCAATGCACCCGCTACCTTTCAGCGTTGCATGCTAGCCATCTTTTCAGAGATGGTGGGTGAATACATGGAGGTATTTATGGATGATTTCTCCGTGTTCAGGAATTCATTCAACCATTGTCTTAGCAATTTGGAGAAGATCCTGAAGCGATGTATCGAGGTCAACTTGATTTTAAGGTGGGAAAAGAGCCATTTCATGGTTCAGAAAAGGATTGTCCTCGGTCACAACATCTCGCATAGAGGCATCGAAGTGGATCAAGTTAAGGTTGATCTAATTTCCAAACTTCCACCTCCTAACTCAGTCTGGCAAATCCGATCTTTCCTAGGACATGTTGGCTTCTATAGAAGGTTCATTAAAGATTGCTCCAAACTCTCTAAACCCTTGACTGACCTTCTAGCCAACGACGCCCTTTTTCACATGACACCTAATTGCATTAAGGCTTATAACTCTCTCAGGGAAATAGTCTCCACTGCGCCTGTATTACAACCCCCGAACTGGTCGCAGGACTTTGAGATTATGTGTGATGCATCAGATTTTTCCATCAGCACTGTCCTAGGACAAAGAAGAGAAAAGAAACCCGTGGTGATCTACTACACGAGCAAGACATTGGATGAGGCTCAACAGAATTATACTGTCATAGAAAAAGAACTGCTCGTCGTTGTCTTTGGATTAGAAAAGTTCCGATCATATCTTCTGGGATCTTACGTGACGATTTACATTGACCACTCGACTATCCAGCATTTGTTGGCCAAAAAGGATGCTAAACCCAGGCTCATCAGATGGATCCTGCTCTTGCAGGAATTTGACTTGGAAATACGCGACAAAGCCGGGTCCATGAACATCGTAGTCGATCACCTATCCAGACTCCACCTAGACCACATCAGACCATCATTACCCTTGATTGACACCTTTCCTGATGAACAACTTCTAGCTGTGGAAGGAAGAAAGCTACCCTGGTATGCAAACTTCGTCAACTATTTGGTGGTAGAACAGACTCTGCACAACTGGTCCAGACAGCAACGAGATAAGTTCTTGGCTGAAGCCAAGCACTATTTCTGGGATGATCCCATGCTGTTTAGACTCTGTGCCGACCAGATCATTAGGAGGTGTGTTCCTGAGGAAGAAGTCCAAAGTGTGCTATCCTTTTGTCACGACCAAGCCTGTGATGGCCACTTTTCGGGGAAGATGGCTGCAAAGGTTTTGCAGTCCGAATTTTACTGGCTCTCCCTATTCAAGGATGCACACAGCTTTACTAAGACTTGCTCTCGCTACCAAACATTAGGGACTAACCAGAAAGGACATGATGCCCCTCCAACCCATTCTGATTATTGAAATCTTCAATGTTTGGGGCATCGATTTTATGGGTCCCTTCCCACCATCCAACGGCTTTGAGTAGATACTAGTCTTAGTAGACCATGTCTCGAAATGGATTGAAGCCATCATCACCCGAAGATGTGATCATAAGGTTGTCATGGACTTTGTTAAGCAAAACATTTTCTCTCGGTTTGGGATACCGAAGGCCATGATCAGTGATGGTGGGAGTCACTTTATTCATGCCCAATTCCGTGCCTTGCATAAAAATTATGAGGTTACTCACCGCCTTGCCACCTGATAACACTGCACATGGGGGTGATAATTCTGTTAAATAGGACCCATCTTAAGAATAAAAGGCACAACATAAGTAGAATGGGAGCATTGCATGCATCATATACGAAGATTGCTTATAAAACTGTATTAATGGCCATTTGTGTAAGCACTTGTCAAAACAAGCCTCAGATGAGCAATCGGACCGCACGGATGGATTCGGAACGACGAACGGAGTCCAACGAACTCAAGATCGGCCAAATCCGGCATCCGGAGCTCCTACAATGGGCCCAAGAAGTTCTGACCGTTGATCTGATGATCAATGGCCCTCGTTGCGCCACATCACCCCCACTCACCGCACGCCACTACCTCCTCGGCTGAGATCAAATCTCGGCCGTCGATCTTCGATCAGACGGTCGAGAACCGTGCGCCCGCCTGCGGTCACCGCGACAAAGCAGCAGGCGTGGCGCAACGGTTAGCACACACTCCCGCACACACGCGACGTAGGTTCGAGCCGCGCAGTGCGAAGAATTGAAGACGAAGGAGCGTGCGGCGAAATTGGGCCACCCGATCAGCAGCGGGAGGCCAAGATCTCGCCCCGCGGTGCGTCCTCAGATCGCGAGTGCCTACGCGCACGCGCGCACACCGGGCGACGACACCCGCGCACACGCGCGCCCAAGGCGCGATCCGAGCGCATCCAAGGGAAGATCTCAGCCATCCGATCTTCGATCGAACGGCTCTCACGCAACAGCCACGGATCGGGCACGAAGAAGAATGGCGCGGGCGGGTGACCGCGGGCTGAAGGGCTTCACCGACGTTTTTGGAATAGTTTTAGCGACGTCCCGGATGTCGCTAAAGCCCCTTCTTCTTTTAGAAAGCCCTTCTCCCTATTTAAACCCCCTCCAACCACTCATTCAAGGCATTCACTTCCCTTGCAACTACTCTACCCCTCTCCTAGCTAGCTTTAGGCCCTCTTGTAATCACCGAAGAAGACGAGCCGCCGACGGAGCCTCCTCCACCGCCGTGGCTGCCTCGCCGCTCTCCCTCCTCTCTCTCTCTTTATTCTTCTCTTTTATGCTTTCCCTTACTTTTGTTTGAGCATGTATTTAATGTTGTAAGCTGTGAACTAAAGCTGCATGATTAATGAAGTTACTTTCCGTTCAGTGTTTACTTGATTTCTTGTTTAAGTTACATAATCAAGCAAAGAAACGACTCTAACCCTAATCTCTCTCTCTCTATCTCTCTTTCGCTTTTCAAACCGTACCTTTCGCAAGCAAAACTCTGTTCTTTCCGTGACAAGTAATAAGCAAAATCCAGTTTTCACGCCTCCCTGAGACCGACACTCGGACTCACGTCCGTTTCTTTACTTTAAAACCGACGTTGCAAGTGCAACTATAACGACACTTCTTAACACACCCGCCCAAGCACACGTCATTTTTTGGCACCGTTGCCAGGGAGGCAACGGATTTGTTTTGTCACCTCCATTCCACATCCATTCTCACATCGTCTAATGCCTTATTTCCTTTTTACTTGATGGTTGCAGGAATTTGGCACTTGGACGGCGAAGCAACGCATCCCACGATGGTAATAAGGGAGTAGGCGCAATAAGGACCGATAGTGAGTAATTCTTCACTCATGATTATTTGCTTGCGTGAAAAAATTTAAAAAATTGAAAAAATTGAAAAAAAATTGACGTGGTGTATGATTGCTTGACCCACATCCTTAACACATCACCCCACAAAAAAAAATATACACTCTAACATTTTGAATAAATTCTTAGAGTGTTCTTTTCTCTTTTTTAAGTGGTATTTGCGAAGCCACCGTGAGTTGACCTGAGCCGCACCACTCAACCCTAAAATCGACTCATCTAATAGAAGCTGCATGATCATTAGAATGAGTACATTAGGGTTTTAGACCCTCTACACAATAAAAGGAAATCTACTTTCACCAAATTGTATACAAAACTTGACGTGTCCACTGAAACTTGTCTAAAAACATTAAGATACGTCAACCCTAAAAGATACTAAAGTAAGGATGAAACACTAAAAAACACATCTTAAAAATCCTTACTTAAAAACCATGTTTTGATAAAGGCACACACAATGAAAGTGGAAAATTAAGAGGCACCACCCCAATCAACGCCTCATCACGTAAACCTAGCACAAGCACTATCCTAGCCCTTTAAAACTGAGTAGACGTGCCCTAGGCAGGACTGAGTTAAGTCTCGAAAGGCGAGGTTTTGTTCACTGTGTACTTGGATTTCATTCCCTTGGTATAATTTGGTGACTAGGCTGCGGGGCAATGTCAAACGACCACGGTTGTGGGGTCTACAGAACCGGAGGCACAAGCCAAAGGAAGAACCTTCCCTGTAATCCCCTCATAATCAACCTGGCCAGATTAGCCTTGGGACGGGGAGTCCAGTGCTTACGGACTTAATCACCCTTTGTGAGATTTCTAGATCTCCTAAGAAACACACCATAAGGACTAGGCTTATTTGCTTGGTTAAGTACACAACTCTCTCTCATCTATTCTTCCCGCATCCCGCCATCTCTTCCAAACCATGGATTTCAATGCCTATCCATCTTACCCAAACTACCCCCAACAGGATTTGTATGTTAACCCAAGTAGACCATATCCACAGCCTACTTGGGCTAACCAACCACCAAGTTGGGGATACGACCTTGAATATCCCACTTGGCCCAATGTCCCAATTATGACCAAACCGCACCAGCCTCTTATTGGAATACACCCAACATATCCACTCAAGGGTACGATTCAAATCATAGGGCTCCATATCTCAATTCTCCTCACGACGCCTCCTCATTTAGGTCCTACCCGCTCTACTGTGATAGGACCTACACTTTAGGAGAACACCAAGAACCCTACCCTTCTCAGGATAATAACCAAGAAAGGTCATCTGAATTCAACAACCTTTCCTACTTGACCTTTGGATTGGAAGGAGTTCTAGACAAATGGAAATCAGAAAATGATCAGAAATCTAGGCAAGCCCAGGATCATCGACCTTTGATTTGGTCCCCTGATGAAGAATCTGACTGGGATGAGAACTTAGAACGTCAACTATTCTGGAGTAGGACCAAATAGAGAATGGTTCCTCTTGAAGAACTGGACCCTGAACATGATAGAATAGAGGACCCACCCAAGAACCTAAACACCAGTATGGATTCTGATCCACAACCTCAACCATACTCTCTTAACCTGGATTTCAAGGAGGAAATCCAAAGGATACCAAATGACACCATGTCAATTCTTGATAACCTCCAATTAGAACTACACAGACAGAATCAAGAATTGGTTAAAGGGCAACAGGCCATGTTGGATTTGTTCCAACAATTGGGGGAAGAAGGCCAGAGAAAGCTGTTGCATACAACGCCATTCATGGAATTCGTAAAGCAAGGACCTACCATGATCAATTGGACTACACCCAGTCACCCTGATTTGGTTCAGTCCACCATTGATACCCCTCAGGAGTTGGACAGCTCAGTGGATAAGGTCAGTAAGGATTCCTTGGAACACAATTTGGGGAGCATTGAGGACAAACATCAGGAGGAAACTGAGAATGTGAGGGGAGATGCCTTGGAATCCGAATCTAATCGGCCCAAGAGAAGTGATCCGGTGGGAACAGCAGCCAACATCGGAGATGGGGAATAGAGTTACAATTTCAAAGAAATCGATTATGAATCGGTTGAAATCCCCATCACAAATTTGGAGGAGGGCCGAGAGAAAGAATATGATCTAGAGGATGAAATTAGCCCTACCTCTAATGCAATCCCAAGCAGTGAATCTGATACAAAGGAGGTTGAAGAAAATATTCTTGAGATCGAGGGCTTGGAGGGAATGAGCAATGAAACCATAGTTGCGGAAGAGATGGATTCGTCTTTGGAGAGAGGTTTCATGCTTGATTGTAGGGCTCATTATGAAACTCTTGACTTGGTTACCTGCCCTACCAGAATAAAGATCCCGCAACCCGAATGCACTGGAATTAATACACTTTTGATGAATTACAATTTTATGGGGACACAAGCTGAGTATAAAACCTACATCTTTAGTGTCTGGCATGTCATATTTGGGATGCGTTCGTCCACATCAACTTGTTTACATGCCCGCAAACTAAGAGAGGATCTAACACGGGCATGCATGATACATCTGTTGCCGAATTCCCGCCCCTTAGGAACGGGACTCCACCACAACCTTGTTCACATCTGTAGACTTCTGATTTAGGTCTAGTTGATTTTGTACATACCTCCTTGACCAAAACCATTCCTGTTTGTGCACCGCCCAGCTGGAGGCGTTAAACTCAACGCTTCCTGGGAGGCAACCCAGAGGATTCAGACTGATCCAATATTTTACGTCTCTCAGGTACTATCTTTTTGAACCCTCATGCATCCATGTACTTGCCAATGAGGACATTGTCCAACTTAAGCATGGGGGGATGGTAAATTGCACAATCCTGAGCTCATTTAATCAGTCTGAATAAAATAAAATAATAAAAACAATGTATATGAATTTAGAAAGAAAACTTAGGCATTAGAAACTTGTCAATAGTGGGAAATAATACAAAAAAGAACTTAAACACTTAGACTTTTCAGGCCTTCAGGCTTAATCAGCTCTGGTGTCCGTTAAAATATGGATTTAGGTTCGAATCCTTGCAACCTTAAGCTATTCTAATCCACCTACTAAATAAGGTGATAAGTATATGACTTATCAACTCACCCTCTAACTCAGAAAAACTTTGAGTCTAAGCATAGGCACACATTTTTGCACAGACTCACTCCTCGGAGATTTTGACAGAAATTGGGTAGCTAATGAACTCTCTAGGGTGGTATGGCTGGCAAGTTGTCGTGGGTAATAGCCCATTAGCAGGTTATCCAGAACCCAGCCGCGAGACCATTTCTTCTTCATTGCCACTAGGTACATTTGAGATCAGGGAAGCCACCTACGAAAAAAAAAAAGAAGAAAAGAAAATAAACCACACTTCACCACACGAGTATGACTGGCAAGTGATCGTGGGTAACAGCCCATTGGTTGGTTGTCCAGAGCCCAGCTCAATAACTGCACAAAAAGAATCAAAACACTTAAGGAAGAAGCGGGGAAGTAGTACAAGCTGGAGAGATATACACTGGAAAAATCCTTGTGTTGACCTCAATTAAAACAAACGTAGGGAGAAAGCTACCAATCGAACAGGCAAATATATTTCCTCTTCCGATCACCTAGGGGCGTAGAAACCCGAAGTCTGTCTGAATTACCGTTAAGTGAATCTATCACAATCTTCACACCAAGATGCTTAGCACTTAGGATTTTGACCGAGTTTTGGGTGGGTTGGGTAGCCGTAAAAAGTTACCAACCCACACTGAATCCCGAAAAAGTTCTAAATATATATATATATAGTTATATACATTAAAGCAAGGATTCGGGCGATTCGTATTTTGGCAGACACCCGGGCGCTGCTTAGTCTTTGTAGATTAAGACCTTGGTATATTTCCTCCGATTGACAAGTGACGAAGTATCTAAGTAATTACTTCTTAAATTCTGAAAGAAAATAAAGGCCAGAATAAACCTTGCTAGGGACTAGCAAGGAGTAAGCATGGGGGTATGATAACACTGCATATGGGGGTGATAATTTTGTTAGATAGGGCCCATCTTAAGAATAAAAGGCACAACATAAGTAGAATGGGGGCATTGCATGCATCATATACCAAGATTGCTTATAAAATTGTATTAATAGTCATTTGTGTAAGCACTTGTCAAAGCAAGCCTCAGATGAGCAATCGAACCGCACGGATAGATTCAGAACAATGAACAGAGTCCAACGGACTCAAGATCGGCCAAATCCGACATCCGGAGTTCCTACAATGGGCCTAAGAAGTTCTGACAGTTGATCTAATGATCAACGACCCTCGTTGCGTCACGTCACCCCCGCTCACTGCACGCCACTACCTCCTCAGCTGAGATCAAATCTCGGCCGTCGATCTTTGATCGGACGGTCGAGAACCGTGCACCCGCCCATGATCGCCGCGATAAAGCAGCAGGCGTGGCGCAACGGTTAGCGCACACGCTCGCACACCCGCGACGCAGGTTCGAGCCATGCAGTGCGAAGAATTGAAGACGAAGGAGCGCGCAGCGAAATTGGGCCGCCCGATCAGCAGCGGGCGACCGAGATCGCGCCCCGCAGTGCGCCCTCAGATCGCGAGGGCCTACGCGCACGCACGCACACCGGGCGACGACGCCCGCGCACACGCGCACCCAAGGTGCGATCCGAGCGCATCCAAGGGAGATCCCAGCCATCCGATCTTCGATCGGACGACTCTCACGCAACAGGCACGGATCGGGCACGAAGAAGAATGGCGCGGGCAGGTGACCGCAGGCTGAAGGGCTTCACCGACGCTTTTGGAATAGTTTTAGCGACGTCCTGGACGTCACTAAAGCCCCTTCTTCTTTTAGAAAGCCCTTCTCCCTATTTAAACCCCCTCCAACCACTCATTCAAGGCATTCACTTCCCTTGCAACTACTCTACCCCTCTCCTAGCTAGCTTTAGGCCCTCTTGTAATCACCGAAGACGACGAGCCGCCGACGGAGCGTCCTCCACCGCCGTGGCTGCCTCGCCGCTTTCCCTCCTCTCTCTCTCTCTCTCTCTCTTCTTCTCTTTTATGCTTTCCCTTACTTTTCTTTGAGCATGTATTTAATGTTGTAAGCTGTGAACTAAAGCTGCATGATTAATGAAGTTACTTTCCGTTCAATGTTTACTTGATTTCCTGTTTAAGTTACATGATCAAGCAAAGAAACGACTCTAACCCTAATCTCTCTCTCTCTCTATCTCTCTTTCGCTTTTCAAATCGCACCATTCGCAAGCAAAACTCTATGCTTTCCGTGACAACAAGTGATAAGCAAAATCCGATTTTCACGCCTCCCTGAGATCGACACTCGAACTCACCTCCATTTCTTTACTTTAAAACCGGCGTTGCAAGTGCGATTATAACGACACTTCTTAACACACACGCACAAGCGCATGTCACCACCCCGTATCACCCACAAACAAATGAGCAAACTGTGGTCTCCAATAGGCGAATCAAGAATATTCTGCAAAAGACTGTGAGACCTGACCGAAAGGATTGGTCCACACGACTGAATGATGCCCTTTGGGCATACAGGACCGCTTTTAAAGCCCTAATAGGCATGTTGCCTTATCGCCTGGTCTTTGGCAAAGCTTGCTACCTTCCGGTCAAGTTGGAACACTGGGCTTGTCGGGCTATTAAGCGGTGCAAAATGGATTCTCAATTAGCCGGAGCATAGAGGACACTCCAACTCTCCGAGCTCAAGGAAATTCGTCGGGACGCGTATAAGGACAATAGACTTTACAAAGAAAAGATGAAAGCCATCCACGACCGACACATCCATACGAAAACCTTCGAGCCCAACTAGCAAGTCTAGCTTTTTGATGCTTGACTCAAACTTTTCCCCGGGAAGCTGAGATCAAAATGGACAGGATCATATCAGGTGGTCAAACCTCATCCCAATGGGGCAGTTGAAATTGCAAACCCTAACACTGGGCAAACCTTCATAGTAAACAGTCAGAGATTAAAACATTTTCTTACCCAGGTTCCTCCAAAGGAAGTCGTCACCCTCATTGAGGGTTGACACGAAGCTTCGCCCAACTGGAGGCAATAAACTCAACGCTTCTTAGGAGGCAACCTAGAAGATTCAAACTGATCAGGAACATAGCAACACTCAGGTGATTTCTTTCTGTACCTCCGTTGCATACATTTATTTGTCAATGAGGACATTGTTCAACTTAAGCATGAGGGGGTGGTAATTCGTATTCTCTGAATTTATATTATCAGCCTGAATTATATAATAATTAAAAAAAATAGGAAGGAGAACTTAGGCATTAGGAGCTTGTCAACTATGGGAAATAATACGAGAAGAACCTGGACACTTAGACTTTTCAGGCCTTCAGGCTTAATCAGCCCTGGTGTCCATTAAAATGCGGATTTAGCTTCGAATCCTCGCAACCTTAATTTACATTAATCTGATCAATAAAGTAGAGTGATAAGTATACGACTTATCAACCCGTCCTCTGACTCAGAGGGACCTTTAGTCTAAGTATCTGCACACATTTTTGCACTGACTCACTCCTCGGAGATTTTAACAGAAATTGGGTAACTAATGAACCTTCTAGGGTGATATGGCTGGTAAGTTGTCATGGGTAATAGCCCATTGGCCAATAGTCCAGAGCCCAGCCATAGGACCACTTTCTTTTATTGCCTCTAGGTAAAACTGAGATCAGGGAAGCCACCTACTAAACAACAAAAGAAAAAGAAAAGAAAAAAAGAAAAAGGGAGAAATAGAAAAATAAAAAAAGAAGGAAAAGAAAAAAATAAATAAGCCACACTTATGACTGGCAAGTAGTCGTGGGTAACAACCAATTGGCCGGTTGTCCAAAACCCAACTCACTAAATACACAAAAAGTTCAAAACACTTAAGAAGCGAGGAAGTAGAGCAATCCGGGGAGATATACACTAGAAACATCCTTGTGTTGACCCCATTCAAAATAAAAGTTGAGAGAAAGCTACCAATCGGACAGATACACCTTCAGGCAAGCATTTCCTTTTCTGGTCACCTAAGGGCGTAGAAACCCGAAGTCTGTTTTAATTACCAATTAGTCTATCACAATATTCACACCAAGATGCTTAGCTCTTAGAGTCTTTTTTGAGTTATGGGTGGGTTGGGTAGTAGTAAAAAATTAACGACACATTCTCAACTTCAAAAATCCAAAAAATTGAGGAAAGATGAAAATGAAAATATATATATATGTATCTGTAAAGCAAGGATTTAGGCGATTCGCATTTTGGTAGACACACGAGCGTTGTTTAGTCTCTGTAGATCAGGCTCTTAGTATATTTCCTCCTGTTGACCAGCAACGAATGTCTAAGTAATAATTCCTAATGCTGACTGAAAATAATGGCTAGGATAAACCTTACTAGGGACTAGCAAGGGATGAGCATGGGGGTATAATAACTCTACATATAATAATGATAATTCCATCAACTAGGGTGAGTTTTAAGGATATATGTGCACTTATAACATGTCATGATAGGTAGAAAAGCACTGCATGCATTTCAAGTTAAGATTGCTTATGAATCAATGTTTAATGGCCATATGTACAAGTGCATATTGAAACATGCCTCATATGAGTAATCGAACCGCACAGATGGACTCAGATCGACGAATTGAGTCCAACAAACTCAAAATCACTCAAATCCGACATCCAGAGCTCCCTCGATCGGCCCAAGAAGTTCTGGCTGTTGATCATTAGATTAACGGCCCACAAGCAGCCACATCACCGCATCCACCGTGCCCCTCACCCGCACAGCCTCACAAAGAGACACTTTAAGCTGTCCGATCCTTCGATCGGACGGCTGAGAGCTCACGTTCGACCGCACCCTCTCTTCAACACACCCTCACCACACGATCTCGGCCACACATCTCCCATCTAACGACTAAGGAGCAGCGGCCAGAACTCCCGCGCTGCGACAAACCAACGCACACAGCGCGTTGGTCCGCACCTCACCCGCGATCAAAGAGCACCCGTTCGAGCCGGGCAAGACTCAAATTGACAGCAGGAGCACGTGCAAACAAAATTCGACTGCTGATGCGGAAGCCAACGGCAAGGATCATGCCACACGGCGCAACGGATGCACACGAATGCGTCTGGGCAAGAATGTGCACACCCACACGAAATCTCAACCGTCTGACCTTCAATCGGACGGCTCACAGCACAAGCACACGGATCACAGGCAAGGCTTGAGAAGAAGAAGCACACGTGCCTTCATCGGACCGGCGGCCAAAGGGCTTCAGCGGCATTTTTGGAAGGGGTTTAGCGACGTCCTGGACATTGCTAAACCCCCTTTACCTCATTTAAAAGCCCTTTTCTCCTATTTAAACCCCTTCAACCACCTCATTCAAAAGCATTGAATACACACACATCTTTCCACCCTACTCCTACCTCCTTCCTAGCTTCACCAAGCATACCTTACACTCGTCGGAGTTGTCAAGCCACCGACGGGGCCCTCCACCACCGTGGCCACTTTACCTCCTCCTCTCTCTCTCTCTTTACCCTAGTTTTATATTACTTTTGTTTAAGCTTTTAGCTATTGTTGTATTTGCAAACAAACTCAAGTTGCATACTAAATGTTAATGTTGATGTTGTTTCCCATATAGCTCCCATGTTGTTCGAATGAATGTCATGATTTAAAGACAAACTCTCTCTCTCTCTCTCTCTCTCTCTCTCGTTTTCTCACAAGCAAACCAAACTTCCTGTGACAACTAAAAGTAACAAAGTAATCCAATTTCACACCTCCTCGTATTCGACACTTAGACTCACCAAATCCAATCTTTAATTAAAACTGACGTCGCAAACGCATGCTATAATGACACAATTAAACAACTGCATCCCGCGCACATTAGCATTTGACTAGAAATTGCCCCATGAATTCATCATTTTACTTGGTAGTGGACTTCAACCCCACCATCTTTTTTCCTTCTTCATGGTGACCTACTCTTCAAGCCACCCATTTTCAATAAATGAAGACCATCGCTCCTTTAATTTCCACCCAAGAGCGGCCATGTCTTCCCCTGCCTTAGTATTTGCAACGAGGGCCTCTTCGAGTTGATGTTGTAGCTCCTATGTGGCATCCACCTAATTAGACACTTGCTCAGTGACAAAGGTGTAGGATTGCTCGGATGGACCAGCTAAGAACAAGGTGGTAACATAGCTCCCATAGAGCACATCTTGTCCCACAACCTCAATCTACAAAAACAAGCATTATTATTTAAAGTAAACAACAATCAAAAAGAAGGTCAAGAGAAAGACTTACAATCTGCAACAAGTTGTAATAAAACGTCTAAAGATGTGCAAGTGACTTAGGTTGGGTTACCCATTCCAGGTTGGAGGATAGGAGATCCAAGACTACCTTCTTTATCTCTAGTTTGATTCACCTAAAGGCATCAAGGTGGATGTTAGGCAACAGCCTTGTCAAAAAAGATGCTAATGTTAATTCCTGACATTCACTAGGAGCTTTACTGCTTTAGTGGATATCCCTGCATAAAGAGGAACAATGGGAAGATCACTTCTTCTTTAGTGTCATGGTGAACTTCCTGATCTAGATCACGAGGGGTAGTGGATGAATTCCCCCCATGTCCAGAGTCTTTCAGGAGAGGGCCTGTGTCAAGGAACTTAAGGCAACACTTGGGTTGACTAGACACCCTTCGTAGGGAAGAGGGTTTGGTCTATGGACCCAAACCCCATCCTTCAAAAAGGGTCTCTTGGGAATTGATATCCAGCAACCCCCCTCCTTGTGGGTTCAAGGACTAAGGATGTTAAGTCGAAATACCAGTCTCCAGTAGGATCAGATCCCTTACCTTATGAATGGAACACTTCCCCTCTTCATTATTGTCAACAAGGGAGTTTGGTTCATTTTTCCCTCCTCTAGCAAAGATGCCCCAACAAATGCTTACTCATGGTTGCCAGGCTCTCGAGCCTCTTTGTCCTCCACCTTGATGATGGAAAGTTTGTAGGTCCCACCAGATCCAAGTCCCTTTAAGGAGAGTCAAAGGTGCAAGGCACATCCACTTGAGCTTCTAAGGTGATTTCTTTCAATTCTAGCACCCCCTTTCACTAGTGCCTAAAAGGAAACTCCTCAACAAGCAAAGAGGAGTAGTGATAGCAAGGCAGAGTAGTCCTCCTCTTCCTGGACTACAACCTCAAATTGGAAGACTCCCCTTTTGCCCCAGAAGTGGAGGCGGACTTCCTTAGGGGCGACATCAACCTTCTTGAAGGTCAAAACAGCTACACAAAAAATAAAGTCAGATTAGCCCCTAGATGATTAACAATAAAAACAACACTTACAAGCCTACAGGTAGTTGTCGGCAACCCCAAATAGCAACTTCCAAACATTTAGTTGCCTAAGCTCTGAGCAAGAGAGAACTCTGAAGTCTCTCACAACTTGAACATCTACCTGAGTTTGATCATTTGAATTCGTTGAGCAGAGTCTCTCTCAAGTGGACCTTGCCAAGAGTTGGGAACCTAGAGCGACTCCCCATTTTCCACCAAGAAGAAATAATGGTCAAGGCCCTTTAGACTATCTAACAGATCAACTATACAGTAGTTGAAAGTCCTTAGCCAAAAAATATAAGTGCTTGTAGGTGGAGCCCTCTTCTTAACCTTTTGAAGAATGTGGCCAAAAAGCTGGTGGAAGATATTCAAGTGAAGAGTTATCCCTAGCTTGAAGCAAATCATAGTAAAGGCATTCAAAATAAGCCAGCAATTTAAGACTAGTTATGTCAATGCTAAGTTATAAAAAAGCAAATGAAACTAGAATAGGTTAAGTAGGAACCGCAATCCATGTTCAACTGGATATGTACAAATAAAATGAGTTTCCTTAGCTGGGTGATCAAGGACATTCATGATCAACTGCTAAAGCAAACTTGATGACAAACATGCTATATAAATAGAGAAGCAAATAGACTTCCCACTTACTCCACAAATTAGAACAAAATTGCTACAACGACAACTTGGCCTCACTCAAGCAGCTAGAAGAAGAGGGACCTTCACATTTATTCAAAGCACTCAACGTTTTTGTCGATAGAAGCAATCTTGCTTAAATGCTTAACTGATCCTACTTGAGGTTCTAGCAGAACCCAGCCAATTCACTTCATTAAGCTTCACTTGCAATCAAATGGGAACACTAATCAAAGGTCTTGAGAGTTTTTAACAATGTGGTAAACAACATTAACTTGCTCCACCTACCCCTATTTATAATACCAAGGGGAAGGTGAACCAACACATTTCATTGCCACATGACGTTATGTCAGCAATAAATGCACAACATCAGACACATCTATCCAATGCCCTTCATGAGGCAACACGTTAGTTTCTATGCACAACTTGTGATGTAGAATGACGTAATCATACATCATACAACATAATCGCTCAAGCGAAATATGTGAGGCATGATGGCTGACCACAACTAGCTCAAGTTTTGGCAAAATCGCCCCAATATAAGTATGACATCCCAATCAAAATTCAAGCAAAGACCTAACCTCTCAATCTAGACCAATACAGCTAAGGGATCATACCTCGTTTGACAAGAGAATGTGAATGTATCGCCAACTTCCATTCTTAGAGAAACCATCAACTTGGATCACTTAAGGAAAGGCTGTTGGTGCAGGATGGGTACCCCAAGAGGAGAAACCTTAATAGAAAAATACACCCCGTTGAAAATCAGAAGAGGGAAAAGAAATATACTCTCTCAACCAAGACACTTGGATTGAAAGAGTGAGGACAACTAATGAGAGAGAAAATCAACCCTCAAAAAATAGGCCCAAAAGGCCCACGAGCCCAAACCCAAAAGGCTTACTAGTCTAAGGATCCGATAAGGCAACTGGTGAAGAACTCATTAGCAAGACCTAACCAACCCCCGATCCAAACTTAGACTCAGGGTGGGATGAATCCAACTAGATCCATCCAAGTAGCAAGAATTCGTCAAAAGCAGCCCCTTAAGACCTTCTACTAGGGTCAAAGATTGGATGAGGTCTTAGGTATCACCAAAGCCCAAGAGAATCCAACTCCGTAATCATTACCTATTAAGTCAGTCAAGTTCTTGACCAATCACTCAATTGTAATGCAATAAAAAATGGGGTTTCATTTCATGTCTAGTGCATTCAGGATTATGAGAAAAGGATTTCCTCGATAGATTATGGTAGAGAAGTCACCTGCCTAATAGGGCTCTACCAGGAGATACCATGGTAGTAGAAACAAACAAGATATTCAAGATCCTCTGAGATCTCCACAATAAACTAATAAGGAAAGTCCACATGGTGAAAATCCATGAAGGACCCAGAATAGGAAATATGCCCACAAGCGAGGCAGTTATGGGATTTGCCGAATATCACAAGATTACACTCCTAATTAAGAACCCTAATGATTCAAAGACTTATTGTATTATAAATGCATCCCATGGATGTTGTACAAGGCACTCTACTTGCTTTATTTTTTCTCTCAATCTTCATTAATGGAACTTTAAGGGTTAGGTCCCTTCTTCAAATGTACACCTATCGAGGTAAAATCAGGTTACCAACTTGTTGATATGAACTGTGTGATTGATTTCTTTTATGTTGTATTTCCTTACCCTATCAAACCATTAATGTTTCGATCATAGTCTATGTAACTTCATGTTTGCACTTACTAATTAATTCTTAATTAGGTTTTCCTTTCCATTATTATTCCATCCCATCAAAAATTTTACCATAGGTTTCTACACCTTAGGTTTAGTATCTAGAAAAAATTTGCTCCCAAATCCTTTATAGGAAAAAAAAATTTCTTTACATTTAGGTCCTTGAATTATCATAGATTAGTCCCTGGAGTTTCTTTAGGAATTTACTACATGTGTTCTATAATTTATTTTTGCATGAAATCGGTAGATAGTTTAATTTCTAATTTTTTTTCTCTAATAGTTATCTTAGAATTTTAAGATTTAAGAAAAAAATATTTATTTGTGATTTTCATCAGGTCCCTATTCTACATATTAGTCCTTACCTCTAAATTTAGTTATCTTCGCTATTTCAAAAATGCCAAAAAAAATCAAAAAATAAAAAATATTGAAATACTTTAGTTGTAGATAGTAATTAGCAAATTAGACGATTCATTTTCTTGAAGATGGTTTTGACCCCCATTATACTTGCATTTATTTTTTGAGAGTTTGAAATTTTATTAATTGATCATAATTTTTCCTAGAATGACAAATTTATTATTTGCAAATCCATGCAATTAATACTTGAAGTGAGGTGTATTGTCAACAAAATCATAATTAATATGCCTGATGCCTATAAAGAGGAGGGTTCTAAACAAAGGGTTGTAACAAGGTTAAGAGCAAAAGCGAGAGATGCATACTAAGAAAAAAAAGTTCCCATTTTGATTCTTCAATAGTAGTGGAAAGCAAGCAAGAAGTAGTTGTCTACAACTAGTTGACTATATCTTTTTCCATTCAAAGTCTAAACGAGGGGTGTTATGTCTCCTTATTGTATGCCTTTTTTTTTCCTTGTATTTATCTCGCATCTAGAGATATATAGTCTACCTTTCTTCCTCTAAAGTTTGGCTTAGGTGTGTTATATCTCCCTATAGTATACCTTTCCTTTTTTCCATGTATTTGTCTCACATGTAGAGATAGTTGAACTCTTCCTTTTGAAGCATACAAAGTAAGGCGCTTATTGCCTTCTCATTGCTTGTGCTCCTTTAGGCCCTGTTTGTTTCACAGCAATGGAATTACAATAGAATGGAATCAAGTTAGGAATGGTATGAATTGAGGAATAGAAATGAATGAATAATTCCATTCCATTAGTTGGTTTGTCATAGGAATGGAAATAACAAAGAGGTGTTTAATTTCTTTCACATGTTTGGCATAAACTTTGTAGTAGTAGGAAGGGAATTGGATTTTTCGCAGATATAACCCTTGACTTCATGAAATTATGATTTTTCATATTGTAAACAAAAATGGTTAGTGTGATAACAATTTGGTTTCAAACTTGCCAAAGACTTGCAACATAAAGAATTTAGAAACTTGTCTAAATACTCCTCGGATAACACCTCCCATTTTTTGCATGTCCTTAAAAGAAAAACATCCAAGCAGAAGCTACTTGGAGAAGCTCTCCACCACCATGGTCTTGGTGGGTCCTTGAAAGGCGTTGCAATCGGAGGGTGGCAATGTAGCTGTTGCATGTGTTAAGGGAGGTGTGATGGCTTGCCAGGGCAATGTTGACAAGGAGCAATGGGAAGAGGTGATAAGGGGTGGAGGTGATAGGGGAAACAATGGTCGGCAAAGAAGATGACAAAGAAGGTTAGGTTGGGTGGAGGGAAACCATGAGGTTATAGCGGTAGGGGAGAGAAGAGGGTGGGAAGCAGGTTGATGGGGATGTGTTTAAGGAGTTGTTCGATGCAGATGAGTTTTGTGGGGGAAAGTGAAGATGATGAACACGGCAGTGGATGTGAGAGACGAGAGGGAGGAGTCGAGTGCATAGGAGGGGCGTGATGGAGAAAGGGAAGGGGCGGAGGATGCATTACTGGGGGATGGGATTCGAGAGTCCAAGTGGGGTGTTTAGTATTGGGTAAGCCCTTGGTTGAGGGAACGAAAGGTGGATGGGAATGGCTAATCCTATCATTTTTTGTCCATCCAAACATGAGAAAGGAATTGGGGAGGAACATTTGATTCCATTCCTTCTTTTATTCCTATAAAACAAACACACCCTACTTTGTGGAGAATTCCACCCTTCAACTTCCTTTTTTATAGTTGGATTTGATGATCTTCCAAATCAAAAAGTCCATAACTTCAAAGAAGATTTGTATCCTCTTTTTCCCAGCATTTTTAGGTTTTCTCATTGGAAATCTAGGGGCAAACAAAAAGATTATCCCTCTATATATTTGATGGAAGTTGTGTAAGGTTGAGATGTAACATCATTGTCATGAACCCTCTCTGATACCAATTAAAAGTACCAATGAATCACTATAAGGTAGGGGTGAGTAGTTTGGTATAAAATAATGAAATCTAAAAATTATGCACAAAAGCCAATCATAAAAGACAAAAATTCATAATAGTTCTCCAAACTCAATATGGTATACTACCCAAGTCTCCCAATTTGAATTTTTTTAACATGATTTTATCTACCTAAGAAAGAATCAAAATCAAGATAATTTGCAGATTACCTATAAGCTACAATATAAATGAAAATATAAAATGAGTACAAGCATAAGCAAATGATAAAAACTTACAACAAAAATATCACATAAATCCTTAATGACTCCTTAAGCAAAAATGAAATATATTACCAATCAAGAACAAGAAAAGTAGCAAGAGAACATGAGCACATGGAGTTGGATGTAAGTGTAAAAGAGTGTAGGGAGAGAATTTTTCAATAAAAAAGCATGTAACAGTTGAATTGGTGGAGACTATGTTGGAATTGAGCCTTGCTCATGTTTTCATGTTAATAAAATAGATTTATTATTGTTAAATTTGAGTAAACATATATTTAGGAGTATTCATGCCCAAAATCAACTAAGAGGCCATAGACCAAGAAAAAGTCAACAAGCATAAAATTAAGCAGAAAGCAAAGTGAAGCTAAAAATAAACACCAAATATGCGAGAAAGTTTTCAAGCATGAAGGGCAAGTATGAATATCGAAAGAGTGCTCACATGACAAGCAAAGTGGGATTCAAGATTAACAACATTCAAGTTGAAGCAAAGTTGATTACTCAAGTTCATGTAACATATCTTTTTGGTTAGAACATGGTTCGTGTGAAGTCAAGCCTAATGAAGTTAGAATAGACTTTCCCTTGGTACTTCAAAGGTTTTATTAAACTTGCAAAAGGAGCTAACCTAAAAGGAACCTAAAAAGAACAATAAAATATCTTAACCGCACACCTTAAATCCATGTTTAATTGCCTAAGAGTAAACCTAGAAACTAAGCACATTTATTCATCCAACGTATGCACAAAGTAGGCATGCACCAATGCAAACCATCATGCACCAGGACACCTATACACCAATGAAGAAATAAGCGCACCAACACACCATCCTGGTTTTAGCATTTTCTTTTCTTGAAGCCTACATATTGCTTGACCTGTACACCCCCCTTTAGACCAGTACATGCAGCGGTCTATATGGGTTTGACTTGGTGGGTGAAATGGAGGCATTTTGGCCTACTTCCAATGCACTTATTGTGCGGGTACACCCTACTTTGTATATGTATAAGTTTTTCGCTTTTTTGTTTTTAAGTTTAAATCTTAAGGTTGGATAAGTGGCGATGTAGGTGATCCAACAGATGGAAGAGGTATTTACTAAAGTACAACTTGAAAAGGTGGTTGATGTGAGGTAGTAGGTGAACTCACAAGTTTTAGGAGTTGGTGGCAAGATGCTTTGCAAGTGGAGGGTACAAGGATAATGAAGTAATGTGCTAGGTGTTTGATGGGAATCTGACAATTGTTGGTAGACCAACATCTATAGGTTCCTAGTAGGGCTTTCCAATAACCGCCAATTCCAGCAAAGTGTTGTACACTCAGCATTTTTAGTGAAATCCCCCTAAAAAGAACGCTCATAAATATTTTGTGCATAAATACTCCATTGACCTATAAAAAAAAAAAAGTTGACCCTCAAAGATATGGTAAGAAACTATGACATCAAACATACTTCCCCCAAACCTAGGAATGGGAACATGAACTAAACGACTTGCCCAAATCAAAGAATTACAAAAGCTCCTCAAATAATGAATCAAACAAGATTCAACATTTTTGAACGGTTAAACACTTGATTTCCATTTGGATCATAAGCTAATAAACCGAATATGAAAGATATAGCAATTCTAAAATAATCACAGAGAAAGGGAACAAAGCTGCAACAATGACCAGTCATTGGTGCAGTTAGAAGAGGTAGCGTAGCAAGTTACAGATGTGGTAATTGGTCGTTTAGCAACTACCGTTACAAAAGACAAATAAGGCTATTACAAGTAACCACCAAGTGCTCTAATAATTGCCAATTCTTTCAAAGGTTACTTTTTCGTTAGGGATTATTCCATGTATTTTGATAGCAAAATCTCCCTAACCTAGTATATCAATCCATCTCATAGTTTCCAATTATGGAGATAAGTCCATATACAAAAGAACAGAAAAAATAGGAAGTGGATTGTTGATTTATTAAAATAAATTGACAGCTCAACCTTTTCAGTCCAAATGCTATCCTACCCTTCCCTGTAGCCAAACCTCGCTGCCACTTAGTGCAAAAAATAATTTTATCCACCTCCAAATGTACACCAATGAAATTATTTGATCCATGTTGATGCAATGTAACAATATGAAATAAAATTGGTGTCCAACATTAAAAAAAGAAGAATGATGTCCACCAAAATAAAGGCGTGTAAATAACAAGGAAAAAAAATTGATTTAGGTGGCATGGACTACGAGGAAACCACCTCAATGCCAAGTAGCTACAGTACCTCCTTGCAAGTTCCCATCGAAGCTAAATCTCTTCCTCAAACCTTGTTCGTCCTCTCCATTTGTCAAAGGTTGTCAACACCTTCCTTGCACTCCAATACAAGCCTCTCCATTAGTATAAGAAGAAATAACCTCTTATTATACTCCTTTAAAAGTCAAAACAAAGACCTTTATGCCGGAACTCAAGTTAGGGAGGACAGGAGAATCACCCATGGTCTTAAGGAACCCAGATTTCACCCGACTGGCAAGACGCTTAAAGCAAAGTTCTCCACCTTGAATAAAATGTAACCTTAGCTTCCAAATTTTACCCCTGGTGAGTCCTTCAACTCCCCACTACCCCACTAAGCACCTCCTCCTGTATCACACTTAGAATCTTTTCTTCCTCGTGACTTAGTCATGCAAAAGCGAAAACCACTAAGGTCCAATGTATGGTAGAAATTGTACAAGAACATGGCCATGTGATTCAAGCTACTGAAGCAAGAATAGTCATACGAGATGTAAAGAAATAGATTCCCGTGCGTGAATGTAAATGTCATATGCAAACCACCCGTAAATAAGGCATCTCACTGCCTACTAAATAGATGTGCTACTTCATTCTTCCCTACTTGTTAATTAACAGAGAATCAGACAAACACAACCACCACATTATTGGGCGAGCATAGAAAAAACTATAATAGGGCCCAATTGCTGGTTAGCAATAAATGGTTAGCAAAGTTGCAGAAATCACAAATGCACTATGGTCAATAGCACGGCATCTATTGTTAGTGGTTAACGATAATGCCAATGGCCCTTAGTCGATGACAATACGCCATTGTCAAAACTCAGTGTCCAAGCAGCGTTGATAGAGAGGGATATTGGAAATGTGATTATATGTTTGAGGTGTAATTTGCAATGGAAATTGAAATCTATGAATTAATATCCAACTTAAAACTCTTCCTTTCTTGTAGATGGTATCATGCAACAAATAGAGGGTATATTTTCCAATGGGAAATAAACTTTATGAATTAATGCCTCTAGTAGATGGTAGGTATCATCTAAGAGTTTCGACTACCAAGTTTCCATGCATAGATCAATGAAGGAAATAATTGGCCCTCAACAGCAAAAATCTTAATTTGCTTGGTCACGACAATGAAAAAATTTTAGTTTTGCATCGCTCGGCTCCTCGAACCAAGATTATCCATCTCCAATGGCCTTGGCTACCCATTCCTACCCCAATCACGTAACAGAAATACAGAACTGAAGGATTCCCAACAAGAGAAAAAATTATGAAAATTGCTGCCAACACACCGTATGCATGTTCGGGAAAGTTGACCAGTGAACCCAGCAGCATAAAGGCAACCCATCTGGTATAATCCCCCAAAGAAAACCCATTAGTTCACAAGTGGAAGAGGGATGGGGAAGCTTATTCTACTCTCCAACGGTCAATCCAAAGCCAAATTTGTAGTCTTTCTTCCAGTGATCAATCTGCAAAATGCCCCTTATTAGTTATCCTAGAAGGTTACACGTTCAAATACATGGTATTGTAGTCAGGGAAAATCATTAATGGCAATATCAGAAGTTGATGAAAAATGAAAGAGATCAAGATTCTCACTACCTCGGCAGAAAGAATGAAATTCACCCCCATATTTAGCCTTTCCTCCAGGAAAGCAGCAACAACACAATTCGAATCAACTTTGCCTCTGAGACGGCACTGCAAAGCATTTATCAGGAAACTAGGTAAGCAAAATTCATCATTGAAGGGCAATGCATCAATTCCATGAAATGGGAACAGCAAGTAATCAGCAATTTATCACATCAAAGCATTCAATCCATTGAAAAGTGGCTCAGGGGTGGAATAATAGGGATAGATGATGCAAGCTTTTTTGATGCAGGCTGTAACACATTGCATAATGGAACTTTGGGAAATTGATAACTAAATGTGTGAAACCGGACATGTTTGAATAAAACTACAAGATGCATCACGTATTATTGCACTTAGATTAAAATGGAATTACAAAGCAGTGGTAAGAGTACCAAATCTTGTATGAAGTTGAATGTTTGGTCAACATGTGCAGAGGATAGATGATACCAAAAGTTGAGATAGATGTTTGACCGAATATAAGGGAGATCAGACCCTTTTTTCAGCCACCAGGGATGCTTTTCTTTCCTTGTTCAGAAACCCTCAATAACAAGTAATCAGCGGTGCACCTATTCTCCACAGCAGGATTTGGGGAACCTATTCTCCAAAGCTATTTGGACCACAATTGATGATTTCCAGAAAAAGGTTTCACAGCAGTAGATCCATCATGTAGAAGAGAAGCTTCATTCAATCTGATCTTTAACAGTACATAAAGGATTTTTTTTTTTGACAAGAAAGAGAATGATCAAGCGGAGTGATCATCTGATATATTGATTAACGAGTAGTTGCATTAAAGCCAATTACATAGACAAAAAGACCTTGAAAAAGGAAATATCACTGAAAATGCTACACGTAAGGGTTTTCCCCTCAGATGACACCACTATGGTGAAGCCACAAAGCCGATAGAACATAAAGGAATTTGACAAGCATCGTATTCAAATTCAGGAACTCAGTGAAAATGTCAAAAGACCTCAAAGTCTACCACTGAAGACTCCACCGGCTGAAATTTGTTTCAAGCCTTGGCAACATCACCTATTAAAATTATACGAAAAATTTTGATCGTTGAAGCAAAATTTAAATGGGTGACAGAAGGCAATGAGAATTCCAATTATTTCAACCTTCTTGCATCTCATAGAGAAATACCATCTCTTGGCTCCATATCACCTGTGGCAAATGTTCGGTATGGCACAAGTTATAATTACCTTTCACTGATCACATTTTTCAGGACACTTACTAATTCCTGAGAAGTGCCATAGCATTTCGTCAATCCTTCACGAATAGAAATCAAAGAGGCTTTATATTCTTCCATCCTACAAAATCTCCAGGACCCATTGGTCTCTCTTGTTTGAACACCCTTTCCATGGGATAAAATGTCGTCAGCTTTTTCCAGGAGGTTTCTCATCAAGATCTGTTTCCATTAGTGTCAGATGATAGATATGTTTCCATCAGCTTTTTCATGGGATAAGATCAGTTTCCAATACAAAGAAGGCAAACCCATAAAAATTCAAAGATTATACGCCCATTTATCTCTCCAATACGGTATATCAAGTGCTAGTCAAGATTCTTTCAAGTTGATTTACATCCATACTTCAGGGAATCATCTCCCTAAACCAAACTGCTCAAGGGATGGGAAATCTCAAAAAGAAAGAGGGAGGGGGAGAAAATTACATGCTCATTAACTTTATCTTGAACAGAACTAGAATGAAGGTGGAGGTTATCAAGTGCTAAAAGGATCATCATCAAAAACTGAATCATGTCAAGCTGTCCACATTCCCCTTCTCTCCGTACATTCAGTGCACGGTACCTCAATCACCTCATCTCCAAGAGATTATTATGCAATGATATTGTGCACTTGACGCTAGCTAGTTCAGCACCCCCAATCTCAATTATCATATGCAGATGAAAACCTTTTGTGAGAAAGCTACAGCAATGATATTGAGCACTCAAAGCTAGCTAGTTCAGCACACCCCCCGGCCCAATCTTAATTCTATCCTATGCAGATGACAACCTTTTGTTACAGAAAGCTACAACTACAAGAAGATTTGGTGCTCGAAAGATTAGCCTACTCACTACCCTTTTTATTCCAGCCAAAAGTAATCTATAACAAGTCCTCCATTCTAGTCAGCCCACCTCCGCACCTTGTATTCAACACCAGATCAAAGGAATATCCACCATTCATGAGTATTTCAATGACGAGCTCTAAATCTTGGGGCTCCACCACGGCACCACTGGCAGTGCTTGGCTGAAGCATGAAAGAGAGATGCACTTGATAAATATGATTCCAAGGTTATGCATGGGGAACCAACTCTCTCATAAGCTGAAAAAGCTGTCCTTTGTTAGATCCTTGCTTGCATCTATTCCGCATCAAATGCCAACATCTGCTCCATATTCCAAATATAATACATCTTTCAATCAAGGTAATGAACATTATTTCTGGGTTCATAGTTTATAAAAATAAAATAAGTAAACTTGCAAATTTAATCAAACAAACACAATTAGGAAAGCAAATGTGCAGTTAATTTCCTACATTTTAATCAAGAGAGAGAAAACTAAAGTGACTTCAAAATTATGATAAAGAATGGATATTTCTTTCAATCAAAGTCGATTACAATTATGTCAATTATTTGAAGATACTCTCTACTTTCCGCAATATTTCCACATAAAGAGCTAAATCACTTTCTTTCCTCACCAAAAATATATCAAGAGCTCCAGGGACAAGGCACCATTCATTTTTTTCATCCCATCCAATGTGGAAAAAAAAGCTAACACATGTCAAGAAACCTTTCAAGGATGTGCTAAAAAGACATCCTCAGCACATAGCAACTATTTCGATGTTCTAGCAACACTTTTCTACATGCAATATTTTGTGCTAGTTTGGATCATAAACTGCTTGATGCTTGTAAACTCTGTACTCAGTAGTATTACTGCCATTCTATCAGACTTTACAGTCTGGCTACTCTATAGTCTATCCTGGACAGGATCTCTCAACTAATAAAGATCAACATGAAATGGGCAGCAAATTCAACATGCATTGAATTTAGCTTAGGAAATTCTCTGAGAAACAGATAGAAGCGCTACAGATAGAGATTTACGCATAGTATTGTAGAAACCAAATTTTGAGAATAGCTACATGCTTTTTAGGAACCACAGTAAACCGCAAAAAGCACATGCACCATCCAAAGAATCCCAAGAGTAAAACACAGGTACACCATAAGGGTTCAAGATAAATAAAGGCAGCCAACACAGAACCCACAACTCAATGATTGCAATAGAGACATGGGCTCAAACTCAGGTCTGCATTCTAAATAAATATCGCTAACTAGGAATATCACAATGCAAGTACCTGCCGAAGGATGTAGTCATAACCAAAGCTAGAAGTTACGTCTCTTGTCATCTGGTTGTACATGAAATCTGCTGCAAGTGACACCTATAAAGATAAAATTCGTCAGCTCATCTCAAGCTAATAATTAAGCATGAAATTGGTGTCTTGGAAACAAACCTTTTCAGAAACTTTCTGAACATAGCTTAAAGCAACAATACCTGTGCTTGCAATTTGTGCAGTTCCAACCTATACAAGCAAGGTCAATTATGAGCACTTTTTAATTTAATGCATTTTACTTTTTTTTAGGTACATATTTTAGAAAAAAAAATATCAAGCACCAGCAACGATGACATACAAAACCCATACAAAATCAATAATAACTTAACCCTAAAGCCCCTCAAAAAGAAAAAAGGAAAGCAAAAAGTTAATCCTAACCTAAAACACCACCAGAACCTTTAGACCTGTCAACTCATATTTCACTAGGCACCTAGGCACAGACACAACCTACTTAATCACCCTTGAAACATAATATGTTGCCTAAAAGTGCAGTCAATCACATGTATGACTACCAAAGTTGACTTAGGAAAGATACTCATTTGTGTCATTTATCTGTAAGATGCTCAAGTATCTGTATGAGCTATTTTACAAAGAAGCTTATTTGCCTCATTCTCAAATGCTTGAAGCAAATACCAGGCAAAGTCACAAAGAACTCTTCTTTAAAACAATTGGTCACCTGGATTTACATACTTTCTTTGAAGCATATTGTAAGCTCATCTGGGAATATTTAATCTACCAAAGGCTATTGAACTTCCTTGCAGGTAGTTTGGTTGCATGGAGAATAAAAAATATATTGGCATGTCATGATCAAGTGATAAAGCAAAGGTCCCAGCTCCCATACACAACCAACTTCCATCCATACCCATCCACCACCATTCAATGTGGTGGGTAACCTGAGGCTGGCCACCTTCCTGCAGCGCATCCCACCATTTGGTGTGTATTTGATGGGGAATTGGACAGAGTATCATGATGGTATTCCAAATCAAAAATATAGAATCATGGCGCATATATCTTGTGAAGTAATGCAGATCAGAAACTTTTTGGAAGACTTCGGAGTTGATACTAAACTTCTATTCACATATAATGCGATATGGTGCTTCTGCTAGTATTACCTCAATTCCAATATCCCGTGGGCAAACTAAGCACATTGAGGTAGATTGTCTTTTTTTTTTTTTTTTGGAAATGTAGGCAGATTGTCTTTTTATCCGTAATATCATCTTTAAAGGAAAAGTCATTACTCCAATCTCCTTTAAGCTCCAAATTGATGATAAGATATGCAAACATACATAGAAATCACTTGCCAAGTCCACCTTGTGACGATGATGGAAGGTATGGGTATGGCTCAGGCTCTATGATGTCCATTGATGATTTAAATTCATCATTGGGATCCCTTAATCTAGAGACGAAATTGATCTTTGGAGGTGGCCCTGGATCATCACATCGGATTACTATGGTGGTCATGGATTTCATTACACCAACCCTCAATACCAACCAATTCATCTCATTACTTCCCTAACTACACCAACCTTTCATCTTATTATGGTTCCTATGGGTACAAGGTCACTGCCAAAGTAATACTACCCAAAGTGATCTTGCAACACAAGGATATGAGTATTCTCTGAGCATGTTGCACCCCAAGGTCCTCGACAATCTTCTTATCAGCCTTCCCAATCTACTACACAACTTCCTCCTCAACCACCATAGAGTTCATCAACAAGACAATATGAATCTTTTGAATCTTTAGGTTCTAATTTGAGACAAAATGGTTCTACCAGGTCTAAAGATTCAAGAGGACATCAAGATAACTATAGTCAAGGATGATCTAAAAGCAACTCCTTCGGCAATCACAATCAATATCCACGTCTTTGAATACTTGTGTACTATAGTGATAAAGACTACCAACGATATATCAATGAATACAATACTCAATATAACTTCATGATATAGGAATCCTACTGTGAGTCTGTTAGAATATCACAACTAAAGAAAGAAAATGAGAGATATCGAGCAAGGTCGAAACTCTACATGGTATTGATTTGGTGACACTGGGGCTTGGTGTGGTCCACTAGTATTAGTTATATTTCATTTCTTCTGATAAGTATTACTATGAACATCTTTGATTATTATGTTGTGTATTTTTTTTCGATGCTATACTTTGTTAATATGTCAATAGCATGTTTCTATTATATTTTTTATTCACAATTTATGATTTAATCTTCTAAGCATTTCTTCATGCATATAGTGGTTATTAAAATGTTAATTTTCATCAATTTTGTGACGTTTTGAGCAATTTCCTCAAAATTTCCTAATATTAGCGATATATCCCCAACATATGTTCTCAACTTGTCAATACGATATTAATATCGACATTTAAAATCCTACAACCCCCCCCCCTCCCCCCCCCAAACAACATTTCCCTTAGTCTCATTAGGAATTTAATTCCCTTCATTATATGGAAGCACATCCACCTTAACATCTTATGAACAAGCCTAAAATTGACAACCCAACACACAGAACCATACAACACAGTAGGTCTTACATTTATTCTATCATACCTCCCTTTCAAGCAAATCTTCTTGTCACATGGAGCACCAAATGCTCTCCATTTTAATCACCCTATATTATTCTTTTTTTTGAAAAAAAGGAAGATCACTTGAACAAGTGAGCAACCTCCTGCATTAATAATTACAACTATAAAAATTACAATGAAAATTAAATACTTCCTCAATGCTCCTTGAAAGATATCCCTACAAATATTTTCCACGAAATGTTGCTCCTCGTGAAGATCAAAGCATTGCATTGTAGACAAATTGCCTAGATGATGGCAAAAGGGGCAGCATGTTCCCATGTAGATCTAAATTTTCCAGAACAAAACCATTGCCAAATGTTGTCTAAAGTAGTACGAGACAACCACTATCCACTGCCCTAATGTTCTTCGAGAAGGGGCAACCAAAATACAAATGCTTGCAATCCTCCTCCACCTCACCACAAAAAAATACACGTAAGATCCGAGTTTGGTGCACTCTTTGATTTGTAGACCTTCATCATCACTCTCCCCCACCTAAGCAGCCAAGTAAAAATATTCACTTTTAAAGGCATGGTAGCTTCCCCGGTTAGATGACTTTACTCAGAATCTAATCAATATTCCTTGGTTGAAAGAGCCTTTTGTAACCAAACTTGATGGAAGAGGAGCCATCCTCCCATCTCCAAGAATCCATAACACACTCGAAGTGCAAAATTCACCAAAATCTCTTGCAAGTGCATTGCAAGAGAAAATGAATCATCTTATTTCGAAAAGAAGCCCTAACCTCTTATATAGAGAGAGAAATACAAAATTATGTACATACCCATAAAGAAACTAAAAATAACATAGAACTCGAAAAATAACGTATATAAAGATTAACTCCAACACTCCCCCTTAAGTTAGCATAGATATCCATCAAGTCCAATTTGTCACAGAGGAATGTATTTCTTTGTCAAAGCCTTCATGAGAATATTGATAAGCTGAAGCTTGAAGGACACGAGTAACAATCTGCCCTTCCATCACAATATTCTATAGGAAATGGCAATCAACCTCAATATGCTTTATCCCATTATTCTAAATGCCCCCAATGTGCCCACGACATGCCCATGAAATAACCTTTTTTTGACATGGGGCAATATCAGCACACATGTATTGTTGAAATATAGGAGTATCGGCAATATTTTGCCAAATATGGAAAATGCGTCAATAACTTCAAAAAAATGGGTGGCATTAGGTACAATTCTTAAATAGTTACCATATTTTAAGATCAATATAGGTGTATCAATAACCAGTGTCAATACCCAATAAGGTCGGCATGTCATCAAAATGGCTATCAATAAAATGTCGAAACATAGGGATTTCATCGAAATGTCGACAAGTGACAAAATGCACTCAACATTTCAACTTGCTGTTGTGGCTTCTCACTCTCAATTCTCCCATTCTTCTTTACTATTGCTACTGTTGCTTACGTTGCTACTGCTCCCTCTCATCTCACTACTCTCCTCCGACTCTCTTAAGGTTTGATTTCGCACATATCCATAATTATATAGTAGATATACTATTGTTATGAACATATAGGTCGAATCACAATTTAGAATTGAAGAATCATTTATTTAATTCCTAAAAATAAAATCTTAAGTTTGGATTAGCATTAGAAAATAAATAACTTACATCCAATCATAAGAGAATAAAATCAAAAAATATAAAACACTAAGAGCCTGTTTACTTCATGAATTAATCATTATTTACTTCAAAGACAACATCCAACCTAGAAATCCTTGATCCTATGTTTGAAGGTGACAACCTATATTTTTCATATATTAATATGATACAACTAGATCTAAACGTGACTCATAAGAGGTGACAAATAAAAATGGCCAACACAACACACATAGTTATGTTAATCTAGATTTATTCAAAGTGACTAATCTGCACAGGAAAGACCTCAAATTAACCATAAGATATCTTAATTTACCTCTCAAAAAAAAGATAAATTAATTTAAAATCAATTGGTTAGATATTTAAAATTCAACTTTAAATTTTTACTTTAATTTACTATAAACAATATATTTGAATCTTTTATCTTTGCATGACTTAATTCAATTCACGCAATAATTATTTGATATTTGATTCTTGGACTTGAACATAATACAGTAGACTACATGATGCATATGAATATCAAGATATAAAATTATTCTTACATAAACATGTTTAAGCTTGTGGTTACCTTGAAATTCTAATCATTTTGACTACTTTTTTTTCGACACAAATCGACACGCCTCCGATATGCCCTCGATGTGCCTCTGAAATGGATTATTTTTAGGGCATCGAAATCTGACGTCAAAATATGGGCATTTCCATAATGTGCATCTGAAATGCGCATTTAGAAATTTATCGAAGCGACGTTGAAATCAACATTTAAAACCTTGCTTTGTCCTTTCATGGAAGCTAATATCGGAAGTGATATACATAGTTGACTTTTCACAAAACATGGGAATTGGGCTCTTCACTTGGAACCCAAGATCAACTAGGAAAGAAGTGATCCACATCACCTCACATGTCGTATGGGCCATTGCTCTATAGTCAGCCTCAGCACTAGAACGAACAACCATTTGCATGCCACATGTGGTGAACTCAATCCAAATATTTATTCCAATTTAGGATTGACTTGTAGTCACTCCAAAAAGTCTTGATAGATGTATACATTTTTCACTTCAATAAAGAATCTCTTCATCACATGAAGTATCTCTGACCGATGGAGCAGTTATGGTCATCCACAAACACAATGAAATATCTATAGTCCAACCACTAGTCACACAAGATGGCTCCTAAATATCACAATGTGTCAGATGGAAGGGTGATGCACTACGCTCAGTTCGTGGAGGGAAAATAGATCGATGATGCTTGCCCAATTGGCAAGCCTCAGTCAAATTTGGTTGATGAAGATAGATCAGGGAACATCTAGTGTAGTTTCCCAAGGGAGGGATGACCAAGTTGACAATGCCAAAGTAGAGGTTCAGTAGATATAAAGGCAGGTTTGGCAAAATGAGTATATTAAGGTAGTATAGTCCATCTCTCTCATATTTGCTACCAATAATCTTATTGATCTATTTATCCCGAAAGTAGCAATGATTTTTATCAAATATGACAGCATTTTAGATCCTTACACTGTTTGTTGAGTGATAGGAGACTCATAGGAAACTCAATTGCATAATGAACGCCTAACTACTTTAAGCAAGAAGGGTATTGAACATATCCCATTGCAATTACAGAAAAGTAGGTACCATTTGCCACCTTCACAGAGGTGGTCGTTCTAGTCGATTCAGTCTCGCACAGAGAACTGTCATCACGAGTAAGATAAGTGGATGCACTCAAGCCAATTACCCACTGGCCAACAATAGTGGATGCCAAATTCGCTTTCACTTCAACAACAGCAAGGGTGACAAGCGCATAGGGGCCATCAACACACATAACCAGCGTGTCTCAAGTATAGATCCATATGAGTAGAAATCCTCCAAGGAGAGTACACAAATATGATGATAACAGCAAGAGTAGATCCAAAGCAGTAGAAGACGATCCCAAGCAAGAACTGGGAAATAATCCTACTCGGTAAATGAGAGCATCCAATTCGTCATGTCCATGAGATACCCAATCAATCACAACCCATCGGAATGCCGCAAGGTAGAAATTGATCACGGGTATCACAAAATCATCTTTAGGGGTAGAGAACCATAAAGAAAAGTCACGTAGGATGACTTTACATGCACATGCACACGCATCCAATCAATCACAAGCAAGGGTCATGATGCACACCAATATGTGCGTGTGTTGCAACACAACCACTAGGCCATGCTACGCGCTTGCTACGCTAGGCACTACAAGTGCAACATTGTTGTGGCTGTACACACTGCAATGTCACACACCTGCTACGCTAAGCATTGTAAGTGTTGTGGTGCCACAGGTGTGCACTACAATGCCACACAATTGTTGCGACATCACGATTGCTATGGCTAGGGATGCAAATTTGGATTCACGTGACCCTAACATAACTCGACCCGACCCGACCCGGTAGGAGTGGGTAAAACCCAACCCATTTAATTTTTAAATGAGTATGGGTTTTCATTTAGACACCCAAACGGGTATGGATACGAGATTGGGAGTTCACCCATTTACCAAACCCATTTAGCCAACCCACTTACCCAACTTATTTATTCATACATTTTTTTAAATACTTTGTATAATACCCTTATTTAATAAGTATGGAAAATTAATACTTTCTTGTTTTGGTATGAACTCATAATTATGTATTTCTACATGATCAATACCACCAAACTTCTTAATCTCTTATAATACAAATTATCTTTTGAATTAAACCTAGCTCATATATGAAGATAAGTAGAGACCTAATGTATTTAGATTTATGTACCCAATGGGTAAATGAGTAAGGTATGCGTAAAGGATTTATAAATGGGTATAGGTAGGATATTACTAAACCCAGGCAATGGCTATGGTGGCAATGTAGGAAGGGGTCGAATTCCTATTTTTCTTTTGTAGGAAGAAAGAGAATATAGGGATCAAGGAGGTCTCAAACACCGATCTAAGACCGTTGCTCTAATATCATGTAGAAGAAAATGAAATATCTTATTTCAAAACGAAGCCCTAGCCTCTTTTATTTAGAGAGAAAGAAATACAAAATTGTGTACATGCCCATAAAGAAACTAAAAATAACATTAAACTCAAAAATCAAGATAATATGAAGACTCTAACAACTTCGGCATGCATAACTCCACTCTTTCATTAGAGAAAACAACCCAAAACATTAAAGACCATGAATGTTTGTCCTAACACTCGGCCATGGAAGCAATAGGATTCACCGTCAATGCATGAAGATGAGGATAGACATTAAGTGAAGGGCCATGGTTGGTCCAATCATTCAACCAAAACGAGGTCCTTCCCATCACCCAAATCACCATAGAAATGCAGAATAACCGTAAAGATCTCATGCAATAAAGTTCTCCATAAAGCAAAATCCCACATTTTACCGACAACCCACTTAATGAGAAGAGACAAATTCATTACTCCCAAATCTAGCACACCATGACCTCCTTCCATAATAGGCCTACAAACATCATCCTAAACAACCATGGATATCCCCTTATTATCATCATTAGTCTCCTCCAAGAAGAAGCATCTTCTCAAAGTCAAAGCGTCAATCTTCCTCAACACCTTCAACAGCGCAACATAGGAGAAAAATAGGTAGAGTGAAAGGACAGACTTTAGCAACACAAGTCTGCAAGCCCTAAAGAGCATCTTGGACTACCAACTTGCCGACATGTCCTCGTGTTCAAAATCAAGCCATTCCAATCAGAAGCCTCAAAGGTCTATCAGAAAGAGAAATTACCAACTACTTAAAATGTAATCCCACTATGGAGTACCCAACATGGCACTGCATAGCTAACTATCTTCCTCTAGCATTCCAAAATGAACAAAAGACTTCGCTCAATTAATCTACAAGCTAGAAAATTCTCTAAAGATCTCTACAAGAGATGAAACATTCCGAGCTTCCTCATGTGATCCCTCAATAAAAAAGATTGTATCATCTGCATACTACAGAAGAGGAACCAAGCTCTAGTGCTTATCCGCGCTAAATCCTATTAACAGACTTTACCAGCAAACTGCAAAGGTGCCAATGACTAAGGAATCCACCACCGAACCAAAAAGTGAAGGCACCAAAGGGTAGCCCTGGCAAACACCACGCTGCAACTAAACCTAACCTCCTTCAAGTCTCCCATTAACCAAGACCCCGAACGAATTCGTAGTAATGCAACTCTTCATCCAGGCAATCCACAGATCAAGAAACCCCCTTCTGCGTAATGAGGCCCAGAGAAACACCCAATCCAATGAACCATGCCCTTTAGCAAAATTAACCTTCTACAAAAAGCATGTTTTCTCAAACCTTCTCCAGTGAACCAAGATCTCGTACACAATCACTACACTATACATCAGGTGTGCCTTTAATGAAGGCTAATTGGACCATGTTAATAATCTCATCCACAATGTCCTACAACCAATTCACTAAGACTTTGGAGATAATCAAATAGACAGAATTGGAGAGGGATATGGGTTTATAATCTTTCATCATTCTTTGGCAATAAAAAGATTAATGACCTATTCAACCTTTCAAAACCCAAGTTGTCACCTTGAAATTTGCCCACATCATTCATGAATTCAGATCACATACAGATCGGATATGACTTTCCATACCTGTGTTTGTTTTCCCAAAGTCGAATGCGGATTCAGAATCAGATATAGATCGGATACAATTTTTTCTTACCATATCCTAAGCAAATCATATACGAATTCAACTTAATGAAATTGAATATGGTTATAAGTCAAATATTAACATAAGGTATAATTGATATAGGTAAATATTGGATAAAAGTGTGAATATCCTAGAAGTTTCAATCTATCTGTAAATATATTTAGGAGTTATTAGGTTTAAATATACAATAATCTAAATTAAAGCATGTGCAAATTGATAAAAAGTACAAATACTTTGAGTCTTACAATATCTAAAAGAATAATGTATATAAAAAACTTTTCAAAAAAAACTAATGTACATAAAAGCAATTAAAAATGTACAACATATAGTTTTAATTTGTCGGATATCCGAATCCAAATCTAGCTCCGATTCTAATTTTAGCATAACATATCCGAATCCATATCAGACAAAATTACAAATTTGTTATCTGAATCTGTACCCAAATCCAACCATATTCGAATATGATCGTTGGATATCCAAATCCATATCCGATCCATTGTCATCCCTATCTATACCACGTGCCAGAATTTTAAAAAATAGCACATGTAATCCATCTGGACTAGGTGCACTCTCTAGATGCCGAGAAGAAACAGCTCCTTTCACTTCAAACTCTGTGAATAGCAAAATCAGCTCCCTTTCTCTACCAGCCAAGATCAACAAAGCACCCTTACCCATCCAATGCCAGTTGCCCTTGTATCCCCTTCTGGAAAAGGCACAGAAACACTCTGTCACTGCTCTGCCAGTACCTTCTCTGGACAAATGTTCACTACCTCCTACCAAGATCTACTTAGTAAAATTCCTCCTCCTGTCATTAGCAACCATGTGAAAGAACTTACTGTTGGCATTCCCTTCCTTTAACCACCATTACCAGGAACTTTGTCTCCATTCCACCTCCTCCTCCTCCTCCTCCCGAAGCACCACATGTTGATTAGCCTTTCTTTCTTTTGCTGATGCTCCTCCCAGGTCCTTTGTTTATACTCAATCAACTTAGACCGCAAACCCTGAAGTTTTTTGGCCATGGTAACTATCACAATATCACCAAACGAAAACTCTACCCACCAAGACTAAACCAGATCACGAAAATTCTACTTAAACAACCACAATCTCTCAAAATTGAAATAAGCTCCATGAAATCCACAAAGCCTAAGAATTTATAAATCTTGGACTTGGAAGTGTTGTTTCTCTAGGTGTATGCAATTGGAGGGCAACAAATCCTATAAACAAAATTCTGCCACAAGCTCCTGCAAATCCAGGGATCCAGCACCCATCCCGCCACGATCACTAGGGTGATCCTCTGCAGACAAAGCGACATTAAAATCCCTGCCAAAATGAAACGGTAGTCCATCAAACAACTGGATCACAACACAAGTTATCCCATAAAACCAACCTGATAGCCGCATCACAAGGTCCACACATACAACCTATGCCAAAGGAAAGGCCATCCTCCCTCCTCTTGAGCACCAAAACCAGAGCATGTTGACTGCCACATTCTTTCTCTAAATCATATCTGAATCAAATAATGATTCCACCAAATCTACCAATAACATTGACTACCCGGAGCTGATCACACCGTCCTCCACCTACTTGGTGCCAAAGTGTGATCATATCGTCTCTTGGTGAAGATCTCTACCCCCTAGACAACCAAGTTTTTGCCGAGTGCTCTTTGATGATAAAGATCACAAAGTCCTCCGACATTCCGCAAAATAATCTTCATTTAGTCTGTCAGTTCCCCTACGAGCTCCCATATCCGTAGCCACAACTTCCACATCCATAAAACTATGAGCAGAAGTCCCTCTCACAACTGCTGATCAACCATGTCAAAGTCATACCTGGAAGTAGCCTGAGACACATCATCCGATGCCTGACTACTCAATTTATCATCCATACAAGCCTATTGGAAATTACCATCCTTGAGAAGCAACTTTGAAGGGGAAGAAGAAAAAAAGAGGGAATCCTTGCAAACAGTCATATCCACACCACATCCATTAACAGATCCGATTCCACCTATTGACAAAAATGCCTCCCTGAACCCAGTATCTCCGTCTGACTGAGCAACAACCAGAATGATTCTCCCTTACAACTCATCATCCATGCAAGCCACCTCTTGCAGAAGACCACCTTGAGCTGCAACTTCAAAAGGGATAAGAAAGAGGAAAGGGAATTCGAGCAAAGATATACCCACAGCAGATCCATTAACGGGTCCAGTTCCACCTGTAGAAAGCAATGTCTCTCTGAAGCCGATATCACTGCTCAGCTAAACCATGATCGAAGAGGAGTCTCCGTCCTAGTTGCCCTCCTGAGCCACCCAAACAACAGGAGCATCAACAACAGGCACATCCATCGGGTCTGAGCCCTCACCAGCGTATACAACAGCATCAATTGCCCCATCAAGTTTGTAGCCCACTCCACATATTGGCGCTACAAAGGCAACAAGATCTCCTTCCGACAACATTGGCATGTGTGGAGGAGCCTCCACAATAGCCAAATTGACAACCTGGACCTGCCCACCTATCTCTAACCTGGCCCTCAGTCAAGTCTTTGTTCCGTCACCCCCTCTCCTGCCAAGAAGGCAACCTTCGACGGGGAGTCAGTCGCAAGCTTAGCCACTGATTGAACCAAGGACCCCACCTTCGAAGTCACTTAACGCATCAACCCCAATAAAGTAGTTGGGGTTGAATCCTGCAAATGAATAGGAGGAAACCCAGTGAAAGGAGCATATAGAAAATGTTTTCCCGACCCAAAGAGAGGCCCTCCCCCTCAAGCCCAAAAAAAAGTGAATAGGAATCAAAAAGTGATTGATTTGTACTAGACATGTATTTGTAAATGGATCCGAAGCTATCTTGCATGGGTATTGCCTAAAAAGCCTAACACACAGTCCCCCACGCTCTTTTTAAACAATGAAGACAAAAGGGGTAGGTCCAATGTCCCACAAAATTCATCACCATCCAAATTAAATGTAAGCTCCATGTCATCCGCAAGAAGATCTCCCATAGCTAAAGGCTGAGCCTAAACTACCGAACCACCCCTCGAATATCGCAATCAAGGGAACCTTCTCTCTTCTGCTCCCAATTGAACAACCTTGCAAGTTCCTGTCCCGTCACCATCATCTCACGCTGCTCCGATTTCTGCTTTAATAACCGCTTCAACCATGATTGCCATCCAGGGTCCACATGATCTCCATTTGCCACAGATGAAGCAACACCGAGGCCCTTCTCTTCTTGTCAAAGGGCCTTCACTACCACTTCCACAAAGCTGCACTGCCTCCTGTGTATCGAGAACCATACTAAGTGGAGATGATCCCCCAACTAAGGTTGAATGTGCTTTGTCAGCTCATCCACAACTGAGGTAAAGAGGTAAGGGCTTAAAGTTAATCCTCAATGCAAACAAATGATGATATCAAAGTAATTTGTCAATCCATCTTAAGCCCTCACATAAGCTACAATTCTGTCATTTATATCCCTTTAGAAGGTTGATATACAAGATCTACATGTCTCTTCTCCAAAATTTTGCACAAAATATCCCTTGGAAGAGAGTTATAAACCTTTTCTAAATCAATAAAAACCATATATAAATACTTCTTGACCATGTAAATCTCCATCATACACCTTAAAAGATGTATCATATAGTAGACTTCTTTTTTTGAAAGGTTAAGGATGGATACCAAAGGTCGGAAACCATCCACTTTATTTCTTTACCTCAAGGAAAGGGCATTACAAGTATAGTGTCCGAAAATGAAAGAGAGAATGAGCCTCCATTACAACATTTTCCACCCACCCCCAAAATATGGCCCCATTTCTTTGCATCCATAAAGATAAAAGGGCAGCTGCAACCTTCACCCGCACATATAGGTCGGCCCTGCTACCACAACTAAGAGAATCCTAGAAAGCCTCACCATCGTAGTTGTGAAGCACAGGAATGTTCAACCATGTAAACAGCTCCTTGGCAAGGGCACATTTGTTGAATAAATGCTCTGAATCCTTTTCCTCCATAAAACAAAGAGCACACGCAGCATCATTGTCCAGGCTCCATAACCTCATAACCTTTGTAACCGACCTACCTCTTCTATGTGGCCAAGGATTTTAACATCAGGGGATCTTCAACTTCCATATCATTGACGGAACAAAAAAGTCTTATTATTAAAAAGAAACTCTAGCCTCTCTTATACAGAGAAGAGGCAAAGAGAAAATTACACACACAGTCCTCAAAAAAATATAAAACTAGAAAATAGGCACAATAAATAAAGAAATACTAGGAACTTTAACACTTCCCTTCTTGAAAGTGCTTTCGTAAAGATATCTATTACCTGAAGGTCAAAAGATATATATCGAGTAACGATTTTTCCTTCCATCACCGCATTGCATATAAAATGATAATCCACCTCAATATGCTTCGTCCTCTCATAAAAAATAGGATTAGAAGCAATGTAGGTGGAAAATTTATTGTTGCAGAATATAAGAGTAAGACACTTCATAGAAACACCAAGATCAATCAAGAAAAAGTTGATCCATATGACTTCACATGCAACGTGAGCCATAACTCTGTACACTGCTTCTGCAATGAACCAAGCAACTACTGTTTGCTTCTTGTTGCGCTAGGAAACTAGGTTGCCTCCAAGGAAGGCAACAAACCCTATAGTGGATTTTGTCTTCAACTGATCTAGCATAATCAGCATGAGAATAAGATGACAACTCCAAGTGTCCATTTTTCTTGTAAAATAAACCTCTACCTGGAGACCCCTTTAGGTACTTCAAAATATGACATACATCATACCAATGACTATAGTATGACTTGCCCATATATTGGATGGCACTGCTTACTACAAAATTGATATCTAGACAAATAATAGTTAAATAGAGCAATTTTGCAACCCCACTTCTACACGTGTACATCTTCAAAGATTGAATCCTTGGTATGAATATGTCTACCTTCTGCTCAATAGAAACGACAGCGGCTTGGTCCCAAAAAGCCTTGCATCCTCCAAAATCTCAAGGGTGCACTTCCTTCTAGGAAAGTGCCATCCCACACGTCTCTGACAACCTCTATGCCTAAGAAATAGTGTAATTTACCAAAATCTTTTGTAATAAAGGACTTTTGCAAAAACATTTGCACCTCCTAAATCCCAGTTGGATCATCTTCGATTCAATATCATGTCAATGCCAATGATCTTCCTTATGATAAAAATGGAGTGATCTGAAGTGAACCTCTTAAAGCCAATCTTCGTTACTTTTGTAACCTATCAAATCACGCACGAGAACTCTATTTAAGGCCATAAATCGCCTTCTTCAACTTACATACAAACTCCCCCTCAACCTCGTAACCAAGAGGTTGGCACCATAAAGACTTCCTCTAGGAGGTCACCATAGAAAAAGTCATTCTTAATATCCAACAAGAAGATAGGCCAATCCAATATTTGCTACAATCTTGGGATCAATACTATTCATAAGCCGGATCAAGAGCCACATCTATCGTTGCGTGTAATCATTGATGCCCCCTACGAATATGTGAGACACCCTTGACCATAACACAGTTTTAGGATCTTGTCAACTTGATTGCAGTCCCTTGAACAAAAGTAAAGACAGAGACCTTGGTCTATGAGGCAAAGATCAAGGTATCGCCTTCAACCATGGGGAAAATCTAGGCAAGAATCACACAATACAAAATCCGATTATATGGCGAGTGCACCCAAACGTGGATAGCAAGGCGTGCTATATGCATGCAAGTAGGCATGATGTGCCTAAAACATGTTGGCATAACAAAGAGTCATGCACACAGAAGTGTGTAGCCCAAGAGGAGACGCAGCAAAGCTCTGATCAAGGCACTATATTCTAGCCAACCTCGATCAAAGTCCCAAATAAGGCATGAACAATGCACGCAGGGCTTGCACCGCTTAGATCATATCTTGATGAGGACTACAGGAAATCCATAAGCATGCAGGGATGGTGTCGAGCAATGCTAGGCTTCAAATTAGGTCTACAGGGTGACGCTGGGCTCCTATTAGGCGATGCTGGGCGCTGCAAATGACTCAATAGCGAAGTTAGTTGTTGGTAGAGCACTCAGGTTATCTTTTTATTATTGTTGGGCTTCTATGTCATGTTTTTTTTGTCCTATTGGACTTATGATGCAATTTTCCCAACACCTCTCCCTGTATAAAGAGGTGTGGGGTTTCATTTGAGAAATAAGAAAAAATCATACTCTCCTACATGGTATCAGAGCAGCGATCTTAGATCGATGCTCAGATATCCCACCTGCATAAGCTTCGATACCCCTCCACCCAAAACCCTAACTCCCTATTGGGACTTCAAACAGGTGCCGCTGTCCCTAGCCGACTCCAGCCGACCGCCGCTCTCCACTAGGGCAGTAGCCAGCGAGCCACAGGCTTTCGCCAACACCTCGATGACCGCCACAGGCTGTTGCAACTCCTCAACGCTCTCACAAATCGCTGCAGCGACCTCCTGCGATGTCGTCACCAATGTGCACCGCTGCCGTAGACCTCACATAGGGTGCTGCTACGAGGCTTCATTATCGCAGGTCATCGCAGATCACTCGAATCACGGCTGCAACCACCTGCAGGCACTACACCGCCATGCACCACCGCCGAAGCCACCGTGTAGGCCGCCGCTGCTGCTCTCTATGGTAGTAGGGGCTGCTGCTAGTCTCTAGGGCAGCGAGGGTCCCTTGGAGAGCACTATTAGGGTCTTCCCCATACCCTAACATGTGTTAGATCCTAATCTAAGGGGTACTTGTGATCTAAGAGATGATTTCTAGGATCTCTTAACTCTAGAATTCATGCTCTTAAAGTCAACATTCACTTGACTTCAGAAATTTCAAATCTGAAAATTAATTTCAGATCACATTAGAGTCATCTTGTGGATGTCTTAAGGCACAATAGCATCCTCAAGATCATCTGAGGTGTCATCGGGAATCGCTATAGACATTGGGAGTTACAAGACTCCTTTATTCATATTGCTAAGCTAAACAAGACCAACTATGTTAGGTGATCTCAAACATTCCTCATGACTATAGAGAGACACGATAAGGAGTACATACTCTTGGAGTTGGAGTCACAAGATAAAACAGGGAAAAATGCCACATGAAAGGACAATACAATGGTCCGAGTGTGGATTATGAACTCTATGAAGCCTCAAATTGGTGATGGGATTATGTGCTACAAGATGGCCAAGGAGATGGATTCTCTGCATGACACGTACTCTCACGAGAAGAATTCCAGCAAGGTGTTTAAGATTCACCTTGCCAGTGATGGTCTCAAACAAGAGGGCTAGTCACTTTCCCAATACTACGCCACTCTTAAGGGGCTCCTTGAGAAGTATAATGCTTGTCACCCTGTCTACACCTATTCCACTCAGAGGGCACATAACAAGTATGTTATCCTCCAATTTCTTGATGGATGTTGGAGAATGCAAGTTGATTTAGTACCACATCGTAAGATATGGACTTTGTTATGTGTGTGGTAACCTATAAATAAACGTATACCCCTCACTTATTCTTTTAAGAAGAAATACATAGAACACACATCATAGGACGCTTCTCCCGTGGTTTTCTCGTGAGTGGGGTTTCCATGTAAACCCAAGCATTTCTATTATTTTATGCTTTGATATTTTTTGCTTCCGCATTATTTAGAACTGTCAACTTGGTATCAAAGCAAGTTCCGATCTTGGGTTCATTTCTTTAGATTATTATTTAAAGTTGTTATCATATTGTGTTCTTGGAGGTAGATCTGCCGTGTTCATGGCTTCCACTCCTTGATTGAAAGGAGATCTTGATGACCTCGTGAAAGCCCTGATGTACGAATAAGATCCCTTGCACGAGATCGTGTAGACGTGGGGAAGTTGGAGAAGAGAAGGCGGAGGATGACAGTGGCAAGGAGGCGAAGCGACGGCACAGGCGGTGACGCGGTGGGCCCGGAGGAGGACCCATGGAAGTTGTGGTTGTAGGGGTCCCCAACAGAGGGTGTGGACAACAAGATACCAGTCGTCCTTCACCATCCTCACAAGCTCGCGCACGGTCTTCGCAGATGGCGACGACTCAATGGTCCCGACCCCAGCAAAGATAGTCGAAGTGAGTGTCCGCGAACAACACGTCGAGGGGGTCGCAACGACGCGATGAGGAGGTGAGGAAGCAGAAGTCGTGGGAGGCGCAAGAGCAACCGTGGATGGTGGCGACGTAGACGAAAGCAGAGGACAAGGATGGAGATAAAGACGCTACAGCATGCAGCGGCAGTGACATTCGCGACGACGCCTCCAAGGACGAGGCGACGCTGGAGGCTCCTCATCAAGCGCGAGGGCATGCTTGCTGGCAGGAGTGGTAGCCATGCCTCTTCGTTTTGTTCTCCCGAACCCTAAGGGAGAGAGGTTAAAAAAAATGAAGAGGAAAAAAAAAGATGCAGAGAAGAAAATTTTAAAAATAATTAAAAAAATGATGATGAATATGTTTACGAGAAGAGGAGAGGCTCTTCTCGTTGTTATTTTCTTCTCCCATACGAGTATGGGAAAAAGGGAGAGTATGGAAGTCCATTATAGTCACCCCCGTTTGGAAGTCCCTTTATTGTAGTCCTAAGACACGATGGCATTTGAGGTGACATCGAATACCGCTACGAATGTTAGGAGTAGCTGATCATAGAAACCCAACTCTGGAAGGTCCAGAGTTTCAAGGTCTCCAGAGAGATCCATTTTTTATGTCCTCAAATGAAGGGTCTAGTCGATTTCTATGTGAGAGATACAGCTTTGAGGTCTCCAGAGGAAGATCTATTTCAAGGATACTGAATGGGGAAACACCAGCACCAGGTTTCTAGAGGAGAGACCATTGTCAAAGCTAGCTACAGTTCATCCATCAACTACAACCCATGCTCCCGCCTACAAGCAAAAACCAGTCCAAAGATTGTGTTATGTTGTGCAGAGTGAATTTCTTTATGTTATAAGCTAGGCATTCCATGCTCCAGCTTAAGGGAGAGTGTTGGAGAATGCGAGTTGGTTTAATGCCACATCATAAGATGTGGACTTTGTTATGTGTGTAGTGTCCTATAAATACGATGTGGACTTTGTTATGTGTGTAGTGTCCTATAAATAGGCTTGTACCCCCCACTTATTCTTTTGAGAAGAAATACAGAGAAACACACGCCCATAGGGTGTTTCTCCCGTGGTTTTCTCCCCGCTCTTTATGAGTAGGGTTTTCACATAAACCCAAGCGTTTCTATTATTTTATGGTTTGATATTTTTGTTTCTACATTATTTAGATCTGTCAACTGACGATTGGTGGTGGACATGAGGAGGGGGTGTGTATCGCCTGATCCAGACTCCGTTTACTGCTGTGTCAGGGCAAGGTTGCTTTTAGTGCTGGTACAGCTCTTCAGTGGCATCGTCATCTTGGGCACCCTTCATTGGATAGGCTTCGACACATCATCCCTTACATCTCACCAGCTACAGAGATTTTATGTGATGCATACCAGCTGGGAAAGCATCATAGAGCCAATTTTCCTTCCAATTCTTCTCAGAGGTCTGCTACTATCTTTGATTTATTTCATATGGATGTGTGGGGTCCTAGTAGAGTCTTAAATAGATTTGGTCATAGATTTTATCTACTAATTGTGGATGATTTTTCCAAGACGTCATGGTTATTTCTTTTGAAAAATAAATATGATGTTGGATTCATAATTGAAACATTTATTTTGCAAATAAAGATTCAATTTTCTTCCACTGTGAAGATTGTACGATTTGATAATGCCCTAAAGTTCTGTATATCTAAGTTGATAACCTTTTATAGATCTCTTGAGATTATACACCAGATATCATATCCCCATGCCTCGTAGCAGAATAGTGTAGTGGAAAGAAAACACTGCTATGTGTTAGATGTGGCTAGAACACTATTGATACAGCATAATGTGCCACAAGTATATTGGGGAGATACAGTGTTAACTACATGTTATTTGATTAACAGGTTGCCCAACTCAGCTATACAAGAACAAGTTCCTTGGCAGGTCCTCTATCATGAGGACCTATTTGCTGTACCACCTCGAGTGTTTGGCTGTGTAGCCTTTGTTCACATTATTAGACCTGGCAGGGACAAGTTGATTCCAAGAGTAGTGAAGTGCGTCATTCTGGGTTACAGCAGCACCCAAAAAAAATACAAATGCTATGATCCTCGTGGTAAGAAGCATTATGTGACTGCAGGCATCACATTGCATGAGCCCATTCTCTATTTTTCTACAGATGGTCATCAGGTGACGTTTAAAGGAGGCTTGGCTCCTATGCATGTTCCACCAGTTCCCTTGGAACAGATCCCAGTTACATATAGTGAGGATACCACTGCCACAGAGTCTTCTATGAGGCAGAAGGCTGAGATCACTCAGGTTTATAGGTTACCTGTAATATATAGACAGCATGTCTGGCGAGAACACACCCCCCACCACCTCAGCCACCTGTCTCCTCCCTTGGTCAAGTATGGGTTGATACTGACATGAGTCGCCCTAGTGGTGCTTGTGCAGGTTCCTCTAATGAATCTTCTAATCCTGTTGCTACCGAGCATATAAAGGAGGATCTTGACCTTCCGATTGCTATTCGGAAGGCTCCCCACAGTTGTGCATAGTACCATACTGCACAATCTTTATTGCCAATCTTGGCAGTTCGTTTGCTACTTTCACAGCTACTCTCTCTGCGACGTAGGTTCCTACATCCCATCAGCAGGCCATGCTGGATCCAAAACGACGTTAGGCCATGAAGGATGAGATGGCTACTCTACGCTCCAGAGGGACATGGGACCTGACCGTCTTGCCTCCTTCTACCAGAACAATGAACTGTCATTGAGTCTTTGCTGTCAAATACAACCCAGATGGCACAATATCTCACTACAAGGCGAGACTTGTGGCAAAGGGATTTACCCAAACGTATGAGGTAAATTTCTTTGATATCTTCTCTCTGGTAGCTTGACTATCTATTGTTTGGATTTTGATGTCTATAGCTACTCACTATAACTGGCCTCTCCATCAGTTAGATGTGAAGAACGCATTCTTGTATGGAGATCTTCAAGAGGAGGTCTATATGCATCAACCCCTGGGTTTGAGACTCAGGGAGAGTGTGTATGCAGATTGAAGAAAGCCATCTATGGCTTGAAGCAAAGCCCAAGAGTGTGGTTCCAGAGACCATCAGAGGAGGTACAGATCATGGGACTTATAAGGTCTTCTGTTGATCACTCATTATTTGTGAGGAAGAGCAAAGGGGGAGTGGTTGTACTCTATCTGTGGATGACTTAATCCTTACTAGAGATGACTTTGCTAGGATAGCTGAGGTGGAAAGGAAGTTGGCTGAAGCCTTTGTGATGAAGGATCTGGGTGAGCTCAAATATTTTCCTGGCATTGAAGTGGCGCACAGCAGAGAGGGCATTGTTCTCAATCAGCGCAAATATGCCCTTAATATCTTACAGGAAATAGGAATGATGGGGTCCAATCCTGCTAATATACCTATGGATCCCAAAGGACACCTCTATGATGCCAAGTATCCACTTATAGATAGCAAATCTTATAGGCAGTTAGTTGGTAAGTTATATCTTACTATTACACGTCCATATCTTTCCCTCGCAGTGGGAAAACTCAACCAGTTCATGGACAGACCGACCAAGCAGCATTGAGATGCTACTATACAGGTGCTTACATACCTGAAGAAAGCACCTGGCAGAAGTGTCTTATTTCAGAGGGGCACCTATGAGTATTGTTGGCTATTCTAATGCCAACTATGCTGGGTGCATGGCTGACAGGAAGTCAACAACTGGGTTTTACACTTATGTGGCAGGAAATCTAATGACCTAGAAAAGCAAGAAGCAGCAGGCGGTATCCAGGTCTAGTGCAGAGTTTAAATACCAGGCTATGGCTCAAACAGCTACAGAGATGATTTGGGTCAGATCAGTAATACATGATCTCCATGTTCAGGTAGAGGGACCAATGGAGATGAAGTGTAATAATCACGTCGCTACATATATTACAAACAACCTAATATTCCATAAGCGAACAAAGCATGTTAAGATTGATTGCCACCATACCAGAGACTTGATACAACGTGGAGTCATTTACACTACATTTGTACCTTCTAAAGATCAGATTGCGGACATATTCACAAAGCCCCTTCCAAGATCCGCATTTAATAAGTGATGTTCCAAGCTGAGCATTATTGATATATATGCTCCAGCTTCAGGGGGAGTATTGGTAAAGCACTTTAATTATCTTTTTATTATTGTTGGACTTTTATGTCATGTTTTTTTGTCCTATTAAACTTATGATGTAATTTTCCCAACACCTCTCCCTATATAAGGAGGCATAGGGTTTCATTTAAGAAATAAGAAAAAATCATTCTCTCCTACTCTAGTCTTTGTTGGCAAACCAGCAATGCCCAAGGAGGGCCTAGCGACGCTAGAATCCCCGATGAGGGAATTGGAATCGGTGAGGGGTTCTTGAGATTAAAGATCGATTGGATCAAAGAAGAATTTTCCACTGATATTTAGTGGATATTGGAATGTCAATCTATGATCATCACTCTGATACCATATTAACAAAACAAAAGTCTTATCATCAAAGAGAAACCCTAGTCTATTATATAGAGAAGAGGTAAAGGAAAAATTACATGAAGAGTCCTTAAAGAAACATAAAACTAGAAAATAGGCATAATAAACAAAGAAATAAAAGGAACTCTATGTGCGATCCAAGCCTAAATAGACATCATTCCTTTCATGTACACCTCTAAGCATCCTATAAGCCTTCTTTACTACGAAGTTCCTTGCACCCCAATAAAGGGAGCCATGTGTCCCCTCTCTTGGCCAAAGGCTCTTGATAGCTGACAGCAATTCCTGCACACCTTGGATCCTCACCTTTGAAAGAGAGAGAGGTGCCCAAGAGCTAGTGTCCCCTTGTGAAGGGACCATACCAAACCTCCACCACCCGATGCTATTTATTTGGAGCCAAGGCATACAAACTTGGTAGCAAGTTGGTCGGCCTTCCTAACCCTATCCAAGCATCCTCCCAGAACATGAAAGTCTCATCACTACGAGTAGGCTCAACAAGATGCGAGATACTTTCCAGTAGAAAGCATAGTCCTCTCCAAAAACCCAACTCCCTACATAGGGCAAAGCTCCTTTTGCAATTAAGGGATGAGCCATATGCATCCCTCAACAATTTATGCCGCATAGAATCATTATTTTGCATCAACTTAACCACCCATTTGGTCAACATTGCATCACTAAAGTTGTTGAGGTGGACCCCCAACCCACCTTGCTCAACCAATCTACAAATCTCCAACTTAACTAGGTGGAAGAAACCTCCAATATGACTCAACCCCTTCCAAAAGAACCTTTTTCTAATAGCATCATTCTTTATAACCTTTTTTGGTGGTTTGCAAACTGATAAATGAATAATAGGGGTAGCCAACAAGAGAGATCTCAACAGCACAAGACATTCACCCTTGGAAAAAACACGACCTCTCCAACGAGCTAGACATTTTTCCAATCTATCAATCAATGATAGCCAGTCTCTTTAATAATAGACTTATCTAGCATAAACTCAAACTAATTCTCAATTACTTTAGATATTTGCCCCAACCTTCTTACAATTACTCTAAGCTTCATTGTATAATATCAATTTGATACCTCTAGAATTGGAAGAATTTTGTAAGTCTCCTTTCTTGTATGAGGACATCACAATACTTTTCCCTCCATTCCTCTAACATCCTTTTTACCTCTTCAAAAAAACATTTAAATGATTTTGTGAGCTAATCTACACCTTTCCCTTCCATCACTTCCCAAACATCTATAGGATATTGTTAGGTAGAACAACCTTTATAGATTCATCTTGGAAGCACCTACTAGTTTCCTTTCTACCCATCAATAGCTTGCACGATTTAGGTGAGCTTCTAAATTGGCTAACTCTTATAAAGTGATTTCAACCATCTATTTTCATTAAAAAGCTTATGGAAATAATTTTCACCTTCATTCAAAAAAAAAAAAAAAATGAACTTCCACCTTGTCTCTATACTCTCAATAACTATAAACACCCTATCTACATCCTTGATGCACCTTACTTGTGTAAAGTCTTCAGGTTTTTGCTCCCTTGCTTTAGCTAGTTTGGAGATCTCTCTCATTATCTTTAGAATAAAGTTTCATGTGGATATGCTCTCTCAAGCTTGCCTTATTTTATTAACCACCTTCTTTGCTGCATTCTTTGTTTTTTTTTTGGTAATCTACCAAGTTTTCATTAGTTTTATCCCAATATAAGTCTTTTAAACATCACAGTAAAGAATAAGATAATGCATGTTATAATAAATAAAATAATTTTTTATTTGAAATATTACACAAATGTTTGCCCCTACTAAAAATTTCTTCTTTTTTTTGAAAGGGCCCTGCTAAAAGTTTCATGTGCAGATATAATAAGCTTTCATCTGAAAATGCCAGTTGCCTGTCTAGATAAAGAAAGTTGCGCATGAACAGCATCCTGGTAGATTAATGGTAGATGTGGCATGATGTTATTTTGGTAGAAAAAGGGTAAATATGCTAAAACCAATCAAGAAAAGTGTGCATTTCACATAAGCTGAAGATAGCGACTGCTTGTATCCATCAACGCCACCTCACATTAAAAAAGTCATTTATAACATCCTGTAGGTGAAAATGCACATTTCCTTTAGGCCTAGTGTAAGTGGGGGCTAACCTCCCATTTAGTTTGTGGGTTAACATAACCTTCCAAAACACATGTTTTGTAGAGAAACACAGGCTTTGCAAAACCTAAGTTCATACTGGGGTTAAGTTAGAAGTGGTGTTAACTCTCCTTTTTTTTACCTTTCTCCTTCTTAACTCTATAGGTTAATACATGTTTCAAGTAAACAGAAATATGTGTTCACCCCTTGCAAAGTAAACAAAAATGGGTATTAAACACCTCTTGCACTTTTATAAACCTCGGTTTTATAACACATCAAGTAAACTAGCCCTAAGGTGTTCTAAACATGTAGGTCCGATGCGAGCCACCCATCCAAGTGGGTGTCGGATGCCAATTTCAAGAAAAAAAACAACTGTCTAAAATATGAACAAAATTAAGAAGTTCATGAGAAAGTGATCAAAAGAAAAGGACAATGTCAACAACATGCAATCAAAACATACGAAAAAGAACAAGATCAAAACAAAAGCACAAGACCATCCTGTACCCATTTATCAGTGTTGTATCGAGCAGCAAAACCAAGGCCAGATTTTCTCTGATGGCCTAACCAAAATATTTCACTGCCCAGAGACAAGTGAGGAGACACACTCTGTAAAAAATAATTATTAGCAACAGGATAAGTTTGCATGCCTCTGCAAAGACAGGAAATAAAAGAACCGAGGCAGAAAGATGGTTGGAAACTATCCACGGTCCTGAAATGACAAATGAACGGTGAAAGCACCCTGGATACGGTTACACTAGTAAACAAATTGATTTTTAATGTTTTACAGAATTACATTTGTCTTCTCAGAATGATCTGAAGATTCTAATAAATGGGTAAAAAATTGACTTATAATGATCATCAAATAAACAGCACAATCAGCATTTACAGGTAATGGCACAGTTCTGATAGTAGAGCACCATAACTCAGCAATGGTATATTCTTTTATAATTGAAATATCCCATCACATAAAAGAAATAAAAAGAAAAAGAAATGATTTTTTGTATTACGGAATGCTGAAAGCCTCCGATTTGAAAGGCAACTAAGCAAGCACCTGCCTAAAAGCTCCAAGCAAATTGGCATATGAGATAACCTTTCTATTCATAACTAGTGAGTTAAGCATGCACTTTGTGGTGGTCATATAATCATAGTTTGATTCAGTCCTTTTTTATGATGAAAAGATTGAAGAATTTCACTGTAAAAGGATTTTCTAATTCATTAAATTACTTAAGATACCTTTTAATATCTTTTCAATAGAGGAAAACATTATATTTAGAAGAAAACTATAAATTTAATTTACCTGACGTTGATTTGAAAGAGTGAAAATGTGAAGGACTTCAATAATTTATCCAAACTTCACAGTTGTCACACCATGGTGAATAAAAGTCTTTAATCAACAACCATCGGGAATTTTAAACTTGAAAATAAATATAAGGAAATCTATAAATTTTCTTGTCCTTATGGGTGGATTTCTCAAGAATGTTCTTTGGGTTATAGACAGTGATACAAATCAAGAGCTTGACATAGAAGCATCATTATTTTAATCATCATTGGAAAGGAAATTCAAAAAAAAAAAAAATCAACAATAAAATAAGATAAACAAATTAATATCCCAAATTGTCGGTTAAATAATGTGCTAACCTTTTCTCATTCTTAACATAAAAAGTCAATCAAAATAGAGATTTATGAAGTGGTTTAAATAATAAAAGGCTTAATGTATCGCAAACCCATGTTAAACAGGAATTGGAATGGAAGGCTACAACAAAGGTTGTATAGCATAAAAAAGGGGGAGCATACATGCAATTTTTAATGTTTGACACTCCAATGTCCATGTCCACCCCCATATTATGAAAGTTGCGAAATCTGGAAGCACCATTCATACTCAATATATAATTTTGATGACATCCGTTCTTCCTGTTCACATAGGAAAACTACAAATTGTGCAATAGTCATTAGTCCCGTGTACATGGAACTCCTTCACAACTGATTTGGAGCAAAAATAAAATAAAATAAAAACCAAAAGTTCTTTCACCCCACTCGGAGACAAGAGACAGTTGGAGAGATGTACAAAGAGGAGGGGAGCTGAACTTTCCTCCATTAATAAAACTAAATTAAGCCTAGTCTTTCAGGTCGGTAAATTCAAGTTGACCACTTCCTTCAGGATTGCAAGAACCTATATTTTTGTGGGTTAGTTCTACAAACAAATTCATCCCTAACCATGTCACATGCGAGTTTCTACAAATGAGTGTTGGAGGAGTGGAGATAGGGGGTGGGAGTGTTACAGATGGGAGGAGGGATGATTGGAGAGAGAGAGGAGTGGGAAAGGGGGCAGGAGAGTGACAGCTGGCAAGGAAGAACCTTGTTTTAATGAAATGGGAAAAAAGCAGAAAATCATAGAAATGAATACCATATGTTCTACCTAATAAAATATTGCGAAATTATACTTACTCAGGATCAAAACCAAGGTGGGGTACTGATAAGACCAAGAAGGACCATAATAGAGGAAAGAGAGATTGGAAACTGGGGGACAGGATTTTCCTAGCAATCTAACAATAAAACACCAGATATTTTACAGAGTAGGATCCAATAACTAACCTGGATGTAATTTGCTCCATAAAAGGCATTGTTACCAATCTGAAACTGTGTCCTGAAATCTCTTCCCTGCAAATAGAACCATGATCACTACGAGCCTAATCAGTAGTTTTAAAAATAATCCATTGAGGAAAGAAGACGATAGTACGTTATTCAAAATAAAGAATAAGCATTTGATTCAGCTTTGCATTTGTGTGCTTGTAGCATTTTTTGACATTCTCATTACTCAATAAAGACATTAATCTATTAAAACCAACTTTAGGTGGTTTAATGGTTGAGTAATTGGCCTCCAACCCAAAAGACTAGGATTCAAAACTTGCCCTTCTCAAAAGTGATGGATCATAACTGCAAAATATTAAACCTCCATATGAAAAAAAAATGGAACAAACAGTTGCACTGTTTTGGAGAGCACTCTGCCAAATGGAGATAGTAGCTAGCTGGGATTCTTGTTTCTCATGGCTTTCTCATTCACTTTAAGGTGGAGAGGGCTACAATTCACATAAAGGCCCCTCATTATCCAGTATGATAACATTTCCTATATGAGATTGAACAACCCCACAACATATTGGACAACCAAATGCCTTCCTCATGCAGTGTGAAACTACCACCATCACCGCTCAATTCATACATCCATTTGAATCATAAATTTCAATATTCCTCAAGTTAAGCATGAAATCAAAACATGACTAACTTGTCAATCCTCACCTAAAACATTGTGTGGAGCTCATTTGTAAAATCATTGGCACTAAACCAGTGCAAAGTTCACCAAGGCTGACCCAATAAAACATGATTGTCAAGTTCAACAAGTTCGGTAGAATCTTTATTTTCTTTGAAAAGGTTGGAACAGACAATGGCATGTGTACAGTCCAGGCATATCTGCTCTTAAGTCTAACCATGAAATTTGGACCCACCTAAAATAAGTCATTTCATTCTAGACAGCCATGGCCACGCTTGCTTCTGCCAATTTCCAGAAATAGTGACCTTGTCATGTAATGCCCCCAAGAAAAGGGATGTACAGAAGCCAGGAAGGAGGAACTGCCATCAAATAATGAAAAGAATGAAACGCAACCCAACCTCCTTGCAAAGGGGCATCCCGAGAATAAACGATTCACAACTACAATAAACGGACTGGAAAAACTGCAATTGAAATCCTCCACCCCATCACATGCACTTTGAATCCCATCAGTCACAAGCCTCTTTCATTTTAGAAAGAACATAAGTATAACTACCTTGATAGGTACATCATCTCAGTCAAGAATCAGCTCATTGGTCACTTGGGAATTACACCATATAACTTCATCAATAAAGTTCACCAATGCCACCTCAGGCTCCACCAGCAAACAATCCACTTTATTCACATCAATCTTCTGACTAAGCAAATCTGGAAAACTAAAAAAAATTTGTTTCATGGTCCAATCTCAGCTGTTGGATCATTGTGGCCGAAATACATAAGGGCATGTGAAGGAATTCAACTAAAATCAATTGAATAAAGTAGAAGCGCCAGCCTTCATGGTCCCAGCCTTTTATTTATTATCAACCACTTCCATTCACAATGATAACAAAGTGTTACTGGAGGAAGGACCTAACCAAAAAGGATTTAACAAGCAATCTCCCAAACATGAAACCAAGGAGAAAATTAAACGTCTTGTTCAAAACTGAAATCCTAACATCTCTTGTAGAGAGAGGGGATGAAAAAAATTACATAAAAAATCCAACTAGGAATAGAAAATAACAGAACACATAAAAAGACTGGGAATAGAACTCTTAATACTCCCCTTCAAGTTGGAGCATAGATCCTTTAAGCCCAACTCGTCACATAAGAACAAGGATTTAAATGTCACCATACATCACTAATATATCACATATCACCACAATGACACATATCAATACTCAAAAAGTATCATTAGAATGTTGAGTGATATTTCACTCATTTCAGAGGGTGTCAACCGATATCCCAAATATTTTATCAATCATGTTGGGGACATCTATTAATATGAGCGATATATTGCCTAGATCTGTACACAGTGCATCAGTGCTCCCATTTGAGTTTTTTTTTATGTTCCCAACTGCAGGCAACCGTATTTTCTTCTCTCCTCTCTCCTTTGCGTGGTGGGTGATTTCTAATGATCATTCGACTCTCAAGTTAGTAATCACCCTCACCTTATTTTCTTCAATTTCTTTGCCATCTTAGTTTTTAATTAGATGATTATAGTGTTGGTTACTTAGTGTTGGTTACTTTTCATTACGAGTTTTTTGGACTTGCTCTCTTAATTTCTGCAGGGTTTGTATCCATTTTTTTCCCACAAATCACAAACTTATGTTGTATCTCTACTCAAATCACGCGTTAAAGTATGGCTTAATCGCAATTTCATGGTCCAAATCACCATGTTTCTATGACGGTTACCATTCATTCCGAACTTTTTGTTCGAGATTTCTTGGAGTAATGGATAGTATTAGATGTCATGCTACTTAATTTTCTTTATGATGGTTATGTTACCTTAGTTGTAATTTTTTATTTTTCTATCGGACTCTTCAAGTAATTTGCTTATAGCCCTTCTTTATATAAGAGCGGCAAGGGTTTTCTTTTGTGAAGAGAATCATTCTTTTCATCTAACATGGTATCAAAGCAATGGTCCTAAGTCAGTGATCCGATATCCCACCGAATAGCATCGAATCTCTCTGCGAAAATTGTCAAACCCTCAATCTAGAGAGGGTTCATCGTGAAGAGAATTCCCTCTTTACCGTCGCCAGCCCTTAAGGGCCCCTCCCAACACCGCCACCAGCCCTAGGAGGGGTTCTCGCCGCTGCTCGGGGCTGCCGGACAGCATTGGCTGCTGTTGCGGTGGCCTGCAGCATCCTTGCGGACCTCATAGCTGCTGTGGGCTGGTCTGAAAAATCCCACAGCGCCGCTAGGAGGGCTTCTCTCCCATCGCAGGGGGCTGCTGTGCCTGAATAACAGGGATTGAACACCTTCTGTTGGGTGTTCTATCGCTGTCCTGCTTGGAGGCTGCCATCGCCCAAGAACCTTGTGGGGGTGCGCTACTTCAACTTGGGTCACAAGTCATCATGTGACCTCTAGCAATGCACGCATGACCTAGGCACCCTTGTGCCCATCTTACGAATGTTTCTACACACTTCTTGATGCATTTTTGTGTGTATCTCTACATGATCAGCAGCCAATGATTGTGAATTTTGATCCTTCTCCCCCTGGCCAACGCGGAAGCCTCAATCCTTACCACAAAGAGCAAGATTTCTGCCTCTGCCTTTGTTCAAGGAAGCATGATAAAGCTTACAGGATCCCAGGCCTATGTACTTTGGTCGAGAGCATTCCACATTTTTGTTGGAGGGCAGGAGCATCTACATGTGCTCACTGATACTGCCCCAGTTACTAAAGATGAGAAGTTCCGAAAGGAGGACAATTATCTAGTCATGAACTAGACAGCGAATGGTTTTGATCCAAAGATTGCAACAAATATGCTATACAAGAAGATGACCAAGGACATTTGGCAGGCCCAAGAGCGCAGGTATTCTATGTAGACCAGTAGTTCACAACGAGCAGATATCGATAGGAGGATCTAGAGGACTAACTAGGGTGATATGACTCTGGCAAACTACTCTACTAGACTACTACATTTGAGGGACTCTTTCGAGTTTAATGTTGACCAGTTCACAATTGGTTCCAGGACGCCCCCTAGTTGATTGCAAGTGACTTTTTTTTTGAAAAGTAGAAGGGTGGTTATCCAATTGATAACCACCCAAAAATTTCATTCAACAAAAGGCGCTAGGCCACATTAATTACAACTCCAAAGGGAGACAAGAGATCTTCCAGACTCCACCACATTTTCAACATAAGGACATTAACCCCTAAATACCACCACATTTATTCCCAACCAAATGGCCCACAAAATGGCAGGAAGCCTCACCCTTTCCTTCTTCCACCAGAAGACACCATGGGTACCACCTCCATTCCCAAATCTGAAGGACCTCCAAAAATCCTGAAAGGAGCTATGCACCCACCATCCACCCCTGGGCCGTCGCTGACACCGGAAAAATAGGTGTTCAACATCTTCATCCTCCCCATTACACATAGGGCAAGCCATGTCTGCATTAGGAGCCCACCTAGCTCTCCAAACTTTCGTCATAATCCTGCCTCTTCGAAGCAACCAACGGAAAATCTTCACCTTCAAGGGACACGCTGTTAACTAGATCTAATTACAATCTCTGATAAGGTCCACGTCTCCAAGAGCTCCAGGATTCCCCAGTCTTCTATAAGCATCTCGAACAAAGAAATCCCCCTCTTCCCACCCGTAAGCGTCCACCCCTCCTCCAGCTGGAAGCCCTCAAGCTCTAGTAACAATGGCAAGACCTCCAAGCATCTCTGGTCAGAAACGTTTCCCGAGAAGTTAAGGCACCAACATCCATCCTACATCTCTGCCACCGTAGCCTCTCTGTCAACCGCCAGTGCCGAGAGCCTCGGCAGTCGATCCACCAACCTCCCCTATCCCATCCAATCATCGAGCCAGAACCTAAAGTGCTCTCCTAACCCAAGCACTGGTGCAAAGAAATTCTGTACTCTCAGAGCCACCAAGGAAAGACCCCTAATGAAGTACTCTCTGATTGCAAGTGACTTTAATGTCACATTGTTGACTAATAATAAACCAGAGAACAAAAGGAGGAACAAGTGTACCAAGGCATTTGCAGATTTTGTGGCTTTGCAAGGTCCAGTGGATCTCCCGCTCAGTTCTTATGCATACACATGGAGGAGCTCAACAAGATCAAAGTCAAGGATTGACAAATTTCTATGCAACATATAGTTTGCAAAGGCATTTCCCTTGGCAGAGATACGACCCATGGACAAGTCTTTCTCGGATTATAGTCCACTAATGTGGCAATCCAATGAGAACACGCGGTTTGGGACGTAGTTCAAATTTGACAGATCCTAGCTTTTGGAGGATGGCTTCAAGGGTGCAAGAAAATAGAGGTCCTTGACATTGGTGGGGTCTGCAACTGCTAGGTTGGAGTCCAAGCTAAGTGGACTGCAAACCTTCCTGAGGACATACAAGAAGAAGATCAGAGAAGAATGGGATACGAGATCTAAAGCACTAACGAAGATTACTAAAATAGAATGGGCAAAGGATTTTGGCGTTTTGTTGGCAAAAAAGTAGGAGGCAAGGACCAAACACCTCCATACAATCCAAGTGAAGGATAGTAAGCTGTAAGTGGAGTAGAGGATGAAATCTAGGCAAAAGTGATTCAAAGAGAGGGACTCAAACACTCGCTACTTTCACATGGTGGCATCAAGCAGGAGGAGGAACAGGATAGATAGGATGGTCGTGGAAAGCACGAAGTATGTTGGGAGGGATGAGGTCAGCAGGGCAGTTGCGGATTACTATAGGGCCTTTATTAAGAGAAGGACAGGGAGGTGGAGGTGGAGGTGGTCGGGCACAGAGGCCTAACCTATTGCGAAGGCACAAGCATCCTCTCATTGCGAAGTTCTCGAAGGATGAGGTACTAAAGGTGGTTTAGGGACTGAACGTAGAGAGTTGTCCTAGACAGAATGGCTTCCTGTATACTTCTACAAGGAGTTTTAGCCACTTCTAAAGGAAGACATCATTGAGGTGTTGAATGAGTTTACCAAAGGAAATATGGGCTTTAACAGATTAAACAAATGCTTCTTGTTTTTGCAAACCAAGAAGGATGGGCTCAAGGCAATTAAGGATTTCAGACCCATTGCACTATTTAATGCGATCTACATCATCTACACTAAGGTGCTGGCGAACAGGCTTCGGGGGGAATTGCAAGAGATTATCTCACCGATGCAAATGGCTTTTGTTCCTAGAAGAAGTATATTGGATGGTTTTGTCAGCCTCGGAGATTTTGGCCCATTGAAGAAGGATGAAGAGGAAGGCTTTCCTTTGGAAAATAGACTTCAACAAGGCATATGATTCAATGCAATGGTCATTTCTATGGCCGTCTTTGGCAAAGAAGGGCTTTCCATTGCTCTAGATTAATTAGATGAATCGTTGTGTAACAACCACTTCCTTCTCTGTGTTGGTCAATGGTAATCCAATTGGAGGCTAGGTGCAACCTAGGAGGGGAGTTACGCAGGGGTGCCCCCTTACGCCTATTTTGTGTTGGCTGCAGACGCCTTGGCGAGATCGACATACAGAGCATGTTCTGATAACCTTTTTAAAGGATTCTATGTCGGCAATGATGGGGTGATCCTTGTGCTTTCGTATGCTGACGATGTGTTATTCTTTATTGAGGGTTCCATGGTTGAAGCGGGGAGGTTGCACCTTCTTCTAAAGCTTTTTGGAGATGCTTCAGGCCTGCAAATTAATTTCTCCAAATCCACTTTTGTGCCGATACAGATGACGCCAGAGGAGTCACACCAATGTAGTGCTACCTTACATACACCGAAGGGGTTGCCACCAGTATCATATCTGGGCCTCCCACTTTCTACTAAACAAATTCCCTTGTAAGGTGTTCTCCCCTAATTAAAAGAATGGAAAAAAGGCTATTTGATTGAGCATCTAGGATCTTGTCCAGGGGTGGAAGGCCGATGCTCCTAAAGGTAGTGTTATAGTCTATACATACTTTCTTTATGCATTCAAAAGGCCTGAAAAGATTGAGAAAAGAATGTTGGAGCCTCATGGGGGATTTTTTCCTAGACCAACTATGGGTCGAATGGCAAAGGAGCTAAGATGGTGGCTTCGGAGGAAATCTGTAAGTCGTTAAAGGGAGGGCCTGGGGGTCAGAGATGTTGGAGGGATGGTGACTAGGGTAGAGTGTTCTCTACTTACTATGATTGTTCACTAAACTGGGATCAAAGCACATCTCCCCCAAGTGGTGCATCTCACTTCTATAGGGGAATCAACTCAGTGATCCCTAAGCTACAATAATTTTTCTCGCCATAAATGTGCATGGGAGATGTATTTCGCTTATGGTGTGATGACTAGATGGGACAAGGTGCCTTGTAGTCCAAATTTCTAAGAGTCCAGATTTCTAAGACTATACACATTGTCTGGTAATAAGGAGCCGATAGTAGGGGAGTGCTAGGATGGTTCATGGTGCCCTACCCTTATTGGGAATCTATCGAACTGGAGGCTGCAAAAGCTTTAGGAGATATTGCGTGACTTGGAGGGATGCCAGCCAAAGGGGGGAATTGATGCCTTGTTTTGGGATGGGATGACTTCTTTATACAAGAGGCCTATGGTAGACTAAGAAGTGTAGTGCATATGATGGATATTGACCTGCTTAGAGACTGCAAATTGATGTGGATAACGATGTGCCCTCTGAAGGTCAAGATTCTTGCATGGCTTCCCAGAAGAGGATGCCTGATAACGAGGATGTGGAAGGCTAGAAGAGCACATGATGTAATTACAGAATGTCCACTTTGTCACACGAAAGACAAAGACATTGATCATTTGGAGACACTTCCACTTTGGTTGGATTGCGCATTAATCACAACAGGAATTTTGGAAGTTGGAACTCTTTTAAGAGAGGAAGTCAAGACCCAACCTAGAATTTCTTCCAATTAAAGAAAGAGAAAGAAAAAGTCTTGTCAATGCTATAGAGAATTTGGATGGGGCAAAATGCGGCAGTGTTTAAGGGACATCAACCTTATTTTGAGAATTTTATTGTTAGCATCTCCTTGCTTTTCAATTTTTGGGAAGCGTTCATGTAGCTTGGCACTATTTTGATATTTTTACTGGAAAACCACCCTTTTAGCTTTAAAAAAAAAAGGCCTGGATGAAATTTTAATTGAAGTTTGTTGGGAAGAAATAATTTTTTCTAGAAGTACTGAAATTTACCAATTAATCAAAAAGCATAACCAAATTCCTTTCCATATTAAGTACCAAATTTCATAACAAATGGCTTTTCTTTCTTTAAAAATTTTTGGCCAAAATATGGAATTTTTCTAGGGAATCAAAACGTGTATCTATACCGAAAAGGTAAATATTGCATGCAAGGAATAATCCGTTGAGAACAGGAAAATTTACAACAGTGATATAGCATCATTATCTTAATGCTGATAACCTAGAGATATGAAGCATTCAATTGTAAGAAAGATAAAATGCTAAAAATGTTGAGCACTCATAAGCAAGAAATCTGACAAAATATTTGTAAGAATGCATGGGAAAAAACCAAAGAGGGGGGGGGGGGGGGGGGGGGGGGGGTGGGGTGGTGTGTGTGGGTTGTGGGGTTGTGGATGAAGCAATGGTAAAGACCTTGTAGTCAAAGTTGAACATGCCCTGTGAGTAATGTGGCTCATTGGTCAGCTGTAAAACACAAAATGAAATCATTAAGGTACACATACTACTTGAAGCTTAGAGCTTCCAAAATAGAAAATGCTTCATACTTGGGCATTGATTTTCAAAGTAACATTATCTGTTAAGTCACATTTAACACGGGCATTCAATCTTCCATCAGTCAGCACTCTTCCAACAAGCATCAACTGCAGAAGCATCAAGAAATGGACTAACAAAATTCGCCACATAGTAGAGAAGTCCAGAAAAAATCATGTAGTATAGAAAATCTCAGTAGGGGAACTATCATGACTTACCTTTGGATCGAGAAAATTAGCACCAAATTCATAGTGTGCAGTTGAAACTTTGATGGTCTCAGAGGACTGTGAAGGAACTTCAGTTGAACCCATGTACAGACTAACAACATCACAATATAAAGAATCCATGTTAAACTAACAATATCATGATAATTTAAACAAAAACAAGGCTGATTAATGAAAGAACTAAAGATATACAATCTGAACTACCTGTGGCTAAGTGAGAATTTCTGATTTAGACCCTTCGTGAAATCAAATCGCATTCCCTCAAAAAGTTCAGGCTTTAGTGACACTGTAATTGATAAGCAAAAGGTCACTCTATCGGTTTCAATTCTCTATATTCATCTAAATTACTAAAGAATGATGTATAAAGGAACTTAAAAAAGAAAAAAGGGTGAGCATGTATCCATGGATAAAGACTCAAACTCTTTTAAACATATTTTATTGCTCGTAGTTCTTGTTCATTTAGATTTATATTATGTGAGCATGTTTTTAAGAGCTAAGGAAACCTCTAAGAACAAGAAGAAGACAGACACAGCAGTAACTTCAACATATGTCACATATAACAGAAGCACTAAACAATGCACAAATGACCAAAACAGAGGAACTACAGAAATATGGCAACCACTTCAGGCATGAAAAACAGTCAAATTACACAAAAGCAAGGGCAAACTGCAAACAGATGAGCCTCCCACTTCCTTTAATAAAACAAGTTTACTCCAAAAAGCCAAGTTATTTCCACAATATATACCAAACAAATCCTGAATTATTGCTCTTCAATGTGATTACTTCAACAAAAGGCAAATGCAGTAACAAACTAAACGATGCACAAACTTGTGCGGTCAAAGGCAAGACGAGCAAAAGGCTCCAACATAAAAATCAGCCAAGTCGGCCGACTACTCCTTGTCAGACCCCTAGCCCATCCAGCTACCCATACTCGAGTACATAATCGGCATCCCCAACTACTCAACCGAGTAGTCAATTTACTCGGCCAACTATAAGGCCGAATTTTACATAGAGATGTTGCAGATCCAGTTAAATATACCTGATCTGACTACGAAATAAAATCCCCTCCCTACAACCTGATCACCCCCCCACCCCATTCGACTCGACCTCAACCCAAGATGAAGATGAAGGGGATGTTCCCTTATTTTTTGATAAGGAATATGATTACTGACTTTAGATGTTCGCTTTTAATGTGTTTTTGTAGTTTTAATTATTAGATACTTTGAACTTGTATTTTTATTTCATTTGAAATTATGACTTGTAACTTGTTTTCATAATCTCGACCTTGGAAGTGGTTCACTTTTATGTGATAGTATATTTTACTTGTTGAAATATTAAATTATACAAATATATATATCATGCCCGACCAAGTACTCCCTGACTACTCCCCTACATGCTGCATACTCCTTCATCAATGACCCAGTAGACTGAATAGCAACTACCGACTTTCAAAACACTAGCTAAAAGGGACAGAGGGATCCAAAATGCCCGAGGCACCAAGTGCTTGCCTAGGCACTCACCCAAGACAAGTGAGGTGTTAAAATATAAATGTATAAAATTATTGGGTTTCGGTGAAAGTGCCACCTGGCACATGCCACGTGACAATTATCTAGAAGGCTCTTGGGCCATCGGTTTTGAGTCCATAGGACCAAAAGTAGGAGTTGGTTTCTTAGTTGGCAATTTGTCTCATTTAGTTTATTTATTTTAAGGAGATTTGCAAAGATTTGATTGTTCCAAATCTAAAAGATTTGATTAGATTTTGTTAGTTAAGTGTATTTTTAAAAGTAGGAATATGTACTCACTATTTAAAAAGAGCATTTCCTATGATTTGAGATTTGAGCAATACAATTAATTTTTCCATATTCCAAGCTCCTCTCCTCTCTCCTCTTGCTCTCTACTTCAGCCGGCCACCAACAGGAGTAGACCGCTGCCTGCAGCCAACAAGACCGACTGCACTTAGCAGCAAGCCCTCCAGCAAACCAAGCCAACCCAAATCAGACAAGCTGGTTCTCTACAAACTAGTCCATGGTCTGCCTACCTTCTCTATAGGCCTACTAGGACCGACTGCACCTCCTATAGCAACAGGCCCTGTTGCTCTCCCTCTCTGTGCGTTGACAACCACCCTGACGTTACAGGATCGTACGTTGGTGATTCTCGCAACCAAGAAGTCCTCAACAAATCCGACCCCTTAAGCAGAGAGAATACTAGAGAAGATGGCAGAGTCAACCACGATGGTCAAAGACGCCACGTTATCAAAAGGAGAAAGTAAGGAGAAAATGAAAAAAGAGGAGATTTATCAAGTTCTAGCGCTTGTGATCTTCATACTCATGACACCTTATATCCGATTTTTTACTCTCTTTCAAAAAAGAAGATTTTTTTGGAGAAAAGACATCAAGGAGAGGACACCACGATCCAAACAACGACTTTCAAGATTGCCAAAAGAGGCAACGACTTCCCAGGTTGCAAAAGGATTAATGGTTAATCCAAGCTCCTTTCCTAAAGATCCAAGCAAGTTCGGGAGACCACCACGTGAGGCTACTAGTACCTTACACATGGACTCTGTAACTCATGAAGATCTTGAGAAACTGCATGCTCTTCTAAAAGATGACAAGTCCACAGCGACCGTCACGACAGCTACTTAGGTTGCCACAGAAGCAACAACTCCAAAAGTCACAAGAGGATTCGCCATCAACTTATCCAAAGAGAATATCCGGCCATGTTCCCTGAAGAGAAGGAAAAGAAGACAACGGTAGCCATTGCAATGACTATTGAGGTCACTAAAGCAGAAGCGACGACTTCCAAGGTTGCAAAAAAGGGGCCTAGCAGTCATTCCTCCAAAGAACTCAAAGCCCGAAGAAGAAAATGAATGCTGTGGCGTCTAGCTTCACTGATGGAAGGCCAAGCCGTCGGCCTCACAGCCTTCAACTTGAGGGTGAGTGTTGGGTTTCAGAAAGTGTCACGTGGCACATGCCACATGGCAATTATCTAGAAGGCTCTTGAGCCATCGATTTTGGGTTCATAGAACCAAAAGTAGAAGTTGGTTTATTAGTTGACAATTTACCTTATTTAGTTTATTTGTTTTAAGGAAATTTGCAAAGATTTGGTTGTTCCAAATCTAGAAGATTTGATTAGATTTTGTTAGTTAAGCCTATATCTAAAAGTAGGAATATGTATTCTCTATTTAAAGAAAGCATTTCCTATGATTTGAGATTTGAGCAATACAATTAATTTTTCCATATTCCAAGCTCCTCTCCTCTCTCCTCTTGCTCTACTTCAACCGACCACCAAGAGGAGCAGTAGACCATTGCCAATAGCCAACAGAACCAGCTGCACATAGCAGCAGGCCCTCCAGCAGACCAAGCCAACCCAAATCAGACCGGCTGGTTCTCTGCAAACCGGTCCACGGTCTGCCTACCTTCTCTGTAGGCCTACCAAGACCAGCTGCACCTCCTGCAATAGCAGGCCCTGCTGCTCTCCCTCTCCATGCGTTGACAGCCACCCTGACGGGCTGTTTTTCCTGCATACGGGAGTCTCCACACTCTGCTTCCATGCCAATTCTTGACAAAAATATTAATACAAAATTCATTTTTTTTAAACATCCTACAAAATCCATTTTTACAACCACATATATAATTCATATGCAAATTTGTTCAAACAAACAAATAATGGCAGTAACATATGACGACATTTAATCAAGACAGATAACGACAGATAATAAATACACCAGTAAAACAAGGCATAAATGCATAAAGACAACCAAACCGCAAGAACAAATATCACACCTCATGGCAAAGTTATCGAAGTCAAGAATTATCAAAACACAAGACAAATACAAAGTGATTTTCAGACCTTAGAGAGAGGAAGGAGAGACCAATTTAGACCAAAGCACATGAACCTGTACAGATTCCGATATGGACACACATGTGAAACACACACATACAAATATGTCTTTGTGTATATATGCATACACATATGAAGCGAGAGAAAAAGAGAGGATGGGAATGGTTAGGATAGAGCATACTCCAGGATTGGGGTTTTGGGTGGGGGGATGGTGTTGGCGGTAAGTTGGGGCATTCTTTCATATAACAGAAAATTTGTTTCAGGTGCTCACCTAAGCACCCAATGCCTCAATCTAAGGCGCTCACCAAGGCATCATCTAGACCAAATTGTCTCGCCCTGGTGCACCTCAAAGTAGCACCTGCATTTGACTAGGCACTTGCCTTAACGGCAATGGCACAAACTACTAGCTAGAGGTCCTCCAGAATTATAGGAGTCATGTAAAGCACAAAGAATGGTATAAATACACAAAGACAAGAGCAAAGAGAATGTGCATCCATCCTTCCCATTGAAATACTTAGATCCAATAAGCCAAGTTATCTCAGCAATATCTACTCGATGTGCCCTAATAATAATTTTACAATGTGATCTTACTGCAAAACATCAATCAAACTGCAAAAAATGACAGTCCAATAAAATGGAAAGTTTTTTGCAATAAAAATTGAAAGTTTTTTAAATATCACAATCTTCCATGTGCAAGGCTTTCTTGGATATATCTTTTGATATCACTCAAAGGGCCTGTTCACAGAAAGTTTCAAAGTCAGAAAGAAAATTTTAGCAGGTTCCTATTGACCTCAGTGAAGTTAGTATTTTAAATAAAATTTCTTTTTGAAAATAACTCTAAAAACCTTCTCAAAAAAAACTCTAAAAAAATTAATATTGAATAAGAACAGTTTTACTCAACATTACATCTTTGTTCTGAAAATCTTATCAACATTAAGCAAAACTTTGGCAAAACTATCAGCAATAAAAATGAAATCAGCCTCAATCAGTTTTAGAACCAATAAGGCAAAGCAAAGTTGGCAACCAGGGAAACGTTAAAGTTTGATTAGATTGGCCAATGTTCAAAGATAGCAAATTCTTTTTACCGGATCTGAAATATTATATCAGTTCGTATCCTTAATGAGTGAACCAACCTTTTTTCCTTTTGAAATAAACCATGGCTACTTGAGATTAATGATCATCCAAAATGCATCAAAGAAAAAACAAACACAAGGGCCACAGGCATTGCTCCAGATCCCAAGGAGAGCAGTTGTCCTTTCAAGTACATTTTTGATAGCACACTTTTACGCTTCTACTGAAATTACCAAATATTGGAAAAATATCAGCTTCGGAAATGATATCATTTGATGTGAGGCATTGATTCCCAAAACAGATGCGCCTCCAGAGAGCATCATCAAGGAACTTGCAAACCCATTACAGGCTAGACCTCTGCCAAGCCTATGCCAAGAAGAAACTCTTGAAGAAGGAATGACCAGTGTCCTCCATAACATTCCCACACAAGGACAGGTTACATCGCCATTCACAACTCCAAAACCCACCCACAAATATAAATGATAGATCCAGTTGGCTAACCTCTTACAACACTAAGGAACAAAAAAAATGGAAAACAAAAGAAATTCTAAACTTCGGGGCACCTTTCCACTCTGAGACAAACCATATCCTATTGCGGAGTAAGGTGGATCATATGAAACATGAAATATAAACAATAGGGTCAGAACTGGAACTGATGTACCTCATTTTCCATGAATGTATGGTCACTAATTGACCTGCTTGGGTTAAATTACTCTATGTGATGCTTTCACATAGTTTGTTTACCCCTTGATTTTTTCGAGGAAAGGTTACCCCTTGATTTTATCAATGGCAAAGCTTATTTGCATACAAGGCTCTAGTTTCAGAGACTCATCAACCATGCCCAACATGGCCTTTGTATGACAACACAAAATATGAGACTCCATGGCCAACATGGCCTCCAACAAGTTAAAAGCCCCTCAGTCATCAGTAACACCTGTAAAATCCCCCAATTGGCAAGCAACATCACATATGTCCATATCTGCATCAACCAATCCCAGAAGCGATTGCATTCTTAAGGAAAACAGCTGCAGCTACCTTCTTTCTCTCTTCAACAGCAACATAATCAATCTGCCACAGCATCCCAATTCAATTACAACATCTGCCTATGACAACCTCCAACTTACCTTCAGCAACTCTCAACTGCATCATTCCTGGTTTGTTTTTCCCACTATCTCTCTTCAATCTCCTATATTTTTTCCCTTTTGACAACACTTCTCAAAATCCATATTCATCTGACAGCTGTTTAATTATCTCAATTCTCCCTTCTTCTATCTGCATCCCTTTACCTTTAGATTTAGACTTTTTTTTTTAAAGCGAAAGGGTGGTTACCCGGCTGATAACCACCCAGATTTAGACTAATTTTCAAAAAGTCAAAGGAGGTACCTTGAGAATAACATTATCTCTATATGGATATTTCTTCTTAGCTATTTCACATTCCTTCATCTCCATTCCTCTGGCTTTTTCAGTAAGATGCCCTTGTTGTGTCCTGAGCATAACCCCCCAAAAAACCATAATTTTAGGCTTCAGTCCATTTTCCAATTCCTCCTTGATTTAAAAATCTTTATCGTTCCATATGAATTTCCTGTTGTCTTCTTTCAGCAAACAATACTGCCCATTCTGCCTTGCTTTATTCTTTTTGCTACAAATTCTTACCCTTTTCTACCCCTTCCACTAATTTCTGTCCTCAAATAAGAAGTTTTTCCTTACAGCAGCTTCATACGTCCTTTCTTGTCCATTGTCTTAAGTATCTTCAACTCTTCTTGTACCTTATGCTTCTCATTTACGGCCTTTTGTAGGATATCTACAGAATTACAACTTTTGTAATTTATCAACTGCTGCAACCCCTCTAATCCAGCCACCTCCTATCCAGATGAATTCCCCAAACTCTTCGCAGATTTGCTGCTGCTTATTCCTCTTATAATCACTTACCTTCAGCCACTTACCTCCATCACCATCATGTTTGCCCTTTTTCATTTCTGCATCCTGCTTCCCTCAGCTCTTATCTCCCACTTTTCCCATCCCCCCCTTTGTGTTTGATGTTGCTGTCTAGATCTATTTACTAGAATATCATCCTTCTGCATGCGACTCTCAGCTGGACAAGTTTTCTTGGACCAGCTTTTAACCAGAATAGAGCCAACAGTCCTCTTATATCCAATGCCTTCATAGTCAGTTTTCTCAGTAACTCCAGATCTGGTCCTTCCCCTTTAAACCCCCTCCACTCTGATATTTGAATGACATCTTTTTTCAAAATAGTTTAACTGTGCAGATATTGCTGCATCACCCATCATTCCTTCCACCTTCTATTCCACCTGTCTCATGAACCTCTTTGGCTTTAGGTCTCACACATATTTCATCCCCTAATCTTCCAATAGTCCAACCCTCTCCCCAAAAAAAAGAAAGGAAAAAAAAGAAAAACTGCATCAGTGTGGCCAATAGCACAACAATGCATGCAAAAGGGAGGTAAGTTCCCATGTGAACAACCTTTTCATTTAAACCCTGTGACCGATTCTTGATAGTAACATAATGAATTCTTGGCTTCATGAGACCCATCTCAATATCCATTCTCACATACCCAAGCCTAGTGAACTTAGTTGGACTTTTATCAAGAGCAATAAATCTCCCAATGGAATAGCATATATTTATGTTTTAGGCAAAATTTAAATATCAAAAATATTGAAATCAATTATTTTGATATTTAAATGTTGGTATAAACTTCGCCAATTAACCATGCAGGTGGGGTATACTTCCCCATCAACGACTTCCCCTACTAAGCACTCACGTACAAATTTTGCAACCTTTTTTAAAACTGCATTCCATCAAATCCGGATATCTAAAGTTGAGATATGAAAACCTCAAACATCAAAAGGAAGGTCGGCATGTATTGAGCAAAGCTTTCCAATCAAGTGCATAGAATAGACACTTACGGATGCTCCAGCGTATATGCTTTCCTACAGATACGGAAGTAAGTTGATTTGAAATTTGCAATTCAGCCAAATTAACTTTGTAAAATGCGAAAGATCATCAAGAATAAAATACGAATAACAAACAAACGGTGTCGAAATGAAAGAAAAAAAATGTTGTTTAAGATCTTAAATACTGAGGAACTAGCTCAGTATTACACCTTAAGGCCGTTCTTGCTAGTAGATAACTACCGATAAATCAGGTTGCCAATGACCATCGATATCTAGGAAGAAGACTAGTGGAAGCTTCACGGAGCTATCCCTCCTCATGAAAGCAGCTAGCACTGGTGCATTTCATTCTAACAAGTGTTAGCCACATTATCTGGGCGGCATTTGGTTGTTGAGAAGCTACGAGATGTATAACAGAGAAGAGAGTTCTCCTCGTCCTTTTGGATTTTCTGTTCAGCAGTCGCTTGGCCCGCAGCAAACATTATCCTAACAAACCTCCATCTCCCTCCCCGACCGACCACCAAGCAAGCAGACATTCCACTTATTCCTCCCCTAATCGAACCTCCGCAACCAGAATCAGAATTCCGCCGCCTATCGTTGCATTTTATTTTTCTTCACACAATCCGCATTAAAAAAAAAAGGTGGAGCGGGAGGGAACATACATACATCAATCACACGGAAACTTTCGAAGCAGAGAGGGGGGAAAATAGTAGGAGAGGAAGGGAAGGGGAGAAGAGACGGGGATTATTATTATTATTGTTGTTGTTGTTGTTGTTGTTGTTGTTGTTTAAGTTTTTTACGCACTGAGAGCTTCACGCTGGATCTCCTCGAAGGGGATAGGGCATGGGAGGTCCAACCAGTCCACCTTCTTCCCCGTCTCCGGCTTCTTCTCCTCCGACTTCTCCGGGAGGACGACGGCGAGACCCAGAGGATGTGCGGGCGGCGGCGTTGGGGGAGGAGGGGCCGCAGCGTGGCTCACTGAGGATCCCATCTCGTAGGAAGGAAGAAACCGGAGGGGGATGAGGGGAGGGGGGTTTGGGAGGGCGGCGGGGAGAGCGAGAGCGCCGCGAAACGATACAAGAGCGAAAAACCCTTTTTTTCTTCCCCCACCTTCCTGCCTTTGTCGACAACAGACCAACTTATGCCGCTCTCTCTCCCTCTCTTTCCCCTACTTCCGGTGGACTAGACTCTGGAGTGGTGGGCGTGGGTAGAGAAGCGAGTTTGTACTGCTGTGCGTATGTTGTATCTTCTCTGCTGGGCTGCACTCTCGTGGGCTTTGCGAGGGTTTTACATTGGATGCTGCAAAATAGACCACCCCCTTTCCTACACAAGTCACGATAGGATTAGAAAATATGTATTGGTTATTTCATTCACTTTTTTCCATTCCTCCCCTCTTTCTACCTATCTCTTACCTACGTATGTTAATATAATAGTTTTTAGTGAAATCGATCCAATTTGATTTGATTTGGACGATTAAAACATACGTTCTATTTAATATTTAAGTTAATTTAAATTTTTTGATGCAAATTTAATTGAGTTTAAATTTGAATATAGAGAAAAGTACTGCTGAATCTGTATATCCAATGTAGATGTATTATATAAATAAAGACTCTAGAAATTACAAATTACGTAAAACTCTTAATTTTAAAAATTTCAAACGCCCCAAAACTCCCAAGTTTCCACAGGTTGCTCAATGCTCATGCATCTTTTCAACTTTCTAAATTTCGTCTCCAAGACTCCAACATCATGACCCAAGACTCTACAGTGTCCCATCCTCTCCTTTCTTTGTGCAACACCACACCACTCCATGCCTCCACGTCGACGGAAAGACACCACCACAGTGACCACAACACATCACTCCACTTCTCCATGCTGAAGTCCTCTTCATGGTCCACCACCACATCACACTACTTCGCATTACAATTCTCTCCCTACAAATGAATGTAATGAACCTCTCTTCCACCATCCTATGTGCTTTGTCATCCCCATCATAAGCTCTCTTTACTTTATCCTTTCACATTATCTATATGCCTTTTTATTTAAAACTCAAAACAATTAAGTAATTTTCATTTAAGTAAAAGATCGATTACATAATCAAAAATTGAATCATGTCAATAGATTTTTTTTGTATTATTCTTATGCATTCAAGTAAATACCGTATTAGGCACATGCATATTTCCTATGTTGGTTATTTATTGTGCCAAGTAGTGTCTTCTTTTTCTAATCATAAGAAAGGTTAGATACAGTGAGGATTATAGAATGTCTAAATTATTTTCAAAATTTGTTTGCAAATATCGACTTAATTTTTCATTGTTAGATATGTCTACACAAGAGAACCAACAACCACCACAAATGAATATCGACACATTACAAGTTGTTACTACAACAACACTATTTTCTAATCAACCTTGTTGATACAAAATTTACGCAATTTTGTGAAATGGATTTTTAATGTCGTATCCGTAAAATCGATCAACTTTTAAATTTATATTCCTAGATAGGACAAGTATTTAAGGTCATCCAAGAAAGTCAATTTTTAGTTAGCGATATTCTCTCTCTCACTCTCTCAAATCTTCTCTTTTTGTTTTTAGGTTTTGTGATTTTTTTTAGGATTTTTGTAATCAGGGCAACAGAATGTGAATTATGTGCAACAAAATACGACTACGCCTAAGTAATTGAAAAGAAAGTCCTACCTTTCTAAGCTCACCCTAGGCAAGTGTGCCTAGGGTAATTAGAAAGGTGGAGTGTGCAACAAAAAGTAGAATCTAAGGAAACAAAGTTTGAAAGGCAAGTGAATTTGTATTGCTATGAATTAAGATAATAATGTCACAAATGAATAGCTCACTTGTGTAGAAGATTTCCTACACAAGTAACCTCCAAATGTAGAGGAATGCTTGTTACAAAATAGCTAATACAAAAAGAAATATAAAGAGATAGAAGAATCCTCTAAATGAAGCTCGAGATAATCCTCACTTTTAAGCAAAAATAGACAAGCAATTGGTTGGGCTCTTAAAGATCTTAACGGTATCAATTCGTCCTATTGTACTCACAAAATCTATCTTAAGGAAGACTCTCGCCCCTCCCACCAGCCTCAAAGAAGGTTAAATCCTAATATGGAGGAGGTGGTAAAACAAGAGATCATTAAGTGGCTAGACACCAACATTATATATCATATCTCCGATAGTTACTGGGTTAGTCCTACTCAAGTTGTTCCCAAAAAAGCAGGATTAATGTTATTACAAATGAGACGAGTGAAAATATCGCCACTAGGATTGCTTCTTCTTAGTGTGTGTGCATTGATCACAGAAAATTAAACACCACCACCAAGAAAGATCCTTTCCCGCTCCCATTTATTGATCAAATCTTGGAGCGATTAGTCGGACAGGAGTTTTAATGTTTCCTTGAAGGATACTGCCGCCATAATCCAGTAGCAGTTCACCCCGAGGACCAAGAGAAGACTACATTCACCTGCCCCTTTGGAACCTTTTGCTTTCTGAATGATGCCTTTTGGACTCTACAATGCATCTACTACCTTTCAATGGTGTATGCTTGCAGTATTTTCAAATCTGGTAGGTGATTGTCTTAAAGTATTCGTGGATGACTTCTCTATTTTTGAAGATGCTTTTGATTTATGTCTTGCTAATTTACATAAGACTCTCCAGAAAATGCATAGAAGTCGACTTAGTTCTCAATTGGGAAAAAAGTCACTTTATGGTTCAAGAAGGCATCATCCTGGGCCATGTCATTTCCAAAAAAGGAATTGCAGTAGAGAAAGCCAAAATTGATGCCATATCTGGACTTCTCCCGCCCAACTCTATTAAACAAATCCAATCATTCTTGGGGCACGTGGGATTCTCCTACAGATTCATAAAGGATTTCTCCAATATCTCTAAGCCCTTAAGCCAGCTTTTAACTAAAGACCAACCTTTTGATTTCAATGATCAATGCTTAAAGAGTTTTGAGAAGCTCAAAAAAGAAGCCACGGAGGCACATATTTTATAAGGATCTAACTAGAATCGTCCTTTTGAACTTATGATCGATGCCTCATATTATGCCGTGGGTGCAATTTTAGGGCAACGCATTGACAAGAAGCCCGTCGTGATCATTTAAAACCTTAGATGATACACAATGGAATTACACAGTCACTGAGAAGGAACTTCTTACCATCATATTTGCCTTAGAAAAATTTTGATCTTATCTGTTGGGGTCACATGTCACAATTTATACAGACCACTCGACACTGAAATATTTGTTAAACATGAAAGATGCGAAACCCCGCATTTTCCGATGGATTCTCTTGCTCCAGGAATTTGACCTGGAATTAAGAATAAGGTGGGATCGTGGAATATAGTGGCCAATCATCACTCCCATCTTACAATGGATGATGTGCTGACACCTCTAGATATCTTCCCTAACGAAACCCTCCTATATGTCTCCAACCTCCCTTGGTATGTAACCATTGTTAATTATCTAGCGACTGGATGAATCCCTCATGACTAGCCTAAATCAAAAAGAGATAAGTTCTTCGCCGACATTAAACATTACTTTTGGGAGGAGCTCGATCTTTTCCACATTTGTGCCGACCAGGTCATCCGATGATGTGTTCCTGATTCGAAAGTTCATGATATTCTAAACCATTGCCATGCGATGTCCTATAACGAACATTTCTCGGGCAAGAAAACTGCAACCAAGATTTTAAATTCTAGATTTTACTGGCCCGGCATATACAAAGAAGCTCAAAACTTCATTCAATCCTATGTGTGTTGCCAGAGCATTGGCAACATGACCAAAAAAGATATGATGCCTCTAAACCACATTTTGGAAGTTGAAATCTTTGATGCCTAGGGTATTGATTTCATGGGATCGTTCATCAACTCTTGTGGGTACTTGTACATACTAGTCACAGTCAACTACGTCTCAAAATAAATTGAAGCAATACCCACCCGCACCAATGATCATCGGTTAGTCATTGACTTTATCAAGAAAAACATCTTTTTACGATTTGGAGTACCCAAGGTCATTATTAGTGATGGAGGCTCTCATTTTACCCATTCTCAGTTTTGTCAACTCTTGTCTAAATATGGGGTTAATCATAAAATTTCTACTGCATACCACCCCAAACTAAAATTTCTACTGCATACCACCCCAAACTAATGGCCAAGTAGAAGTCTCAAATTGGAAAATTAAAAATATTTTGCAAAAGGCGATTAGACCTGATTGAAAAGACTGGTCCAATAAGTAGGACGACGCTTTGTGGGTCCATCGTACGACTTTCAAAACTCCAATTGGCATGTCCCTAGTTTGCCTGATTTATGGAAAGGCATGTCATCTCCCAGTTCAACTCGAACACAGGGCTTTTTGGGCGATAAAACAATTAAATTCTGATTTAACTGAAAGCGGCAAACACCAAAAATTACAGTTAACTAAATTGGAAGAACTTCGTAATTTTGCTTCTGAAAATGTGTGAATTTACAAAAATTGAACTAAGCTTATTGTTTGAAAAGCTTTTGAACCAAATCAGCATGTTTGGCTTTTCGACACAAGATTACGTATTTTTCCAGGAAAGTTGAAATCTAAATGGACTGGCTCATATATTATCCAGAAAACACATCCACGTGGATTCGTTGATATTTTCGATCCCAAATCGAATATTTCCTTAACTGTCAACGGACATTTGAATCCCTATCTTGATAACTTTGCAAATCAACCTTCCAATTCACAAGATTTTCACGACTTACCAAATACTGATTCTTGATGCACTTCACGCCTGGCTAAAAAGCATAAAAGACAACCCTGGGTGGGAGGTAACCCATCATTTTTTCTAGCTTTCCTTTTTACTTCTTTTCAGGCTCTGCCTATCCTGATCTCAACCTTCTCCTACTCAGGTGATATCTTTCTCTTACGTTATGCATAAGGACATTTCATTACTTTAGAATGGGGGGGACGCTTTAAATTTTGTTTGTCGTTTTAGGATTATCAAAATCCAAAAAAAAAAAAAATTGTTTTAATCATCTTTGCATGCACTTTCAAAAAAACTAATAAAAATTATATATTCAAAAACTTTTTTGAGGATTTTCAAAAACTCGAGACTAATTTTGTAACTTTATATTTCAAAGGTATACAGGGGATTTTATGTTAGACAAACTTAAAGACGAATCCAAGGATCCATTGGTTAGACTTTCGAGTCTAAAAATTTAGATTCGATCAGTATATCTCCAACTAAGTCCTCTTGAACCCCTGAAGAAACTAATTATCCCTGATTCCATTTAGTAGTCTGAATATTAATTGCCTTTGTTTCAGACCAAAAATTTGAATTTCTTTTGAAACTCAAGTGTCAAACTTATTCACATACATAGACAACAAAACCAAAAGTCAAAAAAACACCCAAGTAAATAATTTCCCTTGTTTAGCTTAAGATGAAACCCGAAACAACCTTGATTTGATAAGTTTCTGATGGCGAAAATGCACGGTTTGTTAAAATTAGAGTTTTAAGTTATTGCAACACGCAAATCCGCAATCGCTTTTAAATTTGTAATCCTAGATAGCGGTAGTACCTAGGGTCGTCCAAGAAGACAAGTTTGCAATTTTGAAAACTCTCACTTGAAATCGAGAAATCAACTTTCTTTTTGTAGTTTTTGAATATAATTTTTTTTTTGGATTTTCGAAATAATGGGGCAAGGAAATGTAAAATGCGAAGGAAGACTATTCCTAATTGCTAAAACCTAAGTGACAAGAATAACCTCTCTCTAAGCTCACCCTAGGTAGGTGAAGACCTAAGGTAATTAGAGAGAGGGTGTGAGTGCACTAGAGTAAAAAATAATTAAATAAAATGCAAAAAAAATTATAGAAAGGCAACTTGATATATGGAGAAAATTGTTTTACAAAAGTTGCTACTAGAGGAATGCTTCTACTACAGAAATAAAAACACAAAATGAAACAAAAATCCTCTTGGTGATGTTGGTGAAGAGGAGAGAATCATTGCTCCAAGCTCACTTGCTCCTGGGCTTGAAAAGGATCCCTCCAAATCCCTTCTTGATGTGCTCCTCCAGAGATGATGTTGTCTTCCTTGGCAAGCCCTTGGTGGGAGTACCCTAGCTCCTCCAAGAGTGGAAGGATTCCATTCTAAAACCTCCTCCTAAGGTGGATGTGAACCACCCTAAAGAACCTCCTCTGGACGTCCTCCTTGCCTGGCTAGACCTCTGGCTAGCGTGGGCATAAGAGAGAAGGGAAGAGAGGAAGGCACCAAGGAGACAGAGTGTCCCCTTAATCTTCTTCTTCTCCTTCTTTTCTTAGTCGTGGACTATGGTGGAGTATGGGTGGAAGTATGCTTCAATGATGAAGCCAAAGGTACCCTCGAAGTAGGTGGTCGATGGTCTTTTTATAGAGTGGATAGGTGTAGGTTGGTGTTAAGTAGTGGTTAAGGGAGAATGGTGTGGTGGACAGATAGGATTTAGGTAGTTAATGGATGGAGGGTGGATTAGGGCTGGCGTGGAGTGTAGGGTTGTGTTGAGTGGTGGTTATGATGGGGTTAAGTGGAGTTGGCACCAACTCTTGTTGGGTTTAGGAGGGTTGGCGTAGAGGTGAATGTAGGGTTAGGATTAGGTCTTTAGGTGGTAGTTGTAGGATGTAGGGCTATGATGGATTTGGCACCATGTGGAAAGCTGTGGCTAGGTGTGGTTGAAGGAGGGTTCACACCACAATTGATGTGGTTAAGGGGAGTTGATGTGGATGGCTAGGATGAGGTTATGTGGTGATTAAAAGATCCCAGGGCTTAGGTTGATTGGCACCAATCCAAGGGGCACCTAGAGTGGTGGTTATGGCCGTCCAAAGGGGGTTTGCATCCCTTAGAGTTGGCGCCAAGATGTAGGTTCTAGAAGGGGGTTGATGTGGAGGGTGGAGATGGCCTTAGGGTTAGGTGTGAGGTTGGGATGAAAGGGTTTTGGAGGGAAAATAGTTAGCACCAATTTTGGTAGTTGTGGAGGGTGGTTGGCATGGATTCTTGCTGGCCTTTGGAGGTGGTGGTGGTGTTAAGGGGTGTTTATATGTTGGCACCAAAATGGAGTGGAGTTGGGTAGCTTTAAGTGGAGTTGAGGTAGAGTTAGCTTAAGGTGGGGTTTAGCGTTAAGGTTAGGATGATGGTGGACTACCATGGAGTGGAGAGTTTAGCTAAGCTAGCTAGGCAATCTTAGCTAGTAGGTGAGTAGAAGAGGAGGTAGGAGGAAGCTAGGGTTTGAGAGGACGAGTAGTCTGAAGTTCATCTGGACCTGAAGTTAATTTACTGGAGCTGAATCTGCTGAAGAGGTCTTCATGAGGGCTCAACTACTCAGCTTAGCTAGCTAGTTCTTCTGCTAGCAGCTAAGCTTGAGTAGTAGAGCTAAGTTGAATTGGACTCAACATATCTGGAGCTGTGTTGAGATGGACCTGCTTTTGGTGGGAACTCCCAAGCTCGCTTAGCTACTAACTTGATAAGTAGTAGCTAAGCTAGAGAGAGTTCAGCTGTCAAGAGCTGAGTGGAGTTGGGGAGAGCTGGACCTAAGCTAAGGTGAACTCCAGTCAACTAAGTTGAGCTAGCTAGATCTCCCAGTGAACTGATTGGAGCTAAGATGAGCTAGACTCAACTAAGTTGAGTTGGTTTTGAGCTGACTTGAGCTGAGTTGAGATAAGTTGAGCTATCCGGAGCTTCCATCTAGCTAAGATGAGTTGAATGGAGCTAGAGAAACCTAAACCTATCTCAGGTGAGCTGGTATCCAGCTGTGATGAATTGGATTTAGCTAGGTTCCAACTGAATTGAGCTTCCTCTTCACATGTTTCCTTCCTGAATGTTAGGGTTTTAGGGATCTGGTTATCTATTCATTCCTAACACTCAAATAAACGTGTCAAGAACACAAAAAATCAAGTAATGCATGCCTAATCTAGTGATGCCTAAATGTAGCCTAGAAACCTATTTATGCAGTTAAAATCCTAAGAGCTAGATTTGTTTTAGGACATAAGGATGATGATAAACTGGCATTTATCAGTTCCTACCACGGAGGAGAGAAATTTTGATGCTCGGAAAAATGCAAGAAGAATTAGGGTTTTGAATCCTCGTCATCGTAGTCACAACCGAGATCAAATAAAATTTGTAACCAAGATGGTGAGTCTTAGGTTGAAATAGCGAGGCGAACGTTTGATTTTCAGAAAATTGCATTAGTTTATTTCTTTTTGGTATTTTGGGGCTTTGCAATTTTTTTTAGTGTTCTTATCTTAGCAGGATAACAAGGAAAACAATTCTCTAAGCTGAACTAACTAATCTACTAAGCAAATAAAGAGAGAGAGAGAATGATAAAATAACTCTAAATAAATGCTTCAAATGTTTATTACAAGAAAATAATGTGTAGAATAAAATCTAACTACGAAAGCATTAAAAGATAGAAAGCGAGTGAAGATTCCCCCTTGACAGCTGCTTGGGAGATGAGCCACTAGAACAATGCCTAGAAGAGCGAGGATGGAGGTGGAGGAAGGAGGACGAAGCTTGGATGAAGGGAGGATGAGGTAGGGCGTCGCCGTTGCAAGATCTGCTTCCGGAATGATGGTGAGAGGATGGTCGTAGATGCTCCATGAATGGGGATAAGAGGAGGAAAAATTATTTGTAATTTTCTCTAGTGGAGCATCCTGGGCTTGGGACACACTCGAGCATAGTCTCTTAACCTTTAGAGAGGGAAAGGAGAGAGTAGAAAGGGACGGTTTGAGAATGGGGATTATAGGGAGGTATTTATAGGCTTAAGAAAGGAATGCCAAATAATTTGGCATGTGGGAGTAGTAAATGTAGCGTGCAAGACACGTGCCACATGCGCCATGCACTGGCACAATTGCGCACAGCGCAGCGTAGCACACGCTACCTTGTGTTGGCATAGCTAGTGTTGTGCACGGAGCCTCATCAGCCATTGGATAGCCATCGTACACTCATGATCGCATGCAATTAAGCACCTCAGATTACCCCTCACGCGTGTGATGGAGCATCATCTCGCACCTCTCCATCCAGCGCTCCACGTGGCATCGTTTGCACCATTTGATGACGATTGTCCAGTCCTCATCGCATGTGGGAGTGATTGTGCAGCAATCATAGGTCTTAATTGACCTAGATTAAGCTAGGACTTAGCATAAGTTAGGGTTATTCATGCATGCATACGCATTATCTGTATCTTTACTACTTTCCTTTAGCTATGCATAAAATAATGTTATAATGTGCTGATTAAGTGCATTATGTCGATTGCAGGGAATAAGCTGATCAGGAGCTGGATCAGGAATAACGGGAGTTGCCGCAGAGCTGAAGCAGAAGGCTTAGATTAGATGTAGGAATGATAATGTAAGGGAGTTAAAGGTTTGCTATGCTATTAAGTAGAAATAAAGTAGTAAAATGTGAAGAGCTTAGGTCCATCCTAGCCCTAGGATGGCCTAAAGACTTCCCCAAGCCTTAGACACCCTTAGATTAGGTCACAAGACCCTAGGAAGCCCTAAAACCCTAGTTCCAACCCTTATCTGGACGTCTAGATAAGTTATAGGACATCCGGGACCCTTAGCCATCTCCCGCACCTCAAACCCACTTTTGCAGTGTTATTGGACGTCTAGACACTTTGTCAGACGTCCAATTTCTGTAGAATACTCAAAACAAAACCCAAAATCCCTCCTGACTCTGATTGGACGTCCATACAACAAGTCTGGACTTCTAATTTTTGAGTATAAGATGTCTGACACTATTATTAGACGTCTGATACTACTCTCCAATTCCTGTTTTGAGATTTAAGCCTTGATCTTGGATCTCTAGGTCCCTAAACCCAATTCCAACCCCATAGGAACCTAAATTAAGGTGCCCTAACCCTAGTACATCACCTCTAGACCTCCCTAAGGACCTAATTAGGTCCTCACTAAACCTAATCGACTTGGATCTTAGTCAATTCCATCAGCCTATTCAATTGGACTCATTGAGTCCAATTGAGCCTTGATCTCAGCACACACTGTCCAATTGGACTCAGTGAGAGTCTAATTGACCTAGACCTAAATTAATTGAGTTGTTTTACTCTCAATTAAGTTTCCACACACCCAATTAAACTTGTATTAAGTTTAATTGCACTTTACCTTAGTGAATTAGGGTTTATAACTCTAATTTGAAACATACCTTGACCTAAACCCACTAGAACCTAACCTACTCAACCTAGCCACCTAAGTTTCGACCCACACACACCCACACACACCATCCACACGAAAATACCTAGCCTAGAGTTCTCTAGAACTCTCTACCATGTGTGGTTGCCTTGGTTGCCAAAATTAGCAATTAAGAGCCATTCAATTTTTAGATCCACATTTGGTGGATCTAAAAACCACCATCCATCCTCTCTCTCATTCTCCCACGAGCTCCCACCATAGGCCTCTCTAGAGAATTCCATAATTCTCTAGAGAGCTTCCCTTAGGTCTATAAAAAGACCTAAGGGGTGGCCATTTGCACCCATTCACATCCCTTGGCTTCCATTGGCAATTCACACTCTTGACGAACGTTTTTGCGCGACTATACTACGATTCCGACGACTTTCAAATGCGCTAGAATGACTTCCGTCAGGGAGCGTGCTTAGCGCAAAAGGCATGTCCATCAGGTCGACATGGCCGCATCTGGAGCGTCCATCCATCATCGTGCTGCCGAATTTCACTGAGACGCACTCAATAGATCGAGGCTCTAATGTGTGTCTCTTAGATGAGAGCACGTAATGTTGTTGCTATACTATTGCGTGTGAGGCGCGCTCTCAACCATCGATCTGAGATCAGATGGTGGAAATTTCGCATGTCCTTACTCCTTCAGAGGTGTAAGTGGGTACCTGAGATCAATTGCGCATAGGAAAGGTGGGTAGGCGCACTACGTGGCATGCTTATGGCCATTGGATGGCAATCCAACGACCTAGATCGCGTGATGGGGCACTTTTAGAGGTTGGGTGGAGGCTTTGGGCTGTGTTGGGCGACTTTGATGGTGTCACGTGGCATCATTAGAACCATCCATCTTCTTTTCCTTGTAGGTGACACTACGAATGTCGGATTGGGGCGATTTTCACGCTATTGGGTTGTGATTGTCGACCCGAATCCATCTGTATAATTAGATTTTCTTTTTAGGCAAAAGAACTTCTCTTAGATGGAAGTGGTGCGACGTGAAGTCAACAGCATAACAGTGCTCTTGGATGGATACTAAAGAGCTTAGAGAGCAAGAACTTATAGCTGATTTTCCTCTTCACTTGGACACAATATAATGTGGAAGTAGTATGCCAAGGTGTGGTTAGCTTAGGAAGGGTGCTTCTCTATTTATAAAGGTCCTAAGAAGGATTTAGAAGGCCTTGGAAGCCTCTTGTAACTGTTGGGAACAAGGCTCAAGAGAGTGATCCAAAATCTCATTGAAATTAGGGTCATTTATGATTCTGACAGGGTTATCAAACATCTAGTTTTAAGGTCAGACATATAGGTCATTATCTGATCTAAGGTTCGGTTGTTTGATCTAGAAGGGTGGATGATTTGATCGGGGTTGGATCAAGACGAGAATCTAAAACTCACTTTTAAGATGTCTGGGATACTAATTAGATGTCTAATCCTAAAGTGGCTTTCTTCCTATTTTCACAAGATCGAAATAGGGTTCTAGTGTCTTTTAGTTCAGAAGACAGGTCAATCATCTGGCAAAGTCTCTAGACGTTTGGATAGACAATCCTCTGTGGGAATGGATTTCCCGAGAGGCTTAATGGCTAAATCCTCTGACAAAAGTATTTTGGGTCAGATCTTAGCCTAACGTCTATTTATCAGATGGTTGGGATGATCTACCGACGTCTAAAAGTGTTATAAAATTAATTATGAGGTAATCTCCAAGGATCATCTTCTGATAGTCTAACGATCCTATTGTTGGACGTCTGTCATTGGCATCATACGTCTTCTAAGATGTCTGGATTATGGGCTGGTCGACTAAAATCAACGGACATAAAGCACTGAGCCCAACCTAAGTGTTTGGACGTCTGGACAAAAGGTCAGACGTCTTAAAGTCACAGATCAAACGTCTGAGGTCCAGATTGAATGTATGATCTGGCTGTTTAAAACCTTTTTTGGTTTACTAATTTTTCTAAGTGTTTAACTAAGAGTCCTAGTGAGGTGTAAGGTTTCCTAGGACTAAGGTAGGGTACTTTGGGCTCTTTACAAGAATCTAAAGAATAAAAGAGCAAAGTACAAGATAGATAAATACAAGAATACAAAATATAAGAAATAATATTTCTATCCTATTCTTCATCTCCTTCCTTCTTCAAGCTCTCGCTCCCAGCAAAACTCCTCCTCAATGAAGCTCCTCTAATCCACCATGGATGCGAGCTTGAACTCCTTCACACTTGTATCCATTTGCATTTATCATGAAACTTATAAACTTAAATGCAAATATTAAATCAAAAGTGTTTTATTTTTATCAAAATTAACGATTGTAGTGCCCTTACACCAACAAGGTTAACCCCTATTTTGATGGGTTATCCCCCTTACCAAACTAGGCCTAAGTGCTCAACATCTTTGTTGTGTGAATGTGTTTGACTCACTAAATGGCAATCAAAACGGACCTTAGATTTCGACAAACCCTAGGTGACCTTATATAAAAGATTCTGCCCAAAGGTTTATCTTTACTGATCAGTAGCTTTGTTCCTACTCTTATTTTTGGTGGGGGCAGCACAAGGGTGAACCCAATGTATATCTCCCTAGGTTTATTCTACTTCCCTGCATCTCCCTAAATTTTGAAATTACTTATGCATTTTTGTGAGCTAGGTTTTGGACAAACGGCAATGGAGTGTTTCCACAGCAACTTGTCAGCCATACCCATGTGAGGAAGTGTGGCTTATTATTATTTTTCCTCCTTTTTTCTATTTTTCTTTTTTAGGTGTTTTCTATTTTTTTCTTTTTCTAAGCAGGTAGTTTCCCTGATCTAAGATTTGGAGTGTTCGATCGTTTCAAGAAGGGTTCGATCTTCAAGGAGTGTTCGATCGATTTCAAGGAGGATTCGATCTTCAAGGAGTGTTCGATCGTTTTCAAAAAGGGTTCGATCTTCAAGGAGTGTTCGATCGTGTGGTTGGAATCTGGGCACCCAGCTATGATATGTTACTCACAGTAACATGTCAACCATTCCACCCTAGTATGTTTTATTATCTACCTAATTTTTGTTAAGACCACTTGAGAAGTGACTCAGTGCGAAAAGTGTGTAGATGCTTAGACTATAAGTCCCCTCAAATCAGAGGGCGGGTTAATAAGTCGCATACTTATCACCCCAACTTATTTGACCAATTAAGCTAAACTTAAAATTGGCAAGGACTCAAGAAATGGGTTCACATTTTAGTGGACACCTGGGTTAATTAAGCTTGTAAACCTAAAGAGTCTAAGTGGTCAGGTCCTACTATATTATTTTCTAAAGTTGAAAACTCCTAATGCCTAATTTTCTGAAATTTTTTAAAAATAAATAATAATTTCCACGGAGCTGATGAAATAATTCTAAAATGGCTATATCCAACCCCTATGCCTAGCTAATGCAATGTCCTCATTATAAAATAAAGGCATGAAAAGGAGTGGAATACACAAAGATATCACCTGAATTTCATGACAAATCTAGTCAGCTCCAAAAATAAAACTAGACTATACAGATGCTAAGTTTAGTACCGTCAGCTAGGCATAGTCCTCAAGATATTAATTGTAAACAATGAAGCTACAAGAGTAAGTCTCTGAGCCCCAAGATATGGGTCTTGGAGGGTGAGAGTGGGCTTGCTAAAGAGATGATCAATAAAAGTGACAAGCTGGTGATGCAGGGAGAGCTCGAATGGTCTCCAATAGGAGTTTTGCTGGATGTGCATAAAGGAGGTTTGGGTGGATGCAAGAATGATGTAATGGTTGGCCAAGAGAGGAATATGAAGCTTTTGTGAGGTGTTAGGGGTTTGTAAAAGTGTTGTGTGTGTGTACTCTATAATGCTTATGTTGATGTTCATAATTAAACCAGGCTTCCTAAGAGTTTCTCCCCTAATCTTTTCAATTCCATCCTCACAATTGGGGTTCTTGATCCAACCATTTTGATCATTGTGTTTTCCACCCACTACTTGAACCTTAAACTCGAAAATTGTGGGACAAGGGTCTTGTTGGGTTTTTAAATGATCAAGAGAATTTTCCAACAAGCTTTCAATTTCAAAAATATCTTCCTTGTAAGTAAAATCCCCTTCCCAGAATTCTACAATTGGTTACACATTGTTATTATCCTCAATTGTTCTTACAACCTCGTGATTTTCTTCTTGAGTTTGGGTTGAGCTGGCCATTAAGGGATTTTCCATTATGTGTATGGTCATCACCTCCTCAATTTTGCCAGGCTCTTCAATCAAACCACACTTAAGTTGATCCTTCTTTGATGCCACAAAAATATTAAATTGATCCATTTTATTTCCAAAGGCAATCTCTATATCTCTCGATTCACAATAAATCCTTGCCTTAGTGGTGGTTAAGAAAGGTCTTCCCAAAATGATCGAGGTATGATTAAGTTGTTTTGGTGCTTCTATGTTAAGGATCATAAAATCCACAAGGTAATGAAAATTGTGGGCATTGACTAAAACATTTTCCAATAGACCCCTAGGTTTTGTAATTTGATAAGTGAGATTTTATGTGAGTAAAATTGAGTTTAAAAACCCGTCGTCACAGTTGCAAAAAATTCGCTAATCAAATAATTTACTGAAACTCTAATTGGTCCTAGGTTGAACACGGGGAGGCTATGTTGATTTTTTAGAAATCTATAGTTTTTTTTTTGTATTTTCTACAAGAGAGAAGATCACAATATTTCCAACTCTATGCTATTCCATTCTACTTACAAAATAAAGAGAGAAAAAGAATGAGAGGAGAGAGAAAAATTACTTTTTTAGCTAACAAATGTTTATTACAAAACTAATCCTGGAAATTGAAATTTATACTAGAAAGTAGTAAAAAGATAGGGGAAGAGAGATTATCCTCCTCAACAAATGCTTGGAGGATGAGCCGATCGAACGACGCCTAGAGGAAGAAGAACGGAGACAGAAGGAGAACAAAACTAGAAGAATTGGGGATGGGGTAGGACATCGTTGTTGTGGGATTCACTTTCGGAATGGGAGCGAGAAGATAGTTGGCGAGAGCTCCGCGAATAGGATGAGAAGTGGGGAAAATATTTGTTTTTAACTCTAGCGAAGCTTGCCGTAGCTTGAGAGCACTAGAGCGAGCTTGAGAACTTGTGTTCTTAACTCTTAGGAGAGGCGACAAGAGGAGGAATAGGGGTTATTTATAGGTGAAGTGTGTAGGAGGGTTAGGCTATTTATAGGTGAAGAAATAGGGGCAAAAAGGTTTTTTCCAAGGCCTTAAAATTAATACAAGGCTTTTAGTGACACATGCAAGCGTTGGTGATGGACATGGCTGTAGGCACTCTCATGATGAGAGCCATTCAATGGAGATCCAAGGGCTCAAATCAATGCACGTTAACGTTCCCATGCCCATGCATTTCAGATTACACGCGTGAATTCTTAGTCGCCCAACTGTTGATGGAGGGTTGTGATTGTGCACAGGTGATGCCTTCAAATCGTGCTCAGACATCCGTTCGTGTGATTGGACGACTTAAAACTTATCTCGACTCGTGTTGCTGAGAAGGCACACGTCAGATCACGCGTACAACGGGATGCTATCACACTTGGCTCCATCCATGAAGCCACGTGGTTGTGTCTTGACCATCTGACGAAGGTCCAGCGGTCTAATTGAGTGCACTTCTCGCATGCTATGAATTGAAGACGATGAGAGGTCTCAAACTCGTGTCTTCTCCAAACAGTGCATTTCACCGCTACGCTACGAGCGCTAATTGTCGCGCTTTTGATTAAGGCTCGATCGCTCACGACTATTGGATTGAAATATGAAGGTCAAGATTGAGTGAGGTGCACCCCCTTTTATCTTCTAAAGAGTGGCGAGAAGTGATCTCAGCCGTTGGATGATGATCCAATGGTCGAGATTAAGGTTGCCTCGATGAGAAGGGGAAAAACCAGCGATGTGGACACTCTTGTGCCATTGGATCACAATCCAATGACCCATAAAGTGTGTAGAAAATGCCTTCAGTGGTTGAGGGGATGCCATGGATGGCCTTGGGCAGCTTGGATGATGACACGTGTGTAAGTACCTCTATTTTGATGCACCAAAATTATGCTTCTTGCAAGACTATTATTTCAGGACTCTCACGAATCAAAGCTTCTCTCATGGACCTAGTTAGAAGAATGCTAATCTGTGTCTTAGTGTCTTTTATCTTTATTGAGTCTAGAATATTTTTGTAGGGAACCTCAAAATAAGTCTCAAACGAATTTTCACACCTCTTGCTAAAATCAAGCTTTTAGGGATATTGATCGATCAAATAAGATTAATTGATCGACCAAATTAATTATTGACCAACGAACCCAGTTAATCAATCAAACCAGCCCATTTTAGAAAGTTGATTAATAAACTTTTGATTGACTAATTAGGTTAATTAATCAACTAATCAGTGATCGATTAGATAAGTAGATTGATCAACCAAACCTCATTTTGATCGACCAATATATCTTAATTAATCAACCAAATTGACTTCCTTTTCAGGTTGATTTTCTAGTATAAATAGAGGTTGTACGCAGCCCTTTTTACATACACTCTTAAATAGAAAAATCCTCTTGAAAGAAAAGAGCGTCTCTTGCTTCTTCAAGTGCTTTGCATTTCGATTTTCACGCCTTTCAAAGCATGTCGATTCAAACCTTTATTGAAATTCTGGTTTGACTTTTATTTAGTTTCCATAAGTTCTTCGTTGTTCTTTTACATTGTTTTTTATTGACGGATCCCAAGTGTTGGGGAAGATTTGTTGTTGCTGTTGTGCTTCTCTTCAGGTTGTAAAGAGAAGTGGTTTGTAAAGAGGTTGTGTCACCTTTGTTCAAGTGGTATGATAGTGGATTGACTAGCCTCGACTAGTCAGGAAAATAATAAGTTGAGAGGCTTAGGTAGTGGCTTTCACTCGGTTTGGGTTTCCACTATAAATCCAGGTGTGATCTGTGCTTGATTCTGTTGTGAATTTATTTTTGATTTAAATTTCTTTTAGAGGAATAATGTTCTCCCCTTCTCTCTAATATAATGTTTCGATCCACAAACAACTTTCGACATGGTATCATCTTGATCGTCCATCTTCTCAAAAAGTTTTATCCACTTCTCAAGAAGGAATAAAAAAAGAAGAGATTTCCCAAAAAAGATGGGAGGAAAATGACCTTTATAGCAACATGGGATGAATCGAATTCGAGTTCAGAAGAAGAAGAAACCTTCGGAGAAGAAGCTCTTCTAGGACTTATAGCTCTAGAAGATGAGGTAGCCTCCTTTCACAAGATGAATTATTATAAGCAGTTTTTGAGATACATGACATAGCTAAATCACTAAAAGTAGAGAATAAAAACTTAGCAAAAGCATTAGGAGAAGAAAGAGCAGAAAAAGATATGCTTACTTTAAAAAATAAAGAATTATCTGATGAAATTACTTCACTAAAATCACAAATAGACAATTTAAAGGTAGATATAGATAAGTTAAAAGAGAATTCTGCTATTCTCTTAAATGATCTTGCTAAATTTACTAAAGGTAGTAAAAATTTGCATAAACTCTTAGGAATACAAACCCAAGGCACTACAAAGTTTGGGTTAGGTTACATACCCAGAAATGATCATGAAGCATCTAGTTCTGCCCAAAGCAAGAAGAAAGGTTGGTTGCCTAAACAGGCAGCACTAGCTAACCACTGTGGACCTAAAAAAAAAAGGGTACTAGAAGCACCTTTGCAATCCTGTTTTGTAGGTCAAGTAGATTATAAAAGATGAACATATCAAGAAACAAATGGAAATCTGAAGCCACTCTATAGATTAATTAAACCAAGACCTCACAAACGCAAACCAATGATAGGATCGAGAAGAAAAAAGGTGGATCATGAACAGCAGATGTTCCAAGCATATGACCGAAGAGGAAGACCTATTCCTGCAACTCCACCGCCAGGAAGGTGGTATGGTCACATTTGGGAACAACCACAAGGGCCGTATTGTTGGTATTGGCCAAATTGGTAACTCCTCCATATCTTTTGATAATGTGCATATGGTTAGCAGACTAAAACATAATCTTCTTAGTGTAAGTCAAATCTATGATAAAGGATATAAAATCGCTTTCACATCAAATGGTTTTAAAATAAGGGATAAGGAAACAAAAAAAAGCTCTCCTTAAAGGAAATAGACATAGAGATATCTATACTGTCAACTTCGACAAATGTGACAATCTTGAATGTTTTGTCACATCTGACAAAGAGGTAACACTTTGACACAGACGACTAGGCTATGTTCACATGAGAAACATCAATAGACTTGTGAAACATGAGCTTGTCAAGGGTCTGCCAAAAATCAACTTCAAGAAAAGCAAAGTGTTCGATTTTTGTCAAGTTAGCAAATAAACCAAAAATCTTTTTAAACCAAAAAGGATGGTTAGCACCTCTCGACCCCTGGAGTTACTTCACTTAGACTTATTCGGACTAACCAAATCTGAAAGCTTAAGTGGGTGAAGATATTGTTTAGTTATAATCGATGATTTCTTCAAATTTACCTGGGTATCTTTCTTAAAAAGTAAGGGTCTAACTATTGATATCTTTAGTAAGCCTGTAAGAAGACTATAGAAGAAAAAAGGATCTGAAGTGAATAGGATTAGAAGTGATCACGGCAGAGAATTTGAGAATGAATCTTTTTCTAATTCCTGTGATTAATATGGGATAAAACATGAATTTACTTTCCTTATAGCCGTACCTTAGAATGGTGCAGTTGAAAGGAAAAATAGGACCCTACAAGAGTGTGCCTGTATAATGCTATGTGAGTGAAAGCTGCCTTGATATTTTTGGGCAGAGGCTGTAAACACTGCTTGCTACATCCAAAATTGATCCCTGATTAGACCAATCCTAAACAAAACACCTTTTGAACTCCTTCACCGAAGAACACCTAGAATTTCCTACTTCAAGATATTTTGTTGTAGATGTTTTATACTCAACACCAAGGATAATCTTGATAAATTTGATGCTAGGAGCTCGAAAGGAATCTTCTTAGGTTATTCAACTAGAAGTGAAGCCTATAGAAGTTTTAACAAAAAGAATTCTGTTGTTGAGGAGACTATGCATGTATCATTCGATAAAATGCCAGCTCATCCTCAATCTTTTGTAATTGATGATGATGATCTAAAAGATGACCCATCAAAAATACCAGAAGAGAACTTTTCAGATCAACTAGCCAAAGATATATCTTATATAAAAGATCATCCAAAAGAATTGGTGATAGGAGAACTATACAAAAGAGTACAGACCAGGTCTTCCATCAACACCTTAGCTTTCACAACCTTTGTTTCTTAGTTAGAATCTAAAAATGTTAAGGAGGCCTTTTCTGACAATTGTTGGATTATTGCAATGGAAGATGAGCTGAATCAATTCAAAAGAAATCAAGTAGGGAAACTTGTTCCAAAACCATACTCTCAGACCATTGCAGGAACCAAAGGGGTCTTTAGGAATAAACATAATGACTCATGAGAAGTAGTAAGAAATAAATCTAGACTTGTGACCCATGGGCATAATCAAGAAGAAGGAATAGATTTTGATGAAACGTATGTGCCTGTAGCTCGCCTAGAATCCATTACAATGCTGCTAGCCTTTTCCGCCCATATGGAATTTAAACTTTTTCAGATGGACGTCAAAAGCGCTTTTCTAAACAGATTTATCAAGGAGGAAGTCCATGTTAAACAACCTCCAAACTTTGAAGATGCTAAACATCCAGAATACGTATACAAATTAACTAAAGCATTATATGGTCTAAAACAAGCTCCACGAGCTTGGTACGATAGATTAAAAACTTATCTAATTGAAAATGAATTTAAAATTGGTAAAATAGATCTAACCTTATTCACAAAAAGAAAAGAAACTGATATGTTAATAATACAAATTTATGTAGATGATATCATTTTCGATACTATTAATGATTTGTTATGCCAAAAATTTGCAAAGGTAATACAGGATCAGTTTGAGATGAGCTTGATGGGAGAACATTGGTTCTTTCTTAGACTTCAAATTGACTAGCTATCGTATGGAATTTTCATATCTTAAACCAAATACACCACGAAGATCTTGAAGAAATTCTCCATGGATAATGTAAAAGGAAAACAAACACCTATGACAGCTTCTACACAGTTAAAATCTGACGACACAGGTAAGTCTGTAGATCAAAAATTATATAGTAGCATGATAGGATCTTTATTGTACTTGAATGCTAGTAGACCTGATATTCTATTTTGCACTTGTTTGTGTGCTCGCTTTCAAGTAAACCCTAAGGAAGTACATCTAAATACTGTTAAAAGAATACTTAGATACTTACGCCACACAAAAGACTTAGGACTTTTCTATCTGAAGTCAAACACATTGGAACTTTATTCCTTTTGTGATGTTTATGCGGATAGCTTTACAGACCGAAAGAGTTTGATAAGAACACCATCATAAGCCATAACTAGCTCATTTTGACCCAATTAAGTCAATAAATGCTCCTACATAACCGCCAGAGAGTCACAAGTCACAGCATAATCACTCTGAGGGAAAAATAAGAAACTAGGGTTAAACTACAATTTTACTAGCTTATCATGAACGCAGTACAACCACGGGTTTTCTCAGGGGTTGAATGAAGGTCAATTGGTCTTAAAAAGATAACAAGTGGGTTAGAAAAATCAGAAAAGGGTTTGCACGTGTTTTGAGAATTAAATGACTTTTTGAAACCCTAAAAATAGACCCGCTTAATTAACTGAGGTTTTGGTTAGATTAAAATTCCCCTAAACCCTCTAAATTCATAGAAAAATATTCTCTAGGGTTTGGAACCTTCAATTTAACCATCAGAACCCATTTTGACCCAAAATAGAATCTCAAAAAGACATTTACCCTCATTTAGGTTTTTACGTAAATTATCGAGTTAAACTTGGTCAAAATCTAAATCTAACTTCACCATTGAATTCCTTGAATCCAAATTAGATTTGTACCAAAATTTGGGCCCAATCTGAGATCATCTTAACCAAGTTTGCATTTTGGTCCATTCAGACTCTTTCTCTCATTTAGACCCTTAATTTTTGAAATCATTACAAAAAGGCCCCTATCTTTATCGTCACTCTTTGCAAATAGGTCCATCCAGCATTATTGCGAGGGAATTCTTCTCCGGTGACCTTTGACTGAAGAGAACTCCTCTCTGTTTCATCAATCCCTTCCAAATTTGGTAAGGTGATTCTTTGAGGAGTCCTTCTGAATTTGTCCATAAGCTCTATAATCTTCTCAATCTCTCATGCGAACACATGAGAGATTTGAGTTTCCTACTCCGGCGCCATTTCCAAGCTTGGAAGCTTGGCTTCCGAGCTTAAGATCCTTCTTGAGCCCTATAAAAGAAACCCTAGGGCACGACCGTACTCTCAAGCTTGAATTTCGGTCGAAAATCCTCCTCTTCCTCCCTCCTCTTTTGCTGCGAAGCTCCTCAAGCTCTGGTGACTTCTCCTGACCTCCTTTGTATCCGATCACAAAACCAGTGGCCAGATTCTTTTTCTCTTTCTCTTCCACTTTTGGTCGTACCAGTAGGAGCCCTTCTACCTCCGTCGTCGTCGCCGCTCCCTTCAACGGAGCACCTTCTTCCCCAGCTCTGGCCTACCAACGTCAGTGCTGTCCTCTCCCTTTCGTCCACTTAGCATAGGTAATTAAGTTCCCTTGAGGCCCCTAGATTAGTTCCTTCTACCAAAAACCAAAAATAAAACCCTAGATAGAGTTGCTCACCTCCGTCTTCCCCATCTCTAGCAACGTCTCGGCGAGGTCCTTCGCACGCTACACTCATCCACATGCCTCGCCACAACTCCCAAAAGCATCGCCGTCCCTCCGCACACAAAACCCCTATTGCTATTCACCTTCCCATCCACCCAAACACGCCCCATGAACACACCCACTCTCACACACACAGTCCAACTCCGCTACGCATGCACGAACCTCGCCACACCACACAACTCCCACCGTTGCATTCGCTGTGGTCCGGTGAAGGTCTTGAGCAAGTTTAATTGGGCCACGAGGTCGTATTACTGATTTCAGGTACCGGCCCCTCTCCGCCATTGACGCACAGCTTCGAAGCAAGCTTCATAGCTCCATATGACATGCTCAAATGATGTGGATTCAGCAGCTGTAGGTTCCCAGGTTCTCAATTGGAAGGAAGTAGCATAGTCGTGACCCAATTCGAGCCATCTTCTTTGCTGCTGCAGACGCGCGAAGGAGTGGGAGTAGATAGTCCCACCTCGGAAAGAGGTGGGGCTGAAATGTTACATAAATTGCAAAAGTGTTTGTGGCTCTTTGCCTCTGAACACGGGGTGAGGTCCCTCTCACCCACGCACGCCTAGTCCGTGACCTCTGCCTGCGGACCTGGCCTGACCCGTTAACCCACCTAACCATCACTCCTCGCTCATCACCTGTTGACGAGGCGAGATCGTGTTTTTAAAAGATGTTTGTTGCAGTATAAATGAAATCGCCGCGAAAACAAATAAGAATTTATAACTCGAAAACCAAGGTATCCGAGGTCGAACACAGGGAGCAATTTGGTATTTAAAAACTTAAGAGCACAACTCTTAATTTAATAAAAAGCAATAACCAATCCAATCAAAATTAAGAAATAATGTCAATGTAGAAATAAGCTCAAAAATTGGACGTCTGATGAAAATCAGACATCTTAAAAGTTTATGCTACAGTGCTTGATTTGTCCTTCTCTTTCTGATTTTTGCCTTCTCTTTCTTTCTTCTTTCTCTTTCTCTGCGGCTATGCTTCTTCTGCCTTCAGTCTTCTTTTTTTCTTCTTTGTCTTTCCTTGTCTTCTTTTGTCTCTGCTTGGCCGCTCCTGCTTCTTTCTTTCTTCAGCCCTTGTCTTCTTTGGCTTCTTGTTCTTCTTTCTTCTTCCTCTTCTTTCTTCTTCTGCGGCTAAGTCCCTCCTTAGCTTTGGCTTCCTTTACCTTCAACAGCTACCTCCTTCTTCTTCTTTTCTTCTTTGTCTGCACTTGGTCTTGTTCTTCAGCCGCTCCTCTTCTTCCTTCTTAGCTTTCTCTTCTTAAGCCTTCAAATTCTTCTTTCTTTCCTGCACAGCACAACGGAGCAAAACCTACCCCTACCCCTCCCTGCATCTCTCTCTCTCTCTATTTTGCTCTTAGGTACGCTCTCCCAGAGTCGGGTAATCGGGTCGGCTTTCGCATTCCTGGGTCCAGGCGCATCGACGTGGTGAAGTGTGCGAGGAGTGCTAGGTCTAGGTAATCGGGTCGGGTGCCAGGTCCGCGGGGGCAGGGGTCGCGGAAGTGGCGTGAGTGAGTGAGGGAGAGGGACCTCACCCCGTGTTACTTGAGGCAACCAACAGAAAGCACAAAATCAATTTAAGTTACGCCGCTTACCCCTGAGTTTATGAGGTGGGACTAAATGTCCCACCTGCTTCTGCTGGCGCCCGTAGGAGGGAACTTCACTCAATTGGAGCAGCTGGGAGCCTCATGAAATCTACTCTCAGGCTGGTTGCATTCGCACACTCAACGCGCATTGCCTGGAGCCCTTATGCCTGGAGCGCGTGGCCTGGAGCTCTTAGCAAGCAAGCTTGCTTCAACGTTAATGGCAGAAGGTGTCTCTGACCTGCGTGACACAAAGATGGCCTTGCGGCCCTATCAAACAATAGGGAAAGCTTTGCCGTGTCATGACGAAGGTGAGGCGAGTGTTGGGGTGGTGCAGAATGACCTAGGCGTGCATGCCTAGGTCGGACTGTGACTGTGCTTGTGGGTTTGTTCGGTGGAAGTGTGGGGCATGTGTGGCGGTCAGTGGATGGGCGGAAAGTGATCAGGGGGTGATGGTGAAGGTGATGAGGTTGGTGGCAAGGCGTGTGGAGGTGCGGAGTGGTGGATGCGCCTTGCCGGAGGTTGGCCGGAGATGGAGAAGATGGAGGTGGACAGTGGCAGTCGAGGGGCATTTCCAGAAATTAAATGAGGAAAAATGAAGAGTGGGAGGAGAGGAACTTATCTGCGGGTATTGGGACGAAGGGGAGGCAGAGGAGATGAGCGGCGCGTATGTGCCATCGTTGGGGAAGAAAGCCCTGTGGTGAGGATGACGGCGATGAGGAGAAGGTCGGAGAGGCGTGCGTTAGTGCGGTGCAACGCGGAGGAACGAGACGAAGCTAACTCTGCCACTGGTATAGTGGCAGAGCGACGAGAGGAGGGAGGTGAGATCGCTGGAGCTTGCGGGCATCTAACCGGAGATGAGGAAGGAGGAAATTGAGAGGGGATCTGTGGCCAAATCAGGATTGGAAGATGCGTAAATGGACCGGGGGTCCTTTTATAGCCGCTGGCCGAACCCTTTGTGCTTGGAAGGCAAGCCTTCCAGTGCAAAGGCCTCTCCGGAGAAGGAAGGTGCGTAAGACACCCAAATCTCTTGAACGTTCGCACGAGAGATTGGGTGTAAATCAGATCTGGAGATCTCGTTCAGACGATGAAGAAATCCTCAGAGAATTTCCCTTCCAAATTTGGGAGATCTCTGAGGATTCGAGGAGATATCATCCTCAAATCCTCGCTGGAGTGGGATTCCTCCGTTGTAATGGGGGAGGGACCTGAATGTAAGGGTGGCGAGGAAGTTAGGGGGCTTTGCGCAAGGGTTTTTCAAAAGTTAGCTACCAGAATGTAATTGGGATGGACCATTTTGCAAAGTTGGTCAAGATGACCTTCCCTTAGGCACAAATTTTTGTATAAACCTAATTTGGACCTAAGGAATCCAATGGTGAAGTTGGATTTTAAATTTGACCATGTTTGACTGGATATTTTGCATAAAAACCTAAATTAGGTTAAATACTGAGCTAAGACCTCAATCTAGGTCAAACTAGGTTCCAATGGCCAAATTGAAGGTTCTAAACCATTGGGGATATTTTTCTATGAATTTTAGAGGATTTAGTTGATTTTTATCCATATCGAAACCTTGTTGAATTAAGCGAGTTTGTTTTAGGGTTACCGAATGCCATTTAATTCTTAAATCTCACAATAACCCTTTTCTGACTGAACCATCTCACTTTTCCTCTTATTAAGTCTAATTGACCTATGTTTAGCCCCTGAGAAATCCCATTGATGTACTGCAATGGTAAAATTACAGTTTTACCCTTTAGTTCATGTTTCCTTCCTAGAACAGTAATCTCTTGAATTAGGCCTTCCTTTAGGTTATGTAGGAGCTTTTGTTTACTTTCTCAGGTTAAAATGAGCTAGTTAAGGCTCATGATGAGGTTCTCATCATCACCCACTGCCGATGAGCCTGGATCCGGGTACGTTAGGTTCGATAACCCGATTACCCTGTGGCTCTGGGAGAGCGAATCCTAAAAGAGAGGAGAGTCTATGCGAGTAGGGGGAGGGTTTTGCTCTCTGGGAAGTTGGCTGACACTTAGCCAATTCAAGAAGCCCCCCTGTGTGGAGAGGCTGAACAGAGAAGGAAGAAGAAGGAGAAGGCTTAAGTGAAGAAGAAGAAGAAGAGAGGGAGCTGCAACAGAAGAAACAGAGAAGAGAAGAAGGAAAGAAGAAGCAAGCAGAAGCAGAAGAAGGAGAAGGAAAAAGTGAGAGAAAAGAAAGAAGGAGAAACAAAGGAGAGGTCCGTTGAAGGCGTCTGATTTTCAAATGGAGACGTCTGATTACTGTAGCATTCAAGCTACTGTGCAAATATTTGGTCCTGATTACTGTGGCATTATTGATTACTTTGGTTTACATATAACTATACTTAATAATTAATGATCTAAATCACCATTATTTTGTTATAGATTTATTTTTATCATATTAAATTCTTATTATACTGATGTTCTACATTGATTATCATTTTTGAGTAGTTTATTTGGCTTAAATTCTTGTGCTCATTTGCATTATTTGAAGAGTAGTGTGTGAATTCATTATTACTCCCTGTGTTCGACCTCGGAACTTTTTCGAGTAATAAAATTTATTTGTTTGAGTGTTATTTTGGCTATATTACAACACGATAATTTTAAAACACCGATCTATCGCTCGAACATTTTGGCGTCGTTGCCGGGGAGTAACGTGCAATTCACCACTATTCTCTGCATTATTTGATTATATTTGAGCACTAACTTGCCCTGTTTGCTTTCTTGTGATTTTGCGAGATACTTCACGAGCAGATCTTCCACGCAAAGCAACCACACCAAGGCAGGTAACTTCTCCATTCTTCCTTAATCAACCTCCTAATCTTGGGAAGAAAAAAGAAAAAAAGGAAACAATTGATTAGGAATCACCTGCCTTATTTCATAGTAATCATCATTTAAAAGGAAAAATTCCTGATTTGTGAAATTCTTTTCAAATCTCATTGAGTTGAAGCAATTCTGTTTAGAGATCCTACCCTAAATTTCCTGTGCCTATTAGGAACTACGTTTAATTTCTATTCACTTTTGGACTAACACACTTACTTGAAGCCCAGGGTGAACATATCAAGATCAATTGGACTTGGAATTAAAGTCAATTAGGGTTTCTGCATTAGAGTTTTGAAATGCTAGTACACATGTTTGCCTGAATTAAAGGAAAGTTACCCTTCGGCATTTGTATGCTACCTAAGCCCTTGATTAAAAAGATCTAATCAAGAAAAATCCTAAAATCAGGCTTTAAATTCACTTGAACCCTAAAATCCTTGGACCTAATAACTTGGAAATCAAATCAGGGTGATTTCTAGGTCTTGACTTAGATCTCATTCTGCCATCTTTAGGGCAAGTCAGGTGAAGTTGGTTTACATTATAGGCCAACCAACCTCTAAATTAGGTCACAAGTTGAATTAATTTCTAATCAAGTGAAACTCGAGACACAAATTAGGATATAAAAGTGGTAGACTTAAGGACCTAAGTTCATACATTTCGGTCTACCTGGACCCTTAGTGACAAGGAAGGTCGGGTGGGGGAAATCCTGTAACTCATGGGGACGCTCTACCGAGTAGGGGTCTTTGCGGGGCTCTCCCTTCCTGGATGCCCAAGTACTTCTCGGGTGTACGGATTTCTGATTCAGAGGTATCATTCACCTCGAAATTGCCTTAGTCATCCAAAAATCTTTCGGTGCCTTGATTGGGTCAAATCTCACATTCAGTCTCTCATCCCTTCTATTTAGAGCACACACATAGATTTTCTTAGGAATCTCTTTCAAATCTGATCAATTTCAAATCTTGAATTTTGATTCTACATCTTGATTCCACCATCTGATTCAAAAAAATGCAGCCTAGCTATTTAGGGAAACCATTGATGAAACTTGAATCTCAAATATCCATGAAAGATAGAATGATTGAGGATACCCTTAGATTTTATGAGATTGATAACAAAACCTCAAAACCAATTGAAGACATTCAAGTTAATGTATCGATAACAACAACCTTCATCATACACTGTACCCAAATAATTATAACACAAGTAACAAATGGATCTACCTGGGATGTTCTCTTGACAGGATACATTAAGTTAGAGAAATTACATAACTTTGAATATCTCCAATACATGACAAATCCTGTACTTTGGGAGAGATACCACGATGATCTTGAAAAATAGGAGGAGATGATAAAATTATTAAAGCAGATTATCAATCAAAAATACCCATACATTCCCCAAACATTTAACGAAACATCTTGGAACAATACTGAGGATCTATTTAATTTTCCAAATCCCTAGTTTGAGAATCAAGGTTGTGGTGGACCTCCAGCCCAAATGGAATATGATCAAACTAATATACAAATTGATACGCCTGACCGTGAGATGGGTTGGGAGGATCCAATTGCAGGAGAATACGATTTCAAGCCAGCCCTAGAGACACAAAACCCTGGTTCACCAAGTATAGAATTACTAGACTCCTGTGATAGTGTAACGACCCGGTTCCCGAGTCCCTACGAGACACGAGAACCGGACCGACTCGACTAATCCCAAGACCTAGTCGTCCAACGAGGAAGTAACCAAAAGACAGTAAAATAAACCACATTCAGCATGAATATAACTAACAGTAAGAAAGTACAGCAGTAAGGAAAGAAACTACTACAGTAGGCACCACCACAACAGTAAAACAACATTTATCATATAACAAAAACTGCAGGTAGAGAAGGTACAGCAGAAACAAAACTACTCACTAGAACAGAAACAAAAGAAGGTACAAAGCTGTGGTAACTCTACTGGACCCTACTTGGCCCAGCGTCCTCTGCAGCCGCCGACCCTGGCTGCTCAACACCTGGTCCTGAAAAAGGTAACGAGTGTAACACGTCAGCAAAACGCTGAGTAGAGTGGCAAACTAACTAAAGGCAACAGTAGAGTGTACAGTAGCTGTTATGTTCTATTACTTCCTTTTATTTACATCTTTCAATTTTTCTCACTATTTCATTTACTTCTCAGATCCTTTACTTGATCTCGGATGTCCTCGTGGGACGATATTGATTGCAGTCTTTTCCAAAAGTAGAAGTAGCACGTGGTGCTCTCCTGGCCGGGAGAGTCCCCCGTGGTGATCCTACCCTCAGTCAACCACCCCAAGGTCACTGACAGACGTAACGGTGACTACGGCACGCGCGATAAACGCACAGGTAGCTAGCCCGTACTGGCACGCGGTCAGTCGTTTCCGTTAACGGGTGCGCCCAAAGCACAGCACGGAACCAGGGCAGAGCCCTCTCAGTAACAGGGGTCCAACCCCTCCACAGTAACCAAACCGGGGCCTTGCCCCTCCACAGTCCGCGCACCCTCGCCTGACTACCCTGGTTTGCCCTAGTGGGCCTAACAAGTCGGTGAAGGAGGCTAGCAGAACCCCGGGGCCCGTGGGGTAGCTAGTACTCTCCTAACACTACTAGCTCTCCTCGGTACTACGTACACGAGGGCCAACAAGTCGGTACAGAGCGGCCAAGCCTAACCCCGGGTCCCTGGGGCGGTTGGCCCCACTCTGCACTAAAACAGGTACAGGTACTTCCCTTGGTACTGCGTACCCAAGAGACAGTACAAACTACATCTCAGTTCCATTCCTTTTCTTTCCAGGAGTTCCACTCCTAATTCCCCGTAGGGTTCCAGCTCTTTATCTCAGAACATCATATGTTTCACTTTCCAGATTCACGTTCTCACATTTCCATGATCTCAACATGATTCTTTATGCATAACAGGCAGCTGTTAATTAAATTTACAGGCAGCTTTATATATATTCCTTTCCATTTTTTTTTCCAAGACTGCAGTAATATACATTCCACTAGTTTTTCCATCCTAGGATTCATGCCATATCCTAGGATCTATCATACAATCTAGTTTTCCGACCCTAGGATTCATGCAATGCCCTAGGTTCTAGTTATGGTTCCATACTTTAACAGATTTTATTAATACTTGAAACCACTCTACCAGGTACAACGGAAGTAATGGGGGCGTGGTCGGGAATCCCGCGCGCCTCCGCGACTCTCAAGACTGCAACCGAACGAGGTCCTATCACAAGGATCAAACACAAGGAGAGTCTCAAAACAGTGTGTAGCTACTGTAGGCGGGTAGAGGAATAAATTCTGAAACGAACGCAACTCGAATCGCGGAAAACGGAGCCCAAACGGGCCCTAAACGGGTCGAGAAAGACAATACTGTGCAAAATCAGACGTCTGGAACTCCTTCCAGACGTCTTAAACGGTGGATCAGAGAATTACCTGTTCGGCTTGGTTCCCCGGACGCCCAGAAGTCTGTGGGGACGTCTCTCCTAGATCCCAGACGTCCGATGGTCTCTCCGGACGTCTGGAGGTCACTCCCGCCGTCTGGTACAACTTCCAGACGTCTGATTCGCAAAGGATGACGAATCCGAACACCTGCGCACAACCAACCCTCCTCCCTCAGTACGGTCAGTCGACAAAAAGAAGGAGAAAGCGGAAACTCACCTTTCAGACGTCTGTATGATCTCACAGACGTCGACCTTGCCGTTTGGATATCAATCCAGACGTCTGATTCTGGAAATTTTTCCAGAACCAGAACTTTGCTCGGCCTCCGCTCGCGACGCCGCCCGCGTCGCACCTCGCGCGTCCGCTGCTCCGCCCGCAGCAGGTCCCTCTCCGCGACGCTCTGCGCCCCCTGCGCCCTCCGCCGGCCGGCCAAGCCGCTCCCGGCGAGCTCGCCCTCACGGCAGAGCCCCGCCCTCGCACGCCGCAGCTCCTCCGCGCCTACTGCGGCCGCCGCTGCCGCTGCGCCCTCGCGTCCGCTCGCTCTCGCGCACAGGTAGGAGAGAAGGAGGAGGATGGTGGAGACGGGAGGGGAGGCGCGCCCCCCCCCCTTTTAACGCCGCGCGGAGAGGAGAGAGAGACGGTCGCAGTCGCCTGCAGCCGCAGAGAAGATGCAGGATCGCAGGTCTGCGCGCACAGGCGCGCAGACGAATATCCCGTGCGAGCATAACTGTTCGCCAGACGTCTGTAAACTATCCCGGACGTCTGGTCAGACGTCCGGATGTGATCCCAGACGTCTTTACAGACGTTTGGGCCACCTCCCAGACGTCTTAAAAGACGTCTGGGGCACGCGCTCGTTACAGATAGTGAGATTGAATCAAAAGGTGTAAATTCCGCTCCTTACTCTGATAAGGTGACCCTAGAAGGCAATTCTGACATCCCTGTAGAATTCAACCTAGATTCTAGTGATTCAACCCACACCCTTAGCCTAGAATCTGGATATGAGCCTTCTTGGGATAATTACAAGGCCTCGTGTGATGAAAATCAGTGTTTGAATTTGGATTATGATTCTGGGCCTTTATTTGATGAATGCACCTCTCCAACCTCCTCAGAAAAATAGATTGATTTTTCGAAAGTCATGCTTATCTATGATACAACTGAGGAATTGGAGGAGTTGGGATTTTATTGGGTCTTCCCTACAAGCCAAAAACTCAAGACTAAACCTAATAGGGACACCTTTTTGAGCTCAGAATATGAGAATAGGCTAGACCCAAGTCAGGTTGCTGAGTCTAGATCTTGTGATTTATTCTATGGTGGAACCTTTGATTTCGAATCAAATTCAGAACTTGATTCTTGCAAATTCTCCGACGATTTCGAATTTTACTATGATTTTGGAAATCCATTGTTTCCTGACGACTATGAACCAATCTACGACCTCAGCATACATGATCCATTCTTCGACTCTGACTCTGAGGTCCCTGATCCCGAGATCACTGATTCAAAATCAGGTTCCATTAAGATGGAATCATTTCTTTTTTATCCTGAGGAATCAGAAACAAAAAGTGCCAAGAGTGACTACAACCTAGAATTCGAATCTTTTCTTGACTCAGACTTTCTTCATCCTATAAACACTCTTCAGGCATTTACCTTTGAGTTTGATGGCTACTATGAGGACTCTCTAAATGAACCCACCTTTCAATCCTCACTAGAAGAGCCCTCATACACAATTCTTGTTAATGTCACCTCTTCAACATATGCAGAACCTGCCCAAACACGTTCTCAACCCCAACCCGCAACCAGACTCAATTTCTACTCTGATTCTCCGCTTGATCTGGTTTCAGATGATTCTCCTCCACATTCAAATCGGGTTTCAGACTTCGATCAAACTACAAATCATGTCCCATCCTTCTTTGGTCACTCTCGTAGGGATCTTACATCTTCCAATGATTCCTTTGAGCATTCCTACTCTGACCAGGCTAATCTGACTTAGCCAAACCTTGGATTCACACTTCCGCATCATTCCGATCTTCACAGCATTTGGTGGGTTCTGCATCTCTTGATCTATATCTATCAACCCACCAGATTAATTAGGTTTGGGCTGCATCATCAGCCTGCTGATTTGAACAAGCACCTGGTTGGACCAACCAAGCTATTAATCAAGGTGCTTGTTTCGCAAAACTCGTCTAATTTCACCACTCCTCCATACCATTTTCTACTTGGCTAAATACGTTGAATTTAGCGCTTAACGAGAGGCAACCCATCATTCCAGAAACTTGAGACCCTTCTGATTATCCTTCTGTACTTCTTGTCTATTGCACCCTGAGTTCAGTTTTAGAACAATCGATCCCACCTCTGGTATTCGTACTAGGGCTTGAAATCGTTTGCAACAGTCATTCCCGACCCATTCACCCACCCGATAATCTTGTTCTAGTTCCTACCCAAAATTGATCCACACCCTCCGTTTATAATGAGGACATTGCAAAACTTAGGCATGGGGGGTGATAAAGTGCAAACATACAGAAAATTCACACTTTGGAAGGGTTCTCACAAAAAAAAGCACATATTCCAAAAATAAAAAAAAATAAAAAAGAACAAAAATAGGAGAAGGGAGGAAATTTTGAATTGATTGAATATCATGTTTGAGGGGAAAAGGGGAGGAGATAAAAATGTTAAAAAGGAGCACAATTTGAAAAGAAAAGAGAAAAAGATATAGTCATTAGTAAAAGATTAAGGAATTGACTCAATTCTAGACCAAATCAAAAGAAAGAAAATGAAAGACAAAACGTGCTAATGAAACAAAGAAGAGATTAGTAGGAATGCTGATTTTAGGCTTCTTGGGCTGCGATCCTAGGCTTAAAAATTCAAGTACCCGTTAAGATCTGGATAGTCCTCAAGAGGTTGGGGAAAATGCGAAGCTTAAGTATTAGGTTTAAGGCTTTAAGATTATTTGACCTCGTTAAACTAACCTCTGGTTTATGCGACTCGGTAACCTAAGCACCCCAATCCACACATAGTCTGGTTCAGTGCGCTTAAATATCAAAATCATGCAAAATGAGTTAAATATGTTCTGAAAAAAAGTTACCTAGATTAGGAGCGGCTGATCAACACAAGTTTATTTGGATGAGTTCCGGACGCAGAGAGGCAGGAAATCGCCTCGAAGATGCGCAATAACATATCGTCTCCTCGATACTTGTCTCCTAGGATATCTAAATATCCTACTGGGGGCATGTAAGCACCTTGTGCTGGTTCAGATGACATGGGTAGCATTATCTCAAAATATCGATTGCTAGGGTCTGGATTTAGCTACAAAACGCCATGGGCGGGATTATCACAAAATCTCGAAAGCCAGGGTTCTGGGGGTTGCCATGGGCGGTTCTATCTTAAAGCCTCGATTGCCAGGGACCCTGCGAGGTTTGATGGTGGGGACTGAGAATCCGATACAGACCTTGTTGTAAAGCTAATCCGAAGCTAGAAATAAAAAGAAAAGAGAGAGAAAACTGTCCAAAAATAAAGAAAAATTTCTCTACCACTCTTTGACAAAAAACGTACTGCAAACTGAACCTGGGCTAAAACATGTTACAAGCACGGGTGCTTTAACCGTGGATTTCAACGAACCTTAGGTTAGTTCCTTTGGGCCTTAGAAACCTTCGTGGTAGACTGAGGGTAGAGCTGGTTAGGTCTGGATCTTGGTTGGTACTTGAGTAACTCTAAGTCTACTATCGGCATTCTAACCTAATCTACAAAAGGAAGCGTACATCAGAGTTCTAAGCATCAAAGGTTTTATGGTCTAGAATCAAAGTTAATACCTTGAAATTTTGCTAAGAGACTAGCAAAAGCTAGGCATGGAGGTGTGATGGGAACACCATCATGAGTCATAACTAGCTCATTTTGACCCAGTTAAGTCAATAAATGCTCCTACATAACTGCCAGAGAGTCACAAGTCACAACATAATCATTCTGAGGGAAAAATAAGAAACTAAGGTTAAAACTGCAATTTTACCAACTTATCATAAATGTAGTACAACCACGGGTTTTCTCAAGGGTTGAATGAAAGTCAATTGGTCTTAAAAAGATAACAAGTGGGTTAGAACAATCAGAAAAGGATTTGCACGTGTTTTGAGAATTAAATGACTTTTTGAAATCCTAAAAACAGACTTGCTTAATTAACTAAGATTTTGGTTAGATTAAAATTCCCCTAAACCCTCTAAATTCATAGAAAAATATTCTCTATGGTTTGGAACCTTCAATTTAACCATCAGAACCCGTTTTGACCCAAAATAGAGTCTCAAAAAGACATTTACCCTAATTTAGGTTTTTACGTAAATTATCGAGTTAAACTTGGTCAAAACCTAAATCTAACTTCACCATTAGATTTCTTGGATCCAAATTAGGTTTGTACCAAAATTTGGGCCCAATCTGAGATCATCTTGACCAACTTTGCATTTTGGTCTAGTTAGACTCTATCTCATTCAGACCCTTAATTTTTGAAATCTTTATAAAAAGGCTCTTATCTTTGTCGTCACTGTTTGCAAATAGGTCCCTCCACCACTATCGGGAAGGAATCCTTCTCCGACGACCTTTGATTGAAGAGAACTTCTCTGTTCAATCAATCCCTTCCAAATTTGGAAAGGAGATTCTTTGAGGAGTCCTCCTTCTGAATTCGTCCATAAGCTCCATAACCTTCCCAATCTCTCATGCGAATGCATGAGAGATTTGGGTTTCCTACTCCGGTGATATTTCCAAGCTTGGAAGCTTGGCTTCCATGCTTAAGATCCTTCCTGGGCCCTATAAAAGAAACCCTAGGGCACGGCCATGCTCTCAAGCTTGAATTCCGGCCGAAAACCCTCCTCTTCCTCCCTCCTCTTCAGCTGCGAAGCTCCTCAAGCTCCAGTAACGCCTCCTGACCTCGTTCGTCATCCGATCACAAAACCAGTGGCCACATTCTTTCTCTCTTTCTCTTCCACTCTTGGCTGTACCGGCAGGAGCCCTTCTACCTCTGTCGTCATCACCGCTCCCTTCAACGAAGCACCTTCTTCCCCAGCTCTGGCTCACCAACGTTGGCGCTGTCCTCTCCCTTTCATCCACTTAGCATAGGTAATTAAGTTCCCTTGAGGCCCCTAGATTAGTTCCTTCTACCAAAAACCAAAAATAAAACCCTTGTTACCACCGCTCACCTCCATCTTCCCCATCTCCGGCAACATCTCCAGCGAGGTCCTCCGCACGCTACACTCATCCACATGCCTCGCCACAACTCCCAAAAGCACCACCGTCCCTCCGCACACAAAACCCCTATCGCTATTCACCTTCCCATCCACCCAAACACGCCCTCGAACACACCCACTCTCACGCACACAGTCCAACTCTGCCATGCACGCACGGACCTCGCCACGCCACACAACTCCCACCGTTGCATTCGCCCTGGTCCAGCGAAGGTTCTGAGCAAGTTTAATTGGACCGCAAGGCCGTATTGCTGATTTCAGGTATCGATCCCTCTCCTCCTTTAACGCACAACTTCGAACCAAGCTTCAAAGCTTGTTCTTCACCTGTAGCTCCAGGCAACACGCTCAAACGATGTGGATTCAGCAGCTGTAGATTCCTAGGTTCTCAATTGGAAGGAAGCAGCACAGCCGTGACCCAATTCAAGCCATCTTAAATGCTGCTGCAGACGTGCAAAGGAGTGGGAGCAGATATTCCCACGTAGGAAAGTAGTGGGGCTAAAACGTTACATAAATTGCAAAAGTGTCTGTGGTTCTTTGCCTCCGAACACGGCATGAGGTCCCTCTCACCCATGCACGCCTCGTTTGTGACCTATGCCCGTTGACCTGGCCTGACCCGTTAACCCGCCAAACCATCACTCCTCACTCATCACCTACTGCCGGTGAACTTGGACTCGGGTATGCTAGGTCCGATAACCCGATTACCCTGTGGCTCTGGGAGAGCGAATCCTAAAAGAGAGAAGGAGAGTCTACGCGGGTAGGGGGAGGGTTTTGCTCTCTGGGAAGTTGGTTGACACTTAGCCAATTCAAGAAGCCCCCCTATGTGAAGAGGCTGAAGAGAGAAGGAAGAGGAAGGAGAAGGCTTAAGTGAAGAAGAAGAGAGGGAGCCGCAGCAGAAGAAATAGAGAAGAAGGAAAGAAGAAGCAAGCAGAAGCAGAAGAAGGAGAAGGAAAAAGTGAGAGAAGAGAAAGAAGGAGAAACAATGGAGAGGGCCATTGAAGGCGTCTGATCTCCAAAAGGAGGTGCCTGATTATTATAGCATTCAAGCTACTGTGCAGATATTTAGTCCTGATTATTGTGGCATTATTGATTACTTTGGCTTACATATAACTATAATTTATAATTGATGATCTAAATCACCATTATTTTGTTATATATTTCTTTTTATCATATTGAATTCTTATTATACTCTTGTTTTACATTGATTATCATTTTTGAGTAGTTTATTTGGTTTAAATTCTTGTGCTCATTTGCATTATTTTAAGAGTAGTGTGTGAATTCATTATTTCTCCCTATGTTCGACCTCGGAACTTTTTCGAGTAATAAAATTTATTTGTTTGAGCTCTATTTTGGCTATATTACAACACAACAATCTTAAAACACCAATCTATAGCTCGAACAGAGTACTAGTGGAATGTGTCAATTTCTTGAAAATTCCTTAGTCTCTTGGTTCTCTAAAAAACAACACATTGTTTCACTTTCAACAATGGAAGCTGAATATGTAGCTGCATCTTTAGCCTATTCACATCTATTATGGATAGAACAAACCCTACAAGATTTTGGCCTATTCTACAAGAATAACAAAATACCTTGTGACAACATTAGTGCTATAAACTTATCTGAAAATTCAGTTCAACACTCTAGGACTAAACATATTGATGTTAGACACCATTTTCTAAGAAATTATGTCCTAAACGGAGAAATCAACCTAAAATTTGTTAAAATAGAAAATCAATTAACTAATATCTTTACAAAACCTTTGTCGAAGAAAAGATTCAACCTAATCTGCCATTCATTAGGTTTATCTAGGTTAAAAGAGCTTAATTGATCATTTTGTTTGATATGTTTTCAACTTTTGATCGATCAATTTTTACAAATTGATCGACCAAAAAATTTTTAACCATTCAAAATGCTTGATTGATCGACCAAATTCTTTGGTGGGAAATTTCCCTCCAAAAATTTGAATTTTGATCAATCAGTTAATTTCTTTGGTCAATCATTTTTTATTTTGATCGACCAAAATTGGGTGGATTCACTTTTCAAGATTGCGATCCTTTTCATCTCGAATGTCGCTCTTAATCATCTCAACCAAACCTAATCTCTTTGACTGGCTACCCAAAATGTTTTTACCTATTTGCTAATCCAAGTTTGTTTAAAACACCTCCGTTTTTACCTCTAAACCTATTTTTCTTACTACCCATACCCCACACAATGGTCCCACTTCTTTCTCTCCACCAAACAAACCTCCTCCAACCGACCCCACCTCTCCTCCTTCGGCCACCCTAATTGACCAACCTCCCTATTGCCTCCGACCATGCCTGCTCCTCACAAGAGCAAGCAACACTGCCACCGTGCGTCCTTCGTGCATGCAAACGCTGCGACTGAGCACTCCTCCATGCAGACATCTCCGCGCATCCTCGAGCTTCACGCACACTAACCTTTTGGCCATGCAAACCCTCGCTTGACCGGGCATGCTTGCTGCCATCACCATCCACGTCATGCTCCTTTGATTGGTCATGGTACACTCTAAACTTGGTTGAAATCCATCTCTTTTAGATTTTTTTCTTGAGTATTAGATGTGCTATGATATGATCTAATGATTTTCTTGCTTCATCATGTGATTGCTTGTGAAATCATATAGTATTGGTAAGCTTGTCACTCGGAAACACACCTTTTTTCGCGTCTGATCACTTTTGGTCGACCAAATTTCTTGGTTGATCAGCCAAAAGTTGATTTTCTAGAACTCTGTCCGGTTCATTTTTGATTGACCAAAAATCCTTATTTGATCAACCAACATGCAATTCCAATTCAGTCATGGCTCCCTAATTGCATAGCAAGCTACTCCTATAAATATGTCATTTTATGTTATTCCCTAACATTATCCATGCATTTTAGGTAGTCATACTTGCATTTGTAAAAATTCACTTACATGCATTTTTAAAGAGGGGAAGATAATGAGAGCAAATGACTAGAGCTGTCCACCACCTACCGGTACCCTTTTGCCTGGAGCTGTGCGCCCATCTTCTCGCCGCCCACATACCAATTCCTTGGGGAGAGGCACACGCTCTCTTTATAAGAGCATGCACCCCTCCCCTATGGTGAGGACGGCGAAGACCACTAATGACATCTAGTTCAGTTGGGTGAAAGTTATCAATCCCCATCACTTGACCACTAGTCACATATTAATATAATAATAGATCTATAGATATATATACATATTTACATATATATATATATTTCTAGTATGTCGACATCTATACATATATATATTACTACTATATAGAGCCGTAGGCTCATATATATATATATATATATATATATATATATATATATATATATATATATATATATATATATATATATCTGCTCTATCTATATACTTATCACCTATTCACCCATATATATATTCCATCGATGCACATTACCCTCACCATTCACACCTATGCACTTCACCCCACCGTGCCTTATGTTGTAGGGATCTTTGCACAAGTTGCATTTGTCCCTACAACACTCGCGCAAAGCAAGCGCTTCCACCCACACTCACACATCCACTCCACACTCCACACGACACTTAGTCTTGTTGGTTGCGTCTTGCTAAATGTGGACCAACCTGACACTATGCTGCATCCCATCACCATTTCCATCTCCACCCCTATTTATATAGTATCTAAATATATCTATTCTATATCTACTTACATATCAACTATATACATACATATACATATACTAAACTAAGTATCTCTTTTTTTTTTTTCTTTGCATTTTATTTTGCTTTCATTTGTCTTCTATTCTGGCTATTAAAAAGACCAAAAAAAGTATTAAAGAAAAAAGACAATTCCTGTCTTGCAGGTATTCGATCTTGTGAGTGACAAGATCAATTTTGGAACCCTGAACTGGCTTTAAGCCAATGACCATTTAGCTCAAGGCCAAGGACTTCATTTTTGAGGGTGTGCCTCAAGAATAACATTATCACAAAAATCTTAAAAGTATAAAAAAAACCAAAAACATAATAAAAGCAAAAAAGAGATACATTCTAGGAAAGGCGTAGAAACTTCTTAATCTCCTAATTCCCGCCTCCATGGGATCGACCTTGGGCCTAAAAGTGACCAAGATAAAATCAAGTAGGCCAGGTTAAAATTTTTGTGAAACTAGTGTAGATTCGATTTAGGTTAACTAACTATACTAATTTTGATGATAATATCACCATATTAAATAAGCCTATTCGAGTTCGCATCACGTTTTTCTGGCACTGTTGCTGGGGAGGCGCCATTCGAAGTAAGTGTTTCTATCCTTTTCCTTTGTTTCTTTTCCCACCCTTGTCTTCATGGGTATGTTTGTTTGTGTTGTGCAAGTGAGCTAGTTGCTGGGAGAAGGCACAAAGAGGAGGGAGATGGGAGCAAGGCCAAGGCGGGAGCGTGCAGTCGCCGCTGTCGCCTCTTGGGTCTTCGTAATCGTTGCAGAAAAGGTTAGTGTTCTTATCTTTAGTAAACTAGGTCCTTTTGTTACCCTTAATTCAAAAAAAAAAATCTAAAAATTCCAAAAAACCTTAAAAACACTTCTTGGGAATTTCTAGGGATGAGTGGACTACAACCCACTTGTTGATTGTTTGCTATCATCCCCACTGCCCCTTGATTTCCTGCAAACTTCGTATAGTGAAAATCCAAGAATCTTGATTCTTGGCAATTTCATTTTGTGAAGTCTTCTTAAAGGCAAAATAAAAATTGATTGATTGCCTTCCTTCTTTGCCTCATTTATTAGCATTTCGGGATCACATTTTTGGTGGCGAGGCTTGGAATTGAGTTGATTCCAACCCCACCACAACTTTACATTTGCCTTAGGTTCAATCCCGAATATTTCAACCCCAACATTTTCATTTTCTTTACATACTTTGGTGGTTGAGCCTTGTGTGGAATCTCATTTTGGTGATTGAGAGCACTTGAATTGAGTGCTTTGGCTCCCTCTCACTTTAAGCTAAAATTGACTCGTGCATCCACACATAGAAATTTTCAATTAGGGGCCCATTTGCATTGTAGCATGTAATAACCAAATCAAATTGAAGAAGGGTTGTTTGGGTGCAAAAAGAACTTGTATTTTCTGAAAACCCGGAGATTGGTTGAATCGGTAATTAAGTGAAATCATACAATCCATACTACCTAAGAGCAAAACTCTAAAAGCCATTCACCATCTAAAACTTTAATTCGGGGAGAGATCCCCGTTTCATGCTTGCTTGATACACTCTTAAAATCAACGCACTTGGGTATTACCCGTATACAACACCCTTCACATTTCTTGAGCACTTGATCCTAAGCCTCTAAATTAAAACTGGTAGCAACTTGACCCCTCTTAAGGATTAGAGGTCTAACTACCTACGTGTAGCACCTACGTGCTGGTATGGGTTCCCGCATGTTATCGGGTGTCTCAGCCTGAGGCAAATGTCCTTTCAATCTGGCTCGGTGGTACCGCGGTACTCTCATTCGGCTCCATAGGTGGAGATAGTAGGTAACTTAGATATTTAGGTCTAGGGGTACATTTTAGAGGTTAGGAAATTGATTACTTTGATTTGTCATCAAGTGTATCCTTGCGGCGTTGTTTCTCTCATCCCCTTTCCCCTCCCATCTCCCCAATTCTTCCTGTGGTAGTGCATGTTTGGGAGGAGGTCACAAAACCTTGAATTGTTTGAATTGTCTGATAATCCTAGAAGGGTAGAAACCGGTGAATCATCATCCTCCTCCGTAAACATGGCTGCACACCCACCCCCAAATTTCGAGGGAGGAAACTGCCCCCTCCAAACCCACAAGGTGCTGGTGGAGCCATAGACCCCATAGCCCGCCTCCAAGGCCAAATGACATTGTATAATGAATAAATCAAGGCCATGAGGGAAACATTGGAGGAAATAAATCACCCTCCCCTTGAAAGGGAGGAGCCCACGTCTCTTAGTTCTTATCAAAATCCCGTTACTATAGAGACCATTGGGTAAATTCGGGTCCCCATGGGCGGGGATGATTTTGACTTGAAACCTAATGTCATTGGCCTAATTAATTTCCACTTCCATGGTCTTGCAAGTGAAGATCCCTTTCTTCATTTGGAAGACTTGACCCGATTGGCAGAAACTGTTAAACCAAGAAATATCAGGTTATCAATAGTCCTCATGAAAATGTTCACATCTTCATTGTGGGACAAAGAGTCGCAATGGTTGCGCACCCTTGGGTGACCCATCCATTCTTGCAAAGAGATGCGCACAACATTTCTCAAGAAATTCTTTCCAATCGGGTGCACCAATTCACTTCGTCGGGCGATAACTTCATTTGTGCAACAAAACGGCAAGCAATTTCATGTGGCTTAGGAGAGGTACAATGACCACCTAAGGAAGTACCCATACCATGGTCTTCCAAGGTGGCATATAGCCCAAATCTTCTATTATGGGCTAAATGTGACTTTGCGACAGATCGTCGGTGCTTCCTACGGAGGGAATTTTATGAATAAAGATGAGAATGGAGCATTTGAATTGTTTGAGAGCATGAGTGAAAACTTAATTAATAATGCCTCCATTGTCACCTTTAATCGTACCAACATGCCCTGCAATGTTCACGAAGTTGACATGGGACCCTCCCATTCATCTACAGATCATAACTTAATTGCACAAAAACTGGATGAAGTCTCTGTCGTGCATAAGAAGTTGGATGAGCTTCTGGCCAGCCCCGTTGGCTCTATGGCAAACACCTCCACAACATCATTCCGTTACAACCCTAATCCTTCCAATGGCAGGCTTATTCCTAAGAATCTTGTGAGACCGTCCTTACCGAGTATCACGCCGAGAGATTCGGTGAGCAATGTGGACCTGGCTTCTGCGAGCCAGTATTTTGACATGGAGGACCAAGCCTCCGTGTGCTCGGATGCATATACACATGCGAACTCATCTTCTGGCTTATAAGACGCTTGTGCCCTTGGGAACAACCCGTTCTCTGTCACCTATAACCCAGGGTGGCAAAATCATCCTAACTTCGCAAGGTCCAGTAACCTGCAGCGCTAAAACCCCACGGGTGGACCAATGCGACCATCTGCACCTGTCATCCCAAGGGTTCAATATAACTTTGTGGCAAAGTCAAGCCCTTGCGTACCTTAAACGTAACAAGCATCAAGTCCTCTTGATAAATTGATGCGAATGATGACAGAAATGTCTAAGCGCCATGAAGAAAACATGACCTCTCTTCAGCACCAATTGGCGCAACAGAATGTTGAGATCAATCAACTACGCATGACGACACGATCTCAAGGCACTCTTCCAGCTCAACCTATTCCTAACCCGCAAAATTTTGTACCTCATGGTCTACAACCACAAGTACGACCTTCTCAGGGCAGGTCCATCAGATTCTGCAAGCTCCGAGCACTCCACCGATATTTCAGGCTAATCCTGTAGCAGCACATCACCCTTATGTCCCTATTGTGAATTCTTTTCTGCCTTATGATCTCACTGGACCTGCAACGTCCAATGCGATTACTATGAGGAGTGGTATGCAAACCGTCCATTAGCCTCGACTTGATCCTGGCCTGTCTTCTTCGTCGCCCTCTCATTTGGGATGCACCCTGCATTCTCATGAGGACGATGCACCCAAACTTGTGCCAGAATCGGTCCCATTCCTTGAGGCTCTACTGAGGGAGCCAAAAGGCAAGAAAAAGAACACATAGACCTTTGATAACCTACGTAATTTATTCAGGGATGCTGAGATCAAAGTACCCCTGTTGGAGGCTATCGACCATATACCAACTATCGCTCGATTCTTCAAAGACTACACTACACTCAGGCAACAGTCAAAGAAAACAAAGAATCCAATGGTCCTCTCGCCTCATGCGAGTTGTGCTATACTGTCAAATCTACCACCAAAGCAGAAAGATCCGGGCACAACACTTATTTCATGTAGCATTCAAGGCTGCAATTTTAACTGTGCCCTGCTTGATCTAAGATCTCCCATCAATCTTATACCAACCATCATGCTCGAGAAATTTGCTTTAGGAAATCTGAAACCCACCCCTGTCACATTGCAATTGGTAGATCATTCTGTCACAATCCCAAAGGGTGTGGTAGAAGATGTGGTGGTTAGGGTCAACAATCTCTGTTTTCCTGTTGACTTTTTTGTTTTGGATATGGAAGTTCCTAGCTCACTTTCTGATTGTCTGATCATCCTTGGTTGACCTTTCTTGGCCATAGTCAGTGCTCGTATCGACTGTGAGTCAGGTTGTATTGAGATTGCCGTAGGCTCTGAGAAGCTCAAGCTAAACATTTTCAAAGCCGCCAAGAACTTTGATTGTGATTACATCAAGGGTGACACATCTGACGAGGACATGGCTCTCAGTGCATGTATCAGACTAATAGGGACCTATTCTGACTGCTGTGGATTACCCCTAGACACTGACCGTCACCTAACAGACTTATACTATGACGTTTCCCCATCCCTCCCCTTACCCATATCTTCTCCTGACCAGACTTCTGATGAGGTTTTCTCCGCTTCCCACACCTCGTGGTCTGAGTCATATCCAGGCTACTCACTACCGGTCCACACTCTTGAAGACAGGATTGCCCTTTCTTTCCCACCATATTAAGTGGAAATGCAACTCTACACTGGGACCTTGAGCCTAAATGCTATCACTAGGGCTCTCCTTTCTTGGACCCATCAATCCAAGATGCCCCTCTTCTTGGCCAATTTGAGGGCCAACTTCTTTCTCCTGCCTGTCTTTCTTCTAATCCTTTTGGGACATTCTCATCCCAAGAAATGCCAGATCTTTCACCATCCACTCCCGAGCTGAAAGTGCTACCTGACGTGCTTAAATATGTTTTTTTGGGACCAAATGAAATGCTCCCCGTAATTATTAGTTCAAAACTGACCAGGGAGCAAGAGTGCAAGCTAATGAAGGTCCTCATGGAACACAAGGTTGCCATTGGATGATCTTATTTGATTTAACTGGCATTAGCCCCTCCTACTGCACTCACTGTATATACACGGAGGAGGAGGCTCGACCTTCCCGCGAGATGCAGTGACGTCTCAACCCTAACATGCAGGAGGTCGTTAAAATGGAAATTATTAAGTGGCTGGATGCAGGTATAATCTACCTGATCAGCGAAAACCTTTGGGTGAGCCCGATTCATGTCATGCCTAAAAAGGCGGGACTCACCATCCATGTTAATGACAAGGGCGAAACCATCCCTACACGCACTCCTACATCTTAGAGAGTGTGTGTAGGTTATAGGAAACTGAATGCTGCAACAAAGAAAGACCATTTTCTGCTACCTTTTATTGACCAAATCTTGGAGCAGTTAGCGGGAAATAAAATTTTCTGTTTCCTGGATGGATTCTCTAGATATAATTAGGTGGCTATTGACCCCCGAGACTAAGAGAAAATCACTTTCACCTGCCCCTTTGTCACCTTCGCATTTAGAAGGATGCCATTTGGACTCTGTAACGCGCCAGCAACTTTCCAAAGATGTATGCTGGCGATATTTCATGATATGATGGGTGATTTTCTTGAGGTCTTCATGGATGACTTTTCGATCTTTGGACCCTGATTTAATGATTGTCTAGCCAACCTGACTCGTATCTTCAGAAGATGATTATTGTGAACCTCGCGCTTTCTTGGGAGAAAAGTCATTTTATGGTACATGAGGGAATTGTTCTCGGTCACATCATCTCCGAACGGGGTATTGAGGTGGACAGAGCTAAGCTAAAGGTGATTGCAGATTTACCTGTGCTTAGCTCTGTCTAACAAATTCGCTCCTTTTTAGGACACGTTGGTTTCTATAGGCGATTCATCAAAGACTTCTCTAAGATTTCTAGACCTTTAACTCATCTCCTATCAATTGACGTACTCTTTGATATGGGCCTTGACTGTATACGAGCATTCATGTAGCTGTGTGAGGTTGTCACCATGGTCCCTATTCTCCAGCCACTTGGTTGGTCCCTCGACTTTGAACTCATGTGTGACGCTTCTGACCTTGCAGTTGGAGCCATCTTGGGACAAAGACACAATAGAAACCCCTTCGTGGTGTACTATGCCAGTAAGATGCTGGACGAGGCCCAGCGCAATTATACGACTACTGAGAAAGAACTACTGGCAGTCATCTTTGGGCTGGCAAAATTTCGCTCTTACCTTCTTGGCTCGCATGTTACTATATTCACTGACCACGCTGCCATTCGTCATCTCATGCATAAGAAGGATGCCAAGCCTAGACTAATTCGTTGGATCCTTCTGCTCCAAGAATTTGACCTTGAGATATGCAATAAGGTCGGAGCTCAGAATGTTGTTGCTGATCATCTCTAGAGACTGGACCCTGACCACATTGGATTTACCATGCCAATTAATGAGGTTTTTCTCGATGAGCACCTACTGGCGTTTAATGTGGTAAGTGGACCTTGGTATGCCGACATTGCCAATTACCTTGCTTCTGGCTCCCTTCTATGTGGCTGGCTTAAAAACCAACGTAAGCATCTCATCGTAGAAGCAAAGTATTATTTCTAGGATAATCCACTACTTTTTCGAGTAGGTGCTGATCAGATCATCCATTGCTGTATTCCTGACATCGAGGTCCCTAGTGTGCTATCCTTCTGTCACAATCAGGCCTACGGAGGCCATTTCTTTGGGAGGAAAACTACAGCAAAGGTGTTGCAGTGCGGTTTCTTTTAGCCCTCCCTTCACCAGGATGCACACAATTATGCTAAAAGGTGCATTAAGTGCCAGTCGCTAGGGTCAATGTCACGTCGTGACATGATGCCCTTGCAATCCATCCTAGCTATTGAAATCTTTGATATTTGGGGAATTGATTTCATAGGTCCCTTTCCTCCTTCCAACAACTTCAAGTACATCCTCGTTACTGTTGATTATGTTTCGAAATGGATCAAGGCAATTCCTACGTGCCATGCTGACCATGTCATATCTACTTGATTTGTCAAATACCACATTTTTGCACACTTTGGAATCCCTCGAGCCATTATCTCTGATGGAGGAAGTCATTTTACCCATGTATCTTTTCGGGCACTTCTGAGGAAATACGAAGTCCACCACCGTATCGCATCTCCATATCATCCTCAGACGAACGGCCAGGTTGAGGTGTTGAACCAGCAAATCAAGCAAATTCTCTAGAAAATGATTCGGCCTGGCTATAAGGATTGGTCTGACAAGCTGATTGACGCACTTTGGGCATATCGGACCGCCTTTAAGGCTCCCTTTGGTATGTCTCCTTATAGAATTGTTTACGGGAAGCCTTGTCATTTGCCCGTGGAGCTGGAGCACCGCGCTTATTGGGCTATTCACCAATGTAACCTCGACCCAGACTTGTATGGTCGAGAAAGGAAACTCCAACTCCAGGAGCTGGAAGAGCTCCATCGTGAGGCCTATGATTCTGCCTTAACTTTCAAACAATGCACTAAGGCCTTTCACGACAGCTGCATTCGGTGAAAGGAATTTGAGCCATCACAGTAAGTTTGGCTTTACAATGCCCGGCTCAAATTCTTTCTAGGGAAACTGAAGTCCAAATCGACTGATCCGTACTTGGTCTCGAGACCATTTTCCAATGGGGCCGTCAAAATTGAAGATCCCAGATCTAGGATTAAGTTTATGGTTAATGAGCAGTGGTTAAAACCTTATCTTACTCATGAACCTGCCCCTGTTGATGAAACTGTTGCCCTGCTGGAGGATAACTGACTTTGTGCCTCACTCTGAGTCGAGCTGGGGACGTTAAATTCAATGCTTGTTGGGAGGCACCCCAGCAACACTCCTCTTCCACTTTCGCCTTCACATTCCATTTCCCTTCACTTCACTTCGCATTTCATTTTTTCACCACCCACCATCCACCCGCCCTGCCACCCTGCTGTATACCTCGCACCTCAGCTCTCGTACCAAGACCCTTGGACTTTGCTTAACCCTACATGCATATGAGGACATAGCATCATTTGGCATGGGGGGGTGGATCGGCATCCATAGGATCTGGGTATTATATAGGTATCATGCAGCTCTCATCCATTATACATATCCATCTATAAATATGTACATACCTAGTTGTTTCAAAAAAAAAAATAAAACCCAAAAAGCCATAAAAAGGTAAAATGTTTAGCTATGATCTGAAAGCTGAAACAAAAATACAGTAAGTGTTTATGGATATTCAACCTCTGCTTTGAAGACTTTCCGGGCCACAGAAGCTTGATTCGCTCAGGCTTTGGCTGAATTCACTTGAGCATTGATAAGATAGATTAGAATCTCTCCTAACTTAGGACGTATTCTTGTACCTGAGTCACCAGTACAGGATTCATTGGTTTTCTTCTACTTGAGAACCTAAGTAATCTTGGTTCACACTACACGTGAAAGACGAGGTGAATGTAAGATCCAAACCCTAGTGTTTATTAGGGAAGGTGGAGTCCTTACCTATGCGTGTAGGTAGACTTTTTATCCCAGTCTTTAGTCTTGTGTTTAGGAGAAACTCTTTCCACCAAAAAGTACTCACCCACCAAATAAGTGTGCTCTTTCAAATAAGGTTGTAGGAGATATACTGACACTTGTTTAAAAAAAAAAATCTTGTGAATAAGTCAATATGTCTTCCAAAAGACTGTAAATTCTTCTCCCTAAAAGTTTTTTAGGGTGTCTTACAAATACCCTATTTCTACTATATATTCTTTGAGCCACAAAAAAAAAATAAAAGTAGGGTTGAGTTTTTCCATCATTTTTTTGAGGGTTAACCCGAAGACATAAGCTGAAGTTGGGACCAACTTGGACTTAAAAAATTTGTGAAACCCTGGGCTTGAGCCTTAATGTTCATTTGGACGATCTTGATCCATCACTATGCACAAACCATAACCTCTTAGCTCTTGAGTACGGTAAATCCTTCTGAGTCTTGGAAATCGCACTTAAGGCTTAAATATCAAGAGTCCAGGTTAGTCGAGAGATAGTCGATGTCATGTAAGACTTGTGTATTGGTAGTCTTTTTTGCAATTGATTCTCACAATGTCCAACAGATAAACACATTAATGGCTTCAGAAAAAGATTTGAACCTGAGTCCCTTGGGTGAAAGTCATCAATCCCCACCACTTGACCACTAGTCACATATTAATATAATATTAATATAATAATAGATCTATAGATATATATCCATATTTACATATATATATATTTCTAATATATCAGCATATATATATATAGTTATACTTATATTTATCTATCTATCCATCTATCTATATCCACTCCATCTATATACTTATCACCTATTCACCCATATATATATTCCATCTATGCACATTACCCTCACAGGGTATGGGATGGTGAGTCCAAGTGTTGAACACGAGGAGATGTGAAATCAGATTACTTTGTTGCTTTTGGTTGTCACAGGAAGTGTGGTTTGCTTGAGAGAAAACGATAGAGAGAGAGAGAGAGTACGGTTAGAGTTTGTCTTGAAATCACGACATTCATTCAAACAAGATGGAAGCTATATAAGAAATAACATCAACATTAACATTTAGCATGCAACTTGAGTTTGTTCGCAAATACAACCATAGCTAAAAGCTTAAACAAAAGCAATATAAAACTAGGGTAAAGAGAGAGAGAGGAGGAGGCAAGGCGGCCACGGCGGTGGAAGAGGGCTCCGTCGACGGCTTGACAACTCCAAAGTGTATGTGGAATGCTTGGTGAAGCTAGGAAGGAGCTAGGAGTAGGGTGGAAGGTGTGTGTGTATTCAATGCCCTCGAATGGGGTGGTTGAAGGGGTTTAAATAAGAGAAAAGGGCTTCTAATTAAGGTAAGGGGGTTTAGCAATGTCCAGGACGTCTCTAAACCCCTTCCAAATACATCGCTGAAGCCCTTTGGCCACCGGCCCGACGAAGGCACGTGTGCTTCTTCTTCTCAAGCCTCGCCCATGATCTGTGTGCTCGCATTGTGAGCCGTCCAATCGAAGATCCCACGGTTGAGATTTCGCGTGGGCGCGTGTTGTGGATCGCGCACATTCTCGCCCGAGCACATCCGCACGCATTCGTTGCGTCGCATGGTGCAATCCTCGCAGTCGACTTTCGCATTAGTGGCCGAATTTCATCCGCGTGCTCTCCTGCTGTCAATTTGAGTCCCGTCGCGGCTCGAACGAGCGCTCTTTGCTTGCAGATGAGGCGTGGACTGCTGCACCGCCTCCACTAGTTTGTGTGGAAGCAAGGTCGTGCACGAAGAGGTGTCAACCGTTGGATGGAAATACAACCATTAGGATCTGAAGTTGAGGCCGCGGGGGCGCACGGGTGAGGGGTGCGTGCGGGCGAGGGTTGTGAATTCTCAGTCGTTTGATCGGCGGATCGGACGGCTTAAAGTTGCTGGGCATGATAAAAAGGTGGTGCGTTGCAGGTGAGGGCATGTCGGATGCTGCCATGTGGTCTCCTATGGGCCGTTGATCTGATCTTCTTAGGCTAGTTGAGGGAGCTCCGGATGTCGGATTTGAGCAATTTTGAGTCCGTTGGACTCCATTCGTCGTTCTGAATCCATTCATGCGGTTCGATTGCTCATTTGAGGCCTGTTTCAATACACACGTACATACGGCCATTAAACGTTGGTTATAAGCAATTTTAATTCGTCATGCATGCATTGCTCCCAAGCCCATTATGGTATATCATTAACACACATATGTCGTCAAAACTAACCCTAATTGATGAATTATCATCATTAGATGTAGAGTTATCATACCCCTATGCTTATCCCTTGCTAGTTCCTAACAAGGTTTATCCTAGCAATTATTTCCATTCGGAATTAGGAATTGATTACTTAGACATTTGTTGCTTGTCAACGGGAGGAAATATACTATGATCCTAATTCACAGAGACTAAACAGCGTCCGGGTGTCTGCCAAAATGCAAACCGCCCAAGTCCTTGCTTTAAAGCATATATATAGATATATATATTTTCTTTTTCATCTTTTCTAATTTTTTTGGATTTTTGGAGTTGAGTGTGTAACTTTTTATGGCTACTCAACCCACCATAACTCGAAAAAGACTCTAAGTTCTAAGCATCTTAGTGTGAATATTGTGATAGACTCACTTAATGGTAATTAAAACAGATTTCGGATTTCTATGCCCCTAGGTGACCGGAAAAGGAAATGCTTGCCTGAAGATGTATTTGTCCGATCGGTAGCTTTCTCCCTACTTTATTTTGCATGGGGTCAACAACCGGCCAATGGGCTGTTACCCATGACCACTTTCCAGCCATACCCGTGCGGTGAAGTGTGGCTTATTTACTTATTTTCTTTTTCCTCTTTTTCTGTTTTTCTATTTCTCCCTTTTTCTTTTTTTCTTTTCTTTTCCTTTTGTTGTTTAATAGGCGGCTTCCCTGATCTCAGATTTACCTAGAGGCAATAAAAGAAAGTGATCCTGTGGCTGGGCTCTGGACAACCGACTAATAGGTTGTTACCCATGACAACTTGCCAGTTATAAACCCTAGAAGGTTCATTAGTTACCCAATTTCTGTTAAAATCTTCGAGGAGTGAGTCAGTGCAAAAATGTGTGTAGATGCTTAGACTAAAAGTCCCTCCGAGTCAGAGGGTGGATTGATAAGTCGTATACTTATCACCTTTCTTTATTGACGAATTACTGTAAATTAAGGTTGCGAAGATTCGAGGCTAAATCTACATTTTAATGGACATCAGGGCTGATTAAGCCTGAAGGCCTGAAAAGTCTAAGTGTCCAGGTTCTTCTTGTATCATTTCCCATAGTTGACAAGCTCCTAATGCCTAAGTTCTTCTTCCTAATTTTTTTCCCATTTATTTGTTATTTAATTCAGGTTGATATTATAAACTCAGAGAATGCAAGTTACCAGCCCCCCATGCTTAAGTTGGGCAATGTCCTCATTGGCAAATAAATAGATACAAAGGGGGTACAGAAAGAAATCACCTGAGCGTTGCCATGTTCCTGATCAGTCTGAATCTTCTGGGTTGCCTCCCAGGAAGCGCTGGTTTATTGCCTCCAGCTAGGCGAAGCTTCGTGCCAACCCTCAATGAGGGTGACGACTTCCTTTGGGGGAACTTGGGCAAGATAATGTTTTAATCTCTGGCCGTTTACTGTGAATGTTTGCCCAGTGTTAGGATCTACAATTTCAACTGCCCCATTGGGATAAGGTTTGACCACCTGAAATGGTCCTGTTCACTTTGATCTCAGCTTCCCGGGGAAAAGTTTGAGTCGGGCATCAAAAAGCCAGACTTCTTGATTAGGCTCGAAGGTTTTTGTATGGATGTGTCGGTCGTGGACGGCTTTCATCTTTTATTTGTAAAGTCGATTGTTCTCATACGCATCCCGACGAATTTCCTCAAGCTCGGAGAGTTGGAGTGGTCTCTGTGCTCTGGTTAACTGAGAATCCATGTTGCACTGCTTAACAGCCCAGTAAGCCCAGTGTTCCAACTCGACCGAAAGGTGGTAAGCTTTGCCAAAGACCAAGCGATAAGGCAACATGCCTATTGGGGTCTTAAAAGTGGCCCTGTATGCCCAAAGGTCATCATCCAGTCACGTGAACCAATCCTTCCGGTTAGGTCTCACAGTGTTTTGTAGAATATTCTTGATCTGCCTATTGGTGACCTCAGTTTGCCCATTTGTTTGTGGGTGATATGGGGTGGCAATGCGATGAGTAACCCCGTATTTTCTAAGTAAGGCATGGAATTGGGCACGAATAAAGTGACTCCCACCATCACTGATCATGGCTTCGATATCCCAAACCAAGAGAAGGTGTTTTACTTAACAAAGTCCATGATAGCCTTATGACCACATCTCGGGTGGCGACGACTTCGATCCATTTCGAGACATAGTCTACTAAGAGTAGTATGTATTCAAAGCCATTGGATGGTGGGAACGGACCCATAAAATCGATGCCCCAAACATCAAAGATTTTGACAATCAGAATGGGGTGGAGGGGCATCATGTCCTTTATGGTCATAGTCCCTATTATCCGGCAGCGAGAGTAAGTCTTAGTGAAGCTGTGTGCGTCCTTGAATAAGGAGGGCCAGTAAAATCCGGACTGCAAAACCTTTGCAGCCATTTTCTTCCCCAAAAATTGGCCACCACAAGCTTGGTCGTGACAAAAGGATAGCACACTTTGGACTTCTTCCTTAGGAACGCACCTCCTAATGATCTGGTCAGCATAGAGGCTAAATAGCATCGGATCATCCCAGAAATAGTGCTTGGCTTCAACCAGGAACTTATCCCGTTGTTGTCTGGACCAGCTGTGCGGAGTCTGTCCTTATACCAAATAGTTGACGAAGTCTGCATACCAAGGTAGCTTTCTTGCACAGCTAGAAGTTGTTCATCAGGAAAGGTGTTAGTTAAGGGTAATGATGGTTCAATGTGGTCTGGGTGGAGTTTGGACAGGTGATCAGCTACGATGTTCTTGGACTCGACTTTGTCGCATATTTCCAGGTCAAATTCCTAGCAGGATCCATCTGATAGGCCTGGGTTTAGCATCCTTTTTGGCCAACAAATGCTGGATAGCCAAGTGGTCAATGTAAATCGTCACGTGGGATCCCAGAAGATATGATCGGAACTTTTCTAATCCAAAGACTATGATGAGCAGTTCTTTTTCTGTGGCAGTATAATTCCGTTGAGCCTCATCCAACATCTTGCTCGCGTAGTAGATCACCACAGGTTTCTTTTCTCTTCTTTATCCTAGGATAGCGCTGATGGCAAAAGCTGATGCATTGCACATAATCTCAAAGTCTTGGGACCAGTCCGGGGGTTGTAATACAGGTGCAGTGGAGATTGTTTCCCTGAGAGTGTTATAAGCCTTGATGCAATTAGGTGTCATGTGAAAAAGGGCGTCATTGGCTAGAAGGTCAGTCAAGGGTTTAGAGAGTTTGGAGAAATCTTTAGTGAACCTTCTATAGAAGCCAACATGTCCTAGGAAAGATCGGATTTGCCGGACAGAGCTAGGAGGTGGAAGTTTGAAAATTAAATTAACCTTAACTTGATCCACATCGATGCCCCTATGCGAGACTATGTGACTGAGGACAATCCCTTCCTAAACCATGAAATAGCTCTTTTATTAGCTTAAAACCAAGTTGACCTCGATACATCGCTTCAGGATCTCCAAATTGCTAAGACAATGGTCGAATGAATTCCCGAACACAGAGAAATCATCCATAAAGACCTCTAGGTATTCACCCACCATCTCTGAAAAGATAGCTAGCATGCAACGCTGAAAGGTAGCAGGTGAGTTGCATAACCCGAATGGCATACGACGGAATGCGAACGTGCCATATGGACAAGTGAATGTGGTCTTCTCTTGATCTTCCACTGCAATAGCAATTTGGTTGTATCCTGAATATCCATCCAAGAAGCAAAAATCTTTTTGTCTTGCTAATCGCTCAAGAATCTGGTTAATGAATGGCAGAGGGAAATGATCATTCTTGGTGGCCTCATTAAGCTTCCTATAGTCGATGCACACCCATCATACAGTAGCAGTGCAGGTGGAGATGGATTCGCCCTGATCATTGGTGACAACGGTGAGCCCAGTTTTCTTGGCTACCACTTGAGTGGGGCTCACCCAAGGGCTATCGAAAATCAGATAAATGATATCTGCGTCAAGCCACTTGATTATCTCTTTTTTAACGACCTCTCGCATATTTGGGTTCAATCGTCTCTACATCTGGCGAGAAGGTCGAGCCCCATCTTCCAAATAGATCTTGTGAGTGCAATAGGTGGGGCTAATTCCCCTCAAGTCAGAAATTGTCCATCCAATGGCTGCCCGATGTTCAGAGAGGGTTGTAGTTAACTTAAGCTCTTGTTCCCTAGTTAAATGGGCATTGATAATCATAGGGAAGGTCTGGTTAGGTCCAAGGATGACATACTTGAGATTATGGGGAAAAGGCTTCAGTTCGGGTGTAGGCGGGACAACATTCGACGGGTAAGGGAAAGGTAGGAGTTGGTCAACATGAATCTCCTCAAATGATGGTTGTGGAAGGTAATCAGCTTTGCAAATGTCAATCTCCACAGGCTGGGATGGGTCAAGATAGTCATTGGCCAATTGAGTCAGATAGTCTGCTGAAGAGTTGAGAGTGAGATATTCTTCAACCAGAGGTTCCACGGGATCGTGCTCCTCAATCTAGTCACAATCAAAAGACTTGGCCGCCCTAAAGATATCCAATTACATCTTCTTGTCTCCAAAGGCAATTTCTATACATCCCGTGTGGCAATCAATGTTCACCTTAGCTATAGCTAAGAAGGGTCTGCCCAGGATGATGGGTGTGCTTTGTAGTTGTTCGGGGACTTCCATGTCGAGAACCAAAACGTCGACCGGGAAGTAGAAGTCCTTGACCCGAAATATTAGTCCTCGACTACCCCCTTCGGGGTTTTCATAGATCTATTAGCCAATTGGATGGTCACAGGTGTGGGTTTCAATTCTCCAAATCCAAACAGGTGATACAGGGTCGTCAAGATGAGGTTGATCAAAGCACCTAAGTCCAAGAGCGCTCCATCAAATGTTATGTCCCCGATATTACAGGAAATCAGGGGTGCTCCCGAGTCAGTTCATTTGGGAGGCAGGATGCACAATATCACTAAACTAGCTTGTTCTGAGAGCACTACCTTCCTAGGTGCTTGGGTTTTCGGCTTACGCTTCGGCGTACAGACATCCTTTAAGAACTTAGCGTAAGCTGGGATATGCTTGATTGCTTCGAGGAGCGGAATATTAATTTGGACTTGCTTGAAAATCTCCAATAGCTTCTCACTCTCAACTGCAGCTTTCTTTTTCTTCATCTTCTCCAAGGCCTTGAGGTGTGGTGTTTGGGTTTGAATCGGGTCAGGCTCCATGTCCTTGGGTTCCTCCCGCTCATCCTCAGACTCGGGTACTCAAGAAGTGAGGTTACGGGAGGGTTCGGCCATTTAGGGTCCTGGGTTTTAGTGCCGCTTCTCAAGGTAACCGCATTAGTAGAGGCGTTGGGACCATGGGTAGATCCTTGAGAAGAAGAGGAAGAAGGAGCACCAAACCCAGGGGGTGTTTGTGGGGCTTGCTGGGCCATGTGGGCATGTCCAGGATTGGCTTAGGACCCTTGCAAATTGGGGCCTCTGTTAATCACATTTTGTGGGTTCGGTTGTGGCTAAGAAGGAAGGGATCCCTGTTGTTTACAATCCAACAGCTGGCTCAGCTGTCCCTTCACTAAGGCCATTTCTTCCTGGTGTTTTTGATTCATGTCAGTCATCATTTTTATTAATGTGTCCATTTGGTTTTGAGGGGGAGGGGCTGCCCTATTCTGATTATAGGGTAGTCTAACCGGTGGGCCTTACTGATAGGAGGGGGATTTGGACTAGGTTGGTTCTAGAATTGGTTCGGTTTTTGGTTTGTCTAGGTGGAATTCGGGTGATTACGCCATCCGGAAATATAGGTGTTGGAGAAGGGGTCAGGTTTGGAGTAACCTTGGATAGCTTGGACATCTTCAAAGATAGAAGGTGCTGAGGGGGAGGGAAGTGAGTAATCAGGGGTTGAGGGAGCAAAGGTCCCTCCTTGGGACATGGTCAGGGGTTGTTCCAGGTGCATTTGTGAAATGCTTGCGGCAACCGGGTCTTAGTTTGTTATAACGTTGTAGTATAGCCAGTTATTACCAACATTTCAAATATATAAATTTTTTACTCGGAAAATAAAAGAGTTCCCGAGGTCGAACTCAGGGAGCAAGTTGTATTCTAGAGATATACATGTTTCTTTTACAAAATAAAGAAAGAGAGAGGGAAAGAATTTGTTGTTCTCTTTGTTTTCTCCTCGTGATGTTCTTCTTTCTTTCTTTCTTCAGATCTCCTACTTCTTCTTTGTTCTGCAGAGGTGATGCTCCTCTTTCTTTCTTCAGATCTCCTTCTTCTTCTTCCTTGGTTTCTGTCTTGGTCTCTCTTCTTCTTTTTCTGCAGTCTCTTCTGTGAAGGTTTCTTCTTGTTTCTCCTCCCTGCGGCTAAGTGTCAGCTTCTTCTTTTCTTTTTCAGCCAGGGACGTCACCCCTCCTTTCTTCTTTTCCCTTCAGGCCGTCGTCTGATTTCCAAATCAGACGACTTAACTACCTGTTGCTACAGTCAGCTTCCTTCTTCTTCCGCGGGTCTTCTTCTTCGCCTGTGCCTGCACACTTCAGAGTTTTTCGTCAGAGGCAAAACCTACTCTACCCTCCCCCCCCCCCCCCCCCCGCGTCTCTCTCTCTCTCTGAAACCACTCTTGGGAAAGCTCTCCCAGAGCTGCCGGGTAACCGGGTTCGGGTCAGGCCCGGGTCCAGGCCCACCGGCGTGCGTGGTGGGCGAGGAGTGCAGGTCAGTCTTAAGTCGGGTCGGGTCGGGTCAGGTCCGCGGGGCGTGAGCGCAGACGAGACCGGGTAACCGGGCGGGTGAAGGGGACCTCACCCCGTGTGCTGAGGCAGTAAGCCTCCAGCACTTTTGCATCTTATGTCGCTGCGACTCTTCAGGCTTTTCCGAGGTGGGACTAAATGTCCCACCTCAATTGCGCGCCCGCAGCGGGGAAATCAGCGGGAGATTGCGGCGTCACGCGAAGCTTTCTGCCTTAGCTGCGAGCCTGGTGTTTTGCCAAAACGCCTCGCAAGGCCTGGGGGTTGAATCTGGGCGTGGCGCTGAGCGTGGCGCGCCTGTAGCTGCAGGTGGAAGCAGTTCCTCCCGCGCGGCAATGGCGGCGGAGGTCGGGTGGTCTGTTCACAAGAAAACGGCCTCTCGGCCTAATCAGAAAGTGCCAGGAGCTTCGCCAGGGTGCGGCGAAGCTCGTGTGGGTGGTGGCGAGGCGCGGGGCGGCGTGCGAGGGCTGCCCTAGGTCGGACTGTGGGTCGGAGGATGGGTCTGTTCGGTGGGGTTGCAGAGGGTGATGTGGGGGAGGTGGCAGGGCGGAGGTTGATCAGGGTGAGGAGGCGGAGGTCCTGCGGTGGTCGGCGAGCTGTGTGGGTCGCTGAGGTGATGGGAGTGGCTCGCCGGAGGGTGGTCGGAGACGAAGGGGGTGACGATGGTCAGGGTCGGTCGAGGGCTTAATTGAATAAATTGAAAGCGGGGAAAGAAAGAGGAGAAGAAGGGGAGTAGCTCTAGCTTACTTGCAGGGACGAAGGGGGAGGAACAGGGCGACAGTCGTATCGACTGTCGCCGGAGAAGACGATGCTCAGGGAAAGGGGCGGCGGCGAGCAGAGAGCCGGAGAGGCGCCAGCTGGGTGCGGCGTGGCGCGGGAAGAGCAGGGGAGGAAGTCTCTGCTGCTGGTATTGCGGCAGAGCGAAGAGGTGGAGGGGGAGGAAACCGCCGGAGCTGGTGAGCGTCTGCCGGAGGAAGAAGAGAGGAAAGTTGGGGATTTTCTCCGTCAGATCCAGGCTGCCCAGGTCGGTGGAGCGACGGGGGTATTTATAGGGATCAAAACAGGGAGGAAGGCGGAGGGAGACGACGTGTCTCCCTCGCCGGAGGACGCCGGAGATGGAGACCCATACCGTCCGTGCGTTCGCACGGCCGGTATGGTGGGTTACAACGACCAGGGGGGTGTCCCTGCGACGGCTGACGACGCAGGGCACCCCCGGTTTACTTACCAGGTTCTCCCCCTCACCCTGCGCGGCGCCATGCTCCGCGCAAGGTCGCCGGAGCATGGTGCAGGCAGGTTTTGCAGGGGGGACCTGATCGCAATGAACGAAGGAGAGTTAGGGGCCAAAATGCGAGGGTTCAAAAGTTGAGGGTCAAAAAGTAAATATATGAGGACCAAAGTGTAAAGTTGGTCAAGGAGGTCTCTTCTTAGGCTCAAGTTTTTATACATGACTGATTAGGACCTAAGGAATCTGATGGTGAATTTAATTTCTATATTAAACCTTGTTTGACCGGTCAATTTTTGTGAAAACCCAAATTAAGTTATTAATTGGGCATGGTTCTCAATGTAGGTCAAAATGGGTTCTGAAGGCCAAATTGAAGGTTCTAAGCACTAGAGATTATTTTTCTATGAATTTTAGAGGGCTTATTCTATTTTTACTTTGCCTCGAACCTCGTGAATTGAAGTGGGTTGTTTTAGGGTTACAGATTATCATTTAGTTTCTTGGAATTGCTGTAGCCCTTGCTAGATCATTTCATCCCACTTTTATTCTTATTAAGTTGCTTTGACCTGTGTTTGGGCCCTGAATTACCCTGTATGCAGGTTATACTGGTAAAATTGCATTTTTACCCCTTATGACTTATTTTCTCCTTAAACTCAGAATTCTCTGAGTTAAGCCTTTCCTTGAGTTATGTAGGAGCTTTTATCCTTTGTATTGGGTCAAAATGAGCTAGTTATGGCTCATGATGAGGTTCTCATCAATTTGGCTCATTGGCTGCACTAAATCTACATTGTGAGCTCCCTTTTCTAGGGAGAGGGTCTGTAGAGGGTTCCTAGTCTGGTTTAGCAGCTCATCGATCTTTTTGTCCACCAATTCAACTCGATCCAACCTTTTGGCTATAATGCCCATGTCGACAATTCCAGAATTTTCTTGCACCTCATAGATCCCACCATGAGGTTGACTAGATCGATTAAACTGGGTCATGGAGGCATTGTTGAGTGAACTCTCACTCATGGACTCAAAGAGTTCGAATGTGCTCTCCTCATCTTTGTTCAAAAAGTTGCCTCCACATGAGGCATCAACAAAGTTCCTAAGGTTGTTGTCTAGACCATGGTAGAAGATCTGGGCCAATTACCACCTTGGATCCTCATGGTATGGGCATTTCCTCAATAACTCATTAAATCTTTCCCACGCCTCATGGAATTGTTTCCCACCTTTGAGTGTAAATGTGGTAATGGCTCTCCTGAGGGCTTTGGTTTTACCTATGGGGAAGAATTTCTTCAAAAATGCATGCCTCAATTCCTCCCAGGTGGAGATGGGTCTCCCTAAGGTTCTAAGCCAGTGAGATGCTTTGTCATTTAGGGAGAAAGGAAACATCTTAATCAAAACAATGTCCAAGCTGATGTTCCTGGGTTTCACAGTTCGGGCGATCCAGTTATGGTCTTTAGATGTTGGAAGGGGTCCTCATTTGAGCTCCCATGAAAGTGGCTCTGAATCAGGCTTAGGACATTAAGTTTCAACTCAAAATCATCTCCCCCTTCGGGGACCCTAAGATGGGGTTCAATCTGAATAGCAGATGGATCGTAAAATTCGTGGAGGGGCCTAGGTTGGCCCTCCAAAGGTTGTGGTGGGTTAGGCTAATTCAATGGTGGTTGCTCTTGAGGGTTTTGCAATCTGTGTATGGCTTGCATGATGGTTTGGATTTGTTGTTGTTGTAGTTGGTGGTTGGCAAAGATCTGGGCCTGAATGATGGCCATAGCATTGGGTGGGGGTTGGTCCTCAACCTCATCAATTCTTGGTTCAGCCATTTCTCGTGTAAAATCAAGTCTCCTCCTGATTTCCCTATGTAAAACAAATAGCTCGGGATGTAATGATCGTCTCCCGTGCATCACTAAGGAAGAACGGAGAGAGACAGGTGCGAGAAATGTGTGCACAAACAAGCAGACAAGTCTAGTCCTTCCAATGTATACCTTAGGTGACCTAGAAGCCTCAAAGGGAATGATCAAGCCTGTAAGCACTTAATTGTCCTTCCCAATGTTAATCTAGTTAGGTTGATTAAGAGGGGATTGAGGGGAAGGTTCTTCCTTTAGCTTTCGCTGTCGGTTCCATAGACCCCACAACTACAGTCGTTTGACACTTCCCCACATCCTAGACACCAGATTCTACAAAAGGAATGAAGGCCAAGTGTCCAGCAAACCAAATCACACTTCCAAGACTTAAACCAGCCTTGCCTAGGGCACGTCTACTCCATTTTAATGAGGGGCTAGGCTAGTGCTTGTGCTCAAGATATGTGATGAGGCATTGATTGGGGTTGTGCCTCTTAGTTAATCAATTTGAGTGTGTATGCACTTAACAAGACATGGTTCTCAAGTAAGGATTTTAAGATGTGGTGTCTTTTAATATTTATCCTTACTTTAGTGACTTTTAGGGTTGAAGTGCCTTAGTGTTTTCAGACAAGGTTAAAGTGGGCACACAAAATCTTGCACACAATGGGCGAAAGTCGATTTCCTTTAGAGCGATGTGGCCCTAGAAAAGCAACCCTAATGAGTTCACCCTAGTGTTCATGCAGTTCTATTAGGTGAATTGATTTTAGTTATGGTGAGTGGTGCGACCCAGGTCAAATCACGGTAGCTTCGCAAACACCACTCAAAAGAAAGAAGAAGAACACTCAAAAAGATTATCTCCTTAAGAATGTTAGGGTATATATTTTTTTTGTTGGGTGATGAGTTTGGAATGTGGGTCAAGTAGTCATTCACCAAAGGGCAGTGCCAATTTTTTTATTTATATTTTTTTGTATTTTTCTTTTTTTTTAAGGACGCAAACAACCAAAGGGTGGAGTGATACTCACAATTGGTCTTCACCGCACTTTACTCCATCTATATTGTCGCGAATCGCGCTCTGTCGTCGCCCATGCGTCGAGTTCCTGCAATCAATCAAGTAGAGGGAGAAAAATGAGTTAGACGATGTGAATACAAATGCGGGATGAAAGCAACAAAAGAAATCCATTGCCTCCTCGGCAACGACGCCAAAAACTAACGTGCACAAGACGCGTTGGTTTAATTATGTCGTTATAACATGCGTTGGCGATGTCAATTTTAATTAAAGATTGGATTTGGTGAGTCCAAGTGTTGAACATGAGGAGGCGTGAAATCGGATTACTTTGTTGCTTTTGGTTGTCACAGGAAGTGTGGTTTTCTTGCAAGAAAACGATAGAGAGAGAGAGTAGGGTTAGAGTTTGTCTTGAAATCACGACATTCATTCGAACAAGATGGAAGCTATATAAGAAACAACATCAACATTAACATTTAGCATGCAACTTGAGTTTGCTCGCAAATACAACCATAGCTAAAATCTTAAACAAAAGCAATATAAAACTAGGGTAAAGAGAGAGAGAGAAGGAGGCAAGGCGGCCACGGCGGTGGAGGAGGGCTCCGTCGGTGGCTTGACAACTCCAAGGTGTATGTGGAATGCTTGGTGAAGCTAGGAAGGAGCTGGGAGTAGGGTGGAAGGTGTGTGTGTATTCAATGCCCTCGAATGGGGTGGTTGAAGGGGTTTAAATAAGAGAAAAGGGCTTCTAATTGAGGTAAGGGGGTTTAGCAACGTCCAGGATGTCTCTAAACCCCTTCCAAAAATGTCGCTGAAGCCCTCTAGTGGCCGGTCCGACAAAGGCACGTGTGCTTCTTCTTCTTAAGCCTCGCCCATGATCTGTGTGCTTGCACTGTGAGCTGTCCAATCGAAGATCGGACGGTTGAGATTTTGCGTGGGCGCGTGCTGTGGATCGCGTACGTTCTCGCTCGAGCACATCCGCACGCATTCATTGCGCTGCGTGGTGCAATCCTCGCCGTCGACTTCTACATCAGTGGCCGAATTTCGTCTGCGCGCACTCCTGCTGTCAATTTGAGTCCCATCGCGGCTTGAACGGGCGCTCTTTGCTTGCGGATGAGGCGCGGACCGCTGCACTGCCTCTGCTAGTTTGTGTGGAAGCAAGGTCATGCACGAGGAGGTGTCAACCGTTGGATGGAAATCCAACCATCAGGATCTGAAGCTGAGGCCGTAGGGGCACACAGGTGAGGGGTGCATGCGGGCGAGGGTTGTGAATTCTCAGTCGTCTGATCGGTGGATCGGACGGCTTAAAGTTGCTGAGCGCGATGAAGAGGTGGTGCGCTGCAGGTGAGGGCACGTCGGATGTTGCCACGTGGCTGCCTGTGGACCGTTGATCATCAGATCAATGGCCAGAACATCTTGGGCTAGTTGAGGGAGCTCCGAATGTTAGATTTGTGTGATTTTGAGTCCGTTGGACTCCATTCGTCGTTCTGAACCCATCCATGCGATCCGATTGCTCATTTGAGCCCTGTTTCAATACGCAGTTGTACATACGTCCATTAAGCATTGATTATAAGCAATTTCAATTTGTCATGCATGTAATGCTCCCAAACCCATTATGGTATATCATTAGCGCACATATATCCTCAAAACTGACCCTAGTTGATGGAATTATCATCATTAGATGTAGAGTTATCAAGCACCAATAGACCAACAGGTGACACCTCCTCGTCGAACATTTAGGCAGCCGACATCGAGATCGTCAGCTCAACGACACCTATGCCTTGACCAACTTGCTTCCTCGGAGAGATCTGACTTAATGGACCTCAAGTTAGATACTGACCTTCAGAGTACAATTGATGCTTTCATGGCATCTTTAGAGGATTAGTTTACTTTAGTTAGTTTTGATTAGCTTCTTGGTTTGTAAAACTTTATATTTTCTATAGACTGTTTTTATCTTATTCTGCTTATCTAGACTCATTTATATGGTTGTTATATGCATAGATATTATCTCTCTCAGCTATATTTTACTCTCTTTTAAAATTGCATGCTGAAATTATTATTTCTTCATTTACATGCTTAAGGGGGAGTTATTTGAAATTGATAGTAGCATGTTTTATCTTTTACTGAAACAAAAAGGGGGAGATATTATGCATAACTATTTCAATTCATAATTATAATTTTTTTATCATAAAAAAGGGGGAGAATGTAAGTACTTCTGTTTTGATGCACCAAAATTATGCTTCTTGCAAGACTAATTTCTCAGAACTCTCACGAATGAAGCTTCTCTCATGGACCTAGTTAGAAGAATACTGATCTGTGTCTTAGTGTCTTTTATCTTCATTGCGCCTAGAATATTTTTGTAAGGAACTTCAAATTAGTCTCAAATGGATTTTCGTGCCTCTTCCTGAAATCAAGCTTTTAGGGATATTGATCAACCAAATAAGATTAACTGATCGACCAAATTAATTGATCGACCAACCAACTCTCAATTAATTGATCAAACCAGTTCATTTTAGGAAGTTGATTAATATACTTTTGATCGACCAATTAAGTTAATTAATTGACCAATCAGTGATTGATCAAATAAATAGATTGATCGACCAAACCTCATTTTGATCGACCAATCTATCTTAATTGATTGACCAAATTGACTTCCTTTTCAGGTCAATTTTCTAGTATAAATAGAGGTCGTACACAACCCTTTTTACATACACTCTTAAGTAGAAAAATCCTCTCAAAAGCAAAGAGCTTCTTGTGCTTCTATAAGTGGTTTTGTGTTTTGATTTTCACGTTTTTCAAAGCACGTCGATTCAAACCTCCACTGAAATCCTGGTTTAACTTTTATTGAGGTTCCATAAGTTCTTCATTGTTCCTTTACATTGTTGTTTTTGATTAACGGATCCCAAGTTGTTGGGGAAGATTTGTTGTTATTGTGCTTTTCTTCAGGTTGTAAAGAGAAGTGGTTTGTAACGAGATTGTGCCACCCTCGTTCAAGTGGTACGATAATGGATTGACTAGCCTCAACTAGTCGAGAAAATCCTAAGCTGAGCAGTTTAGGTAGTGGTTTTCACCTAGTTTGGGTTTCCACTATAAATCTAAGTGTGATATACGCTTGACTCTGTTGTGAATTTATTTTTGATTCAAATTTCTTTTAGAGCGATATTATTCACCCCTCCCCTTTAGTATATTGTTTCGATCTACAGACAACTCTCAACGTGGCATCATCTGGGCCGTCCTTCTTCTATTGCTCATAAGTAGTGCTACGGGTGTCGGATTGAATCGATTTTCATGCTGTTAGGCTGCGATCGTCGATTTGAATCCATCCGTGAGGTTGGATCTATTGTCTAAAGTTTGGATTTGCACCATCTTGCTCCTTGACCTTTGATCTTCCCCGCACTGCATATGATACTATGGAATCCCATCAAGATGATTTCGGAGTCGTTGGACTCTGATCATCATCCTGACCAGATCTGTACGGTTGGATCTTCAATTCGAGGTCCTAAAATATATTGCCTTATCCCCTAGCTGTAAAAAGAGGTTAATTAATACATAATTTACAAAAATTATTCTAAATGCATAATGATGCATGTTATGCAATATTTATAATGCATGATGCTTCTATGAACTAGAGAACATGCATCAATAGGAAAATTAACATGGATAAATGTAGATTTATTATAATTGATCTATTAGCCAACTATAAGGTTATGTTAGTGTGTTTCAAGTGGCCTAGACCAATTGATAGAAAAACTATGCATAATGTAAAATGCGTTCATTGTAGCATGGAAGTTCTTTATCAAATTTAATAAAGTAATTGAATTGGGAGTTTAGGTTGAACAATGGGAGACGAGAATTGGAAATCGCCTATGCAGACGAAAGCAAATATGCACTAATACTAACTAGATAATAGAGGGAGAGAGAGAGGGAGAGAGTAAGGGATAGAGATCATAAAAATATACTTTTATTGATGATAGAAAATGATTACAACTAGAGTTTTGAGAAATAAAGTAAATGTTGTTATACTAGAACAACTAGAGCAGAGAGAAAGAGAGAAGATCTGGAGGGTAGTCACAGTGGTGGAGAGATCAGTCGATAAAGCCGGAGGGGATGTAGAGGTGGGTGTTCGGTAGAGGAATGCTTGGTGGAAGAGGGTGGACCTAAGGGTGGACTTCTAAGTGCTTTACTTGGGAGGTGGTGGAAGAAGGTGGAGGAATTTCTAATTAAGGAAGAGATGGATCCAAGGTGGCATGACTAGTGTTTTTTAAGAAAGGTAGAGGCTTCCTATTGGTTGGATTAGGTTGCCTAGGATCAAGGATTTGGATGGTCTAGATTAGATCTAAAGGGATGCCTAGGATAGGTAGGATAAGGACCTTTGGATCTAAAATGGAGGGAGGAGATAAGGTTTGGTTTTTGTTAGGATTAGATGAAGGTTGTTGCAACAGCCTTATAGGATTTCCCTCGCTTGTCTCGAAGTTTTGACCTTATTTTGTTCCCAATTTCAAATTATATATAAAATAAAAGTTGTAGCCCTCGAAATTAGCTTTCTAATACAACTTGAATCACTCAATTTAGACTTCAAATGCAAAAGTTATGGCCAAAATTCTAGACATGTGTTAGGCTATTACGAATTTCGAGATTGGGAATAGGTTTGGTTTAGGTTTTATTTTTCTAAGGGATAGGGCTTATTTTTGGCCAGCCATAATATGTCTAAAATTAAGGCTCATGGCCAGACATTAGGTTGGTTAATTAGGTTAGGTAATTAGGTTCTAATCTAGGGTTATTTAGGTTCCTAAATTACGTTAGACCTAGTGTTAATTGAGTTCGGGTCTAATTAACTCAACCCTCTTCTAATTGAGCTCAATCTTGAATCTCCTATCTATAGGGCTCCATATTGCTTCAAACTTGATACCTACACATATCATACAAAAGATATCAAGGTACCAGACATAAGTTTGGGTAACATTGTAGAAAAACCCAAACTTATGCAATATTTACAAAATGCACCTATATGACTAAATTGACCTGACTAAATGCACTCTATCCTATTCAACCCTTAGATTAGCATTATTTAGGCATAATTAATGTAAATATATATAGTAATATCACCAACCTATAAAGTGTGGTAGGGATCACATTAATGGAAGCACCCAAGTCGAGGAGAGCCCCGGTCAAAAGTAATGTTTCCTATTGTATAGGAAATTAGCGAGGCTCTCGGGTCTTGCCTCTTAAGGGGTAGCTTGTTTAGGATTAGTATACTTGGTTTATTCAACAAAAATACCCTCCTCGTATTTTCAGATTCCACCTTACGCTTCTCATTATATGAATTCAGTAAAGGTCTAGCGTAGGTAGGAATTGATCCAATAGCCGCGAGGAGTAAAATGATTGTTAATTACCTAGTCAAACATGGTCAAAACTCAAATTTGACTTCACCATTAGATTCCTTAGGTCCAAATTAGGTTTTTACCAAAATTTAGGCCTAATTAGAGTCTATCTTGACTTAGTTTGCAATTTAGTCCATTAAGTCTCTATTTCTTTTAGTCAAGCCCCTAACTTTCAAACTAATTGAATGTACCCCCTAACTATTCATTCTTTTCTTCAAACAGGTCCCTGTTGCCATGGCAGGTGTGAACCCAAAGTAGCCGACCTTCAATTAGAGATTCCTCTCTGATTACTCAACTGAATTCCTCCAAATTTGGAGGGATTGACCTTAAGGACCTTCTTAAGCGATTGCGTCGCCTCTTAAACCCTGATTTGAGCCCCTCAGATCAGGCAAACACAAGAAATTTTGGGATCTTCTCCCCTAAAATCTCGAGCTTCTCAAGCTTCTTCCCAAGCTTGGAGGTCTTCCTGAGACCTTTAAAAAGATCCCCTTCACAAGGCCGTGCTCCTTAACCAGTTTTGAGGCCAAAAACTCCTGTTCTTCTTCTACCCCTAGCCTACTCCGACTTGCTCCAACGACCCCTCTACTCCGGCTTCTTCGCCCTCTGCCACATACTATAGGTAGAGGGAAACTTCCTCCCTTTCTCGTTTGCTGCTCACCATACCTGCCAGGGGCTTTCTCCCCCTTCAAACATCACCGTCTCCCTTACCGGAGCCTTCACCTTCTCCTGTGCCGGCCCATCATAGCTGGTGCCATACTTGCTCTCCCCCCATCCGTAAGCTCTACATATCAATTCCTCTCACCTCCCTGATCCTTTACAACCCCTTAGACTCTAGCTTCACGCACGACATCGCCCATACCACCTCCGCCTTCCCCAGTGCCAGCGTACCTCTGGCGAACTCGCACAACTGCTACACTTCACCAACCAGCCTGCCACCGAGTCCGTGAGCTCCACCTCGCCTCACTGGTCAAAAGGACTAAAGAAATTTGGGGCTTTGATCTCTCTCGCACCCCACCAAGCACCACCACCTCTGTCCACCTTCTTTGACATCGCCATGCACACACACACCTCCTCACAGCACGCCATGACCACCATCATGTTTGCCACACTCAGGCAAACCTCCTGAGCTTTTCTGACAGGGTTGACAGGCTGCATTCTCCTTTTTAGGTACATCACCAGAGCTTCGCCGCTACGACCTTCTCCGACCTCTGCTGCAGTTCTTTGGTTGAGTTCATCCTCACTGCTACCTCCAAGTGCTGCAAAACGCTCCCAGGATCACCTTTAGGTCTTCAATTAAGGTGGCAGATGTCAACTGCAACCCCAATTAGAGTAACCATTAGTTATTGCTGTGTGACGGAGCCAGGCAGGCACCTTAGTGCCACATCGTCTGCAAACAAGCTACCAACAGCATATATTACGCAATTGTGCATCCGACCCCTCGCCCAAGACACGAGGATCAGGTCCCTATATCACGAGCCATGGACCCTCGCCCATGCACATAGTACATGGGTTTGGACCTGCGACCATATACCTGATTACCCACCTGATTACCTGGTACTGTTCACGCAGGTCTGAGCTGAGAGGCAGGAAAGAGAATCGAGAGAGAGGGGGGAGGGTTTTGCTTTGCTTGGGATTCATGCCCTCCCCCTTTCTCAAAACTTAGCTAAATCTAAAGAGGCTTCTATTGGTGTGCTGTTGCTGTGCCTCTTCCCTGAGGCTTAAGGCAAGGCCTTGTGCCTTGTGAAGTTCTACTGGTTAAGGCATCTGAGGCTTTCTGTTGTCTTTTGATCTGGCACTTGATTGGTTCTGATCTACTATGGACATATTTATTCTGATACTTAATTGTGGATACTGTTCAATTATTTAAGTGGTTGTAAAGCTTTAAACTTAAGGGTTAATTTGGTGATTCAAATCACCATTTTAACTCTATCTTTTTACAATAACTCTCTAATCCTTATTGAAATATTATATTGAGCATTTCATTGGTTTCAATTACATATTATTTTGATATTGTGATTAATGGATTGAAATTGCTATTTTGCTCCCTACGAACAACCTCGGACTCATCTCGTGTTTTTGAGCTTTATAAATTGTTAATGTTGTTGCGTCTTTATTAAGTGTACTACCATGCATAGCTTAACACTCGACGAATACGCATGCAGCACAGGAGTTTTCAAGCAAGATTATTTAGGATGAGATGGATTTTAAGGTTCAAATCTTGCTTAATAACTTTTAGGATCTGAATTTAGGTATGTTCAATCAAGTTTAGTGAGGCAAATCAAGTTTTGAAAGAACTGATATAAGTATATTCCTTTAAAACTCAAAAATAAAATGGAGTGCTTAGTTTTGACCTAGAAAATAAATCCTAAGGGGTAAGCTACCAAATGAAGTTGTTTTAAATAAAGTGGTGTGGCCTAGATAGCTCAGACAATTGGCCTATTGCACCACTAATTAAGGCACATAGAAGTGGTTAACCTATTCTGATTTCTGCTCAATTTTGTGTGTGTGTGTATGTATCAGTTCCAAAGGTCAGAATTTGATGACTTTCTAATTAATAGTGTTAACTCAAATATTTAGAGTCAATTTTGAGGGCCTCAACACTTAAATATGATAATCTGGTGGGTTTAAGGGAATGCATGCATTTAGTATAATCTTTATATAAATATTGCTTGAAACTAATATTTAATGGTTAAGCTGTGAAAGTGCATATTGAAATAGGTTTTAGATGAGCAATCGAACCGTACAGATGGATTCAGGGCAAAAATTGGAGTCCAATGGCCCTAAAATTGCCCTAATCCAATCTTTATAGCCCTCACAATGAGCTCGGGAAGTCCTGGTCATTGATCTGATGATCAATGGCCCGCAATGTGTCATGTGGCACACACTCCATTCATCCTCGCCCTCTGGCGTTTCTTCGTCCTGTGGGGGCGTACTCTCTCAGTCATCCAATCATCATCAAGCAACGCATAAGGAGCTACGCCACCGCTTGATCAGGACCATGCGATCAATGATCGATGGTCGAGATGCCTCGGTTCCTTGTGTAGCGCAGCGATTGCATGCTCCTCAAGCGTGGAGATAGCAGGATCGAGTCACAATCCGCGACTCCCTAGCATGCAAAGGTGTGCTAATAGCACCATGCGATCCATGATCAACCAACCTGATGCAGTGGCATCACCCAAGCACAATCCGTGCGATTGCGCATGCCCATTCGCGATTCCATCCACACTATCGACATGCGATCCACAAGCGCAAAGAGTGCCACGTAGCCAGCTAGATGGAGACAATAGCAAGAAGCACGATTGCATGTAAAGGCACGATGGAGGCATTCCCTTAGTCGTCGGATGGAGTAATCGACGGCTCTCATGAAGCCGTGTCACCACTGTGTTAAGAGTGCGTGCAAGCATGCGGGGGATGTGAGGGTGCCAGTTCAGGGCCAATCTAGCGCACTTAGAGGCACAATTCAGGCCAGATCTTGGCTTCTTTTCACCTATAAAAGGACCCTATGGCCTCCCATTGAGAGGCATCTCATTTCCAAGCATTCTTCAACCTTCCTTAGCTTCAAAGTGAGTCCCTAGAGTCACTGAGTCACCGACAGAGCCCTCTCTACTGCCATGGCTACCTCGACAGGCCTCCACTTAGGAATAGCTCTTCTTCTCATAGTTTCTATTGTTGTTTTTTTATAAGCTTTCCTTTAGCTTTGTGCTCGTATTTGTAAGACATTTTCTACATGATTCATAGTACTCTTTGCTGTTATGTCTAATATTATCTCCATGCATTCTAGGCTAGGCTTTCACTTTGATCGTCATATGTGTGCATTTATCGCTATATTCCATGCTTGGATTTTCTAATGTGTAGCTAGAGACCTTATTCTACTTCAGATTTCTAACCCCACACACACAAACTCTCTCTCTCTCTCCACTCTTCATGCAAGCAAACAAAATAAATTATCATGTGGCAATAAACTAAGCAATTGAAAGATTCGATTTCTCGCCTTCCTATGTTCGACACGTAGACTCATCGTCTTATTCTTTTAAAATTGATGTCGTAATTGCTTGCTATAATGAACAAATAATCTTTAGCGCATTTTTTGACTTCAGTTTTTGGTGTCATTGTCGAGGAGACGATGGATCTTATTTGTCACTTTCATACTTGCATTGGTGGTATTCACGAGATTTAACTCTCTTCTACCTCTCTCAATTGATTTGGTTGCAGGAACCAGGCATGTAGGCAACAAGAGGAGCACACTCCAAGTTGGTAGATTGGGAGTAAAGTGTTGTGAAGACCTTAGTGAATATCATCCTACCTAGCGTAGTCCCATCTTTCTTTTATCTAAAAATATAAAAACTTGCATTTAGGTTCACACATAAATCTTGGGTTAGATTGTTTTCTTGCTTTCTAAGAAAATCTCAAAAAAAATTGGCATGGTGAATTGTTACTTGACCCACATCTTGAACTAACCACCCAACAAAAAATATGCACTCTAATATCCTTTAGAAAATCTTTCTGTGTGTTTCTCTCATTGTGTGGTGTTTGCGAACTCGACAATGTTTTGTATTGGGCTGCACCACTCACCAAAAATTAAAATCAATTCACCTAGTAGACTTACATGAACTCTAGGGGTGAATACATTAGGGTTATTTATTTCTAGGGTCACAACATTTTTTTAAAGGAAATGGACTATCATCCATTGTGTGCAAAACTTTGTGTGCCTACTGCAAAAATTATCTGAATATATTAAGAAATCTTAACCTTAAAAATCACTAAATCAAGGATGAATTGTTAAAAGACACCACATCCTGAATAACTTTTCTTGAAAATCATGTTTTGTTGAGTAGAAACACAAGCTCGAATTGGATTAATTAAGAGGCATGAATCCCCAACAACTCCTCATCACATACCTTGAGCACAAACACTATCCTAACCCTAATCTTAAAAAGCATTAGACGTTGGCCCTAAGGTTCAATTAAGTGGTCTCAAGATACAAACCCGCACTGTAGAACCAATCGGTGAAGTATTTTTTGTAGAAGAACTAAGTTGGAGGTCTAATTGTTAAATTACTTAAGACGAGTAGGGGTTTGGCATAATTAGCGACCCTCGGGACACGCTCCCCTTGCTCTGCTTGGTCCAACTTATTTGGCTTTTGGATTAAACACAACACCAATTTGTGATGGGAGAGTTGTACCTTAGAGGCTTAGGTCATCTAGGTCAAACTATAGGGCTTAGTTTTGTTTTCTTGGTTGTGCACACATGATTCTCTCTTGTCTCCTTTGCATATCTCCCAATTCTCTAGTGCATGCATGAAAGGCGCTCACTTAATCCTGAATTGGTTGCAATAGAGAGAAACCCAAGAAGGAGACTAAGTTATTCTAGGGCTAGAATTGAGGAAGTGGCTGACTCGAGAATTCAGGATATGGAGGATCAACCTCAACTTGACGCTATGGCAATTATCCACGCCCAAATTATGGCTAACCACCAACTCTAGCAACAACAGATCCAAACCATAATGCATCCATACACCAACTGCAAAACCCTCAAGGGCAACCACCTCCAAACCCGCCAAGACCCCTTGAGGGCCAACCTAGGCTCTGTGTGACTTTTATGATCCTTCTGCTGTTATTGTTGAACCTTATCTTAGGATCCATGAAGGGGGAGATGATTTTGAGTTAAAACCCAATGTCCTTATCTTGATCTAGAGCCACTTTTGTGGGAACTCAAATGAAAACCCCTTCCAACACTTGGAGGATCTAGATTGAATTGTCCAGACTATGAAACCTAAGAACATCCACCTTGATATTGTTTTGATGAAGATGTTCTTGTTCTCCCTAAAAGGCAAAGCTTCTCATTGGCTTAGAACACTAAGGAGACCCATCTCCACTTAGGAGGAACTAAGGCATGACTTCCTAAAGAAAATTTTTCCCATAGGAAAAACCAATGCCCTAATGACTCTACAGTTTGTAATGTTAATTGTATTAATTAGAGTCAATTTCAAGGGCTCATGCACGTAAGCAATGCATTCATATAGTATAATCTTTATATTAAGATTGCTTGAAATTAACATTTAATGGCCAAGTTATTCAAGTGCATACTGAAACAGGTATCAGATGAGCAATCGAACCACAGATGGATTCAGGACGAAAATTAGAGTCCAACGACTCTGAAATCGTCCCAATCTGACCTCTATAGTTCCCACAACGAACCTGGGAAGTTCCGACTGTTGATCTGATGATCAACGTCCCTCAATGAGCCACGTGGCACCATCCCAGTGCCCGCTCAATGATCACTCCCTCTCCAAGCGCATGGGTGCACATCACTCGCATCGTCCGATCACCATCGGACGGTCCATATCACGCCACGCTTCGCTTCGCTTGCACCCACACGATCGAAGATCAATGATCGAGATCCTCTCCTACCCTACACTGCGTAGCGGTACAACACTGGGCCTCCAACGTGGAGATTAGGTGTTCGAGTTGCGATCCGCGACCCCCTCACGCACTCAAGTGCATTAATTGCTGTTGACATGGCTAGATCGTGTTTTAACAAATATTGAGTTGTAATATAGATGAACTTTCCACGAAAACAAATAAAGATTTATAACTCGAAAATCAAAGTATTCGAGGTCGAACACAGGGAGCAATCTAAGTATTCCAAAACTTGAGAACACAACTTTTTAAATGAGGAGAAATGACTAGTTCAATGAGAGTGATATAGAAAGAAATTGCTCAAGGAAAAAAAATGGACGTCTGATACAATATCAGACGTCTTAAAGTAGCTCCTTTTCTTCTCTTCCCTTGCTGCTTCTGTTCCTCTTTATTTCTTTTCTTCTTGATTTGCGACCAAGGTCTGGCTTTCCTCTTTTAAGTGGTCTTCTCTTTCTTCTTCCTTTTCTTTTCCTTTGCTTTCTTGAATCTTTGTCTGCCCCTTGCCTTTTTTTCTTTCTTCTTCAGTTCTGTTCTCTTTGGCCTCACTTCTTTTCTGCCTTGCCTTTCTTTCTCCTCTACAGAGCCTCCTCCCTTCTTCTCCTTCGCTTACAGCGGCTAAATCCCTACGTCCTGTACACAACCACGCACAGCAAAACCTACTCCCCTACCCTTCCCGTGCATCTCTCTCTCTGTATATCACCCTTCAGAACTCTCTCCCAGAGCCGGGTAAACGGGTCGGGTCGCGCACCCGGGTCCAGGCGCACCGGTGTAGGTGTGGTATGCGAGGAGTGCTCAAGATAGTGTCGGGTCAGGTCGCGCCAGATCCGCGTGGTGAACTCACGGACGAGGCACAGTGGTTAGGTGAGGGACCTCACCCCAAGTGTAACTGGAGGCAACGAGGCTATAACACAAAAATAATATAAAGGATACACGTGCTTTGTGACTTACCGATGTGGGGCTAATGCCCACCGCTTTCTCTCGCGCGCCCGCAGCAGTCCATGCCTTAAATTCCCACAACTGCAGGCTCTGCGGCGTCACTCGCTGGGTCGACTGTATTCGCAAGACCTTCCCAAGTCTGCAGCACCTGGAATCCTGCAGTCCTGCGACCTGGAGCAAACGTGCAGCTTCCTCGAGTCACCGCCAATGGCGGCCGGAGCTTGAAATCTGCCTGACACAACAAGGGCCTTGCAGCCTAATCAGATCACAGGGGGACCCTCGCTGTGTCACGGCGAAGGTGAAGCGCTAGGTGGCTGGCGGCCTAGGCGTGCGTGCCTAGGTCGCTCTGTGGCCGGACGGATGGGTGTGTTCAGGGGGCAGTTGTGGTGGTGTAGAGGGACTGTGGATGAGTGGAGGGTACTTAGTGAGGTGAGGCAGAGGTTATGCACTGGTCGGTGAGACATGTGGGGCTGCGGAGCGACGGGAGCATCTCGCCGGAGGGTGGCCGGAGATGAGGAAGGTGGCGGTGGACTGGGATGGTCGAGGGGCGGTTGTGTGAAATAAAGTGAGGGAAATGAAAGAGTGGAAGATGGGGAACTTATCTGGACTGTTGGGAGTGAAAGGGGGCAGCGGAGTCAGATGGCTCGTTTGTGCCGTCGTCGGAGAAGACAACCCTGAGGGAGATAACGACGAGGAGGAGGAGGTCGGGGAGGCGTGCGCTTGGTGCGGCGCGACACGAGAAGATGAGGCAGAGTGGACTCTGCTGCTGGTATGGCAGCAGAGCGAAGAGAAGGAGGAGAGGTAATCGCCGGAGCTTGCGGGTTTCTTGGCCGGAGAGAGGAGAGATGAAATTTGGAGGATTCTACGGCCAAAACAAGTCTGAGAGATTCGCAAAGGGTCGAAGGTCCATTTATAGGTGCAGGCCGAGCTTCTGGTGCGTGGAGGGCAAGCCTTTAGCCATCGTCGTCTCGCCGGAGAAGGAAGGTGGTTGGGATCCAAATCTTTCGTGCGTTCGCACGAGAGATTGGACAAAAATCAGAGATTGTGATCGGTCTCAGATGGAAGGGGATTCCTCAGAGAATCTCCCTTCCAATTCTGGGAGATCTCTGAGGGATCTGAGGGTATCCCCCCTGCCTTCCTTGTCAGAGAAGGATTCTTTCCCACTAATGGCGGAGGGACCTGATTGTAAGATTGGAGAGAAAGCTAGGGGGGTTTATGTGATGGTTTTCAAAAGATAGGGAACCAAAATGTGATTGGGTGTACTAAATTGCAAAGTAGGTCAAGATGACCTCCCCTTAGGTCAAAATTTTGGTATAAACCTAATTTGGACTTAATGAATCCAATGGTAAAGTTGGATTTTAGGTTTCCTCACGTTTGACTGGATATTTTGCGTAAAAACCCAAATTAGGTCAATTGATGAGCTAAGACCCTAATCTAGGTCAAACTAGGTTCCAAAGTTCAAATTGAATGTTCTATACCCTAGGGGATATTTTTCCATGAATTTTAGAGGGTTTACTTGATTTTTATCCTGACCGAAACCTTGTTGAATTAAGCGAGTCTGTTTTAGGGTTACTAGATGTCATTTAATTCCTGGATTGCATATGAACCCATTTCTGATTGAATCAACCCACTTTTTATCTCATTTAGATCATTTGACCTATGTTTTGTCTCTGAGAAATCCCGTTTATGTACTGCAATGGTAAAATTACAGTTTTAACCTTTATTTCATGTTTTCTTCTTAGAACACTTATTGCTCCAATTAAGCCCTCTTCTAAGTCATGTAGGAGCTTTTATTCTCTTTATTAGGTCAAAATGGGCTAGTTATGACTCATGATGAGGCTCTCATCATACCCCCATACCTAGCTTTTGCTAGTCCCTTAGCAAAATTTCATGATTTTAACTTCTGTTCTAGACCCTGAGTGTTTGTCATCAATTATGATAAGTGCTTCTCTTTTTCTTTTGTGATTAGGTCAGAATGCCGACAATAGGCCTAGAGGTACTCAAGTATCAACCAAAATCTGGACCTGACTTGCTTTAGCCTTAGTCCTCCGTAAAGGTTTCTAAGGCCCGCAGAAACTATCCTAGGGTTTGTTGGACTCCGCGGTTAAAGCACCCGTGCTTGAGACATTTTTAGCCTAGGTTCAGTTTGCAGTGCATTTTTGTAAGAGAGACACAGAAGATTTATTTGTTTGGAGAGCTTTCTCTCTCTTTTCTTTTTATTTCTAGCTTCGAATTAGCTTCTCAACACGATCTGTATTGGATTCCTCGTCCCCATCATCAATTCTCAAGGGTCCCTGGCTATCGATGTTTTAAGATAGCACCGCCCATGGCAACCCCCAGAACCCTGGCTTTCGAGATTTTGAGATAATCCCGCCCATGGCGTTCCGTGGCTGAATTCAGACCCTGGCGATCGACATTTCGTGATAATGCCACCCATGGTATCTGAACCAGCGGAGTGCTTACATGCCTCCAGTAGGATATTTAAATATCCTAAGAGACATGCACCAAGGAGATGATATGTTGTTACGCATCTTCGAGGGAAATTTCCCGCCTCTCCGCGTTGGGAACTCGTTCAAATCAACTTGTGTTGATCGATCGCCCCTAATCTAGGTGACTTTTTCAAAACATTAAATGCTTTTGCGTGATTTTGATATTTATGTGCACTGAACCAGACTGTGTGTGAATTTGGGGTGCTTAGGTTACCGAATCCCGCAAATCGAAGGTCAGTTAATGAGGCCGAATACTTCCTAAGCCTTAGACTTAATACTTAAGCTTCGCATTTTCCCCAACCTCTTGAGGATTATCCAAATTTTAGCAGATACGTGAATTTTTAAGCTAAAGAATCTAGCACAAGAGGCCTAAGACCAGCGTTCCCTCTAATCTCTTGTTATGTCATCTTAGCACTTTTTTTTTCTCTTTTCTTGATCTGGTCTAGAACTTCAGTTAATTCCTTAATCTTTTACTAATGACTATTTCTTTTTCTTTTTCATTTTGTGCTCCTTTTTTGTCATTTTACTCTTTTCCTCCTCTCATTTTGTTTGATTCTGAATTGTTTCTCCCCTTCTTCAAGTTTTTTTTTTGAATTGAAACCCTTTCTTGATATGAATTTTCCTGGCATTTTGCACTTTCATACCCCCCCATGCCTAAGATTTGCAATGTCCCCATTGTAAATTAGGTGGGTTTGATTTCAGCTTAGTTCATGCATTAGGACAGGTGTTTGGTGAGTGAATAGGTCGAAGTGACTTGTTGCGAATGATTTCTAATCTCGGGTAGGGGTACGTGAGGTGAAGTTGGCTGTTCTAATGGATGAACCCTAAAGTGCAATATGAATTCCGCGTAGAAATGTCAAGAAAGGTTTCGGGTTTTTTCAAAGAATGACGGGTTGCCTCCCATTAAGCGCTGAGTTTTACGCCATCGGCTGGGTGCAATGAACTCAAGGGGAATGGAGGGTAAAGGATGACTCAGCCAAATTTGTATCGGTCATGTCAATGAACGATTTGAGTCTCTGACCATTCACAACAAAGGGTTCGGAATCGTGGCTGAGTGGGCTGATTTCAATGGCTCCATTTCCGAAGATTTGTCGGACTTGGTAGGGTCCAACCCACTCAGATCGTAGCTTTCCTGGGAATAATTTGAGTCGGGCATCAAAGAGTAAAATCATTTGACCAGGATGAAAGATCTTTTTAAAAATATGTTTGTCGTGAAAAGTTTTAACCCATTCTTTGTAAATTCGCGAGTTCTCATACGCGTCGTGGCGTAATTCATCGATCTCGCTTATTTGAAGCCTTCTGTGGGTTCCAGCCTTAGAAAGATCTAAATTACAATTCTGTACTACCCAATAGGCTTTATGCTCCAATTCGACGGGGAGGTGGCATGCCTTCCCGTACACTAGTCTGAAGGGTGACATTCCTAATTGGGTCTTGTGGGCGGTCCTATAGGCCCACAATGCTTCCGGAAGCTGAGAAGACCAATCTTTTCTCTCAGGTTGAATAGTAACCTGAAGGATTTTCTTGATCTCTCAGTTTGATAGCTCAACTAGACCATTAGTTTGGGGGTGGTAAGGAGTAGAGATTTGGTGTGACACCCCGTATTTGGTCATCAGTGACCTGAACTGAAATGGGACCCTCCGTCGGAAATTATTGCTCGTGGAATCCCGAACCTTGAGAAGATGTTTTGATGAATGAATTTGATAACAACTTTATGATTGTTGGTTTGGGTCGGAATAGCTTCTATCCACTTGGACACATAGTCAATTGCGAGTAAGATGTATTCGAAGCCATCCGAGATCGGGAAGGGTCCCATAAAATCAATCCTCGAGATATCAAAAATTTCGCATACCAGGATCGACTGTAGAGGCATCATGTCTTGATGGCTCATGTTGCCCAAAGTCTAGCAACGGGTACATGCCTTACAGTGATCCTATGCATCCTTGAAAATTGTGGGCAAGTAAAAGCCACACTGGAGGACTTTTGATGCGGTTTTATGTCTTGAGAAATGTCCATCGCATGCCTGGTCATGGTAAAATGAGAGTATGTCTTTGATTTCCACTTCCGCGACACATCGTCGAATTATCTGATCAGCACCAAGGCGGAATAGATACGGGTCTTCCCATAGGTAATACTTGGCATCAGAACGCAATTTGTCCTTCTTAGCTTTCGGCTAATCGGACGGAATCTGATGTGATGCCAGGTAATTCACTATATCTGCGAACCATGGAAGGCCTGTACTGATAGTCAAGGTGAAATTCTTGCAACAGCAAGATCCATCGGATTAATCGAGGTTTCACGTCCTTCTTTGCAAGGAGATGCCTCACAACTGTGTGATCCGAGTATATAATAACACGGGAACCCAGAAGGTATGATCTGAATTTTTCTAGGGCAAATACTACAGCTAGCAGCTCTTTCTCAGTAACTGGTGGGGCACTTTCATCTATAGTTCTATTATTTCGTCGTAGTATAGCATAGAGAAGTGGTTACCAGTTTAATACAATTTGTTACTCGGAAATAAAAGAGTTCCCGAGGTCGAACTCAGGGAGCAAGTTGTATTCTAGAAGTACAATATTTCTATTACAAAAAGAGAGAGAGAGAGAGAGGGAGAAATGAATCTGAGTCTTGTAGCTTCTCTTCTCTCTCTTAGCTCATCTTCTTCTTCTTTTCTCGGATCTTCTTCCTTGATCTTCTGCCTTCAGTTCCTCTTCTTGTTTTTCTTCTTTTTCTTTTCTTCTTCAGAGCTTCTCGTCTTCTTCTCTTCTTTCAGCTCTATCTTTCTTGCTCTTCTCTTTTCTTCTTCAGCTTCTCTTTTCTTCCTTCTTCTTTCTGCCTCAGCTTGCAAAGCTCCTTCTTCTTCTTTCTTTCTTTTTCTTCTCGCAGTCCTTCTTCTGCAGAGCATCGTGTGATTTTCCAATCAGACGACTTAAGTCGCCGCTGCTACAGTGCTACTTGGTGCTCCTCCTTCTTCCTTCAGTCTTTCTTCGTCGGCCTTCTTCTTCTCTGCCTCGCTTTTCTTCAAGCAGCCACAGCTCTGGCTGCTCCTTTCTTCTTTCTCTTCTTCTTCCTCTGCGGTCTGCCTTCTCTTCTTCTTCCTCTGTGCCTGCACACTCACAGATTGGTCAGGGCAAAAACCTACCCTACCCTCCCCTGCATCTCTCTCTCTCTCAGATTTCGCTCGTAGGATAGCTCTCCCAGAGCTGTCGGGTATTCGGGTACGGGTCGCACCTGGGTCCAGGCCCACCGGCGTGTGGTGGTGGGCGAGGAGTGCAGGTCGGGTAAACGGGTCGGGCCAGGTCCGCAGGGGGTGGTCGCGGACGAGGCCGGGTGAGCAGGTGAGAGGGACCTCACCCCGTGTGCTGAGGCGATAAGCATATAGCACTTTTTACCGTTATATGGGTGCGCGGCTGCAGAATCTTCCGAGGTGGGACTAAATGTCCCACCCCAATTGGGCGCCTGCAGCTGAGAGAGCTGCAGGCAATTGCCGCTGTGCGCGAGGCTCTCGCCCCAGCTGCAGGCCTGGGCGAATGCGGGAAGGCGAAGCGCGCAGCCTGGAGAGTCGAGGCTAGGCAGGGCGAGGCTGCAGCTGCAGGCGGAAGGAGCTCCACCTGCTCAGCAATGGCGGCGGAGGGCAGGTGACCTGTTCACAGTGAAACGGCCTCTCGGCCTAATCAGACAAGCGGGGGACCTTCGCCGTGACACGGCGAAGGTGGTGCGGGGTGTAGCAGGTTGTGGGGCAGTGTCTGGCGGCGGCCCTAGGTCGGACTGCGACCGGAAAAGTGGATCTGAGCGGGGGAGTGTTGTGAGGGTGTGGAGTGGTAGTGGAGGGGCGGGGGGTGTTGGGTGAGGTGAGGCAGAGGTTTTGGGTCGGTCGGCGAGTCGTGTGGAGTGGCGGAATGATGGGAGCGACTCGCCGGAGGTTGGCCGGAGGCGGAGGAGGTGATGGTGGTCGGGTCGGTCGAGGGTTTAATTGAACAAATTGAAGTAGGGAAAAGAAAGAGGGGAGGAAGGGGAGTAGTTCTAACTTACTTGCAGGGACGAAGGGGGAGGAGTAGGGCGGCAGTCATATCGACTGTCGCCGGAGAAGAAGATACCCAGTGGGGGAGGACGGCGGTGACAACGGGGCTGAAGCAGCGCGCGCGGGTATTGTGCGACGCGGAGGAGAATTAGGAAGAAGTCTCTGCCACTGGTTTTGTGGCAGAGCGAAGAGGAAAGGAAAGGGAGCTCGCCGGAGATCGCTGGGTTTCTGCCGGAGTGGGAAGAGAGGAAAGTTGTGGGTGATTCTCCGTCAGAATCGAGCTACCGAATGCGGTAGACGGTGGCGGCTTTTATAGAGGCAAAATCAGAGAGGAGGGCGGAGGGAGGCGACGTGCCTCCCTCGTCGGAGGATGGCTGGATTGCAACCCATACCTTCCGCGCGTTCGCAAGGAAGGTGTGGGCGATGGCAGAGATCATAGAGGTGTCCCTGCGACAGCAGACGTCACAGGGAACACCCTGTTGTCTTGGCAGGGGGTCGCCCTCACCCTGTGCGGCGCCATGCCTCGCCGGAGCATGGCGCTGCTCAGGGTTTTGCAGGGAGGACCCAAATGCAAAAATGATGAAGACTTAGGGGCCAAAATGTGAGGGTTTCAAAAGTTGAGGGTCAAAAAGTAACGGATGATGACCAAAATGCAAAGTCGGTCAAGAAGGTCTCTTCTTAGGCTAAAGTTTTTATGCATGACTAAATGGGACCTAAGGATTCTAATGGTGAATTTTATTCTAGGTCAGACCTTGTTTGACCAGCCAATTTACGTAAAAACCTAAATTAAATCATTAATTGGGCATGGTTCTCAATGTAGGTCAAAATGGGTTCCCAAGGCCAAATTGAAGGTTCTAAACCCTAGAGATTATTTTTCTATGAATTTTAGAGGGTTTAGTCGATTTTTACTTTGCCTCGAATCTCGAGAATTGAAGTGGGTTAGTTTTAGGGTTACAGATTGTCATTTAATTCCTTGGAGTTGTTGTAGCCCTTATCAGATCATATCATCCCAATTTTCTTCTTATTAGGTTAGTTTGACCTATGTTTGGACCCTGAGTTACCCTGTTTGCAGATTGTGCTGGTAAAATTGCATTTTTACCCCTTATGATTTGTTTTCTTCTTAAACTCAGAATTCTCTGAGTTAAGCCTTTCCTTGAGTTATGTAGGAGCTTTTATCCTCTATATTAGGTCAAAATGAGCTAGTTATGGCTCATGATGAGGTTCTCATCAGTAACCGTATAGTTACGCTGAGCCTCGTCTAGTGTTTTGCTAGTGTAGTAAATGACCACGGGTTTCCTGTCAATTTTCTGCCCCAAAACCTCTCCTATAGCGAAGTCAGATGCATCGCACATGATCTGAAAGGGTTGAGACCAATCAGGGGACTGTAGGATCGGGGCTTGGGTGACTCGGTCATGTAGGATCTCAAATGCTTGAGTGCATTCCTTGGAAATTTCGAAAGGCACATCCTTGGAGAGAAGAGTAGCCAGGGGGCGCACGATTTTAGAAAAATTAGGGATAAATCGACGGTAAAAATCGACGTGCCCCAAAAAAGATCGGATGTCCTTAATCTAGCTAGGCATAGGGAGATTGGAAATCGGGTTAACCTTAGCTCGATCCACTTGGATGCCTTTCTCCGAGATTAAATGTCATAGGACAATTCCCTCAGGCACCATGAAATGGCTGTTTTCCTAGGAAAGAACCAAATTCACATCAATGCACCGCCTGAGTATTTGGACCAAGTGTTGGAGGCAATCATCAATTGATGCTCCAAAAATTGAAAAGTCATCCATGAAGACTTCCAAATAGTCACCTACCATATCTAAGAATATGGCAAGCATGCACCGTTGAAAAGTTGAGGGTGCATTGCAGAGACCGAAAGGCATCCTTCGAAACACGTACATCTCGAAGGGGCAGGTGAATATGGTCTTTTCTTAGTTTTCTGGATGGATTGCCACCTGGTTGTAACCGGAGTACCCGTCAAGAAAGCAGAAGAACCTATTTCCCGCTAGTTTCTCGAGGATCTAATCAATAAATGGTAGTGGGAAATGGTCCTTCTTCGTGGAGGAATTGAGTCTTCTATAATAAATGCAGACTCTCCACGAGCTAGCTATTCGGGTTGGAATGACTTCTCCGATTTCAGTCTTGAGGATGTAAGTCCGACCTTTTTAGGCACCACTTGTATTGGACTCACCCAACGACTGTCGGAGATCGGGTAGATGATCCCTGCATCTAACCACTTTATGATCTCCTTTTTTACGACCTCCTGCTGGTTAGGGTTTAAGCATCTCTGCATTTCTCTTGAAGGTCGTGCGCCTTCTTCTGTGTGGATTCGATGTGTGCAATATGAAGGGCTTATGCCAGTCAAATTATCAAAAGTCCATCCAGTGGCTCTACGATGTTGCTGGAAAACAGTAATCAAACGGAGTTCCTGGTCTGGTGTGAGTCGAGAGTTGATAATCACAGGAAACGTCTGATTGGACCCCAAAAAGACGTACTTCAGATGCTCGGGAAGGGGCTTGAGTTCCATGACAGGACTGTCAGCAGCAGCGGGTGGTTCGGGGTTTGTATCAGGAACAAGGGTCAGAGTCATAGGTGTGTCTAGATCATGTTCGCACTCCTTTGTTGGCGGGTTTTGATTTTCTAGTGGTTGATCAGGGATAATCAGGTTGTCCTCTGTATGCGATTCATCAACCACGGCTCTGATATCACATATTTGCTCTATAACCCTGCAATTAATTCCTTGTTGGGCCTTAAAAATGTCAATATTCAGAGTTTGATTCCCAAATTTTAATTCTATCTGGCCCTCTTCACAGTTTATGTTGGCCTTAGCAGTGGCCAAAAAGGGTCTCCCTAATATGATTGGTGTGTCCCTTGGGTTCTCAAGTGCATCCATGTCCAGCACTATGAAGTCCACCGGGAAGTAGAAATCCCTTACCCTAACAATGACATCCTCGAGTATTCCTTTAGGTGACTTGATGGATCGATCAGCTAACTGCAACGTCACCTCAGTTGGTTTAAGTTCGAACTCTTCAAGGTGGTCAAGGAGGGATGTAGGTATTAGATTTATGGAGGAACCTAGATCTGTGAGGCTTTGTCAAATTGGGTCTTACCAATTTTGCAAGAAATCAGGGGAGTTCCTGGGTCTTTAGCCTTGGGTGGGAGTTTACTTAAGATGACAGAGCTGGCTTGCTCTGACAGTACGATCGGATTCCCATCCTTGGTTCGCGACTTACGTTTAGGTGTACATACGTCTTTCAAGAATCTTGCATAAGCCGGTACGTGGCGAATTGCATCCATCAATGGGATGTTTATTTGGACCTATTCAAAGAGCTTGACCAGATCCTCCTTGGGGGCCACGGGTTTGGTTATCCTTTTTCCTTTGGTCAAGGCCTCAGGAAATGGAATCCTAGTTGGTTTCTCTAGAATAGGTCCAGGTTCTTTATTTGGGACAGTGGTATCCTGGATAACTATCCTAGGGTCTTGGCTACTACCAGGCTTGGAGTGGTTCAGATAATGTGGGTCTTGGGTTGTTTTACCACTACGTGTTGTTACAGAGTTTAATCCGGCCTGGTTTTGGTTTGGGTTTGGTAAGTGGGGTGGCTGCTACTGAAATCCCACAGAAGATGTCGAAGCTCCATCCCGTCTGGTGATGGAGCAGTAGGGGCCTGATAAATCAAATGTGCGTGGCCTGAATTTGGATTCATAACGCGCCTCTGGGTCGACACGTTATTTGGGTTTGGCAGAGGTTGCGTAGGAAGGGTGCCCGGTTGGCAGGAATTTGCCATATGGGCCAGCTGGTTGCGAACCTCTGTGTTCTCGTCCTTGTGTTGTTTTTGCATTTCCGCATTCATCTTTTGAATGTCAGCCAGTGCTTGAAGGATAAGAGTCATTTGATCCTGGTTTGGCTTGGATTGGTAGGTGGGATTGGGCCAAGGCTGAGGCGGCTAATATGGATGGGGGGCTTGTGGACGAGGTTGATATGGTGGTCTTTGAGTCTGAGAATTTCCCGTCCACTGAAAGTTAGGATGATTTCGCCATCCAGGGTTGTAAGTATTGGAGAATGGGTCATTCTGGATGGTGTTGAGATCCTCGCAGTTCTGAGGAACATCAGGAAAGTCAGAATACGAGGGTTTAGAGTTCCCCCAACTCGAGTAGAATGGATCGGAGGTCACTCCGGTCCGAGAGGTAGACGGGGGTGGATATGGGTCTATCCCCTTAACAGATTGGTGGTAGATGCTTTGCACAGTTTCCCTTGCCAGAGGTGGTCGTGCAAAAGAGTTCTGCGCAGAGGTGGCTTGCTGCAAATGCCAAGTTAGCTCGTCCACCTTCTTTTCTATGATAGAAACCTTGTCCAACCGACTGGCCATCAGTTTCAAGTCGATGGAAGTGGATAGGTCCTGCATCTCGTGTGCCCCTCTTAGATTCGTCGATGCGCGGGCATTCGTCCTGTCGAATAAGCCCATGGAGTCATTATTTATGGAGTTCTCGCACATGTTTTCGAGAATCTCCCACACCGTATCCTCATGTTGACCCATGATGTTTCCTCCGCATGTTGCATTGACGAATAATCGAATGTCTTCACGGAGTCCCTGGTAAAAAGACTGGACTTGTTCCCATTTAGGAACTCCATGATGGGGGCACTTTCGCATGAGATCTAAGAATTGGTCCCATGCTTCGTGAAGAGGTTCTCCCGGTTGTTGAGTGAAATGAGTGATCTGGTGGCGCAAGGCATTCGTCCGGCCAACGGGGAAGAATTTTTTCAAAAATTCGGACTGAAGTTCCTCCCTTGTGTTGATCGGACGGGTCTGAATTTGATACCAAAGGGTGGCCTTGTTAAGGAGGGAGAACGAAAACATTTTCATGAGTAGGATATTCCGGTTTTGTGGATCTGACCTGAAGGTCTGGGCCAGATGCTTGAGTTGTTTAATGTGTTGGAATGGATCCTCGGAGTTAAGCCCATGAAACTTTGGTATGGCATGAATCATATTGGGCTTCAGTTCAGAATTAGAACCTCCAATAGGGATTCAGACTCGAGGTTCAATTGCCACCGCAGCGGGATTATAGTGATCTCGCATCATTGGTTGCTGCGGTGGGTTTACAAAGTTTTGAAAGAGATCATTCAGGCGTTGAAGTGGGTGCTCAAGGTTGTTCTCCTCTTCAATGGGTTTTGCCATGATGGGAGAAGAAGGAGAACTTGGTTCTGAATCAGATGAAAGATTTATGTGGTGGGGTTGCTGCACAAACAAGGATGTCGAGGCTTGGCCTCGACGAGAATGAATTTCTAAAGGAGGTCTTAAGGATGGTCTTAAGGACCTCCTACTGAACATGCACTGAAGGATGTGATGAGATTAGAAGGTGCTGGATCCAATCGAGATACCCAAAAATTGTTGGGTGACTATAGAGGCTCAGGGCGGATGATACCCCTTAGTCAGAAAGGTCGTCCACTTGAGAAGTACCTGGATAGCTAGAGAGGGAGAGTCCCACAAAGACCCCTACATGGTAGAGCATCCCCACGAGTTACAGGGTTTCCCCCACCCGACCTCTCTTGTCACTGTGGTTCCAGGTAGACCAGAATGGGGACCTTGACCTCTTAAGTCTACCTTTTTTACTTTAAGATCAAGGTGCTTAAGGTTCCACTTGAACTTTTAGGTCTTTTGAGTGAAAAAGTGACCTAATTTTAAGGTTGGTTGACCCAAAGGATCAACTTCACCTCTTGTTCCTTGAGAGCTTTTGGGTTCTTTCTTTTAGGGTTCAAATGGATTTACAAGCTTGATTTGCTTATGTAACGACCCGGTTCCCGAGTCCCTACGAGACACGAGAACCGGACCGACTCGACTAATCCCAAGACCCAGTCGTCCAACGAGGAAGTAACCAAAAGATAGTAAAATAAACCACATTCAGCATGAATATAACTAACAGTAAGAAAGTACTGCAGTAAGGAAAGAAACTACTACAGTAGGTACCACCACAACAGTAAAGCAACATTTATCATATAACAAAAACTGCAGGTAAAGAAGGTACAGCGGAAACAAAACTACTCACTAGAACAGAAACAAAAAAGAAGGTACGAAGCTGTGGTAACTCTACTGGACCCTACTCGGCCCAGCGTCCTCTGCAGCCGCCGACCCTGGCTGCTCAACACCTGGTCCTGAAAAAGGTAACGAGTGTAACACGTCAGCAAAACGCTGAGTAGAGTGGCAAACTAACTAAAGGCAACAGTAGAGTGTACAGTAGCTGTTATGTTCTATTACTTCCTTTATTTACATCTTTCAATTTTTCTCACTATTTCATTTACTTCTCAGATCCTTTACTTGATCTCGAATGTCCTCGTGGGACGATCTTGATTGCAGTCTTTTCCAACAGTAGAAGTAGCACGTGGTGCTCTCCTGGCCGGGAGAGTCCCCCGTGGTGATCCTACCCTCAGTCAACCACCCCAAGGTCACTGACAGACGTAACAGTGACTACGGCATGCGCGATAAACGCACAGGTAGCTAGCCCGTACTGGCACGCGGTCAGTCGTTTCCGTTAACGGGTGCGCCCAAAGCACAGCACGGAACCAGGGCAGAGCCCTCTCAGTAACAGGGGTCCAACCCCTCCACAGTAACCAAACCGGGGCCTTGCCCCTCCACAGTCCGCGCACCCTCGCCTGACTACCCTGGTTTGCCCTAGTGGGCCTAACAAGTCGGTGAAGGAGGCTAGCAGAACCCCGGGGCCCGTGGGGTAGCTAGTACTCTCCTAACACTACTAGCTCTCCTCGGTACTACGTACACGAGGGCCAACAAGTCGGTACAGAGCGGCCAAGCCTAACCCCGGGTCCCTGGGGCGGCTGGCCCCACTCTGCACTAAAACAGGTACAGGTACTTCCCTTGGTACTGCGTACCCAAGAGACAGTACAAACTACATCTCAGTTCCATTCCTTTTCTTTCCAGGAGTTCCACTCCTAATTCCCCGTAGGGTTCCAGCCCTTTATCTCAGAGCATCATATGTTTCACTTTCCAGATTCACGTTCTCAATTTCCATGATCTCAAACATGTTTCTTTGTTCATAACAGGCAGCTGTTAATTAATTTCACAGGCAGCTTATATATTCCTTTCCATTTTTCCAAGACTGCAGTAATATACATTCCACTAGTTTTTCCATCCTAGGATTCATGCCATATCCTAGGATCTATCATACAATCTAGTTTTCCGGCCCTAGGATTCATGCAACACCTAGGAGCTATCATTCCATACATTTCTCATTCCTAGGATTCATGCAATGCCCTAGGTTCTAGTTATGGTTCCATACTTTAACAGATTTTATTAATACTTAAAACCACTCTACCAGGTACAACGGGAGTAATGGGGGCGTGGTCGGGAATCCCGCGCGCCTCCGCGACTCTCAAGACGGCAACCGAACGAGGTCCTATCACAAGGATCAAACACAAGGAGTGTCTCAAAACAGTGTATAGCTACTGTAGGCGGGTAGAGGAATAAATTCTGAAACGAACGCAACTCGAATCGCGGAAAACGGAGCCCAAACGGGCCCTAAACGGGTCGAGAAAGACAATACTGTGCAAAATCAGACGTCTGGAACTCCTTCCAGACGTCTTAAACGGTGGATCAGAGAATTACCTGTTCGGCTTGGTTCCCCGGACGTCCAGAAGTCTGTGGGGACGTCTCTCCTAGATCCCAGACGTCCGATGGTCTCTCCAGACGTCTGGAGGTCACTCCCGCCGTCTGGTACAACTTCCAGACGTCGGATTCGCAAAGGATGACGAATCCGAACACCTGCGCACAGCCAACCCTCCTCCCTCAGTACGGTCAGTCGACAAAAAGGAGGAGAAAGCGGAACTCACCTTTCAGACGTCCGTATGATCTCACAGACGTCGACCTTGCCGTCTGGATATCAATCCAGACGTCTGATTCTGGAAATTTTTCCAGAACCAGAACCTTGCTCGGCCTCCGCTCGCGACGCCGCCCGCGTCGCACCTCGCGCGTCCGCTGCTCCGCCCGCAGCAGGTCCCTCTCCGCGACGCTCTGCGCCCCCTGCGCCCTCCGCCGGCCGGCCAAGCCGCTCCCGGCGAGCTCGCCCTCACGGCAGAGCCCTGCCCTCGCACGCCGCAGCTCCTCCGCGCCTACTGCGGCCGCCGCTGCCGCTGCGCCCTCGCGTCCGCTCGCTCTCGCGCACAGGTAGGAGAGAAGGAGGAGGATGGTGGAGACGGGAGGGGAGGCGCGCCCCCCCCTTTTAACGCCGCGTGGAGAGGAGAGAGAGACGGTCGCAGTCGCCTGCAGCTGCAGAGGAGATGCAGGATCGCAGGTCTGCGCGCACAGGCGCGCAGACGAATATCCCGTGCGAGCATAACTGTTCGCCAGACGTCTGTAAACTATCCCGGACGTCTGGTCAGACGTCCGGATGTGATCCCAGACGTCTTTACAGACGTCTGGGCCACCTCCCAGACGTCTTAAAAGACGTCTGGGGCACGCGCTCGTTACAGCTTAGGGTTTCTCTTGTATAGATATTTTCAAACAAGGTTTAGGCACACCTCTTTTTGGAAAAACCTTTTTCTTTATTTAAGAGAAGATGTGTCTCTTAAAAACCCTAGCTTTGCAATCCTTAAGTTGGCTCTAGTTGGTCCATTTAGTTGCTACAAAAATTGGTATCTAGGGCTCAATCAAGAAAGTTTTAGCCCTAGTTACCTTAGTTGGATGAGCAGTTAAAAATGTGTTGAAATGAAAATCAGGCAACTTTGATGAATTACTAAGTATGAAACAGGTAGCCCTAAGTTGATTCTTCTTTTGTTCCTTTTCAGACTTTGAGGGGGTTAAGAGAGAGGGCTAATGAAAATTACCTGTTCCTTGGTGTGTCTGTTGTGCAGCTGCTCTTCTTTTCTCTACTTTCCCTGAGACAAGCACAACAAAAGAGAGGAATTAGGTCAAAATTGGATCAGAAGTTGTGATCAAAAGCTTTAGAAATGTCCGTTGCTCCCCGGTAACGGTGCCAAAATGTTGACGTGGCTAGATCATGTTTTAACAAATATTGCGTTGTAATATAGACGAACTTTCCGCGAAAACAAATAAAGATTTATAACTCGAAAATCAGAGTATCCGAGTTCGAACACAGGGAGCAATCTAAGTATTCCAAACCTTGAGAACAAAACTTTTTAAATGAGGAGAAATGACTAGTTCAATGAGAGTGATATAGAAAGAAATTGCTCAAGGAAAAAAAATGGACGTCTAATACAATATCAGACGTCTTAAAGTAGCTCCTTTTCTTCTCTTCCCTTGTTGCTTCTGTTCCTCTTCTTTATTTTCTTTCTTCTTGATTTGCAACCAAGGTCTGGCTTTCCTCTTCTTAAGTGGTCTTCTCTTTCTTCTTCCTTTTCTTTTCCTTTGCTTTCTTGAATCTTTGTCTGCCCCTTGTCTTTTTCTTCTTCCTTCTTCAGTTCTGTTCTCTTTGGCCTCGCTTCTTCGTTGCCTTGCCTGTTCTTTTTCCTTGGCAAAGCCTCCTCCCTTCTTTCTTCCTTGGTTCTGTTTCCCTTTGGCCTCGCTTCTTCTTTTCTGCCTTGCCTTTCTTTCTCCTCTGCAGAGCCTCCTCCCTTCTTCTCCTTCGCTTGCAGCGGCTAAGCCCCTGCATCTTGCACACAACCACGCACAGCAAAACCTACTCCCCTACCCTTCCCATGCTCTCTCTCTCTGTATATCACTCTTCAGAATGCTCTCCCAGAGCCAGGTAAACGGGTCGGGTCGCGCACCCGGGTCTAGGCGCACCGGCGTGGGTGTGGTGCGCGAGGAGTGCTCAAGATAGTGTCGGGTCAGGTCGCGCCAGATCCGCGTGGTGAACTCACGGATGAGGCACAGTGGTTAGGTGAGGGACCTCACCCCAAGTGTAACTGGAGGCAATGAGGCTATAACACAAAAATAATATAAAGGATACATGCGCTTTGTGACTTATCGAGATGGGGCTAATGCCCACCGCTTTCTCTCACACGCCCGCAGCAATCTGTGCCTTCAATTCCCACAACTGTAGGCTCTGCGGCGTCACTCGCTGGGTCAACTGTCTTCGTAAGACCTTCCCAAGTCTGTAGCACTTGGAATCCTGTAATCCTGCCACCTGGAGCAAGCGTGCAGCTTCCTCGAGTCACTGCCAATGGTGGTCGGAGCTTGAAATCTGCCTGACACAACAAGGGCCTTGCGGCCTAATCAGATCACAGGGGGACCCTCGCCATGTCACGGCGAAGGTGAAGCGCTAGGTGGTAGGTCGCGGGGTGGCCTAGGCATGCGTGCCTAGGTCGCTCTGTGGCCGGACGGATGGGTGTGTTTAGGGGGTGGTTGTGGCGGTGTAGAGGGACTGTGGATGAGTGGAGGGTACTCAGTGAGATGAGGCGGAGGTTATGCGATGGTCGACGAGACGTGTGGGGCTGCGGAGCGACGGGAGCGTCTCGCCGGAGGGTGGCTGGAGATGAGGAAGGTGGCGGTGGACAGGGACGGTCGAGGGGTGGTTGTGTGAAATAAAGTGAGGGAAATGAAAGAGTGGAAGATGGGGAACTTATCTGGACTGTTGGGAGTGAAAGGGGGCAGCGGAGTCAGACGGCTCGTTTGTGCCGTCGTCGGAGAAGACAACCCTGAGGGAGATGATGGCGACGAGGAGGAGGTCAGGGAGGCGTGCGCTTGGTGTGGTGCGACGCGGGAAGATGAGGCGGAGTGGACTCTGCTGCTGGTATGGCAGTAGAGGGACGAGAAGGAGGAGAGGTAATCGCCGGAGCTTGCGGGTTTCTTGGCCGGAGAGAGGAGAGATGAAATTTAGAGGATTCTACGGCCAAAACAAGTCTGAGAGATTCGCAGAGGGTCGGAGGTCCTTTTATAGGTGCAGGCCGAGCTTCTGATGCGTGGAGGGCAAGCCTTTAGCCATCGTCGTCTCGCCGGAGAAGGAAGGTGGTTGGGATCCAAATCTTTCGTGCATTCGCACAAGAGATTGGACAACAATCAGAGATTGTGATCGGTCTCAGATGGAAGGGGATTCCTCAGAGAATCTCCCTTCCAATTCTGGGAGATCTCTGAGGGATCTGAGGGTATCCCCCCTGCCTTCCTTGTCGGAGAAGGATTCTTCCCCATTAATGGCAGAGGGACCTGATTGTAAGATTGGCGAGAAAGCTAGGAGGGTTTATGTGATGGTTTTCAAAAGATAGGGAACCAAAATGTGATTGGGTGTACTAAATTGCAAAGTAGGTCAAGATGACCTCCCCTTAGGTCCAAATTTTGGTACAAACCTAATTTAGACTTAAGGAATCCAATGGTGAAGTTAGATTTTAGGTTTGACCACGTTTGACTGGATATTTTGCGTAAAAACCCAAATTAGGTCAATTGATGAGCTAGGACCCTAATCTAGGTCAAACTAGGTTCCAAAGTTCAAATTGAATGTTCTACATCCTAGGGGATATTTTTCCATGAATTTTAGAGGGTTTACTTGATTTTTATCCTGACCGGAACCTTGTTGAATTAAGCGGGTCTGTTTTAGGTTTACTAGATGTCATTTAATTCCTGGATTGCATATGAACCCATTTCTGATTGAATCAACCCACTTTTTATCTCATTTAGATCATTTGCCCTATGTTTTGTCTCTGAGAAATCCTGTTTATGTACTGCAATGGTAAAATTACAGTTTTAACCTTTATTTCATATTTTCTTCTCAGAACACTTATTGCTACAATTAAGCCCTCTTCTAAGTCATGTAGGAGCTTTTATTCTCTTTATTAGGTCAAATTGGGCTAGTTATGGCTCATGATGAGGCTCTCATCAATTGCGTCGTTCGATCATCATTGCACAGTCCACATTTGGCTTTGCCAGCATGTTCGATCGAGTGATCCCATCCGGTCATCTCCGTGCGCATCTCGGTTGTTGTGCATGATCTCCAGGCGTAGAAAGCGCCACTAGCCAACTCACAGGCGCACAATCATGAGCGCATAATTAAGCGCACGTCTGAAGGCGCAATGAAGGAGCTTTGTCAGCCGTTGGATGAAGAATGAACAATCAAATGGAAGCCGCGTCGTTACCGCGTGCCTGCAGGTGTGCCAACAAGTGTGCTCACCCATGGGCGTCGATCCAGCTTGCGAAAATCGGTTTGACGTGATTCTAAGCTAGTTTAGGGGTGGTTCAAGGCTGAATCTTGGTGTTTTCACCTATAAAGGGACCTTATGGCCTCCCCTTGCAACATTTCTCTTCTCTAAGTTTTCCACCACCTTCTAGAGCTTCAATACAAGTCTCCAAGGTCATCGAGTCACCAATGGAGCTTCCTCCACCACTCAGGCTACCTCGACAAGCCTCCATTTCGCCTACGCTGTTCTTCTTTACATAATTTATAGCATTGTTCTTTTTAAACTTTCCTCTAGTTGTTATGCTCGCATATGTAAGACGTTTTTCTCATAATTCAAAGAAGTGATCATGCTATCGCTTCTGTTGCTTTTATGCATTCTAAGTTAGGTTTCTACTTTGCTTATCTTATGCTGTTATGATCACTTTACTCATGCATGTTTTCTCTAATGCATAGTTAGCGACCTTTGATCTATTTCAGATTTCTAACCCTACTCTCTTTCTCTCTATCTTTCATAAAAAATATCATGCAGCAATAAACATAAGCGACTAAATGATTCGATGACACTCGGACTTACCGTCCGATTATTCTTTTTAAAATTGATGTCATAAGTGCACGCTACAATGAACGAGTTACATCAACGCATTTTCCGACGTCACGCCTTAGGAGAGCCATTACTACATTCACTTAGTAGAGTGGAAAGTAATTTCATGAGGTGTGGAAACGATTCTAAGAATTACTGAGGAAATGCCCACACCATGAGGTTCCAAGGTGGCAATTGGCCTAGATCTTCTACCATGGTCTAGGCGGCACCCTCAAGAACTTCGTAGATGCCTTATGCGGAGGAAACTTCTTGAACAAAGATGAGGAAAGCATGTTCACACTTTTTGAGTCAATGAGTGAGAACTCGCTTAATGATGTCTCCATGACTATAGTCAATAGGTCTAGTCAACCCTGTGGTGGAATTTATGAGGTTCAAACTAATTCAGGTATGGTTGACATGGACATTGTAGCCAAGAAGCTGGATTGGGTTGAGTTGGTGGATAAAAAGATTGATGAGCTTTTGAAACAATCCTAAGCCCCTAGGCAAGCCTTTTCCCTAACAAAGGGAGATTACAATGTTGACCAAGTTCAATTTATGAACCAAATGCATTTGGAACAACTCTCAACTATGTTCCAGGGGGAGACCTTTGCTCCCTCATACCCTGACTATTCCTTCTCCTCCCCTTCGTTACCTCCTACTTTTAAAGATGCCAATGCCATCCAAGGCTACTATAAGCCTGATCCTTTCTTAAACACATGCAACCCTGGATGGTGCAACCACCCAAACTTTTCATGGTCCAATCAAAAATCGAACTACTACCAAAACCAACCTAGGCCTAACCCTTCCTCCTTCCAACAGAGGCAGCCTCATAGACCACCTTACAATCAGAATAGGGCAGGTCCTACATAGCAAAGCTATATGGACACCCTGATTAAGATGATGGTAGAAATTCACAAAAAAATTAGGTGGAAATGGCTTTAGTGAAGGGATAATTGAGTCAGCTGTTGAAAACAAAACAACAGGGATACCTTCCATCTTGGCCACAACCAAACCCGAGGAATGTAATGAACTGAGGCCACAATCCTCAAGGGTTCCAACAAAACCAGGGGTAAGCCATGTGGTTTTACAAGCCCCTCAAACGTCCCCTGCATTACCTCTTCTTCTTAAGGATCCAACCCTAGTTCCAATGCCTCAGCTAATGCGGTTACCTTGAGAAGCAGTACCTAGACCCAGGACCCACAATGGCCAATCCCTCCCGTAACTACAAATCCTGAGATAATTGATGATTTTGAGGATGAACATGAGAAACCCAAGGCTCAGGAACCTGACCCCATTTAGACCTAAATCCCTTACCTCGAAGCCTTGGATAAGGTCAGGAAGAAGAAAAATGTGGCTAATAATGAGTTATTGGAGATATTCAAGCAAGTGCAAATCAACATACCTCTCCTAGAAGCAATTAAGCATATCCTGGCTTACGCTAAGTTCTTAAAAGATGTTTATACACCCAAGTGTAAGTCCAAGACCCAAGTACCTAGGAAGGTAGTGCTATTAGAACACGCTAGTTTGGTGATTTAGCCTACCTTCAAAAAGGAAAGACCTAGGAGCACCTCTGACTTCTTGTAATATTGGAGATTTAACTTTTGATAGAGAACTGCTTGGTTTAGGTGCTTCAATAAATCTCTATCACTAGTTTGGATTTGGAGAGCTCGAGCCTACACCTGTGACTATCCAACTGGCCAATCGATCTGTAAAAACCCTAAAGGGGGCAGTTGAGGATGTAATTATTCAGGTTAAGGACTTCTACTTCTCGATTGACTTTCTAGTACTTGACATGGAAGTCCCTGAACCATTAAAAAATACCCCCATCATCTTAGGTAGTCCCTTTTGGCTACAGCCAAAGTGAACATTGATTACGACACGAGATGTATGGAAATTGCCTTCAGAGATAAGAAAATGCAGCTAGATATCTTCAAGGGAACTAAGCCCTTTGATTGTGGTTGGGTTGAGGAATGAGATCCCGTGGATACCTTGGCTGAGGAATGACTAACAATTAATGCTATAGATGACCATCAGACTCAACCAACTTTAGATTACCTTGACCCACCTCAATCCTAGAAGGTTGTAGATCTATTCCGAGCTGATTATAATCAGCAACCTCCCCCACTAGAATTTGATGTCGCACAACTCCCTCCCTTCCCTTTCCTATCCAACATTGTACCACCCACAGCTGAACTTAAGCCTTTGCCCGCAACCTTAAGTATGTCTCCTTAGGACCTAACAACACCTTCCCGTGATTATCAGTTCACATCAAACTAGGGAATAATAGCTTAGGTTGACTACAACCCTAGAAGAACACTAGGCAGCTAGTTACTACCAAAGGCAAAATATAGACAACCATATTCTTACACATTAGCTACTTTAGAACATGTCATCCCTGAAGAGAGCACATGCTACTTGATACAAAAGAAGATCCTTGTATGCAATTCACATTAAATCAAGTATATACAAGAAAATAATTCACAAAATACAAGAAAACCATGTAACCCCTATTACAAATGTCACATAATAATTGGCACCAACAACACCTACAACCACCAGCATTGCCAATCCCTATGTTGAGGCAGTGTCGGAGTTAGATCATGCTTGTAAATTAAACCTAAGTTCCTCTTCTACCTTGCTATATATTTTCTCTCTTAATAGCTCATTCTCTATACTTTTGTCTTGCACTTCTGGATTGTAAGCTCTAGCCTTATGAACTGTTGGGACCCAGGAGCGAGTGAGGAGCCATTCATGATGATGGATAGCTAGCTGAAATGATTCACAAATAAAATAAGCACAACAATAACATTCATGCATGACACAAGAAAAGATTCAAATTAAGTTGTTTTAATGTAAACTTACTACTTTAATTCATATGCCTTGTACATGAATATATTTAGCAACACCTCCACAAGGAAAACTACACAAGATAAGCATTTCCAGGGTGGTAGAACAAACACCAAAATGTAAGAGAAGGGAATTCCAAAAAACTAGATCCTAACATTGGGGCTATCAAGTGTCTTGCACACAGATCTATGACAACAGTGGTTTGCCAGATCTAATGTGGAATGCAATGCAAGGTAGTCTAAACTTGGATATGATATTTTTTTTATCTAACATGGAATCCAACATAGTATGATTCATGCTACCTGTAAGTTTACTTCAAAATTCTAGTTAATATCTGGCCTTTAGTTTTTTACTAACATCCCCAAGCACTTATATTTTGATATGCCAAATATCTAATTTTCCATAAGAGGACAATACTCCATGTAGAATGCAATTGTAAAAGGAAGATTCCACTCATGAACTCATGTATCCTCTGTGCACCAAGTAGCACATATTCTCATAAAGTTGGGAAGCTTCTTGGTGACCATGTCGTAGGTAATACACATAAAACCAGTCGGACAACCAGTCATGATGATTCCAACAAATTCACCATTCATAAGCAGGGAGGAACTCATAAGCAGGAGGAAATTAGCAAGCACCAAGAACAAAACAACCTGAAGGGCCATAACATATGAAAACCATATTGTGCTTGCAAGCAAATGGTGATGATATGTTCTGAGCTTTCCAGTGTGCAATATATACTGATCCTGCACTAGACCATAAGGGCTATTTTACAGTACAAAACCTCAAGTCCATATAGTTAGATACCAAGCATGTCAATAAATTTGTCTTTGTGCAAGACCATATATACCCATTATAAATTTGACAATTAATCCTTGTACTCCCCAGAAATAGCACATAAGTCCCATGGCGACGAATAGACACCCCAAAAATAGCACACATTGTGACAATCATATTTGACATTCATATATATAAAGCACGAATAACTGTATTTTAGTTCTGACAAAGTGCAAGACCCTTTGCATTTGTAAGATAGAAAGGGGGAAAAAAAGGAACATGCTTCATTACCAGGGATCCCAAACCAAACAATTGAACGTGTAAAAATATATTATTAAGAGCAATATATATTATCAAGCACATAGTTTGTGAAAGTAGTAGCATAGCACTATGTAGCATGTGTTCAAAAGAAATAAACAACATGAATCAAGAAAAAAAATTACATTTTTGCACACATATTGGCGACTGATGTTTACTTCTAATTAGTAAGGAAATCGAAGTTGCACAAAAAAACTTAAACACATTATGTACCAATCAATGGGGAAGTTAAATGATGGATAACTAGAAGACATGTGTAAGTGGAAGAATTCTCACCTGTAATTAGACTTCAAGGTGGGAAAGATAAAAGGGACTTTTAATTATGTACTAGGCTCAGATCGCTTCATTGGTAAAATTTCTAACATGTGTCACTAGGTGAAGTCTATCAACTATAGATGGTGTAAATTATTTATCCCTCAAAATTTGTGTTGCATAAGGTTACTGTATTGCAGCCGTCCATTCCATGCAAACACATTTATCCCTCAATTTTTGTGTTGCATAGGGTTGCTACAATGCAGCCAGTCTTGCTACACAAACACATTTGCTGGGGTTGCTTGATTTTTTCCACGAAGCAGTCAAACCAACACCATCTAATTGTTTAATAGCTTTGCCCCCAAGCGTTGGAAGCTTTCATCATTGCCTATATTGAAGAAAACAATATTTGAATGCATCCTTCAAACGTAAAAGAAATCGTGCACAAATATTATAACATACATTTATAATAAATGATGTATAGCTAATAATTTAAAAATGTCTTCATACATTGTAAAATATAGAAACAAAACAAAACATAGCGGCATGAACATTCAATAACAGGCATAAAATCATTTATTAAAAAAGTCAAGAAAATGGTTAAGTTATTACAATTATTACATGAAACCCGCAATTCGTACAAGAGGCAAGCCACATGGATAGAATACATCACTCACCAAACTAGATAGACGATAGAAAAATATAGAGTAAATAAGACAACCCTAATGAAAAGATGACACGGAGATAAATTTCAATAATGACCATAACGATGGGGATCCTAATCAATGTGCTCGTCCATTATTTCTAGGAAAGGAATTTGAAGTCCCCATAACCTATTGTACTTCACATTAACCTACAAAGTTAATACTTTTAGGAGTGTTGCAAGAAGTAGAATAGAAAAAATAATCTTAACAAAAGAAATCTTACATGTTCCCACTATTACGGATCTTCTTTGATGATGACATTTTGTTCGAAATCCCACTGCCATCATGGGTCAACTAACAAATCCATCAATAGCTAATAACTCTTCTTCAAAAACTTCCAGTCATTCTAAATTACATTGAGCGGAATGGGCTCGGCGAAATGATATTCCATGTGATCTCTTGTCGTGAGCCATGCAGTCCTTGTGAAAGCACCATTAAGGAACTCTCCATCAAATTTCAAAATTTTCAATCCGCAAACGAGGCATACATCCTTCTTAAGAGTCCAACCCCTAAATGTAACCATTCCTACGTTCAAAGAGTTTTGAAAATGACTGACAACTCAAAGAAAATTTTTGATGGAAAATTAGTGGCACTCTTCATCTAGAAAACAAATGTCATAAGTGCAGCATAGTAGAAGTAGAAAATAAATCCTTCTCCCAAAGGAGTTTTACATTATGAATCATTATCGGCTAATTTCATATGAGGTAGGGATAGTTTTTGGAACATGATATTCAATTCTTCATATAGTTGTTAATCGTCGTAAGCTTCTCCTTACAATTAACCTTCTTTAATGCTTCTATTTCTTGTTCGTAAACATGTAATTGGTGCTCCATTTCCATCCTCTTCCTTTTCTCCTCTCAGTGCTCACAACATACTTCATAATACATACAAGTCATGAATGTTAACTCCATCTTTTGGGATTTTGACGCTAGCTTGAACTCCAGAGGGGCATTCGAAGTCCACATCCCTAAAATCAAAACGTTAAGCCATGCTTTAGCCGAAAGCTAAAATCAAATGACATATTGAAGCTACGTATTAGGCTTTTCCCGTAAGGACATCTGTAATATAGTTTGTTTATGATAGCATCTACACTTGTTTCTTCCTCAAACACAAGTGCTGTCCAGTATCCATGATTGCATCTCCTTTCATGTGTTGTTAATCCTCGTGACGTAGATATTTCTGTGAGCTAAGAACTTAACAAAAGGAATTCGAATATTGGGAATGAAAAAAATTACAGAAAGGTAATTTCCATAATAGATCAGGAGAAGTCCTCATCAAATAAAGAGTTATAGATATAAGTAACAAATTCGAAATTCTAAAGAGATTACATAGACTACAAATCTATGGATGACGTGGTTAAGGTAGAACTCATGCATATAACACATTCACTAATCATAGTTAATGCATTCAATGTAAAACACCAATTCATCAACTACGGTGTCAGTCTTCACTTTCAAGTCCTCCAACTCGGACTTCAGCCATTTCACCTTTGCATATGCACTCTACAACTCTGCTTGCTGGGTAAAGTAAGATCTTGCCTAGCTTTGCATACAACCTGTTCATGAAGTTACGCTCAGCCTTCAGTGAATGAAAGTTTGGGAAGTTCACCTACGCAAGTTGTTTGTACTTGCAACCCTAGATTGAAATGAATTATAATATATTAGCTTTATTCAACCTGCAATATTAAGATGAAGGGATTGATCTACAGACTTACTCTGTCCCCTCGAGGATAAACATAAAATAGACTATTTAGGGAATCCATATTTCAAAGGTTGTCCACTTCGAAAACAAGCTTGCATGGTTTCGTACATAGGCATTCATCTCCATGATACCAATCCCCCCATCATAGTAAGGAGCTGTCTCCATCCCAGAAATTTCATGCTTACACATGGAGTAATGGAAGTTGACAATTTGCAAGGATTATTTATAAACTCAAATCATGAAAGCAACGACTTGAAGTCTAAGAAAGACTTAAATGGAGTTTAGCACATTCCGGATGAATTACATAGGCAGCCTCACATATCAACAGGTACTACACAAAAACATCAAATAAGGAGAATGGAAAGCAAGAAATAATGAATGATGCACATACATCATCATCGCGCATTTCTCCTTTGCCACTCCTTTCACATCGAATCTGTAATTGACTTCCTAATTTAGTCGCCCCTCCGAATATATGCTTGACTTAAACTCACGGATGGCTCAGGGATAGTGTCTCCAGGGTTACCCTTGTTGGAGGTGGTCATCGCTCTCCGATCAGATCTTCAACCAGCGACACTTCAAAGTTTTTGTTGTAAAATTCATCCCGTCCCCCATCTCTCAATAAGAAGTTATGAATCATGCAACATGCAACAACCACATCTCGATGGACTTCAACGGAGTAGAAGAAGGGGTAATTCAAACAAAGGAATCTCTTCTTTAAAACATAACACCTTTCAATGCAATTCCGAATCTTTACTTGATGATGGTTGAATAGCTCCTTTTTATTGTGATACTTGTGTGTTACCCTAGAGTTGTACTCGATGATATGGTTACATTTTTGTATGGTGTAAAGAATTGATTGGTATTAGCAAATCCGGAATCCACAAGATAAACTCAACCTGATGGTATTGGAATATAGTCATCTTGCATTGCCCATCGATCGAAGTACTGCCATATCAGTGGTAGATCCTTCCTAACCACTAGCAATGTACTGAATGGAGAGATCCAATGATGCAACACACATTACATTTAGTGAACACCAACCGTGTTTGTTTCGATATCTCTAACGTCGAGAAATGCGTTAGGTTAAGTTGTTTGTTGTAGCATGCGATTACAACATCAATTTAAAAGAAGAATCAAATGTTGAGTCCAAGTGTCGAATATGAGGAGGCGTGAAATCGGATTGATTGGTCGCTTAATTGTCACAAGATATTTTTGTTTGCTTGAGAAAAGAGAATGAGAGAGAGAGTCAAAGTCCGTGGTGGAATTTGCATTCTAGTTCTATATCCAAGAAGATGAGTACCTAGGCAAAACAATTGCAATAGAAGCTTAATTTGAGATGCATGAGACAAATACCAAACACAAGGGAAATCATTACTTCTAAGAATTATAAGAACCATTTTGCAAACATTATAGAGACATGCTTTAATGAAATGCAAAATCTAAGCTGAAAACTAGAAACTAATTGCTAAAGGAGAGCGTCGAGGTAGCCACGATGGTGGGGAGGCTTCTATCGGTGGCACGGTAGCTCTAGGACCTTGCTTGAAGCTCTATGGAGGTGGGGGACATGCTAGGTAGAAGCTCGATAGAGATAGCAATGAATGGAGGGATGTAGGCCTATTTATAGTGGAAGAGAGGTGGCCAAAACAAGTATCGCACCATTAACGATAGCCAGGATGTTGTTATAAGCCAGCTACAAGCATCGCTATTGGCAGCTCACCCGCTCGCTGGTGTCTGCGCATGCAGAGTGCGATTTGCATGCTTGCGTTCATGACTGTTTGATCAAGAATCAACGATCCAAATCGCGTGTGGCTGCGCCCTTCAGATCGCGCCTCGCCTGTGTGTATGATGGTGCATTGATCTGTGCGATATCACGTGCATGCAGTGCGTGCTTCATCCGTGTGTCCATGTTGATGGGATCTTAGCCACACATCGACGATCAGGCGACCCAATTTCGCACCCAATCCTCCGCTCAGTTGATTTGAGGCGCCAGAGGCTTTGACCCTGCACCACTTGTTTGCGAATGCCTCACTTGCCCATTGCGCTACACTTCGCAAATTGTCGCAAGAACAATGAGGTGCATGCGTGGGCGACCATTGGATGCATATCTGACAGTGGATGTCGTGCGATGAAGGTGCAAATGTTGGTGCGCGATGGAGGTCGGAGTGGGTGCCACGTGGCACGACGAGGACCGTTGATCAGCAGATCAATGGTTAGAACTTCTTGGACTTGTTCTGGGAGCTATGGAGATCGAATTGAGGTGATTTTGAGTCCGTTGGACTCCGTTTGTCAATCCAAATCCATCCATACAGTCCGATTGCTCATCTAATACCTATTTCAACATGCACTTGTACACAAGGTCATTAAACAATGATTTAAAGCAATCTAAATGTAGATAATACACAATGTGCATGCATTGCTTCCAAGCCCACTATAATATGACATTACTACACATGTGCCCGCAAAATTGACTCTAATTGAGGTAATTAATGTTATTATTTGTAGAGTTATCAATCTCCCAGCTTCCGTAGGGTTGATGAACAACTCCATGTGTGTTCTATTTATATCCCCAACCACATCTTGCAAAGATTGGCTCCTAGAGATGAAGTTCATTGTAAAGCAAAAAATCAACGGTTATTGATGTAAAGCACCTTACCTTGAAGTGGGGATATAGGCCCCTGTTTCTCCTTATCTTGTTTTGAACTGGTGCAGAATCATTGGGAAAGCCAATGAACTTAAATTGAAACTTCTTTACAGCTCGGGCAACTTCCTTGTAGTAATTACTTATGGTTCATGATGATCTTTCGAATCTCCCTTGCATGTTACGATTCTTAGCACCCTGCCAAGCACCATATAAGAAGATTGCAATGGCCTCATTTGGATGCATCTCCTTTGCAGGTTTCAAGTATTTCCTCTCCAGCAGCATATCTCATAGCTTGATGAATTGGAAACTATCCATTCGACACATGTCCAGTGATTGCTCATAATGTCCTTCCAGAACTCTATTTTCCCATACCAATTCCTTTAAATCTATGATGTGCTTTGGTACACACGGAACAAGTGTGGTACGTTGGATTTCATCAGCAACATAATGCATAGTTTCCTCGAGCATGACTTGTACAATTGCATCCCCTAACTCATCACTGTCAACAGAACGTTTAGTAGGTTCCATGTACTGGGAAGAATTAAAATGAAGCAAATGAAAGAGCAAGTCTTTCGTTAAAGAAATGTTTCATACATCCATAAGTAACTATTGAAGACAACATAAATATGAAGGGAACATAGTATTTTCATGATTAGTAGAACATAAGGCATTACATTAGCCATAACAAAGCAACATCCTAGCATACATATTGAAGACACCATACATATCAAAGACAACATAACAGAACAGTAGCGATCAAGCTCAAATATTACCATTCATCACCATCTTCACCATCTCAGCCAGATCATCCGCACTACCACAAAGAAACACCCTCATTATATCTCTAAAAGCTGAATCCAAAAGACAAGCAATCATCCTTGATCTTGGAGCCACTGGCAAGTCTAATAGCATTGTCACCAAGCCAAGAACACAGTTATCTATCTCTTCCCTCTCAAAGACCTGGAGGCACTTGCTCTTGCTAAATGTGAGGAACTCATTCATCATTGTTGCAACCTTATCCACCCCTTTTGAAGTGGAGGCCCAACTATGACGACACTTCCTATTGCTCCCAGATGTGTACTCCAGTGGTTTCGATGTCACCCTCAATGGTGGTGTTTTAGCCATAACATTTACACCACCTTCATCATCTTGGGGCATCGTAGATTTTGTAGGCAGTCCTTGTGTGGTAGTGTAGTTCCTCGAGATGGATGCCTACAAGGACATTGGTGTGTTCTCATTGACAGAGAAATCCATCTGCGAGAGGTTGACATCACCTTGACCTTCATATTCACTGAATTCCTCAATGTCAGAATGCCTAAGATTGGATGTTACATTGATTCCCCTAGCAGTCTCTCTACCAACAATGACTTCCAGTTCCTTGTAGTAAGGAAATGCCTTCCCTTTTAATTTCTTCAAATGCTCTAGAAGTTGCATGCATTTGTGATGTATTACAAATGGCACAAAGTCATTGTCAAATAGTAGGATTTTAATGGAAAGTTCACTAGCCTCATCACATGCACTGTCATCACATGGGAAGGGGCATTTTGTACAATCATCCCAACCCCAACCACTTTTGTTGGTCAATCAACAAAAGCGTTGAACTCCTTCAGATTCTTGAAGCGGTTCTACAATTGATCCTTGACATAAGATAACCCACTCTTCGAGTTGAACTCCTAAACAATCTCAGCCCACCCAGTTCTAGTGAATGAATCAATAACGAAATCGTTATCATAGTGCTCATTCAAAAGCCTTTTCAATAACCTATCTTAATCACTTGTCCAATTGCCAATTCGTGGACCTCCTCCTTTGAGAGATTGCTGGACATCGTTTCCATGATTGGAACCATCCTTCATTCATACTACATGTGGAATGGAAAATAGGTCACCCAACTGAGTCAAGAAAGAAGGCGAATTAATTATCTCATAGAAAGATGAAGTAAGACTCCAACAAATGTTAAGTTTATACCTTACCTGGGGTAATTTTTTCCCCACATCATGGTTGTGACCATCTTGCGTATCCAACGCAAGGATCATTACAGCAATTGCAACGATCATTTCAACAAGGGAATTTTGTTCATTTTCAAAACTCCTCTTTCTTTTAGGATAGACACAATTGCTAACCCGACTAAATGCATCATCCATTTGCCGTGTCAAATATTCAGGTGGGAAATTCATAAACACTCCACCTATATACATTTTATGGTTGTTAAAGACAAGGCATGTTAATGTATCCACATTCTATACTTGCCAACATTAAATGATTATCCTTCATTACATGAAAAATGAATAAATTACTTGGTAAGTAAAACAACGATAGGGTTGGACCCTTCCAATGAAAGACCCTATAGAAATCAATGACAATTATGCCAAATTGGCTTAAGATAGGCACTGCAAATCTTCGAGCAATGCCAACACCCTTTGCTATTTGTACCTCCTCTTTCTCAAAGGAGTGTGAACCACCCCTATTCTTTCCTTCAATTATCATCATGATGTACGTATTTGTGAATCCTCTTTCCTAGGGGAAGGATTCAACTAGCATGATGTATGTATTTGCAGCATGCCACTATTTGACAAGAGGAACTCAATCACTTCCAGAGGGGAAGGATTCAACTCCTACAACTTAGGTCACAGGCATCTCTTCAAACAAAAGAAAGGTCATGGATAAGCTCATGCTAGTTTGTCTGTAGATCATACTATAGCTGATGATTTCTTTGATATTCCATGGGTTTATTATTTGAAGAAAAACTTTGGAATGGGAGATACAATCAAGTCATTCATTATTGAAATAAAAGATCATTTACGTGCAACATTAAAAATTAAGATTCTTGAATATTACATGGGTTTATTTCAAGGCTTTCTATGTCTAGTGATGTTATTCATCAACCAGTTCCCTCCAAACATCCCAAGGAATGGTGTTGCTAAATGCAAACACTCACATCCCATTGTCATGATTAGGCCACTAATGGTACCAACCAATACAAGTTGATTCACTACCTGTTGAAATGAATGCATATAGAAAATAAATAAATAAAAACATATGCATTTCCAACGTTTTCGCATAGATCAAAACTATTAAATCAAGCAAGTCAAATATGATTTGGAAAGATCCAGAATAAAATAAAGAACAAATAATATGCAATAACACAAATAAACAAAATGAGAAGGGATTAGATTTTACTCCAATCGAAGCGCCCATTAAGGATTTCTCTTAGAGAAGGTATCGCCCCCCACAATACCGGTGCGTTGGGATCTGACGAACTCCTTCCAGGATACGACGATCCACCTCCAAGATTCGACACACTCAGATCTTGGACATCCTCGAAAACCACCTCAGGAGAACGAAGCCGAGGCAATTTGGTTACCAACCAAATTCCTGATTAATCTACCAACAGAATGGTTTGATCAACCAAAAACTTCTCGTGGACCTCTTAGTCTTCTTGTGCAAGATCGACAAAAGTGATTGGAGAATTTTCTACCAATCTTACGTTGAATGAACGTACCAAGAAAGTGAGATGATGTAAACATGTTTATATTACATAAAATGTCTATTTATGCATGTTCTTAAGCATAGAATTGCATTACATACTATAAATATTTCATAGCATGCATCATCTTGCATTTAGATTAGTTTGAATAAAATGGAGGTTAATTGTCTCCTTTTATGTTCAGGGACAGGACAACTTTTTATCGGGGCCTCAGATCAAAGATCCAACCGTACAGATATGATCAAGGTGACGATTGGAGTTCAACGACTCCAAGATCGCCCTAATCGGACATCTATAGCATTAGATAGAGATTGAGGAACCCTAGAAGATCAAGGGCCAAGATGGTGTGAATCCACACTTCAGATGACAAATCCAATCGCACGGACGGATTTGGAACAACGGTCGTAGCCTAACAGCGTGAAAATCAACTCAATCCAACATCCATGGCACCATCTACATCATCCAGAAGATGGACGGCCAAGATGGCGCCACGTGGCACCATCTTGCCTGCCAAACCAGCCCAAAAAATCTTGGAGACCACCGCAACCTCCCACCACGCATTGGATCTTAGCCGTTGATCACCATCCAACGGCCATGGACAGCCGCACCATAAAACATCCGCGCGCCAACTTCACCACTGTAGCGCAGTGGTTGAAGGACTTATCGCGGACAATAGGAGCGGGTTTGAAACCCTGCAAGCCTCAATTGAACGTAGACGCATGGGTTGGCGCAAATTGGGTCATCGGATCTTGGATGAGCAGCTGTGAGGGCGGAGATGTAGCGCGCTCAGACGCTACGTTGCGCGGATGCGGTATTGCACGCAGAGGCACGCTCAGTTGAGGCGCTGCTGTTATCAATCCTCAGTTTGATGAACGTGGGTGGTGCAGGAGGTGAGCGGGCGGTAGCCGCGGCGCACGTAGCCCATGACCTGGGATTTAGTGATGCTTAATTCCGTCACTAAAGGCCTCTTATTTAATATTTTGAAATTGTAAAGACCAAATTGCCCTCACTCCTTGCAACTATAAAAGGAGACCCCCTCCATACGAAATTCTCATCCCTTCTCTTCTCTCCCTCTCCAAAGCTCGAGAGAAGCTTGTCCCACACCCGGGATGCTCCTCGAGAGATAAAGTCAAATTTTCGCCCTCATTTCGGAAGCGAATCTCGCGACGACGACGACGACGTATTGTTCTATTTCCGTTCTTCCTGCTTCGTCCTCCTTCTTCCTGCTTCGTTCCCCGTCTTCCAGATGTCGTCCTATCCGGTTCATCCTCCAAGCAATCGTCGAGGAGGATATCTCTCTCTTCATTCTTTTTAATGCTTTCTAGAGTAAATTTACTGCTTTCTAATGTAATCATGTTCCACTTTCTAGTCGTAATGAGTGGTGTAATGAACAACTTCTTTGATAATGAAATCCATGTTCATTCTACATCCCTTTTTGCTTTAGTTTGCAATATTCTCTCTCTCTTCTATTTATTGTAAATAGATAGATAGTTCCCAATCATCTATTCTGCTTCGTGACAAATAAAACAAACGTGTATTTCTAATCAAATGTCCGCCTCCCTGAGTTCGACCTGGGATTTCTATTCCAGTACAAATTTTATTTGTTGAACATGAGTTTTTCACTTTTAAACTACGACGATAGGTTTTTCAAAACTAAATACGATAGCGTATTAACCCGTAGCTTCAACATTTTGGTGCCGTTGCCGAGGAGGCCACGATTTTCGATCTTCTTTTCGCATTTCACGTACTTTATTGTCTTCTAACTTGCTTTCTCTTGTGTCTATTGTTTTGCAAAGACCTCCATCAGGGAATCGTCAAGTGGTAGACCGGAGTAAAGTGCAGTTCAAGATAACTGTAGGTGCTCCCCATTCTTCCCCCCTCCATAGCTTTCATTTGTCATATTAAATCCAAATTCCAATTAACCTAGGTGTTTGCATAAATCCTAGGATTAGTTTGGTTGTTTGGATTCTCACTCACACTCATTCCACCCACGTTTATAAAAAAAATAAAAAGATAATCTTGTGGGGTAATTTTCAACAGACACACAATGTACACCCACATTCAAGGCACTTAACCTAATTCATTTGTTTCTACTCAGTCGGGTTCTAATCTATGGAACTGGTACACACAAGGCAACACATAAAAGACTAGAAATCATTCTAGGTTAACCATCTCTGCGTGCCTAACTTAGTGGTGTTGTTGTGACCAGTTGTTTGAGTTGTTTGGGTCGCACTACTCTGCCTAAAATCAACTCATCAAGTAGCTCCTCCTTAGGGTTTTCAATCTAGGTCTATTCTAGGCACTCCACTTTATTTCTGGTTTTAAAGGAAAGCAATCTTCACCCGTGTTTGAAAACCTGGTTTGCCTCAAAACTTGATTGAAATCAACCTAATTTTAAACCCTAAAAGCTACTTAAGCAAGATTTGAACATTAAAATCCACACATCACAAATAATCTTGCTTGAAAACCTTGGTTGTGCACGCACTTACACAATTCTCAATCAATCATTAAGGGCACAACCCATTTTAAGGGCCCATCACATTCCATAAGCACCACAATCCCAGGCCATAAAAAAATCGAGTAAACGTTGGCCTTAAGGACCGATTCGCTCTTCGGGGCCTAGTTTGAGATTGTCATCGATTAACCTACTTGTACTGATTAATCTGATGTTGTAAAGACATGTTCTGTTCTGAACCTTCTAAGACGTCTAGACTGTCAATCAGACGTCTGGACCCCTTCCTAGACGTCTGGAAATTGAAAATTTTGTATGCAGCTTCGCGTCTACGCGCTGGCTACGCGCAGACTGCCTTTTTCCCCTCTTCTCTCTCTTCTTTCTTCCCCGCAGAACCCTAGCTACTCCCTTATATATAACCCCTCTTCCCCCCTTCCTCTCTTTTCCACTCCACCACCGCCACCTTCCTTCCTTCCTCTCCATTGCAACGAGTAGGGCGAGCACGAGAGAGGGCGCGAGAGCGAGCGACAAGGAGGAGAGGTGACGTGAAGAGAGGAGGAGAAGCTTGTGTTTGCGAGCTCATGGGAGCTCGCCGGAGGACGCACCATCGGAGCGGCGTGTGCGGGAGGAGGAGCGCTTCGGGGGAGACGTCCCTAACACTTTGCTGCAGCCGGAGTTGCAGGCGAGGTGGAGAGGCCGCGGTCGCGCACGGCGAGGGGAGCAGGAGGTCGATCTGGTTCTGGGTTTTTCCCAGAATCAGATGTCTGGCGAGTCGTCCAGACGACACCAGACATCTGAAAGCAGAGCTTTGCGAAGGTACGTTCCTCTTGCGGTTACAGCCATGCAGGCCGCACCGCAGCATCGATCTACGTGGCTAAAAGAGGAAGATATCGTCTGTTGCGTGCAGGGATAGCTTTGGAAAGGTGTGGGGCACGCCCTTCCACGCATTTCGGACGTCTAGACAGCTTACCAAACGACCGGAAGCACTCCCAGACGACTGGAGGAGAGGTCGGACGTCTGGAGTTGGGTCCAGACGGTCAAGTAGGGGTTCTGGATGTCTGGAGTCGACGCAGGAACCTGAGGTGAGACCTTGGTGACTTTTAAGACGTCTGGACCTTGTGCCAGACATCTGATTTAGGTCTACAGTTTTGTTTTTGACCCGTTTAAGGTTCGTTTGAGGTCTGTTTTACGCAAACAAGATATCTATGGTTTCCTTGAGAGTTCCTCTACATGTTAGAAATCCTTATATACTATTCTGAATATTCCATTGTGTTATGTTCCTTGGTATAGGTCTTCGATCTGTTGTAGGTTTGGGGCTTGCTGAGGCATGTGAGCCTGCTGTTCAAGCCCCCAGTACTCCCGGATTGTCTGGTAGAGTGGTTTTCCCTATTTTAATTATAAAACATGAATGCATATGTGAAACTGGATAACTAGAAATCTAGGATGTGGCGTGAATCCTAGGACGAAAAGTACTTGCACTGTTTGTATGCATGTTTGATATTGCAGTCATAAATGAATGAATAGCATTGTAAACAACTGCCTGTAATAAATATGAGCTGCCTGTGAAATATGAAATTCATGTACTAGTTAAACAGTTACCTGTGACATTACTTGTTGTATATGTTAAATTGTGGAAATACGAGCTGCATGTGTATAATATGAGAATGGAAATGTGAATGATGAAAACTGGTATGGAACAACATGGTGAATACGAGCATGAACCCTACGGGGAATTAGGAGTAAAGCTCCTGTGGATAAATGGAATGGATCTGGAAATGTGAGTGGGAAGTGTGCTAGCCCTTGAGCATGTGGCACCAAGGAGAGCGACTACCCTCTATTTAGTGTAGAGCGGAGCTAGCCGCCCTTAAGTTGGGACCCGGGGTTAAGATTGACCACTCTACACCGACTTCTTTGGCCCTCGCATGCATTGTACCGGGGAGAGCTACTAATGTAGGGAGAGAGCTAGCCACCCCACGGGCCCCGAGGTTCAGCTAGCCACCCTACACCGACTTGTTGGCCCACTGGGCAAACCGGGGTAGTCAGACGAGGGTGCGCGGACTGTGGAGGAGCGAGACCCCTGTTTGGTTCTGAGGGGCTAAACCCCTATTACTGAGAGGGCTAGGCCCTATACTGTTCCGTACTGTACTTTGGGCGTACCCGCTAGCAGAAATGACTGACCGCGTGCCAGTGCGAGGTAGCTACTCGTGCGCTTATCGCGCGTGTCATAGTCACCACTATGTCTGTCCGTGACCTCGGGGTGGTTGACTGGGTGTAGGATCACCACGGGAGACTCTCTCGACCAGGAGAGCACCACATGTGCCTTCTACTCTTTGAAAAAGACTACACTCAAGATCGTTCCCACAAGGAACATGCGAGATCAAGAAAGAGATCTGAAAAGTAAACCAGTGGGTGAAAAGGAATGACTTGTAAAATAAAATAATTGGAAAAGATAAATTACCTGTTAACTTTTACTGCTTTAATTAGTTTGGTTACCACTCTACTCAGCATTCGCTGACTCCGTTTACTCATAACCCTTTTTTGGTCCAGGTGTTGAGCAGCCCGAGTCACAGGCTGCAGAGGGTGGGGCCCAGTCGAGCCCAACAGTAGTTCCTGTTGTTGTTGTACTTCCTTTTTTGTAGTGAGTTAGACTGTTGTTACCGTTTCTATTTCTGTACCTTATTCTACTTTAATGTTGTGGTGGTGATATGTACTGTTAGCAGCTTTTATTTTCTTTTACTGCTTGTATTCTTTTACTGTTAGTTACTTAGCATAGTGAATGTGGTTTACTTTCTTACTTTTTGGTTATTTCTTGTTGGACGACTGGGTCTTGGGATTAGTCGAGTCGAGCCGGTCTTAGGTCCTGTAAGGATTCGGGAACCGGGTCGTAACAGGTGTCTAGCTAGAGGAGTAGCGTCAACCGACCGCGGCTGGGGGGTACACTAAGAATCGGAGGTGAAAGCCGAAGGAAGAACCTTCTCCCCAGTCCCTCTTTCTAACTGGTTGGATTGAGCAAACACATGTAGAGTAAATCATTTACAATCTTAAGGCGAGTATTGGGAGTCTGTAGATCCTTACGCTACCCCACTTAAGGACAGGTTTATTTTATTGTGCTGCAGGGACCCTATCCCCAGTCCTTCCGACCTTCTCCTAGTTTATGCTGGGAAGATGGTCATTGAATCTCAGATTGGAAGGACCACTAGAGTATTCTAGGAGGCGCAAATTGGATTTTGGTCAAATTGATCCCATGGTCGACCAACAGCCTCCTCTACCTCGGGATCCACAGGAGGAATTTCGAAGGCAACTGGAACAAATGAAGAGAATGCAGGAATGGTTCCAGAGAATGCAGGGTGCTCAGTCCTTGAAGGATTTTTATGATCCTTCAAATTACGGGGAACGTCCCGGCATCCAGATTCCGACCGGAGACGTAGAAATCATGCCCCAGGTGTTAAGCCTGATCAAATATTATCATGGGCTTGGCTCTGAACACCCGTTTCAGCACTTGGAGGACTTGACCACTTTGGTCCAGACCACCAAGGCACAAAACGTGAACGAGGAGCAAATGATCATGAGGCTCTTCCCCCACTCTCTTAGGGATAAGGCCACTCATTGGTACAGGACAATAGGAAGACCAATTGCAACTTGGAATGAGTTGAAATTGACCTTTCTGAAGAAATTCTTCCCAATCGGACGTACCAATGCCTTGAGACGGGCAATCACTTCCTTTACCCAGTGGCTGGGGGAGCAGTTTCATGTGGCCTGGGAGCGATTCTAGGACCTATTGCGGAGGTGTCCACACCACGAGGTGTCGAAATGGCAACTCGTGCAGATCTTCTATCATGGGTTGACTGAGCAACTCAGAAATCATGTGAATGTTTCTTGCGGAGGCAATTTTCTCAACAAAGACGAAGATAGTGCACATGATTTGTTTGAGGAAATGAGCGAGAATTCAATCAATCATGCCTTTATAGATACTTTTAACTGGTCCCAGCAGCTCAGATCAAATGTCAACGAAGTCCATGACTCTCATTCATTTGATATGGAATTGATTTGTAACAAACCTGACAAGGTGGATGATTAGCCCATATTTGTGGGCTATTTAAGTATTTAAGTGCTTAGACATTAGGTTAATTCTAACATTTATTTAGCATAAATTAGGATGTAAATAGATTAATTCATATGTCTAATTTAATTACATAATTCATGCATCTTATTAATATTTAAATGCATTTAGAATTAACTTAGAATTGCATTAGTTAACTAATTAGGTACATTGCATGCATTAATTCAGGTTAACATAAAAGTTGAGGGTTTGTATATAAATAGCCATAATGTTTTATCATTATTTTTATTCTTCTTCTACGTGCAACAACTGCATTTCTTCCTCTAGCTGCCGCAGTGAAGAACCCAATCAAGGAGGAGCGGATGTGTTGGATCTGGTCGGGCAGCTGATTTCAAAAGAGAGGAGGAGACAGCCGAGCTCAAGAGGCTTCCATCCCCGACCACCACTGTGCAGAGAGTTCGTCTCTCGTCCATTCCACACCGACGGCCTCAACCGTGGCGATGAGTCTCCTCCACCGTGGGCATGTGGTGTGACAGGCCACACCGCCATCCGGAGATCGTTCGCATTACCGTGAGCACCTCGTCGTGCACCTCCCTCACCGTCATCACCAACAACCACCGTCGCAGCCACTGCATTTTCATCTTCTCGGTCAGTTAAGACGTCCGGGAAATTTCCCAGACGTCTGAAGCTTTGACCCACACTCCAACAGCAACCGGCCACTCCCTCCACGCCCGCACCCCTCCGGTTGCACACTTGCATCACCTCCTGCAGCAGCCACGGTCACACCCTGCTGCGCCACAGCGCCAAGCCCGCCAGCACCGTACACTCTTCTCTGCGCGTGCATCTCTTGCACACTTTCGCCCCACCTCCTGCAGCATCCACTCCAACGCCAACCACCAACCCATGCACACTTGCATCATCTCAAGCCTGCAGCCGCGCCCGCTCCTTCTGTGCCTCACCGCTCACACCCGCATCACACCACTCGCACACACAGCAGTAGGACCGGCTGCTCCTGCACACCCTGTTGCGCCCCAGCTGCACAAGACTGCACATCGTCTGCAGCAACACCGCCTCCAGTGCACCACTCACGCGTGCGCTTGCTCCTCCCTACGCGCACATCTGGCTGCACAAGTGTGCCTGCAGACCGCGCACAGCCTGCAGCACTTCTCCAACGCGCTTCCGCATACCCGCCGTGCACCCGCCTTGCAGCAGTGCAGCCAACAGTATGCTCCAGCAGTGCGCGTGCCTTCCTTGCAACCTCGGCGCGTCGCACCTTCTACAACAGCAGCCTCCGCGCGCTCCTTCTGCAGCAGCCTCCGCGCACACGCCCATCTGCGCTTCCCCCAGCAGGTGCAACCACCGGCACAACCCACCTCATCAGAGCTCCGGCAGGCCAGTTCCGGCCACCGCTCGACGTGCGACTGCCACCACTACGACGGCCTCGCTTCAGCCAACCGCCTGTGCGAACCTCTCCTCGATTGAACCTCTCTCCCGATCGCGAGGAGGAGAGAGGTAAAATGCTCTGTTATGGACTTAATTAGTTATTACATTTCATGCCATTACCAGGAAAAAGAATTTTGGTTTATGAATATTTTATTGTGGTAGAATTTACAACTTCATACTCAAGCTCTCTTGCAATTGCGTGGCTTTTGTAATTAACATTGTTTGACATTGGTTTTGGAATTTAAATGTGCACAAATTTTCTTTAATACATGTCAATGGAAAATTGCATAAAATCATCACATGTTTGTTGAATATTTCAGTGAGGAAAAATTGCACATCTACCCTTATGTTTTCAAGATATTGTCCATCTTCTTTCCGTCGCATTTCATGTCAGATTTGACTACGGATTTCTCATGAGATTGAACGAATAAGAAATAATTGAGATATTATTGCATCATTACCTCCCTGTGGACACGACCCGCTCTTCTGCGAGTGGTTATTTCTTTTTAAATATTGATTAGTCGATTTTTCCACCACATAGAATTACAAATGATTTTAAAGTGAACAATCGACTCGTCAGTGGACTTGGTTGCTAAGAGAATGGAAGAGTGGATTGCTGGAAATTCTATGAACAACTCTCGATCCACTCAATCCCAAAATTCAGGATTCCATTCTTCATGAGCTCCTTCTGGACGGGAGTTCGTGAATCAACTCGATGCGGCTCAACCTGAGAGTCAGCATTTTTTGGAACCTCACGGGTTCTAAACTAGGGCCTTTGATCCCAGTTTTTCTGATCCTTCCCTTTCTTTCTCTCCATCCTCACCCTATGAGGATGTCTATGCTATACAGGAGAACGTTAGATCCAACCCCTACTCCAATGCTTATAATCTGGGTTGGAGAAACCACCCTAACTTCTCTTGGAAAAACCCGGGGCAACAGATCCAATTCCGACCTGGCAAATATGCTTCGCAACGACCAATGGGTCAGGGTCATGTGTATACTTAGTTGCCTCCAAATCAAGTCAATTAGCCAGCTTGGAATGCCCGTCAACTCGTAGGGCAGGTTGATTTGAACCGGCAAACGGTAGAGATGCAAGGATCCATGCTCCAGCTCATGCAGCAAATGAAAACCTCGCTGGACAATTTGTAGACTAGGCTTATTGCTAATTCTCGTCAACCCGGATCTCTACCATCCTAACCCGTACCCAACCTGCGAAATATTTTGAATCTGGGCAATCAAGCCCATGGGTACGGAAATCAGAGGGACCCATACGCACATGCTCAGGTGGTTGAGCAGGGTCCCTCCTCCTCTTCTTCTTCTGCACATCAACAATTCCTTGCAAATCAAGCCCCTCCAATCTTTCCTAACCCTCCCCAAGACCCAAATTCTTATGCATCTGCAAATTCTGTCACCTTGAGGAGTGGTAAGCAGACTCAGGATCCACAGCCACACTGTTCTGATCTACCGAATCCTGAAGAACCTGAGGAGAGAGAGGAGAATTCTGGAGAAGAAATCAAGGCTCAGGAACCTGATTCCAAAGATCTGACTTATGTTCCTTTTCCTGAAGCCTTGATCAAATCAAAGAAGAAGAAGTCTGTTGATAGTAATGAGGAGCATCTGAATATCTTTAAGAATGTTGAGATCAATATTCCGTTCCTCGATGCTATCAAGCATATACCGGCTTATGCGAGATTTTTAAAGGATTTATATACACAAAAGCATAACTCGAGAGAATCTGTTCCGAGGAAGGTGGTACTCTCCGAGCAGGCTAGTTCTGTTATCCTGCACTACCTCCCTCAGAAAAAGAGAGATCCAGGTGCTCCGTTGATTTCTTGTGTCATCGGAGATTACACGTTTGATAGAGCACTTCTAGATCTGGGTGCATCCATCAACCTAATTCCGACTTCTCTTTACGAGAAGTTTGGATTAGGTGAACTTTGGCCAACTTTAGTAACGCTACAGTTAGCGGATCGTTCGGTCACAAATTCGCGAGGCGTTATTGAAGATGTTATAGTTAAGGTCAAGGATTTCTATTTTCCTGTAGATTTTCTTGTCCTTGACATGGATGTACCTGAAAATCTGAGGAACACGCCCATCCTTCTGAGGCGTCCGTTCCTGGCTTCCGCTAAGGCCAAAATTAACTGTGAAAGTGGTAGCATGGAAATCGCCTTTGGGGACCAACGAATGAAATTGGATATTTTTAAGGTGAATAATAAATTTGAGGATTGTAGATTGATAAACACCAGTTTATCATCATTCTTATGCATTAAAACAAACCTAGCTCTTAGGATTTTACTCCGCAAACGGGTTTTTGGGCTGCATTTAGGCATAAAATAGGTTAGGCATGCATTGCATTTTTTATTGTCTTTTTAATATGTTTTTGTGAGTGTTAGGGATGTACAGATATAGAGATCCCTAAAACCCTAGCACTCAAGAAGGCAAATGGTGAAGGAAAAGCCCAGACTAGCTGGAACTCAGCTTGATCCAGCTCACCGCAGCTGGAACCTAGCTTACTTGAACTAGGGTTAGCTCATCCCAGCTCCATTCAGCTAATCTCAGCTAGATGGCAGCTCAAGAGAGTTCACCTTAGCTCACCCTAACTCAAGTCAGCTCAGATCTAGCTCAACTTAGCTGAGTCTAGCTCATCTCAGCTCCCACTAGTCCACAGGGAGCTCTAGCTAGCTAGCTAAGTTGGCAGGAGTTCACCCCAGCTCAGATCCAGCTACATTCAGCTCCACTCAGCTCCAGCCAGCTGAAGAAGAACTCATCCCAGCTCAGGAAGCTCAAGTCCAGCTCCTGGGGACTCAGCTTAGCTCAACTCAGTTGAGCTAAGCTACCTTAGCTGCCTCAACCAGCTTGATTCTCCCCGGGAGCACCAGACCTAGCTCACCTCAGCTCATTTTGGTAGAAGCTAGCTTACTTTAGCTTGGCTTAGTAGCTAGCAAAGAACTAGCAAGCTAAGCCAGCTAGAGTAGCTCCATGCCAGCCTCTTCAGCAGCAGCCAGCTCCAATTTCAGCTCCAGACTTCTCCTCCTTAGCTCTTCCCTCCAAACCCTAGCTCCAACACCTTCTCCTCTACTCCTCCATTAGCTAAGCTAGCTTATCTTAGCTTAGCTATGCTCCAACTTCCTTGTCTTGTACCACCCCAAAAACCCACCTACCAACTCCACCCAACTAGCTCCACCTAAGCTCCACATAAGCTAACCTACTTGGCACCAACCTAACCCACCCACCACCTCCAAAAGACACCTAAAAGTGGCGCCAAAAACTACCCGTAACCACCCCCTAATGGCGCCACTTTTCCCTCCAAAATCTCCACTCATCTCCACCACACAATCCCCCTTGAACCCATCTCCACCATCCACCTAACCCCCCTTCTAGAAGACCCCATGTTGGCGCCAACATGGGGGTGTCTCTCCACCACCAAAAGACACCAACACCACCATAACCACCCCCTTTAACACCCCTTGGGTTGGCGCCAACTCACCCTATCCATAGGATCACCAACCACCGTCATCCTTCCATCCTAGCCCTTCATTTCAAGGGGCACCTTAACCCCCCATCCTACCCTATAAAAAGACCACTACCCACCACCATTCAAGTCATCCTTGGCTAGCAATTTCACTCTCATATTCCACCAAGAAGCCCACGTCCAAGAGAGAAGAATGAGAAGAAGATTAAGGGGATATTCTGTTCCCTTGGTGCCTTCCCCTCTTCCCTTCTCTCTTGGGTCATGCCAGCCAAAGGAGAAGCCAGGCAAGGAAGATCTTGGAGGAGATCTTGAAGGTGGTCACGCCACCTTGGAGGAGTTTTTGATGGTGGTGCACGCCCACCCCTTTGGAGAGAGCATTAAAGGTGGTAGCTTCCACCTTGGAGGAGCTCTCAAGGAAGGAGAAGAAGGAAGCCCTCTTTTCAAGCCAAGGAGCAGCTAGGCTTGGAGCAAGAAGACAACCTTCTTCACCATTGTTACAAGAGGATTTGTGTTTCTTTTCTTGCTTTTAGATTGTTTAATTCTAGTAGAAGCATTCCTCTACTTGTCCTTGAAAAGAACACTCATTCTACTCAATCAAAATTGCCTTCTTTTAGCTTTTTTTTATTGCAGTTGTTTGTTTGGGTTCTAGCACTTGTTTCACCTCTTCTTCCTAATTACCCTAGGCCTCCTCTTGCCTAGAGTGAGCTTAGGAAGAAGATATTTCTATCTTTTAGATTTTAGTTAATCATTTGTAGGTGTTAGTTCTTTTCGTTACAATCTGCAGTTTGCCCTAGTCTTTTCAAAATACAAAAAAAAATTACATATTGAAAAATATCAAAAAGAAAGTTGAGATCTATCTGTAAGCAAGAGGATTAATTTTGCAATTTTTGCCTCCTTGGACGACCCTAGATACTCCCCTATCTAGGATATAAATTTAAAGCGAAAGCGGATTCGCGTGTTACAACGACGTTAAAAACCCATTTTTACAAATCACGTGTATTTCGCTATCATGGATTTATTGAGGAACTTGAGGAGGATAATGTAAACATTCAAACCTGTTTGATGGTTTCTTCAATTGAAAGTTCCTCCTTTGATGATGAATTCGACCCGCAACCCTCTATGGCAGACTTGCCATCTTCTGAAGAGGTTATTGATTTTGTTCACTCACAACCTCTTCCTCTTGTTGAGTCTTCAGCATCTTCCCTACCGTCAATCATCAACCCGCCCCAACTTGAACTGAAACCATTGCCTGAGAATTTGAAATATCAATTTTTAGGACCTCAGAAGATGCTCCCTCTGATTATCAGTGCTAAATTAACAAAGGAGAAAGAGATTAAATTGATCAAGGTCCTGAAGAAACACAAGGAGGAAATTGGTTGGACCATTCATGACCTTAGGGGGATCGAGCCATCTTACTGTAATCATAGAATATTCTTGGAAGATGGATCCTGCCCTTCTCGCCAGATGTAGAGGAGATTAAATCCAAATATGCGAGAAGTGGTAAAAAAGGAAACATTAAGTGGCTTGATGTAGGAATTATTTATCCAATCTCTGATAGTCCCTAGGTAAGTCCCATGCAGATTATTCCTAAGGAAATCAGGATTACTGTTGTGACTAACGAGAGAGGAGAATCTGTCACAACTCATTCAGCTTCCTCTTGGAAGGTTTGTATTGATTACAGGAAGCTGAACACGGCCACAAAAAAGGATCATTTTCCCCTGCCTTTCATTGATCAAATCTTGGAAAGACTAGCCGGGCAGAAGTACTTCCGTTTTCTTGATGGCTACTCGGGATACAACCAAGTTCCTATCTATCCTGAGGATCAGGAAAAAACTACTTTCACCTGTCCCTACGGAACCTTTGCTTTCCGTAGGATGCCTTTCTGTTTATGCAATGCACCTGCGACTTTTCAAAGGTGTATGTTAGCCATATTCTTTAACATGGTGGGAGAGTTTATGGAAGTTTTCATAGACGATTTCTCTATTTTTGGAGAATCGTTTGATTCTTGTTTGGCTAATCTGGAAATGATTTTTAGGTGATGTATCAAAACACAATTGGTCCTTGGCTGGGAAAAGAGTCATTTCATGACCCAAGAAGGCATCGTCTTGGGTCATGTAATCTATGAACGGGAAATCGAAGTGGATAAAGCTAAGGTTGATGCTATCGCTAAACTTTCTCCTCCCACATCTGTTAAACAAATCCGATTATTTCTTGGTCATGCGAGATTCTACAGAAGATTCATCAAGGATTTCTCAAAGGTTGCTCGTCCCCTGAGCAATCTTCTCGCCAAAGAAACGTTGTTTGTTTTCGACGAATCATGCCGTAAGGCATTTGATTTCCTGAAAATGGCAGTCACTTGTGCTCCAATGTTGCAACCACCGATTTGGACAACCCCTTTCGAGATTATGACCGACGCTTCTGATTACGTGGTCAGAGCTGTCTTGGGTCAGAAAATAGATAGAAAGCCCTTTGTCATCTACTACACTAGTAAAACTCTGGATGAAGCCTAGAAGAATTACACTATTACTGAAAAGGAATTACTAGCTGTAGTGTTCGCGTTGGAAAAATTCAGGGCTTATCTCTTAGGGTCTCATGTTATTATCTATACCGACCACTAGGCCTTGAGACATCTCTTGGCTAAAAAGGATGCCAAACCCTGGCTTATTCATTAGATTCTTCTGCTTCAAGAATTTGATCTTGAAATCAAGGATAAAATTGGGGTACAAAATGTGGTGGCGGATCATTTGTCGAGACTCCTAAGTGATTCTTCTCGTTCGGACATCCTGATTGCTCACACTTTTCTGGACGAAGCTATCCTTACAGTTTCAAGTGTCCAAACCCTGTGGTTTGCTAACATTGTTAACATTTGGCCGTTGGTCAAATCCCCCAGGATTGGACCAAGCAATAACGGGATAGACTCAAATCTGAGGCCAAATACTACTTCTGGGAGGATCCTGAACTGTATCGCATCGGCTCTGATTAGATTATTCGCTGATGTGTTCCGGAGAATGAATTCAATAGTATACTTGAGTTCTGCCATGCATCTACACGTGGTGGACATTTCTCCGGGAAAATGACGGCTGCAAAAATTTTGCGATCTGGCTTCTATTAGCCGTCTTTATTTAAGGATGCACAAGATTTCTTAAGGTCATGTTCTCAATGTCAGGCACTCGGGAGCATAACTAAGAGAGATATGATGCCCCTAAACCCAATTCTTTCTGTCGAAATCTTCGATGTTTGGGGCATCGATTTCATGGGACCTTTCTCCCTTCATTTGGACATCAGTACATTCTTGTTGTTGTTGATTATGTGTCCAAATGGATTGAGGCAATTCCCATCCGAACCAATGACCACAAGGTGGTCATCGATTTTGTCAAGAAAAATATCTTCATTAGGTTCAGAATTCCGAGGGCCATCATTAGTGACGGTGGCACTGATTTTACTAATGCCCAATTCTGAAATTTGTTGGCCAAATACAGGGTTAATCACTGAATTTCCACACCTTACCATCCCCAGACGAATGGACAAGTCAAGATCTCCAATTGGGAGATCAAGAACATTCTGCAGAAAACTGTTAGGCCTGATCACAAGGACTGGACTCAAAAGCTTGAGGACGCTCTTTGGGCCTACCGTACGGCGTATAAAACGCCCATCGGCATGTCTTTGTTTCGTTTAGTGTATGAAAAGGAGTGTCATCTACCCGTAGAGATTGAACATAGGGCATTCTAGGCGATCAAGCAATGCAATTTAGATCTTAATTTAGCTGGGAAGACCAGGAAACTCCAACTAGCTGAGTTGGAAGAACTTAGAAATGATGCATATGAGAATGCCAAGATCTACAAGTCTCGGACCAAAGCTCTACATGATCAATTAATTTCCTGCAAGAGTTTTGAGCCGAACCAGAAGGTCTGGTTATTCGATTCTCGACTTAAACTCTTTCCTGGTAAACTTAGATCTAAATGGAATGGCCTGTTCATTATTGACCAGATTTTTCCAAAAGGAGTCGTTCAGATCTCTGACCCAAAGACGGTAATGCATTTAAAGTCAACGGTCAACATCTGAAGACTGTTATTGACCGTACTATTCCAGAACCCATCTCAGACACGATTGCTCTGGCCATATTGTGACTTCTTTGGCTGGACTTCGCCTAGCTCACAGCATTAAACTCAGCAGTTGTACATATGACACAAACCTGAGTCAAGCTTCATATTCAGGTGACATCTTTCATACTCTACCCTTTCTTTCATGTCTCTTTCTCAATGTGGACATTGCATCAGCTAGGCATGGGAGGGTGGATTCATTTTTTAATCATTTTGTCAGCTTTGTAAAATTCTTGTAAATTTTATTTATACATAAAAAAAAGAAAAAAAAATTGAATTAGGGAGGAATATTTGGACATTAGGACTTTTCAATCTTAGGAAATTTTACATTAGGATCTAAACACAAAGACCCTTTAGGTCTTTGGACTTAATCGGCCTGTGTATCCACTAAAATGTAGATTTGTTTTTCGAGTCCTCGCCATCTTAATTCTATTGTAATTTGAGTAAATAAGTTTGGGTGATAAGTACACGACTTATCAATCCACCCTCTGATTTGAGGAAACTTTGAGTCTTAAGCAACTACACACTTTCTTTTCACTAACTCGTTGTTCGACGATTTTAATGAAAATTGGGTAGCTAATGAACCTTCTAGGGTGATATGGCTGGCAGGTTATCGTGGATAATAGCCCATGGGTAGGTTGTCCAGAGTCCAGTCACTGGACCATTCTCTTCTTGCTGCCTTTAGGTAAATCTTAGACTAGGGAAGCTACCTACTTAAAAAGAAAAAAGAAAAAGAAAAGGAGAAAAGAAAACAAAAGAAAATAAAAGAAATAAGCTACACTTTACCACACGAGTATGGTTGGCAAGTTGTCGGTGGTAACAGCTCATCGATCGGTTGTCCAAAACCCAACTCAAGAAATGCACTTAAAAATTCCCAAAACACTTAAGAAGAAGCGGAGAAGTAGAATAAATCGGGGAGATATACACTGGATTCACCCTTGTGTTGACCCCATAAAAATAAAAGTAGGGAGAAAGCTACCGGTTGAAAAGATACACCTTTAGGCAGAACTCTCTTTTAAGGTCACCTAGAGGTGTAGAAACTCGAAGTCCGTTCTAATTGTCGATCAACAAGTCTATCAAATCTTAGGTTAGTTGAATGGACGTAGATAACCACTCTTAAACCCTAAACTCAAAAATAAAAAAAAAAGAAAAGAAAATAAGAAAAAGAGAAAAAAAGAAAATTTTCTTTGAATAAGGTGAGGGCTTGAGGAGGTCTGCATTTTGGCAGATACCCGGACACTGTTGTGTCTTTGAAAGTTCAGATCCTAAGTAAACATTTTCTTAATGATTGAAAATAACTTATACCCAAATAATCTAACATAATTCTTTTATAAATAGCATATAGTTTTTGCTAGAGACTAGCAAAAGATAGGTATGGGGGTGTGATGTAAACATGTTTATATTACATAAAATGTCTATTTATGCATGTTCTTAAGTATAGAATTACATTACATACTATAAATATTGCATAGCATGCATCATCTTGTATTTAGATTAGTTTGAATAAAATGAAGGTTAATTGTCTCCATTTATGTTCAGGGACAGGGCAACTTTTTATCGGAGCCTCGGATCGAAGATCCAACCATATAGATCTGATCGGGGCAATGATTGGAGCTCAACGACTCCAAGATCGCCCTAATCGGACATCTGTAGCATCAAATAGAGATCGAGGAACCCTAGAAGATCAAGGACCAAGATGGTGTGAATCCGCACTTCAGATGACAAATCCAACCGCACGGATGGATTTGGATTGATGATCACAGCCTAACGACGTGAAAATCGACTCAATCCGACACCAATGGCACCATCTACATCATTCAGAAGATGGACGGCCAAGATGGTGCCATGTGGTGCCATCTCGACTGCCCAAATTGACCCAGCCAATCTTGGAGACCACTACAACCTCCCACCGCGAGTTGGATCTTGGTCGTTGGATCACCATCCAATGGCCATGGACAGCCGCACCTCAAAACATCCGCGCGCCAACTTTGCCGCTGTAGCGCAGTGGTTGAAGGACTTATCGCGGACAAGAGGCGCGAGTTCGAAACCCCGCGAGCCTCAATTGAACGCAGATGTATGGGTTGGTGCAAATTGGGTCGTCGGATCTTGGATGAGCGGCTGCGAGGGCGGAGATGTGGCGCGCTCAGACGTTGCGTTGCACGGACGCAGGATTGCACGCAGAGGCCACTCAGTTGAGGCGTTGCACTTATCAATCCTCAGCCATTTGATCTCACGATCGAACGGCTGAGGTTTGATGAATGTGGGTGGTGCGGGGGGTGAGCGGGAGGCAGGCGCAGAGCACGTCGCCCACGACCTGGGCTTTAGTGATGCTTAATTCCGTCACTAAAGGCCCCTTATTTAATATTTTGAAATTGTAAAGACCAAATTGCCCTCACTCCTTGCAATTATAAAAGGAGACCTCTTCCATACGAAATTCCCATCCCTTCCTTTTCTTCTCTCCCTCTCTAAAGCTCAAGAGAAGCTTGTCCCACACCCGGGATGCTCCTCGAGAGATAAAGTCAAATTTTCACCCTCATTTCGGAAGCGGATCCCATGACTTCGACGACGTACTGCCCCGTTCCTGTTCTTCCTGCTTCATCCTCCTTCCTGCTCCGTTCCTCGTCTTCCAGGAGTTGTCCCATCCGGCTCGTCCTCCAAGCGATCGTCGAGGAGGATATCTCTCTCTCCATTATTTTTAATGCTTTCTAGAGTAGATTTACTACTTTCTAGTGTAATCATTTTCCGTTTTCTAGTCGTAATGAGTAGTGTAATGAACAACCTCTTTGATAATGAAATCCATGTTCATTCTACATCCTGTTTTGCTTTTGTTTGTAATATTCTCTCTCTCTCTTCTATTTATTGTAAATAGATAGATAGTTTCCAATCATCTATTCTGCTTCATGACAAATAAAATAAACGTGTATTTCTAATCAAACGTTTGCCTCCCTGAGTTCGACCTGGGATTTCTATTTTGGTACAAATTTTATTTGTTGAACACGAGTTCTTCGCTTTCAAACTACGACGACAGGTTTTTCAAAATCAAATACGATAGCGTAGTAACCCGTAGCTTCAACATGAGACAAGAACGAGAGAGAGAAGGAGAGAGTAAAGAGAGTTTTCTGCTATTGTTGTGTGTCAAATGAGAGCCCCCTCATGGCCCTTATATATAGCCTACGACCAGACATTTAAGGAAATTTCCATTTTATGGAAACACGGCAATTGATCGACCAATTATGTTCATTGATCGACCAATTAAGGCCACTGATCGAGAAAAATAATTGGTCGACTAATTTTACAATCTAATCGATCAATCTAGATCAAAATCGTGAAATTAGAATTCGTAGCAAAATAGGTTCAAGTTCCAAGTTCCAAATTGATTTTCACCCGAGCCTGAGCCTAAGCTGGAGCCGGAGCCAGGGCGGGGCGGGGCGCGTGCACGTGGGTGCATGGTCCCCAACCCCACCTCTCACTCTTTGCTACATAAGCCATGGGAGGCAAAAGCCTTTTACACCCACCAAGAGGTTTGTCCACTTCTAGTATGAGACTAAACACCTCTTTCAAATCTCGCAGATTTCAACATGAATTCTCACGTCACCATATAACAATTGCATCCCAATTGATGCAATTAGGCTCTCAAATTCAACAATCCCCCACAAATTCATCGTTGAAATTTAACGATAAATTCCTCGGCTACCACATTCTGCTTTCAGTAAAGGTACCTTTCGGTTTGAACCTTTACTTGAGTCATTCACCTTCACTACCAAAGGAATAAAGTGAAACTTGTCTTGAACTCTAAACCTTTGATGTGGGGTGTATGGTGGTGACAATAGAATGAAGTTCTTGGTGATAATCTTCAGGGTTGATGCTCTTAAAGGCCATGCACCCTTTCTTGTTTCATGAGTGTAATCAGGAAAGGTCCTATTTCCTTACCTACAGCCCACACTAACACTCACATAGGTGGCGTTCTCCAAGGATGCACCGCTCACATCCTGCCAAAAAGGCTTGAACCCATTCAGAGCTTTTGCTCTTCCTAGATTTGCAGCTTAAGGCACTTAAGCTTCAAGGGATTGGACTCAAATGTAAAAGCATCTAACAATGAGTGCCAACCAGTTTCCCATACAGCTTGTTGTTGCCACATTGAACCTACTTTGTGGGATCTCCACTCAGTTAGGTTGGGTTGCTGCTGCGGGTGAACTTCCAATGGGTCTCAATCCCATCCCAAGACTAGACTTTAGGACTAAAGATCTATCAAGTCCTTTAGTTAACGGATCTGCTGTGTTATCCTTAGATCCTATAAATTTCACATCAATCACTCCTTGAGATACAAAATCTCTTATAGACTTGAGTCTGATTTGAATATGTCTCCTTGTTTTCTGATTAAACTTTATACTCTTAATCTTTTCCATAGCAGTTATGCTATCACAATGCAAAGATATTATAGGAATTTTCTTACGTACAGTAGGGATTTCTATAAGAAGTCCCTTTAGCCAGTTAGCCTCAATTCCAGTGGTGTCCAAAGCACATAGCTCAGCCTTAAAGGTAGATCAGGCTAAAATAGTTTGTTTTACAGACCGCCAGGAGACTGCATCGCCTCCAAGGGTAAAGACATACCCTATAACACCATTACTCTCGGAATCCTCCATTTGACTGATCCAACTTGCATCACTATATCCTTCCAAAATTGAAGGATATTTACTATAATGCAAATTAAGGGAAACAGTTCTCTTGAAGTACCTAAGTACTAGGTCCAAGGCATCCCAATGAGTATGGTCAAAACAGCTTGTGTATCTGCTCAACTTAGACACAGAAAAAGAAATATCCAGTCTAGTACAGTTAGCCAAATACATCAAGCTTTCTATAATCTGTAAATATCTTAGTTGTGAAATAGGTGTTCCACTTTTGTTCTTATAGAGAGTTTTTGATGAATCAAAAGGAGTGCTTACAGCCTTGCAATCTTCATAGCCAAATTTCTCAAGAACCTTCTCAACATAATGAGATTGAGAAATAGCTATCCCCTGTGCTGACCGAATCAGTTTGAGGCCTATGATCACATTTACAACACCCATATCCTTTATCTCAAACTTACTACTCAAGAACAACTTAGTTTCATTCACAATTCTAATATCTGATCCAAATAATAATATATCACCTACATATAGGCATAGGACAATACACATATCACCATTAATCATAAAGTAGACACACCTGTCAGATTTATGACCTTCAAAGCCAAAAGATAATATAGTCTTATCAAACTTTTCATGTCATTACTTGGGTGCTTATTTCAAACCATAAAGAGATTTAACAAGCTTGAAAACCTTTTTTCTCATTTCGATGAGCTACAAATCCCTCAGGCTGGTTCATATAGATCTCCTCCTTAAGATCGTCATGAGGAAAGGAGATCTTCACATCCATTTGGTGGATAGTGAGATCATAAATAGAAGCCAATGCAATAAGTATCCGGATAGTAGTTATCCTAGTTACTGGATAATAGGTATCGAAATAATCGATTTCTTCCATTTGCTTGAACCTCTTAGCAATAAGTCTAGCTTTGTATTTTTTAGTAGATCTGTCAGGCCTGAGCATTCTCTTAAACACCTACTTGCACCCAATAGTAGAACACCCTGGAGGTAAATCAACCAACTCTCAAGTGCCATTAGAGATGATTGAGTCCATCTCATTCTTAGCAGCATCTTTCCAGTGCTTAGCCTCAGAAGAAACCATAGCATCGCGATAGGTGTGGGGATCGCCCTCAATCTGGTAAGTAATAAAATCATTTCCCAAATCTTGGTAATTCTTGATCTTTTACTTTTCCTAGGTTTAGACTCTACTACTTGATTGGGCTCAGAACGGGAAGAGCTAGTCCCCACATTAGACATTCTTTCCACTTGACCAGGAATAGAACCAGATGTTGAGGCTAGATCATCTGAGGTCGTATTTTGAGGTAATCCAGTCTTCATGGGGAAGACATCCTAAAAAAATGTAGCATCGCAAAGCTCGACAATAGTGTTGACATCTATGCCTGAAATCTCATATTTTATAACAAAAAATCTATAGGCATAGCTATTATTAACATAACACAGAAAGACCGCGTCAACTGTCTTAGGTCTAAACTTCTTCCTCTTGTGTTCTGAGACAACTACTTTTGCAAGGCAGCCCCACACTTTGAGGTATTTCAAACTTGGCTTCCTGTTTCTCCAAATCTCAAATGGACTACTTTCCTTATACTTGAGGGGAACTTTATTCATAATATGGCATGCCGTATTCAAAGCTTCCCCCCGCATGTAAGTAGGTAATCCTAAGCTTTGCAAGAGAGCGTTGACCATGTCAGTTAGGATCCTATTCTTTCGATCTACTATCCCATTAGATTAAGGGGAATATGGGGCTGTCACTTCATAAACTATACCAAAAGCTTGGCACCGTTCATCAAATAAATTGGACGTATATTCCCCTCTATCTGACCTCAGCCTCTTCAGAGTTTTCTCAATTTGTGTTTCTGCTTCTTTCTTAAAGATAAGAAATTTACTTAATGCCTCATCCTTAAACTTAAGCAAATACACATAGTAATACCTGCTACTGCATCTATAAAGGTGATAAAATACCTTTTATTGTCCTTAGTTAACACACCATTAAACTCCCAGATATCTGTGTGCACCAAATCTAGAACCTCAATATCTCTAGTAATAGAGTGAAAATGTTTCCTAGTTTGTTTAGCCTGCACACATATCTCGCATTTTTTAGTTTTATCTATGGTGTGTTCAGAAATCATATTTAATTTCATCATTCTATTTAAAGAATTAAAATTTACATGACCCAATCTACCATGCCATATATCACAAAATTCAATATTACTGCAAACAGATTGAATCGAATGAAAAGTAACATTATTTAGAGCATTTCTAGATGATACATCCACATCACATGTCACTCTGAATAATAAATCAAAATCTGCCAAATACCCCTTTCCATAAAACATTTCATGTCTCAACATAACTTTATTATATTTAAAGTTTAACTCAAAACCCTCTCTAACTAACAAGGAACCAGAAAGAACATTCTTTTTCACAGCAGGAATGTGCAACACCCTGCGTAGTGTCCAGACTCGCCCTGAGGAAAACCTCAAGTCTACGCGCCCGAATCCCAGCACCTTGGCTGCAGAGTCATTCCCCATCTTCATAGTCCCGCCACTGTAGGTTTGATAGGAAGAAAAGAATGATCTATCAGTACAAATATGTACATTGGCTCTAGTATCCACAAGCCATTCAGTAGGATCGTGAATAACATAGAATTCAAGTTTTATTGAGACATACCCATCACTAGCCCCAACCTCCTCGGTGATCACATTCACCTGAAAATTCCCATCTGTGGTCTTTTGTTGAGCTTTATTAGAAGGACAATCCTTCTTCTAATGCCCAACCTGCTTACAGTGCCAGCATGGTTTGTTCTTGGATTTCTTCTGGATATTGGATTTTACCTTCGTTTTGCTTTTATTATTTTTATTTTTATTCTCCTTACCCTTAGATGTCATGACATTCACCTTAGACTCTACAGGCATTACAGGTTTCTCTTTCCTATGCTCTTCCTTAATAGCAATGGCTATCATCAAGTCATCAAGAGAAATATTTCCCTTCCTATGCTTGAGAGTCATTTCGAAGTCCTCCCAAGATTTAGGAAATTTCTTAATGATAGACAAAACTTGGAACTTCTCAGGAAGCTTCATTTCAGCCTCTACTAAACCATGGAGCAATAATTGAAATTCATGCTCCTGCTCTAATACTGATTTACCCTTAGCCATTTGGAATTTAAGAAATTTTGCGATAGAGTATTTTTCAATACCAAGGTCCTCGGTATTATACTTCTTGTCCAACTCCTCCCATAGTCCCTTCGTAGTGGACGTGGATGTGCTATACACATCAAACAGTACATTGGACAATGCCAATAAGATGCAACCATGACAAATACGGTTGCATTCATTCCACACATCCACCGCCTTTTGGCCTTTAGGAGTGGGCTTTTCCTCATCCAAAATCGGGCAATCAATTTCTAACACCAAGATCAAACCAATGGTGGTCAACCAAATTCTCATGCATTGTTGCCAACACTTGAAATTTTGCCCACCAAATTTCTTGGGCATACCAGATAAATCTACACGTGATTTAAAAGTCATTTCTGACATCCCAAATATTTTAGATCTAAGCGATACATTCTCTAAGATTATTGAAATGAACGCATATAGGAAATAAATAAATAAAAATATATGCATTTTCAACATTTTTATATAAATAAAAAATATTAAATCGAGCAAGTCAAACATGATTTAGTAAGATACAGAATAAAATAAAGAACAAATAACATGCAATAGTATAAATAAACAAAATAAGAAGAGATTACATTTTACTCCGATTGAAGTGCCCATTAAGGACTTTCCTTAGAGAAGGTATCGCCCCCCATAATACCAGTGCATCGGGATCTAATGAACTCCTCCCATGATATGACGATCCACCTCCAAGATTCGACGCACTTCGATCTTGGACGTCCTCAAAAACCACCTCAGGAGAACGAAGCTGAGGCTATTTGGTTACCAACAAATTTCCCGATTGATCTACCAACTGAATGGTTTAATCAACCAAAAACTTCTTATGGACCTCTCAATCTTCTTGTATAAGATCAACAAAAGTGATTGGAGATTTTTATACCAATTTTACGTCAAATGAACGCACCAAGAAAGTGAGACAAGAACGAGAGAGAGAGAGAGAGGGAGAGAGTAGAGAGAGATTTTTGCTCTTGTTGTGTGTCAAATGAAAGCCCCCTTGTGGCCCTTATATAGAGCCCATGACCAGACATTTAAGGAAATTCCCGTTCTATGGAAACACAACAATTAATCGACCAAAACCATTTGATCGACCAAGGTAAATACATTGATCGACCAAAACAATTGGTCAGCCAATTTTACAATCTGATCGATCAATCCAGATCAAAATCGTAAGATTAGAATCCGTAGCAAAAGAGGTCCAAGTTCTAAATTGATTCTCACCCGAGCCCGAGCTCGAGCTCGAGCCGAGGCGAGGCGGGGCGTGCACTCGCATGCGTGGTCCTTAGCCCCACTCCTCACTCTTTGCTACATAAGCCATGAGAGGTAGAAGCCTTTTACACCCACCAAGAAGTTTATCCACTTCCAATATGGGGCTAAACACCTCTCTCAAATCTCACAAATTTCAACATGAGTTCCCACATCACCATATAACACTTACATCCCAATTGATGTAATGAGGCTCTCAAATCCAACACTATCATAGTCTACTCTTCAAGCCCTCTAAGGCCCTCTGCAAACCCTCTAATTTCTCCATTTGGGAATTGTCAACTTAAAAGACCTAGATAAACCTTGTGTTACTTTCCTCAAACTATCAAACAATCAAGGTAATTGCCTATCAGATGATGGTAGCCAAAAAAGAAGCATACCACTATTTGACAAGAGGAACTCAATCACTTCCCTTCACACCCCATGGAATTGATTGTGTTTTTTGTGAATTAATTCCAATAGTAACATATATGTTATGTATCAAATATTATAACATGATAAGCTGCACTCTAGGTAGCAAATCAATGGAGAATTCATATTCATATTATGCAGTTATCCTCAAACCTTGTAGATATATTTTACCACCTGATAATTATATATCAACCACCAGGCCCTATGCATTCAAACAGCAAACCATTGTATACCAACAAAGCAAACCATCTAAGCCTAATTAATGGGTTAGTTGTTCAATGACATTTTACCAAGGCATATAAACAGAAAGGCTACTGACAGCCTCTCATATGTTGATCATTGGAAGTAAATTTATTCTGTTGCATAAATAAAGTCAAGCTGGAAATAAAGTGATTCTCATTTCGAGCATAATGTTTCACCTGATAAGTTCACTTATCTGACAATACTGGGGAACACATCCATAGCCAACATGGAAAATCTTCAGAAGAAAACTATGAGCTTAGGCAAACATGGAGGATTTCATGATTAGAAAACTGAGATAAATATAATTATAGGTAAGGAGATCATCTATACAAATCAGTAGAAGTAGAAACATACAAAACTGCGATTATACTCATAGTAAATTGGATAGGGCATTTGGATAAACTGGTTGGAGGTTTGTTATGAAGTTGTTAAACAAATCATGGCATGGAAGCAAAAACGAAGATTAACAACATGGGAAATCAAGAGAATCAGTTCCCAAAACAATACCATGTTAGCACAACTGAGCATAGGTAAACCAAAACGACTTCATTAGAAGAAAACTATCAAGTAAGTACAATTATATATAACAAGATAATGTATAGAAATGAGTGTAGGAGAAACAACAAAATGAGGTAAGCAAATCAGATGAATACCAGAGGTAAGAAAATCAGTAGAAAATGAGGTAGAAATTAGTACAAGATGAGGTAAGCAAATCATCTACTCAAATGAATACCAGAGGAAAGAAACATAAATCACCATATCCACAAAGTAAAAATGGAAAGGGCTTAGTTAAACAACAAATCATTGACATGGATCGTAGCTAAACCAGAATGGGTTAATGACAAGAAATGTATCAAGCAGATCATTTGCTCAAATGAGTGCCAAAGGAAACAAACGAAAATCACTATATCCTCAAACTAAAAATGGAGAGGGCTTCCGAGCAAAGTAATTAGAGTTTTCTCATCAATCTTCTTAAGGAAAGCATGTCATGGTAGCAAAAAAACAAGGAAAAAAACATCAGATATCAAGAGAAACAACAAATCACTAACATGGATCTTAGCTAAACTTGAATGAGTTCATGTGAAGAAAACTATCAAGCAGATCATTTACTCAGATGAGTACCAAAGGAAACAACAAAAATCACATTATCCTCAAACTACAAATGGAGATGGCTTTTAAGCAAACTAATTAGAGTTTTATCTTCAACCTTCTTAAGCAAATCATGGCATGACAACAAAAAATCAACCAAAACAACATCGGATATCAGGAGAAACAACAAATCACTAACATGGATCATAGCTAAACCAGAATGAGCACATGAAAAGAAAACTATCAAGCATATCATTAACTCAGATGACTACCAAAGGAAACAAACATAAATCACATTATCCTCAAACTAAAAATGAAGAGGGCTTTCGAGCAAAGTAATTGGAGTTCTTTCATCAACCTTCTTAAGCAAATAATGAAATGGCCACAAAAAACCAATGAAAACAACGTTGGACAGGAGAAACAACAAATCACTAACATGGAAACATCTAAGTTTGATCTTATCTAAACGACAATGAGTTCATGAGAAGAAAACTATCACTTAAATATAGTTTTACCTAAGATCATGTGCTCAGATGAGTACCAAAAGAAACAACCAAAATCACATTATCCTCAAACTAAAAATGGAGAGTTATTCAGGTAAAGTAATCAGACTTTTCTTACCAACCTTGTTAAAGAAATCATGACATGGCATCAAAGACCAAGACAAAGAACGTTGGAAACCAAGAGAAACAACGAATCACTAGCATGGAAGCAAAATTGATCTTAGCTAAATCAGAATGAGATAATTGAAGAAAGCTGTCAGTTAAATATGATTACAGGTAAGGAAATCATCTTCAAAAATGACCACTAGAAGAAACAACACAAATGACAATATCTTCCAACAAAAAATTAACAAGGCTTTCAAGTGAAGTGGTTAAATGTATCATGCCATGGAAGCACATGCAAAGAAACAACCAAAATCACATTATCCTCAAACAAAAAATGGAGAGGGCTTTCGGCTAAAGTAATCGGACTTATCAACCTCAAACAAATCATGACATGGCAGCAAAAACCAAGACAAAGAACAGTGGAAATCAGGAGAAAGAACAAATCACTAGCATGGAAGCACAATCGATCTTAGTTAAAGAAGAATGAGATAATAAGAAGAAATGACAATATCAAATTTCAAGCAAAAATTGACATGGCTATTAGGTAAACTTGTTAAACCCTATACTGCCAAGGAAGCACATGCAAACACACATGGGAAATCACCGAAATAAATGGAGATAAACCATTTCTTACCTCAAAAATTTGACCACTGAACCCCTTCTCCAGCAAACCGAACCCAAGAGCACTTATGCAAAGGAACCTTTGAAATAAACGGCCAACATGTAAGACTCTGTCAAAAGAAAGAACAAAGAACAAAGAACAAAACAAACTCAAACCCACCTAATTAGGGTTACAAGTCCATGTGGAGAAGAGGAATGACTATAGTGACCCTTTTATAGAGGTTTTAGGCATCATATCAGCCATGAATGCATCCAATGACCAATATAGTAAATAGTTGGAATCAATAAAGGTGATGTGCGTTCACGAGATACACCCCTCGAATTCACGAATGCGCAGTGCAACTTCACTTAGGAACTAGCCATCTCAGATATGGAGGAAGAACTTTAGTAAAGACAATGGAGTAATGGCAACCTACTGACCTTTCCTTGTAGGAAGACGATAGACACAGTAACCCTTGAATATGAAGGAGAGCACCTGCAACCAAACATCGAATGGCGCCAAAGGAGTACCAGGGCATGAATGCCCTGCTCTCGCAGTTGCAACAACCATCAATTGAAACGAGGATGGGTAGGTTACAGTTCCGTGCCATCATGCGGAGGAGCGAAATCATAGAGGGGCATCTTCGACATATTGGGAAAGCGACCAATCGCGACGAGGGAGAAAATGGGGGTCATAATCATTGGTTCCCCCAACCCACCTTCGATCTGATGTTAAGATAACACCGGTTAAGTGCCAAAAGGAGGGTTGGGTTGACCTCTATGGTAAACAAGGGTTAGCCCCCAAAAGAGGGGTTAACCCCCACCATAAACTAGGGCTTAGAGAATTGAAAATGGTGAATTGATCAATAATTTGAACTATAATTGGATCCCAACATGAAAGTTTCCATGCTTATGAAAAATTGCTACAGCTTCTAATCATGTTAATTCGTTAATTGATCAAAACTTTAGATTAAACTTTTTGATGGGAAGCTAGCTGGTATCATCTTGAACATTTGTTTCAATGGGAAACCTCTGATACAAGATAGTGTAGTCTGGAAACCTTTGAGAAATGGTATTTTCTTACTTAAATCTGGATACCATTATCTAGGTAATCATATTTCTCACAGTGTTGGGACAACTACTCCCAATATTAAGGTAATATGTAGAGTCTGAAATTCTAAGTTGCTTCTGAGAATTAAAATTTTTCTATGCTTCTTTCTAATGCTTTTCCAACTGGTGACTACATGATCAAGTCCATCAGTAATGACTCTATTCGTTGCCCATTCTGTAATGAGTATCCAAAGTTTGCTAGGCATAGCTTTTCACATCTGTAACTTGGCCAGAACCATTTGGTTCCATTTAGGATGGGGAATTGATAGTAACTTTTTCTCGTTTCTAGAAGTAATTATTGGTGGTTGCATTCAAAATAACCTCCGTAAGCCATACTTATTTGTACTTGATGCTATTTGAAATGCAAGATGCAAAATCACCTTTGACAATCAATCTATTGATGCTTACAGAATTCTTTATCATGCTATTGACATGCTTAAGGATCAACGAGAGCAAAGCTAATTGTAACTTATATGATTCTAGTAAGATGCAAAACCCCGAGAAAGCTGATAGTGAAACCCAGTTCAAAGAGATTCTGGCAATGGACAAATATTTAATTTTCTTGGATGCTGCTACTTCTGTAACAATTCTTTTGACTGGGTTTGCTGAATGGAGGGTGATGGAAGTATTTTTAAGATATTATTTTACAAACTTCCACCATTACTTGCTAATTCAGCTGAGAGTCTCGTCTCAATAGAGTCAAATCAAGAAGACAGCTCATTCCATTAGTCAAGATATGTGCTATGGATAGAGCATAACCGCTTGCCTTGCCAACCGAATCTTGGTGGTTCGGAACGGTGCTTGCTGTGAGAAGTTCGGTCTTTCTTAGAACATGTTGGACATCATTAGATAACTGTGATTTTTGGCTTAACAAACTTGATGATGCTAGATGTTTGTGTATTCCGCACACTTTAAACTATCTTGTGCACGTCCTCGTGCTATATTATAAATCTCATGATCTTAGGAGGCTTTTCATTTTTGAATGCTCTTCCTACTGATGTCTTACAACCACCGGTGACTTTAGTTTCCGTTGGTGTATTGTTTAAACCACCCCCCCCCCCCCCCCCCCCTCCCACGAAAAAGAAAAGAGTAGAGTTTAAGTGCTGTAGCATCATTTGTTCTGAGTAATGAAGCTTTTAGCTGCTGGTCTGGTCGTTAACAAGGAGTTGCCGAACGAAAGTATTGCAATATATTAGAGAAAATATATTCCTATCTATTTCTCTGTAAATATTTGATGACATTATTATAATTATTCAAAGGAACTGCTGCCCTTGTTTACTTGGCCGTTAGTGCCAGCTAATAGCTTTCGCAACCACCTTCTCTACACATATGAGCAGCTACAAGGTATTGTGGTGAGTAGTTGTCTTTGTGGCCTGCTTACCATTCCATTATACCATATTGCTTTGTCTTGATACCGTTGCGCAATAACGATAGGATGTGCATGAAGTTGCCAATCGAATAATGGTCCAACCTGCTTAGCCAGTCTCCATTCTGACACGACTTGATCATCAGGAAATCCAAAAAATCATTTTTATGAATCAACCCGTCAGAAATTAGAGAACAAACTCATGTCTGCTTCGACAGTCTTGACCATTCAAATTTCGACGCCCCACCCGTTCATTCACGGACCAACCAGTTCAATGATGCCCAAAAAACGGTCCGATTTAGTTTTTATTTCGTTAAGGTTTTTCCCTTTTTCTTCCCTTCGGGAAAACCAGTGATCCGATTCAACCAACTTGATTGAGTTTTGATTGGTCCATATGCTGGATTGGGTTTTATTTTGAAGACCAAGCAGTTAGACCATTTTCATATTGGTTTCTGATTCTACTGCCAGTTTGATTTGACTTTTAAAGCATTGCTCTTTGCTGCTACTTCACAGGCCCCTTTTACCTTTGGCTCTTTTGAATCTTCCCCTTTTTAAGTTCGTGATCCGAGTCCATAGGGTTCTTTCCAATGGAAGGCCCTATCTTTATACTTTTCCCCGAGCGCGGTAAGCTATCAACTTTGGATGGGACTTCCGTAATGACTTCGAAACCTTCCTTCCACGGCCAACCAGAGGAGATCCATAAATCACCATTTCAGACTTCGCCAAAAAAATGAAAACATCGGGGGTTTAACTTGATAAATTATCGCTCACAAAATAAAAGGAGACCAACTGCATGCTTTTCAAAGGTATCCGTAACTAGTTTCAGGGAAAAAAGAAAAAGGTATCCATGACTTGGTTGTACACAAAGCTTGATGCAAGGCCAGGATATGAATCGTCAAAGCTCACCAATCACACTGATTTAGCAAATAAAAACACCCAGGGAGAAATACAAGCCAAAAATCTGTAAAAGCAAGCATAATAGGGTGGTTGCTCCGTCTTTATAAGCCAGCTCCAAAAAGAGATCAAAGACAAACAAACGGTGAAAGCAGCAACTATTATAGACCATCAAACTGCAATGATCGTCCCCTCCCTTTCCCTTTCCACCCTTTAACAACTTTTATTTAACCACCTGAATACAATACCTATGATGCTGCAGTTACCCACATGCTGAAAACGCTATGGTTGTTGACCCTGCAAGAACCGATCATTTTAAGTTGATGTTAGATAGCAAAGACCACATACCAGATTGGATGAATATGACTTTCCTAAGATTTCACTGAGAGTTTGTTTGCAGCTAGGTGTGTAGGACTTGTTCACCCTTTTGTACAGGAGAAGGAAATAAAAGAAATGAATTAATTGGCGGAGGTGCAACCAATTGATGGACCAGGGGTGAAAACAATGATACCAACATGTATAAAGACACCATAGGAATGTGAAAAGTAGGGAATCATATCCCTAAAATGCGGATATCAATATGGCAAGCATATTCATAATTTGAACACAGATAATTGAGAACAGATGGATTATCCAAAGTACAGCAAACGTCAGCTGAGGTATGTAATAGAGTATGCCATGATTTAGATGTGGTGCAGATATCGGTATTGACTTTTTAATATAAGTTACAAAAACAACGAATTGGGCTCATTTACATAAGACAAAGAAGTCAATAAATATCTGAGAGCAACTATAATACAGCCAAATTCTTTGAAGAGGATATCACAAATTACCCTAGCACTATTTTTTTTAATATAGTTTCTTTAAACGTTCAAATGCATATCTAATCATGCTATTCCAACAAATTCAGTGATCTTATAGCAACTACCAAATGGCTGTCGGTATGGGTAAGATATATCTATACTTCCATCCCTATATGGCATGCTCAATTAGTAAAACTGGTGAACTGAGCCTAAATCTAAAGGTGGTCAGCTTTACTCCTGAAATTTATTTTTTTATGGTATCTGTTGAGTCATATTACGTTATCTATAGAGTGAAAAACATTGAACCCCCCCTGTGGTTTGAACTAGAAATCAACACCACCACACCCACACACAACCCCCCATGAAACTTAAAGACCAAAACAATTGGTAACATCTTGGGAGTTCAGCCTTTCCAGACCCCCTTCACATCCCTCAGCTTTCAGCTTTCCTTTATCCCTAGCTCGGATCCCTGCAAAAGAATGGACTCCCATCATTGAGTGAATGAAGTGGCTGGAGGGGTGGGCTACCCAACTTTTCTCGAGGCTGGTAGGCTGACTCTCCTTTCCTCCATGCTCTCTACTCTCCTAATGTACTACTTATCGATCTTCAGAATCCTGGCCTCCATTCTACACCCTATTGATTCAATCTGGTGGCACTTCCTTTGGTCATCTCGCTCTAGTGACGATTTCCTACCATTGGTGTCTTAGGAGGAGGTCTGCAGGCCAAGGGAGGATGATGATTTGGGTGTACTTGATTGAGGGTCACAAATGATGCTCTTCTCACCAAGTGGGTGCTTGGCTTGATGAGGCTGAACCTGCCTTCATGGAAAAAAATCTTCAGTGAGTCCTGAGGGGATTCTAGTGATTGGGACAAAAGGAGGATGGTGACCTGCGGCTCATCAGCTTTCTTGGCCAGATTGCAAAAAATCTCAGGGTGAAGCCTCACTGTAGAAGCCTTCTAGGGGACGGTATCAGGTTTACATTTGGGGCCCATGACTGGTTGCCAGCAAGAGTCATTGCTGATATCTTTGCCAGACTGGTTGCCTTGGCAATTGATTCCTTGACTACAGTGGCAGACTCTGAAGGGTGTTGTGCCTGTCTTACCTAGCTCACTTTCTGACACCAAGACTGAGGAGCTCACCTTATTGCAGACTATTTTCGATCTCCAACCTAGTTGGGGCAATGATCACTAGTTTTAGAAGTATGGCACTCTCTATTAGAAAAGTCCATCTTAGATATATGGATAAACTCCCTCAAGCAGATGACAGTCTCCCAGCAGATTGTAAAAAGAGCTGGAAGTGTAAAATTCCCCTCAAGATGAAGTTCTTGTGGCTCCTGACGAGAGGAAGACCGGTTACCACGGTGTATCGAAGTCATTGGGCTCCAGAAGCTTCTAATACCTGCCCTTCAAGCGGGGAAGAAGTGGAATATGTAAATCATCTCTTCTTATGTTACTTTGTGACCTCTGTGTGGACTGGCATTGGTAACTAGTCTATTAGCTACAGCTCTTCTTAGGATTGATGGCCTAGTATACATGGGACGCTGGCTGATGGAGATACTATCAAGAGAGCCTTCTTAATTTTATGGAGCATCTAGCTAGAGCATAATGGAGTGATTTTCAAAGGGGGAAGGGCTTCTTTTGATGGTGTTTTACATCATTTTAAATTTCTATGTACTTCTTAACGTTTTGATTTCCTCTTTTCAATTAATGAAAGTGAGGGGTTAACATTGCTTGTTAGCCCCCTTCTGTATTTTTAAACAAAAAAAGAAAACAAGCTTCATTTCCCTCTTCCACCACCACCACTACCACCTCTACTCATCCGTGCCATCAGGTCCCCTATCCAACTCCTTTCCATGTTGGCATCAACTCAAACCTCCTCTACTCCCTTCAACACTCCACCTATACCACCCCAACTTCCTCTATAACAACAGAATCGATTGTTTGGAAGGGATCAACAGGACTTCCCATAAATTCCGTCCTGGTTTCAATAGACGATAACTTCTCGAAGTCGTTAGTAGCTGGTAAGAGGCCCTTTTTCCCTGCTAGTCACACCTCGCTGTTGACATTGGTAGCCAAAGGGCTCAGCATAGTGGCACATCTCCAATGCCTTGGAGCTTGAGATGGGCAAGCTCTTCACCAGCCTCACCCTCTATATTCTTTGCGAGCTTGAGATGGGCGACATCTTTACGACCCTCATCCTCTGCCCCCTCTGCTTGCTGTGCCCTAATGGGAACCTTGTCTCTGTGGCTTTTGGGTCCCAACACTCCTTGTGGCAATGGTGGAGCTCATTTGTAGGCACAAAGGTGGTGATTGATGGGTGGGACGAGTTGTTGTTGCAGGGGAGGTGGGTAGTGGGGGCAATAGCAGCATCGATGGACAATGTAAGTGGCGGTGATTGTGTCCATGGTCAGAAAGGTCAAGGTCTTTGTCGAGTCTGATATTTGTTACTAGGTTGGCGTTGCTCCATGAAACATCTATGGTTGAAAGGCAAGTGGTTATTTACCTTGTTGCTCCTTTGACAAAAATACATTTTCTGGGTGCCACTACACATAGCTCGAATGCAATTACCATTGTGACTAATGGGTAGAGGTGATGATGGAGGAATAAGGAGGTGAAGGTAAAGGTTATTTTGGTCTTTTAAGTTTCAAGCAGGGTGGCGAGTAACACCACGGGGGGGTTATTTAACCGATTTCAAACAACAGGTGCGGAATTGAATGAACAATTTGGGCCGACTTGGGATTATGAGTGAGGGTGAGCATGAGGGGGTTCGTGGGGCGATTGGCGGGTGGAGTAGGGAACAGCGACTCTGACTGGACGGAGGTGAGGAGGCCGCGGCGGGGTGCGGAGCCAGTCAGATGCTTCAAATGCCTCAGGAGGGGGCATGTGGCGGCGGCCTGCAGGGACCCGGTGAGGTGCCTGCACTGTGGCGGTCTGGGGCACCGGAGGTCGGGTTGTGGGCTCCGTGGATTGGGCAGCCGGTTTTCTTCGAGGAGGGAGGGGACGTGCATGGTCATGGAGGGGGCACCCCTCGAGGAGGTGGAGGCGCCTTGGTCGGAGGAGATCGGGGCGTTGGAAGGGAGGTTGGCTTCGGCTCTAGTGGTGGTGGTGCTAGAAGGGGAGGTGGATGTGGAGGCCCTGAGGAGGGCGATCGCCGCCTTCTTGGGGAATAATGGGAGCTCCTTTGGGGTGGCTTCCCTCAAGAGTGGATGTCTGGTGCTGCTGGGGCTCGGTCGGGAGCTGCGGCGTCTGGCTTTCAAGGTGTTGCGATGTGATCGAGGTGTAGTGCGGTGTCGCTGGCCGGTGAGGTCAGATGCTGCGTTGGCAGAGAGACCGCCGGCTGATGTGAGACAGAAGGTGTGGATTGAGGGGGTCCCCCTCTTCCTCTGCACGGTGGAGGTGGTAGCGGCGGTGGTTGCTCCCTTTGCAAGGCTTCGAAGCTGCGATGGCGTGGGCTTTAGGTCGGTGGACCTATCGCGATTCGGAGTGTGGGTGGAGATGAAGCCGGGGCGACAGATTATGGAGGAGGTTGGTCCTCAGGTGGGGAAGCTCCTCCTGGCTGATTCGCATCTCATGAGGATTCGGGGGACCTAGTTCCTTTGCTGAGGCAGTGGTGGCGGGTGCGTGGAGGTGGCGCGGGTTGCTTTTGGGAAGCCCAATGGTCACGGCAAGGATCGCGGTGGGGATGGTGGGACGGTTACGATCCCCGAGGCGAGATTTGAGGCAGGTGGAAAGGCGGGGAGGTCGGAGATTGGTGCGGGTATCGCGGAGGGGCTAGTGAAGAAGTCTGCGGCTTTTGATGACCCCGCTGATTGCGGGTGCGGCTGTGACAATGAGGAGGTCCCGACTTTTGAGGGGCGCGACTGTGACTGATCCGGGTCGGGTGAGCTAGACCCGACTATGGGTGGTGACGGTTTCAGTGGAGACATCAGTTCGTCTCACTCCCCGCAGGCAGACCCGAGAGTTTGGCCCTCTGAAGATGGCGGCCCGAGGGCTGTGGATGATAACTCGTGACATGTCCCCGACAGACCTGACTGGGCGGTGAGGCACGGTGTCGCAGGTGTGGTGGAGCGAGGGTGGCAACGGGAGTCGAGGTTGCTGGGGATGCAGCGGCTCACCTACAGGCCGTGCTAGTCGTACCGGAAGGGGCACACTGCGAAGGCTCCAGCTGGGGGCATGGTTGAGGAGGGCTTGCGTCGGAGGCGGGTGGTGCAGAGCGTCACCCTGCCTTTTGGAGGACGGGGCGAGGTGCTGATGGTGGGCCTGACTGGGGGCGATAGCAAGGCGAAGACTACTCGGGGGGCCTCTGTGGTTGAGGTGGGACAGCAGAAGGCAGGAGCTGGTGATGGCGCTGGGGCGTTGGAGGAAGAGGCAATGACGCGGGGGGCTGATGCAGTGGCGGTGCAGCCTGTGGGGAAGGTCTTCACGTAGGGAGAGGCGCAGGAGTTGGATGCAGACAAGGGGGAGATTGCGGGGTAGGGTGGACTGGTGGGTAATGGCGAGGGGAGCCTGAATGGTCGGTGTGTGCTGGAGGAGGGAGAGGTGGATGAGACGGTTGCGGAGATGGGGTTTAGGCGGTTGACACAAGAAGTTTCCCGGGGTTCTACATGACAAAGGTCCTGTCGTGGAATGTGGGGGGTCTAAATGATCCATCGAGGTGGGCGGTACTGCAGGGGTATGTTCAGAGGTGGGCGCCGGATGTGATCTTTCTTCAGGAGACGAAGTAGGGGAGCTGTGATGGGAGGCTGTGGAGGGAGGTGGGGGAGGCATTTTTGGGGGGTTCTTGGCCCTAGATGCAGTTGGTAGTGCGGGTGGAATTGTTGTGGGGTGGAGGGATGATGCTTTCTCCTTGGTGGACTCGTTGGTCAGATCCCATGTTGTCACTGTCAGGCTTCAAAGGCGTCGGGATAATGCATGTATGCTCTTTTCTTCGATTTACGGACTGACGGAGGGTTGGAGGAGGCATGTTTTGTGGGAAGATCTGAGTCAGGTTGCGACATGTTTTCAGGGGACGCCTTGGTTGATAGGTGGTGACTTTAATGTCACTTTGCTGGCAGAGGATAGACCAGATGACCGTGGAGGAATGGACTAAGGATCTGAGGCATTTGAGGGCTTTGTTGCAGAACAGGGGCTGGTTGACATGCCCCCTTCGTCCTGCCTTTTGACTTGGAGTTCTGGAGGACAGCGGTCCCGGATTGACAGATTTCTCGCCTCTACGGTGATGGCAGAATTGTTCCCGACGGCAGAGGTTAGACCCATGGAGCGACCGTTCTCGGATCACACTCCTTTGTTGTGGGCTTCGAACGAGGAGTGGAAGCATGGTACGTACTTTAAGTTCGATAAGGCGTGGCTACTGGAAGAGGGGTTTAGGAGGCTGGTAGAAGAGCAGTGGAAGTCGGCTCATGTGGATGGCTCGGCGGCTGCCAGATTGGATGCCAAGCTGCGGGATTTGAGATCTTTCTTGAAGATCCGTATGAAGCAGATTAGGGAGGAACGTGGGAAGAGAGAGGAGGCTCTTGGTAAGATTGCACAGTTGGACATGGTGGAGGATATTGGTCTCCTTTCTGACAGTGACAGGGTATACAGAGCAAGGCAGATTCAAGTGATACAAGAGGAAGACCGAAAGGTGGAGATGGAGTGGAAGGTGAGGTCCAGACAGAGGTGGCTGAAGGAAGGCGATTCCAACACTCGATTTTTTCATATGGCTGCGTTAGGAAGGAGGAGGAATTGGATTGACAGGTTGGTGGTGGATGGGGAGGAGTATGTGGGAAGAGAGGCGGTGGGGGGGACTGCTGCAAGGTATTTCAGAGAGTTTACTGGGTGTAGAGGGGAGGAAGATGGAGGTGGGTGGGGTCTGAGGTACTGCGGATCGGGGAGACAGAAGCCAGTTTTTTGACAGGCCCGTTTGAAGAGGATGAGGTTCGCAAGGCAATTTGGGGACTGAATGCTGATGGTTGTCCAGGGCCGGACGGTTTTCTGGTTGCCTTCTATAGAGAGTTCTGGCCAGTGGTGAAGGAAGATATGATGCAGGTTGTGCATGAGTTTAGAGCTGGAAACTTGGGTTTCAATAGGCTGAACAAGTTCTACATGTTCCTGCTGCCGAAAAAGGAGGGTGCTGAGGAGATCCAAGAGTACAGACCGATAGCCCTCTCGAATGCTATCTACTTGATTGTGGCAAAGATTCTGGCAAATAGATTGAGGAGGACGCTGGCTGGGATTATAGACCAGGTGCAGTCGGCTTTTGTCCCTGGCAGAAACATTTTGGAAGGTTATGTGTTGGCCTCGGAGATCCTATCATCCTGGAAGAGGAGTAAGAAGGCTTTCATGTGGAAAGTTGACTTCAGCAAGGCCTATGACTCGGTTCAGTAGTCGTTTCGTTGGGCGTCCTTGATGAAGAGGGGTTTCCCGCCGATATGAATTGACTGGATGAAGAGATGTGTCACCATGACGTCTTTCTCGATTTTTATCAATGGAAACCCGACAGGGGGTTGGATTCAGCCGAGGAAGGGGGTGAGGCAAGGGTGTCCTTTGGCCCCGATGCTTTTTGTGATTGCAGTGGATGCACTGGCTAGGACGGCCAAGAGGTCGTGTGAGAGGAACTTGGTGAATGGCTTCTCCTTGAGTGGTGGGATGAGCATTCCGGTACTTCAGTATGCGGATGATACGGTTTTCTTCATTGAAGGTGGAGAAGTGGAAGCCAGGAGAATGCGGATTCTACTCTTCCTGTTTGGTGAGGCTTCGGGATTGCAGATCAATCTATCTAAATCTGACTTTGTCCCTTTCAATTTGGGTGAGGCGGAGGCGATGAGGTGTAGCTTGGGTCTCGGCACAGAGCAGGTGAAGCTTCTGATCAGATATTTGGGCTTACCATTGACGGATGGTAGGATTCTGGTGAAAGATTGGGCTCCCCTGGTGGAGAGACTGGAAGGGTGGGCGTCCAGGCTTCTGTCAAGGGGTGGAAGGTTGGTCTTGCTCAAGGCGGTCCTGGCAACGATGCCGTCGTATTTTACTTCTGTCCTAAAGATGCCTAGATAGGTTGTCGGGAAGATAGAGAGACTTATGAGGAATTTCTTCTGGTGCAACCAGGGGACGGGTGGATTGGGTGCCAAATTAGTTGCGTGGGAGGAGGTCTGCAGGCTAGTAGAAGAGGGGGGGACTTAGGGTAAGAGACCTGGGGAGGTCTAATGACAGCCTGTTGGTGAAATGGGTGGGGAGCCTCTTGGAACGTAGGGAAGATTTGGTGGGCAAGGTGTTCGGGACCGCTTATGGTGGCCCGGTGCGGTGGGATATCTTGATTTCTCCGCCGATGGATGCTTCTCATTTTTTGAAAGGTTTGTCGGTGGTGGCTCCTAGGGTGCAGAGCTGTTTTGTTCCTGTGGTTGGAATGGGAGAGATCTTCAGATTTTGGCAGGATGATTGGACAGGACAAGGTGTGCTTGCTAGAAGATTTCAGAGATTGTTTGCTTTGTCCCAGAACAAAGAGGCATTTGTGGCCGAGGTATAGGAAGGTGGATGGTGCCTGCGCTTTGTAGGAAACCTTTCAAATGCGAGAACTCATGACTTTCAGATGTTGCTTGAAGAGTTGGAAGGGTTGCAACCAACTTCCGGTACGGATATGTTTGGTTGGGATGAAGATGATTTCTCGGTAGGGGCTGCCTACAGGAGACTATCCAGTGGAGGCTCCATGGTTGAACTGGATTTGGTGAGAGACTGCAAACAGATTTGGAAGGTCGCGTGTCCTTTAAAGGTCAAGATTTTTGTCTGAGTACTTAGGAGGAGAAGACTTGTGACCAAGGTTTGGAGGGCAAGGTGGGCTCCTGGAGAGAGCAAGGTTTGCCCTTTGTGTGGAGGTGGGGAGGAGGAGATTGATCACCTTTTCTTCACTTGCCCGTTTGTGGTGCAGATTTGGAGCCGGGTGGGAGCGGGGTGGTGGGATTATTGATCCTTTGAAAATTTTTGGCGTAGCTTCAGAAATGAAGGGGATGATGCTGGACGGATTGTCTTCCGTACAAAGAAGGAGAGGTCCAGACCGTTGGCGGTGTTATGAGGCATTTGGTTAGGCAGGAATGCTGTGGTCTTCAGGGGCCAGAGGCCTTATGTAGAGAATTTTGTTGATTTTGTTATTTCTTTGTTTACTCTTTGGAGTGGATCTTTGTGAGTGGGGGACCTTGGGGTCTGCTATTTGTATTGATGGTGGCTATTGATATATAATTAATATACTTGGGTAGTTATCACTCTGGATAACTACCCTTTCCTTTTTCAAAAAATAAGTGCGGAATTGATTTCTAGCCTAAACCACAAGGGCTTTCATGTTTTTTACTCCAATCTATATGATGCAAAATGCTTCTCGTTAATGTGTCCAGCTTAGGATGGAAAACATCAGACCCAACCCAGCCCAAGTACTACCCAAACTTGCAATCATTTCTCCTTTGGCAGGCCATAAGCCATGTCAGAGGCCTGAAAACTCATAAGTTAAAAGCTTATGCCTGGAGTAAGGCCCGCAAACATGGGCCCAAGTTCAGGCCTAGTTGAGCCCATATTATTCTTGAGTTGGAAAAACAAGTACATGACATGCTTTTTCCCTCCTACACATTTCCTTTATTTAAAAAAGTTTTAGTGGGAACTAACTTAAAAAGAATACAATTAAACTAGTACGCACATGCCAGTAATTGAAAGGTAAATGGTAAAACATAAAGAATAATTAAGGAATAAGGAGATGGGGCTTAGAAACACCTAGACAAATCACCCTAAAAGCTTTTCAGGCACAACCAAACCCAAATTTGAATAGAAGCCAAGATGCAGACCCAGGCCCAAGTCACAGAATCTTCGGGGCTGGGCCCAGGTTTCCTGGATCTATTTGCAGGCCAGGCCTAGGTTTTTCAGGTTGCTTGCCCTAATATCAATCCTAGCCCAGATACACTTGTCCTTTTAGGTCGCTATGGTCATATGTGACAGTGAAACATTGCACTGGCCCCAAATGACTTGTTCAGATTATTTCTAACACCTGATGTAGTCAGCTACGGTCCTGAGTTCAACCTAATCATCTTGTATATTGTTAGGAAGGAAGAGGGCCACGTGGTAGCTAAAAAGTCACATGGCAGTCAATAGAGGCCCAGCAGGGGCTGGCATCTAGAAGGTCCTTTGGACCAAGTTTAGGTCTTGTTTAGATGTCAAGTTGGCTACTTTTAGTAAAAGTGTTTTGGGAAAATAGTTTGGAATTTGATTTGTTTTAGAGATAAGATCTTTCTTATTTTAGAGATGTGATTTGTTTCCAAATTATTGGGATATATTCTCTCTATAAAAGAGAACCTTCCTTTGTAATTTCATTTGAGCAATATCAATATTTCCTATTTTAAGAGCTCATGTCCTCTCCTCTCTTCTCTTCTTCAACATCATCACGCCAGCCACCACAGGTAATCGGCCCTCTTTGCCAGCCATCAGGCCTGCCACCCACCAGCAGCCAGCCTCCTCCTCTGCCGGCCACCACAGCAGGCCTCAAGGAGGCCGTCTACCCCTCTAACAGCCACTGGCTGTTCTCCCTGGTTCCATGTGTGGACACCCCTCATTGGGACTGTTTTCCCACGCACAAGGAGCATCTACACTCAGGTTTGTGTCAAACTCTGACATAGTATCAGAGCCACTGTTCTAGGTTCGTTGTGCGTGTGGGTTTTAGACCACGCGTTGGTGGTTCTCGCCTCCGGAGAAAGTTTTAAACAAAATCTGGCGCCTTACGCGGAAAAGGACTCGATAAAATGGAGGAAGCATCGGTGACGATCAATGACGCCATGCTTGGTCCAGTTGAGAGCAAAATGGTTGTCTCCAGGATAACCATCAAACTCTATGGGGCATCCAATTATATTTTGTGGACTCACGCCTTCAAAATATTTGTTGAAGGCTAGGAGAAACTTAGCGCTCTCCTAGAGGAACCGTAAGAGTTGAAGGATGACAAGAAGAAGAAATATCAACAGGAGAGATATATGGTTATGAATTGGCTCATGAACTCGATGGATCTGTCCATCTCCTCGAACATGCTTTACAAAAAGAGCGCGTACGAGATTTGGATTGCCCTCGAGAAAAGATACACCCAAATCTCAAGCAACGCACGTATTACTGACCTCTACACTCGCATATGGATAGCTAGTCAAGGAGATCTCTCCATGACTAAATATTATGAGAAGATTGAGACTTTGTTCGAAGAATTGGACATCTACAAGCCATTATGTTCAGACAAGCAGGGGGAGACTCAGGCAGTTTGGTAATCCGCCAAATTTTTATCAAGGTTGCATCCCTGTTATCGAACCACTTGGGATCAAATCCTAGCTTCCGACGGGAAGATGGATCTTGAGACCATCTACCGTCTCATTAAGATGGAGATCATCAAGGATGAATGAAGACTTAGTGAAGAGCGAGAACTCCACACTTACTATTCCTAAGGCAAGTGCAGGGCGTGGACGAGGACGCAGACGTGGCCGCGTCTATCCAAAGTGTCAACATTGTGGACGTAACAATCATCCACAAGACAAGTGTTGGGTGGAGTTTGGGAGGCCACCACGTGGGTCTACTAGCACTTCATGTGTGGACTCCCTAACTCATAAGACTTCGAGAAGCTATAGGCTTTACTTCGAGAAGACAAGTCAACGGCGATCGTCGCAATGACTACTCAGGTTGCCACAGAAGCAACAATTCCGAAGGTCACAAGAGGATTCATCGTTGACTCTTCGAAGGAGAAGATTGAGAGTTTGGCTCTTAAGGAAGATGAATGGTAGGGCATCTAGCCTTACAAGTGGAAGACCAAGTCGTTGGCCTCCCAACCTTCGACTTGAGGGGGAGTGTCAGGAAGGAAGAGGGCCATGTGGACAACCAACCATGTGGCAGTCAATAAAGACCCAATAGGGGTTGGCGTCTAGAAGGTCCTTTGGACCAAGTTTGGGTCTTGTTTAGATGTCAAGTTGGCTATTTTTAGTAAAAGTGCTTTAGGAAAATAGATTGAGATTTGGTTTATTTTAGAGATAAGACCTTTCTTATTTTAGAGATGTGATTTGTTTCCAAATTATTGAGATATATTCTCTCTATAAAAGAAAGCCTTCCCTTATAATTTCATTTGAGCAATAACAATATTTTCTATTTTAAAAGCTCCACTCCTCTCCTCTCTTCTTCAACATCATCACCGCCGGCCACCAAAGGTAGCCAGCCCTCTCTGCCAGCCACCAGCAGCCAGCCTCCTCCTCTCTGCCGACCACCACAGCACTCCTCAAGGAGGCTGTCTGCCCCCTCTAACAACCACCAGCTGTTCTCCCTGGTTCCATGTGTGGACAGCCCCTCATTAGGACTGTTTTCCCACACACAAGGAACCTCTACGCTCTGATTTGCGCCAAACTCTGACATATATATTACTAAGCAGATGGCTATGAACCTCCTGCAGCCATCCTAAAAAGTGACCCCACCGCAAAGGTGTGTAAGACAAACAAAATTTGCTTCCAATAGGAAAAGTCATAATCTACCTATACATATCTCTTCGATCAATTTCTTGAAATATATTAGCATAAAACCGGAATCCATCAGGGCTGACATCTCTGCAAAGAAAACCTGCAGTAAAATAATATTCAATTTAGGTAAAGAAATGAGAACTTCAAAAAGGGAAAAAACTCAATCCAGAAAACAAAGAAACCTTTGCTCTCCGCAGCTAGAAGTTGCTCCTTGGCAAGAGCTGGAGCAATCCCCAGAGACATGGCAGCATCGCTAGAACTAATTCCCTTTAGAAGAGCTTCGGGCTTCAGTACAAGAAAATTTATCCTTGAGAATACCTATAAAGAGAATAATTCAGCTGTCATAAATGGATATGAAGAACAACAAGAACACGAAACTAAGATGCTCCTAGTCTACACCATGATATAAAATAAGAACATGGAAAAGAATGGACGGTGAAACCAACTGCTACCTCTTCATCTCTTTGGTTCTTGCTTTGAATGACCATCACCCCACTATCGAATCTCCTAAGCATAACAGGGCTGTTGCAGAGAATTACAACAAAAATGAATAAATGTAAAATAACATCCTATATATAGTAATCCTATTTCTACTACTATGATGCTATTTCAAGTGTTCCATATATAAAGTACAAGAAATAATCATCAAGGCAGTTAAGCAGCCATGGGGAATCAACATGAGAACAAAATTAGGTGGAGAACCAGGCTGGGTCAGGCCTTCAAACTTCGAGAGCAGTTTGTGCTTTGTATGGGCCAAGAACAGGTCTGCATTTAGGCACCATTTCTGATTCAGGCCAGTTTGGATCAATATCACAAGAAAATCCTTAAAAAACTCTAAACCTGTATAAGAATGTGGTCTCCATTCTGAAAAACTTGCCTAGAAAAGTGAATGGTAATCCTCAATTACCTATTGCAACTGCTAGAGAGCAAAGAGATCCAAATACCACATGCATTGACTTTTCTTGATGGGATACCACAAGCATTAACTCCTACCAAATGTACAACTGCTTTGTTGCCGTAACTTGTTGAGATTTCTTCCACTTGGACGAAAAAAGTTTAGGTGGTATTTTGACTTTCTGCAATTTTAATCATATTGAATATTATATATTCTATGCTGTTTGAACATGTAAACAAATCCATGTAAGTACAGATCTTACTTCTTTTTTTTTTTGATCAAGTAAAAGGAGGGTCACTTGCGACCAGTGATCCTCCAGCTATGTAATTAAGCATGGCCTATATAAGTACGGGTCCATTTCTGAATGGCAGCTATATCTTTTAAAAGGAAATTAAATGTGGATCCAACTCCATGTGAACTATATTGATTTGTTGAAGTTGGGACCAGGCCTGAGTCTCTGTTGGAATTTTGGGCCTTCAATCCGTCACAGTCCACTGAAAAAGTAGTCTTTCACATGCTTGAGGGGGGCTAGACAGAGTGCCCAATGCTCGATCTGTTCACCACATCTCACCATTCTGCCACCTCAGTATCAAAACTATGAAATTATAAGTAGAAAAATATGAAAATATTAAACTTTCTGGTACGTACACATCAACTTTCTCCCATATGGCACAAGCTTGTAACAGGTCATCGGGTGATATTAATGCTGCCAAAAAAGCTTTGATATTCAGATTCGGAAGTATACAAGCAGAGTGGAGATTCAGGATCAGGTATACCTGTTCCTCTTGCACGATTGTAAAGGCAATAAATGTCAATTAAAGCTATCATTCCCCCATTTCTCTCCAAAGGTACTTCCACAAAGTCAGCCAGCTGAGAATTTGCGACAACACAATATTGAACTTTAGATAAGCCAAATCTTTTCAGTATTGAAACACGGCACAGAAATGCCAACACTTTTTTTTTCCGAAAAGTAAGTGCCAATATATTAAATCTTATGAGATCAGTAGGGTGTCACTTTATCAGCACCTATGTAGCTTTATCAGAATAAAGAGTGCATCCACATAGAAAACATGGCAATCACTACATCACAGGTAACACAAAACGGTAACAAGTTCATTGGAATTACTAAAAAATTCAACTACACTTGTCAGAAAAGGACAGAATGATTATTTGATGATACTCAGTGAAAAAGATCAAGGGATTTTTACATGGTACCCCTGTAATTTTTTGAGATAAGATACATATCCCTGTGTGTGGTGCATGTATATGCATATATAAGTTGTCCCATTTACAATGTTAAGATTTGGGTGCTATGGGAGCGTGGAGGCTCTTCCATGTGGAGAAAAGAAACTCAGCAGCAGTGACTGCTGTTGTGGCTGTTGCACGCAGAACAGGGAGAGAGGAGAGCGAGGTGCAGCCGGCGGTGAGAGAAAGAAGAGAGGAGAGAGTAGTTGCAAAGATATTTCTTTAATATTGTAACTCAAAAAATAATTGATTACCTAGGCTTTATATAGAGACAATCCTAATCTCTAAAATAGGAAACAAACTTAATCACAATCAATCAAATCTCATCAAATCAGAGAGTATCAAATCCCTCTAATTACTCAACCAATTGACACCTAACTTACTAAAAATAAGAAAACTTGAACTCTAAGTAAATGAAACTTGACTCCTAGGACTCCTACTAGGGCCAACGCCCCTTGTTGACCGATTGGACTGACTGGACTGCCACGTGGCCCACTGTGCCACGTGGCCCTTTAATCCTCACATACACCATATACCCTCTTCATTGGAACTTAAAACATAAAGGTAATGGTTTTCTGCAACCAAAATTCCAAAAAAATATATCTCCTACCTCCCGTACCCTCTTCCTTTTCCACATCCTTCCTCCTCCTCCAACCACATCTTTCCCCCTCCTACTCCTTCCACCTACATCCTCCTCCTACCTCCCACCTTGTCCTCCATTTACTTACTACCACCATCCTCCTCTTCCATTGATCGAACTTGCCATTGTTCCATATCACGGTGAGCACCATGAGCCCCTGAGAAGCCTCTCATTGAGGAAGCCTGCATCACCAAGGCAACTGCAGGCGGATGCCCTCTGGTGAGGACAAGATGTTGAGGTTGACCTCGATAAAAGGGAGGTGGTGATCATGGAGGAATGAGGAAGAGGAGGAGTTGGAGCAGCTGGAGCATGAGAAGAAGGTGATGCAAGGGTGATTTTCTTCTCAGCGCTTGATGTGGATATTGACTGTAGCGATTTGAAGCTAAAAGTGGGTGACATTGGAGTGGCAAAAGGTAGACTTTGATTGGGGGGATGTGGCTGCGTGCACACTTTTTTTGTTTTTTTTTGCACGGGTGGGGTGCTGGTGAAAAGGAGGTTGCTTGAGGAAGGAGGTGGACACCGAGGAAGAGTTTGTTGGAGGGAGAATATAATTTTTGAGGGATTTTGGTTGCAAAAAATTATTGCTTTTTAGTCCAAATAGAGGAAGAGAATATTCGGAGTAAACAGCACAACTTTTCTATAAGTATAAACAAAAATAACCACGAACAAGTGTATGTGTATTATTGTAAAAGATCACAAGCGCACCTATGTAATAATCCCATGAATGAAATGACAACAGCACTAACATGAAATCAGCCAACTGAGAGTCTATGAACGTCAGACATGCCAATAAAGTATTGAAATCAAAAGACACAAATCAGAGTATCACTTATCAATGGTTATATAGCTTACATTGGAATATGGAGTTAATCCACAATCAATAACAGGATAACAAGTGCATAAAAATTGACATGAACTAGTCAGGGATTTCTGTAAAAGCTAAGAAATCCAATTATAATTATTGAAATAATTGTCAGACACATAAACCAGTCAGGGCTTGGGTGAGACCTGTTTGTGTGCAGTTTCTTACCATACTGTCACTTTTATCTTTGTACTTATATTAATTATCCTTAGCTTTATTGTAATGCAATTAGATGGCTACTGAATGCCGTAATTTTCCCTCAAAAAAAAAAATGCCAAACAATAGAATCAAATACCTCTATCCTCTTCTTCTCAAAAAAAATACCTGTATCCTCTTTTTCTCACTTTCCACTCCAATCTTATGAATCCTTGAAAATAGCTTGGCTAAAGTAGTTGTTTCTATACTCCTCAAAGGGAAGGAAGTTCACCAATCTTCCACGATCTGTCTAAAACCAAGCTCTCTCTCAGAAAAAAAAAAAGCAAGCTCTGATAGCCAAGATCTTTCAAACTTGAAATAAGTACATGACCATAATCCCTCTTTTGTAATCCAGACTAGAGGGTATGGTCAGAGGAAGGCTTGGCTTGTCCCTCTACCAAAGCTAACATAACTAAAAGCAAACAAAGCAACTGAGCCTGGACCTCATGTCTACTGACGTAATATTTCACCAAGTGAAAGGGCAGTTAGAGGGCCCATTTCCTGCAAACCACCTTCAACAATGAAGTCCCCAAATCCTGCAGAACCTCCACCATCTCTCCTTCCTTCCAGGATATCTTCCTTGTCCGGGGTGACATCAAAATCTCCAGAGAAACAATGGGAAATCATCAAAAGTGCAGCCACCTATCTAAGATCTTCCCAGTGAATGTGCCTATTCCCCACTCTTAACAGACAATAAACATAGACTATCATGTCTAAAACCATCTTTCTAATGCTTCAACAATATACTCATTGTTTTGAATGCTCACGGCATGCCCACGACATGCCTACAAAATAGACTTTTTTTTAATGTAGGGCGATATCAGCACACATGTAATGTCTAAATGCAAAAGTGTCGGCAATATTTTACCAAATATGAATAATATGTTGATAAGTTTGGAGAAATGGGTGACCTTAGATACAATTCTCAAATCATCACCATATTTTAAGGTCAATATATGTCTCAATAAACAGTTTCTACTCATTGCTATTTTGTTAAGTGATTTAAATTTTGATGGAATAACATCGACATATTGTCGAAATGACTATTTTTGGGGTTAAGTCATATCGACATCAATATTGTGAGGAAATAAATTGATTAGTTATTTAATTAATTATGTAATATTTTTAGATCATAGATATATTTCCATGTATGCCCTTGCCTCTCTCTATATAAAGAGGGCTAGGACCTCTCTTTTATCAATAACAGAAATCATATATTTCTCCAAATTTCACAACATGGTATCAAAGCAAGTTTGATCCCGTGGGAAAAGAAAAGAAGAGAAAGGAAGAAACCCTAGAGAGGGGAGGCCTTCGGTGAGCCACCGGAGAGGCCCTCTCCTCTCTCCTTCTTCCTCTTCCATTCTTCCTCCTCTCCTTCCTCTATCCATCGTCTACTGCTACCATTGTCGCACAAAGTTCAACAGGGAACCTCAGGATCTGCGACGTCGAACCATGGCTACCAGGTTACCGATAGCGGCTGCGTCCTCCTCCATGACCGTCAAGGAGTCTACGACGGCGGCAGGGGGTGAAGGAGGGGGCAGTGTCGAACCAGGAGGCCGTGATCACCTCTTCTGCCCTCCACTCCATCGCCATCACCTCCTCTAGCTAGATCGTCGCCTTCTTCACCTTCCTAACCGCCACAGCCTTCCTGGGGGTCTTCCTAAGCCCTTGGTCGCAGTGGACGTGGCTGGTGCCTTTTTTACGGGAGGCGGTGGCCAAGGGAGGACAATACGTCGATGTTCTCGTGTGCGGTGGTGCCAAAGGGCTCCCAGAGGATCTTCTCCACCATCAATAGGGGCAGCAGCAGTAAGGAGTTGATGATGGCTCCTCTTCTCTCCCCATGTTGTGGTGTCGACAGAACAAGAAAAGAGGGACCTCCCTCTCTCTTTCTCTGATTTCGATCAAAGGAAGAGAAAAAAGAAAAAAAGGGTGTCTTTTAAGGTAATTTGCACGTTAGGTTTAGTTGAGTTTTAAGTTTATGTTTTAGTGTTTTGTTTTGAGACCTTTGTGTATAGCCCCTTCAAGTTCTAGATCTATTCTGTTTGGTCCTTAAATGTTTAAGTGAAAGACAAACAATGAAGATGGGAGCATCCTCAAGATGTCAAGAGTACGGGTAATACTCACGCACCTCAAGAGAAACCAAGTGTTGATTGTTTCTATGAGGGTGTACAAGAAGAAACACCCAGGGTTGAAGACACAAAGAAGAGACTACCATGTCAACAAGAAGATGGAAGCCACCTCATGTCAAGTGTACAGGCAGTACTCTCACACATATCAAGAAAAACCAAGCATTGACTAACTCTGTAAGGGCGTATAAAAAGAGACACCAGGATTGAAGACATGAAAAAGGGACTACAATGTCGATAAGAGTTGATCTCCGCTACCTTAAGATCCAAGTCTTCGCCGTCTCCCGCGCCTTAACTAATGGGGGAGTGTTAGGAAATAAATTGATTAGTTATTTGATTAATCATTTACTATTTTTAGGTTATAGGTATATTTCCATGTATGCCCTTGCCTCTCTATCTAAAGAGGGCTAAAGCCTCTCCTTAATCAATAACAGAAATCATATATTCCCCCAAATTTTCCAACAAATATAATGTCAAAACATGGAGACTTAGACAAAATATCGTCAAAATGTCAGCAAGTGACAAAATGCACTTGGCATTTCAACTTGCTGCTATTGCTTCTCACTCTCAGTTCTCCCACTCTTCTCTACTGCTACTATTGCTCACGCTATTACTGCTACTCCATTCTTATCTGAATCGAATCTCCACTGTTGTTGCTCCCTCACATCTTGCTACTCTTATCCTCCGACTCTCTTAAGGTTTGATTTCACATTTATCCATAATTATAGAGTAGATCTACATATCAGAATCTAACTCTATTATTATTACGAATATATAGGTCTAATCACAATTTAAAATTAAGAGAACATTTGTTTAATTTCCAATAATAAAATGCTAAGTTTGGGTTAGCATTAGGATTCATTTGGTTACAAGAATTGTATGCCTTATTCCTTGTTTGAATATGAAAATTTTGGAAGTAAATAAAGCCAAAATTGGACCTCTTTATCTCAAACACCCATTTCTATCAAACACCCATTTCAATTTTGACTTTCCATCTAAATACAAAAAGCACTTAATTCTCCCATTTATTCCACAAATTCATAATTCCTTGTGCAATTCCTTTTTTTTACTTCCTCATACCAAACATGCTCGTAGAGATTAAATAACTTACATCCATCCATAAGAAAATAAAACCTTAAAATGCAAATGCTAAGGGCCTATTTACTTCATGAATTAATTATTTACTTCAAGAATAACATCCAACCTAAAAACCCATGATCCCATGTTTAAAGGTGACAACTTATATTTTTCATATATAAATATAATACAACTAAATCTAAACATGACTCATTAGGGGTAGCATAAATAAAAAATACCAATACAACATACATAGTTATATTAATATAGATTTATTCAAATTGATTAATCTGTCGGTATAGTATAGTGAAAGATATCAAATTGAGTGATAAATTAATTTAAGATCAATTGATTAGATATTTAAATTTCAGGTTTTAAATTTTTACTTTAATTTACTAAAAACTATATAGTTGAATCTTTTATCTTTGCATGACTTAATACAATTCATATAATAAATATTTGACATTTGATTCTTGGACTTGAATATAGTATAGTAGACTACATGTTAAATATGAATATTAGGATGTAACATTATTATTCTTACATAAACATATTTAAGCTTGTGATTTCCTTGAAATTCTAATCATTTTGACAACTTCTGTCATTTTTATCGGTATACGTTGACATGCTTCCGAAGTGAACTATTTTCGAAGCAACAAAATCATCGAAATTTAATGTTGAAATAGGGACATTTTCACGATGTGCCCTCGACGTGCTTCCAAAATACACACTTAGAAAATTATCAAAATGACGTCGAAAAAGGAATTTCAAACCTTGAATACACCTGCCATGTGTATTCCAGGCTAATCACTACCCTATAAAACAAATCCTTTCTAGGCCACCAAAAGGTCGGACCTACCCACTGCCGAATATGCGCAAAACAATCTAATGTTAACCTCTTGCAATATGCCAATCCTTCAACCCACAAAAGTCCATTTTTGTCTCCCACAAAAGATCCACGTCAACTACCCCACTACATAAATAAATTCCCAATGATCTCCTTTTTGGGTGTCGGAGTGAACACATCATACAACATGGAATCTTCATGTGTAAGACCCATTAATCCCACCCTTGGCTGAGGTATTCAAAAGAACACACACTCCTTTCACCAATTGGCCTACTCCTTTCACAATAATCTTCCGTTTGAAAGCACCCTATCAACCTTCTACATTTCATAAGCAATAGCTATCACCACAAGCTTGCTTTCATCACCCTTAAAACACCACCAATGAAATGTCCCAACCCTACCTTCACCTAAAGGAGATACCTCTTTTATAATGGAGGTTCCAATCATAGAAGGGCAACAGTTACAAGCCTTGTCAATCCCATTGAAAAAGCCCACCACAAGAGACCTCTACTTGTAGTGAAAGAGGAGAGCCCTCAAGCAAATGGTTGGATGGTGGGCCCTGATAGACCCTAAAATCGAGATCCAAATGAATGGAATTATCAAACACAATTTCATATCCAAAAGTGGGTCTAGAATTGGTTGTTTCCTTCTATCAAATAGAACTAGAGGATGTCCTAAAAAATTCTCCAATGCAAACTATGCTAAGGGCTAAAAGGGACCCACAAACTTATTATTATTGAATCCCATGTTTTGCAGTGCTGACTTCTTAACTTCCCCATTTATTTGGTGCTTTGGATGCTTAACAATTATCATGCTTGCCACCTTTGAAAAAACTTCCAAATGTCACAACGATATCCTCGCAAATGATGAAGTAATCAATTTTCGCACCCAAAACTGCCGAGAAAGACCACACCGATGCTTGCTACTACAGAAGATGATCTTATCGACATGACATAGGGCTTGTTTTCATTTGTTCCTCCTACAACTCTACTCAGGGGCGACCATGAGAATCCCCCTTAATTAGTGCGCCACCTTTTCTCATACAGCATCGACAAAGGTAACCCTTACCACTACTTCATGAAATGAGAGATCAACTGCTTCAAGTCCTAGAGAACAACAATTCTAAAGTTACCCAAACAAAGCCATAATGGCTCCACCACGTCCAAATATCAAAATCGCAACAAAAGTCCTGAAACCTTTACCTTCGCCTACACAAATGGAGGTCTCCCGTCTTTTTTTTTTTGAAAAGGGATGAGGTCTCCTGTCAATAGTTCCATCAACATTAGATATGTCTCACCAACGTATCTCACCTTCCCTACTTGAGGAGATTGAAACCCTATTTGTTGCAGGATTTTAGCATAAGTCCCATTTAGCAAAAGCTTTGATGGGCCAAGACAAGCAAGTTTGAATTCCACCTTCCCCCCAAGAATCTTGAAGACAAACTTCCACAGAGGTGCACCGATGACCACGTCGCGAAACAGCATTCAAGTAAGGAATTGAACAATAGAATCCACAACCATGTATTTAGGAGCGGGTACCTTTAGAAGCACAACACAACACCACTTCCACCAAGATGTTGGACACCTTCTTGGAACAACAAAATCTTTGGTGAAACAAACCATTAGAGTAAAGGCAACTCACTAATCGCGACACTCACAAGCAAGGTGTTCCCAACCTCTACATCTAAAGAACATCACCACTATAGCCGTTGTGTTCCTTGCAAGCCCCCTCTATGACACTTGTTACTGTCTCAAAAGCCCCCCCCCCCCCCCCCCCCCCCTCTCTCCCTTACTATGGTTCTCCATCTCCTCCCAGGCATGACTTATGGATATTCACAGATCATCCATCTTGGACAATGACTTGTTCACATCTTAGTGACATCATCTTGCTTGCTTTACTTAATTATGTAATTTCTCTTCCATGAAATCACTCCTAAGCCTTGTTGAAAGGATTGAAGTTTGCTGACTAGAAACTTTTGAAATATATCGTGTTATTCCTTCTACCTCAAGTTCCTTTCTCCTTTTAAACTTCTGCAATTAGGCATGTTTATCATCTTATTCATCCCTATTCCTCGTTCCTCATCGTTAATATTCATCTACGACATCAAAACATCTTCACATATAATCAGTTTTGGCAATTGTGAGTTGCTTGTTTGTCTTGTCTAGAGTTTCTAGCCAGGTTGTGCCTATCTAATGATTTGATCTTGGGTCTAGGAAATTCGAATCTTTGGTTTCTAACTTGTAGGATGCCATAACCGTGTTGGATTATCTCTTGCTGAGGGACTGCCTGATGACTAGACAACCAAAGGCCCACATTTGTGGTTAGCTATCGCATAGAGGGTGGATTATCAAAAGGACCATTCTAGTAGGCATCGGGGATAATTGTGTTGAGCAACCTATTTAGAGTGAAGAATGTTCCACATTTTTTTTTCCCCTTTGATTTTTCTCTAGAGGTGCGAGCATGCTCCGGAATGCATTGGCTGGCATCAACAGTTACATAAATTTATTGCTATCTTTCAAGCAAAGTGAATCAAGGGTTGCCCATCGGTGCATTGCCTAGTTGGTGGGGACTCTAACCAACCTTGCCAGAGGACCCCCATTTGAGCCCCACCTGCCTTACCCAGGGAAGTGAGTGTACAGGAGCCATTCCAAACACACACACACACACACACACACACCCCAAATTGCCATGGGATTTTACCTCATGAGTCTAGGGTCTAAAAAAATGAATCAAGGGCTTTTAGGAGCAAGCATGAATGGTTTCACTTTTGAGGTCGTGAACCCGTTTGCAGGAATGCTGTTCCCTAGTGCTCTGTACATGGCCCATATAAATCATAACCTTTTATGGAACTTTGGCTTTGTAATCAAATTATCCAATCAGCAAATTTTGAGGATGACTAGAAACTTCCAGTGTTGTTTGTTTTACCTCTCTAAGATAGGTACATGTTCGTACACTTCCAAAGAATTAGCATGTCCTTTTCTCACAAGGCTATAGTTGAGGGCCTTTATTATATAGCACAGAAAACTAAATTCATACTATTCAAAAAATAGAAGCGCATATATGCCAAAAATAAGATATGTACACTAACCTCTCGAGATAACTGTTGATGATACAAAGCACCAGCAGATTCCTTTGTTACAGGGGATGCAATACCAACACTTAATAACCAATCTTGCATTTCTTGCTTGGTACCCATCTCTTCCTCATTTCCTGAATTAACATTGTTAGATGGTCCAGATAAAAGTCTCTGCCTCATCTTTTCAGCCAGCATGACCATTTCCTTGGCTTTACTCTGGAAAGAATTCAAAATTTTCAAGTAAACTAATAAATATTAAGAATTGGGGGGGGGGGGGGGGGGGGGGGGAAGATGCTCAAGATTGAGATGCAGAACATGTGGCAGTCATAGCACATACTTATTTGATATTGTCACTTTACTGTATGAGGTGTGATCTTCAGAGAATACATACATTGTGAAATGGTGAAATGCATCTATCAGGATGTAAAAAATAATCATACCATGTGAAATACAAAAAAAAGGCTTCCCTAGATAAGAGGCTGGGCACTCCTGAATGTTTGCCCTCTTTGCCTAAGCGATAAATTAATCAAGCACTTGCAGTTACCCTCAACTCAGCAACAATGCAAGGCAGTAAATCCCAAAGTTATTTTCTCCCTTAAGCAAACTAATGCCTTTGTACCATTAATTTCAAAGTTACTTTCGACCTTAAGCAAACAAATGCCTTTGTGCAGTCATGTTCCCTCTTTTCTTCCTATGTAAGTCATCTTTGCAGCCCTTTGCTGGCTAAACTGGTAAGAAAGATGCAATCTCATTTTTACCAACGCCATTGAGCATTCTCATGTGTAGGGATAGAGCCAGAAATTTCTCATGGGGGCACAAATTAGAGTAAAAGCATATCTGAAAAAAAAGCTGAAATGCAACCTTAAGTATCAACACAGACTTTAATCCACACATTTTATTTATATTTCCTTGGGAAATATTGCACAATGGAGATAAAGATGCATGGATTCTTTCCGATATATACGAAAATTTTCTTTGCAGGCAATTGAGTTGTAGAATTGGTATTGCTAAAAATGGAATTAAAGGAGCAAATGTTATTAGCAATGAATAAATAACGTACTAGAATCCAAATAAATGTTTTATCTGATGATAAAGGATGTTAAACAGCCTGTGAATAGCTTGCTTTTACATTGAACCTTCTATGAGAAGGTGCACTGCTCCTGTTTCATGTTTTTTTTTATATCTGACAATAAAGGATGTTACTGTTTCAAGCAGCAGGAGTCACCTCATGCTTATTTAAAATATATTGCAAACTGATTAGTAAGTACACATTACAACATCTAATTTCATCAGAGCCATTATCCACAAACTCAAAAGGATCCTATATACCCATATACTTGCTCCTGTTTTATGAGATCCAAGAGGGGACATGTGCATGCACACACACAATCTATCCATGCTCATGAGGCTAGCAGCATCTCCCACTCCTACACTCCAGGCAGATGAAAATGAACCTCAACCTACTAATAGCTCTCCCTTGCAGGTCTATCAAAGAAGATCTAAAGCATCCACTTCATCAAAAGACACTCTAGAATGCCCCTTCTGCTTTGCTGGACTAAATTTTGTGGGTCATCATTACCTGAATTTTTGGGAAACACTTGCTCAATCTCTTCCAAGCCTCAGTCTATGAATCAAGCTTCTTCTTGACTTTTCCTTTTTTTTTTTTTTATGGGATCCTTGTTCCATTGGCCTTCAGTGTTAAACTCATGGTTCCTCTAAACCTCCTCGTCGGTGGTATTTCCATGACGGTTACATTTTATTAATGATTTCCTGCCCTTGCTCTAAAAGGGATAACTATAAAAACCAACCAAACAACGTGCTGAAATGGTTGTGGTTGGATCTCATTACAGAAGACCAACTAAGTACGAATCTTCCAGAATGGAGTGATGAAAGGGCCAGATGAGGTGATTGACTCCATTCCATTCCCATCTATGATCATCATTCATCATGCAATGCAAGTAAATGAGAAAAGAGAAATGAAACCAACAGCACACAAAAACAAGAAAGCAAAAAAGCAGAAGGTACAATAACAATAATGATGATGATGATGTATAAATACAAAATGAATAAATAAATACCAACCATGAGGGCATGCAAGTCCTGGAAAGCCTCCTGGAGGCTCCTATCGGTATTCTCCCACGCCTCCTGCTCCCTCCTCAGAATCCCCGCCACCCCCACCACGGGCACCGATAACCGAGGAGGCGCGGTGCTCCTCGCCCCACCTGATACCGATACCTCCCCGGAGCCGTAGCCATCGGTCTCGACGTCGGCCGCCTCCTCTTCCCACGACCTCTGCCTGAGCACCTCCGTCAGCGTACCGAAGAAGGACTCGGAGTGGTTGTCCCTACGCCTGAGTACGACGACCACGACGAGGGGGACCCCCGCCGATCCGAGGGAGACCTGGAGGCGGACCGTTGGGGCGTGGAAGCGGCTCGTGAGGGAGTGCTTACCGAAGGAGGGGTCGGCGGAGACTATGGAGCAGAGAGGGATGTAGAAGGCGGAGGGCTTGTCATCGATCCACACGACGCGGTGGGTCGTCAGGTGGAGGCGGCCCGATGTCAGCGGCGAGAGGTTGTTGGAAGAATGACGGTCCCTCTCCTCAGCCTCAGGCTTAGGCTTCAGATCGACGGCCGGGAAGACGGCTCTCTCCACCTCCCCCCGTTGGAGGACGGGTCGTCCCGACGAGGTAACTTCTGCCCGCGGGAGCCAACTCCTGCTCCTGTTGCTGCTGCTCGTTGGGTTTGACATTCTCGGGCAGCACTCGTGGACAATTTTCCCCTTCGCACCGCCCGCTCTGCTAACCCTTTCCTTCTTGAATGGCGTTCTCCAAGGGCCAAAACCCACGCCCCCCAAAACACACACCCACACCACGTGAGCACCACCCCCTCTCCGATGGTGCGTTTGAAAGAACAACGGTATGTACTAGTCTCATTTATCCTTTCGGATAGGACATGTATTACTAAGGAGGTGTGTTCTTCTTTGATAAAGGAAAGATTTCAAAAAAATTTTCAAAAATAACATAAATAAGTTATTTCTCCATTTGACATCCGTGAGCATAGTCTTATTTTTGAATTGCTACTCAAATAGTGGCTATAATTTTATTTTATTGATACCACTAATTTTTTAAAATAAATAAATAAATACTTTAGATATGAGAAGAATATAAAGAAAACATAACCGTAAGGGATGAGAGAGAGACAATCAAAATTTCCCTTCAATTAGAGATGGGAAGGATACTCCCATAAAATTGGGAAATTCTAGAATGAAGTTATAACAAAATAGGATCAAAATAAAATAAAAACTAAAAAATAAGAAAGAAAGCATCCTCATGATACATCCCGTAGCAATAGAGGAAAGAAAGTCAAGTCTACCAGAGGTTAGCTTAGGAGGCAAATAAACTCAAAAAAAGAGCCAAGCTAACCCAGAAGTAAGGCATCTCCGGCTGGATGGCCATGCCACTTCCCAAGGCAATCTACTTGGAGCCAACCTGTCATACCTCAAAACTCAAACCTCAAAATGAGGGTTGGAGTCCCGAGGGACGAAAAGGAAAGAGGTGCTGGTTTATTTAAGTTGGGTTGTATCTAACTAAATCGAGCTAAAAAAAAGAGTTCCATTTACAACATAAAATGAAAGAAAGTACGGAAAGAATGGCACATAATTGATATAGGAAAGTAATAACAATAACATAATTTGCTGTGAACCAAGGCATAAAAATAAATGTACCTGTCAACATAGCACGTACAAACTTGCACAGTGACAAATTATGTACGTTAACGACCTGCAATGACAACCTAAAAGTAGGTCACAAAGTAGGGATGAGCTAATCGGCTTAGCAGAGAACAATCATCTACTGTATCTCAACCAAACATGATAGTGTACAGTTTAATTTACTGGATAGTTCCTAGCCCAAACCCACACTTTAGGTTCTAGTTTCTCAAACTCTACCTAGTATGTCCAATCACCTTGGTCCAGTAACCCATTAACAAGTTACCCAAGTTCTTTCCACGATTTGGTATAATAATTTATTCCCTCATTCGCTTTAATAATTAGATTCTGGAAATCATCCCTCTCTACTGGAGGAGATTAAGACGCATCATTTCCTTTGAATCCTAACCTGATAGTCTCGCCCTGGCCAAGGGAGAGATTAGTAGTTTGTTAATCCTCTAGAAAGGCGTGCCCGTTCTTGATGTATCGAGAATGTTGCTGACTTCAGTGAGAAGAGTCGGGCCACTTGGGAGCTACCCAGGCCTATGGCTTGTGATCACGAAACACGAGCCCAATCGGTGTCCAACAAGGACTAGTCATACAAACCAGATCATTATCGTAGGATTGGCCAGAATTGCCGAGCCACACCAATGCTTCTGCCAGGAGTAGCTCCCCGTAGGAGCGCAGTCCTCAAGTGTGCCTTCTCAATTCGCAGTCGGATGAGATCTCAACCAATCCATCCAAGTACCCCGGCCTCTTCGCACATGCGAGTGCCTAGTGAGCCTCTTGCTCGAGTACCTTTACATTGAGTCGGATTCGAGTACACCCAAGTACCAAACACTAGTGACAACCCCAAGGCTTGTCACCGAACCTAGGAATCTTTCCTGTTTCAAGGCAGATCTCCTTGGGTAGCCTCTTGCTACTGCCACAGCTCGGGTCTTTTACTCGGGCAGTGAACCCATGGTTCACCAAGTGTAAGGGGGCAGCCTTACGAGCTCACCTAGTTGACTTACCATCTTTTTGATATCATTGGGTTCCATGCCCGGAATGCAGTCCTAAGGACCTAGTGGATCTCTTGGGGTCCTACTCAAGACCTTAGGATCCAAGCATTTCCTCTTATTAGACTCGGATCGAGTCATAGATGTCATCTTGTGAGATTCAAGCTATTACTTAGTCAATTCAGATTGCTTTTAATGTGTTTAGAGAGCTTCATGCTCAAGTTATAGGTGTACACACACACACACCCATACATGTGCTTCACCCCTCTAGGGTCTAATTGCATTTCTTTTCCATTCCTCCCTATCCATTGGGGTACCTGCTAGATTTCCGATTAGGTTCTAACATTACATGAGATTTCTAATATCAAAAACACATAGTCTCAAGACAATTATTACATTCGACAAACTATCAAACATCGGGGACCTGCTCCCTATCATTAATACGCTCAAACAACATTCATTTGTTATCAGGTAATCCTGACTTATCACTAGGTCAAGATGCTTCTCCAAACCAGGACTGCAAAACTCGCCTTTCGTGCCCAAAACCCAAGTTTTGCACCACCAAGATCCTTTATAATCAAGACCACCAGTACAGACATACGTGTCTGAAATACGAACCCAAGAGATCCTTGATCCCAAAGTATGTACTTCAGCCCTTAGCCAAGTTAAGCCAATTTTATCCTTCTTTAGAGTTCAATGATGTAGAACGAGTACACCAGTACCGGTCCTAATTTTAGGCATCGGGGCTGGGCACCTTCTTCACCCACCAGGTTATAGAGTACCAGTGCCGATACTAAGCTTTAGTACCGGTACTGTGCACCCACAGCACAACCTCCAATAGCTCGGCTAGTACCGGTCCTAGACCCTAGTACGGCACTGGGCAACCTCAATACAATTTCCAACCCCAGCTAGTATCGATACCAAACACCGATGTCGATACCAGGCACCAACCACACCTTTTTAAATAATCTAGCCCATACCCGTACTGAGCATCAGTACCAGTATCGGGCGCTCTCTGTCATGGTTACTGAACCCATCCAATATTGGTATGGGTCACTGATACCGATACTAGGTGCCCTCAGTACTTGACTTAAGTTCCATCTCTAGCTTATGCTAAGTTAGCTAGTACCGACACAAGTTATCAGTATCGTTACTAGGTGGCTCCAGCATCAAGTTCCAAACCTTAAATCCCCCATTCAATTCCTCATATTCTATTATTACCAAGGTTCTTGACAAAACCCACACTCTATTATCCCAGAGTTATGCTTATTTTCCAATTAGGGTTTCTATACCCTTTCCACGTTTTATAAAATCCTTGTTTAATATCGCGCATCTGGCCTCGCGGATATCCTGATAACATGGCCTCATGCATTATACTTAGGTTCACTCCATTTCTCATCAGAACTAATCATCGTAAGTCTCGATTATGCCCAAAATCCAAGTTTCTAATATTAGACGCTAACATGGATTAATACGTTCCATTCCTAGTACTAGACAAGGATTTAACTAATCATTTTAAGTTCCCAACCCACATGGGGAAATTCCACACACAACAAGACCACAAGTATCTTAACGGACATCCAACACAAGTGTCAAACGACCAAAAATGCATCATAGGACGCCTAATACACAAGCCGGACATTTGAAGATAAAATACCAGGGAGACTTGTCCCAAGCCAACAGTAGATGTCCAAACTCTTCCTTGGATGTCCAGAGACTAGTCGGATGTCTAACTATAAGAACAGACGTCCAACAATGACTTCACACCAAAAGCCACAAACAATTACAGATGACTGTCTGATTCCTTGGCTAGACATCTAAACGAGCACATTGCGTGTCCGATGCAATGTCAGACGTCCATTCGCTAGAGGCTTAGTCCTTGGAACTACAATTGAGTGGCAAGGACGTCTAACCAAGAGATCAGACATCGGGATTAGGGCTATTAGACTTCTAATGAATTTATCATACGTCTGATAACCCCCAGAACCAAATTCTAGGTTCCAGCCAGTACCAGTACTTGGCACTAGTACTAGTACCGGGCACCATCAATTATTTCTCTTTCAGCCCAGCCAGTACCGGTACTAAACATCAGTGCCAGTATTGTGCACCACCAACCTATATCACAAATACCCAAACATTACCGGTACTGGGTACCACCAGCCTTATACCAACACAACCCAGCCAGTACTGGTACTGGGCAGCCCCAATTCATCGACTGGAACCATCCAGTACCGGAACTAGGTGCTCCCAGTTCCCATTTCAATGCGTTACATTGTGGTACTAGGTCAACTAATACCAGTACTGGTCGCCAGTACCAGTACTAGGTGCTCTCAGCACCCCATTCACATTGCCAAACACTCATCATTTTTTCTATAAGCCTACCCGGCTATTTAGATGAAAATCCCTCCCCTTTATCACCCATAAACATGGAAACCAAGAAGGGAAAAGTTCTCTACCATTTCACGTGCAACATGGTATTTTTATACACAAACCACCTTTTTCTAATATTCCTAGGCATATGAACAAAGGACGAATTCAAGAGAGAAACCCTACCTCAATTGGAGCTCCTTTCTCTTCTCCTAATCACAGCAGCAACATCAACAACAACAATGGTAGCTGCTACAACAGCAGCACCACCTCCTTTCCACACTCTCCTTCTTTCTTTCATGCAGTAGCAGCAACAACCACAACAGCAACAACAGCAGCTTCAACAACAGCTGCAGCAGTAGCTCTCCTCCTCTTCCTTCCCTTCTCCTTCTCCTCATAATAGCAGCAGCAACGGCAACAACAACAACTAGTAGGGAGGAGGGGGATGAGGGTTCATCAGTTGGAGAGGAAGGAATCAACTAAGGGGAAAGAAAATGAGATTTTCTTTTAAATTTTAAATCTCTCTCTCTTAAATAAGGGTTGGATATTTTGCATCCAAATCCTTCAGTTTCTTTATTGAGCCTTAAGAAAGGCCTCCAAACATGTTTTCCTCACAAATGGCCCCTTAACTTTTCAATTATTAATATTTTGTTAATGACTTAGGGGATTTGTTTAATTCCAAGGCTAATAATCACTAAATTAGGGTTCCCTAAACCCTTAATCTCACATGAAGCAACCAATTAAGGTTTTTAATTATCCTATTAAGAGTATTACAAATTCGAGGTGTTAACAACCAATTAACTCGCCTGCTCAAAGGACACTCTATCAACCCGATCGCCTATGACCTTGGGTAGTGAAAGATCTCACCACTACCTGCCACCACGCCAATCATGGCAGTGCTACGATCCAAAGGTGAGAAAGCCAAGGCGACAGCACAAGAATTGAAGTGATAATACGAGAATCAAAGTAACAGTAGGGCACAAGAATCTAGTGAATAGTTGAGAGTTAGACCCCCTCCACAGATGTACACCCTTGAGGTGGAACTGGGTCATCAAATCTTTACGTCTATTGTTTCTTACTTGTATGCAAGCAATATTCCCATCTCCTATACTTCCCACCAAGTCATTCGTGCTTGATTAGTTGGCATTGTCTGTGGGAAATTGCGACAAAAAGCCAAGCCTCTTCAGGCAAAGGATGTGATTCCCACTTGAGTTAAACCTAAGCTTGACCCCGCTCCTGCCAAAGCACCCACCGGTCGTAAACCCAATCGAATGGGAATCGAACACATGCTAGAAACCCAACACCGCAAACCAAAGGAGCCCATGACCTCCTCCTAGGGAGGAGCATTAGTACCCACATGCATGTGAATAAGTGCTACAACCCCCTCCATCAACAGTTGTTGACAACCAAATGCCTGAAAGGTGAGGAGCAGATCCTCGCTCCCCTCTTTTTCCTCCGATCACACATCAGGGTGACTCTATCTGCTCCCATAATCTTAGGCTATTGACACCAGTTGCCACTCAACTTGTCCACTCCATCATGGCAACCATTTAGGCAAACTCCCTGTGGCCACTAGTGCTAACGTTTAGTGAGGAGTTGTCTCCGCACACTCCCTTTCCTTTAAGGCACTAAAGCCAAGTGGCCCCCATGAGGGTTGCGCGACGAATCGAACTGTCCAAACATCCCTCAATCAAGGAGCCCCTAACTTGAATATGCAATGCTCCACAATCAACAAGAACGATATCTCTGGACAGGCATCCCCTTACATCCCTTATCTACGCCGCCAAGATTAAATGATTGAGCATGGCACACGGGGCATCAGATGACACTGCAGACTACTTTAAGGTTTGCAACTAGGTGACCAGTCAAAAGGACACCACACATCCACCCATAACCCCTGTAGCAAACTACCTCACCCAAGCATTGCCCCCACATCCGAGGATGAGCAGTGCCCATTGGTGCATGTGCACCCCACGAAGTGCCCACATGGCAACCTACCCTAGAGTTCCTCATCGATGCACTTGCACCCCACTAACAAAGGAAGGACCTCGCCCCCATCCTCCGGGTGCAACCCCTTGGGCATGGTGAAGCCCTTCGAAGGGGCGACAAACCCATCTTCCATGAAGGAAAGAGGGCCATTGGTTTAAGAGGTGAACAAAGGAGATTTTGGGGCTAGAGGCAATAGGTTGGGAGGACCTCAGATCCCCTTGTTTGAAAACAATCTCAAACCTAGTTGACAATCAAGGGAGCATGGGGACTCGAACAATTCAATCCTCGATTCTCGTGGCATCATGGAAGCATAAAATATAGGCATTTAAAATTTTTTTATCAAAATGAACTCAAGTCGATGCTTGTAAACCTAAATAATGGAAATCGAGAAACTATAATAGCCTATGTAATCGTAACCACATGGTATCTCCTCATTTCAAGATCCCCACAACTAAGGGATTATACTTTTAGGTGGTATAGTATAACATCCCATGTTCGTTGAAAGCAATAGATAAAATGTCATTGTTGCAGTATAAAATCCAAGACCATTTTAATATTTTATAAAACCAAACTTGAAAAACATTTGTAAATAAAATAGTGAATCAAGGTTGTCTCAAGGAGGCGATCAGAGTTGTTCTCGTTTTCAAAACACATGATTATTTTATTTTTGGTATTTTATATCTTATGATTTTTCTATTTGATTTTTTGAATAAAAGAAGGTGCGAGATGCAATATGGTACAACAAACTGGACATTTACAAACCAACGGCAAAATGTGTTTACATGGACGTTAAAAAGTGAGGACGTAACTAGTGTCGTTTCATTTTATCGTCGGTTATAATGAAAATTCGATGTCAAATTATCGTTGCCTCAGTGGACTGATTGGAGCTTTGGCCATCATTTTATAATCGATAGAAATTTTATTTCATGTCATTTATAAATAAGTAACCAAGTTTGTATATTATATTTTCCTTCGTTAACATGCCATTTTTAAATTTTTACCGTCTTTTAAATGTAAATGTCGTCGCTTCGAACAATGACTACAAAAATATTTATGTCATCACTTATTAGATAAGCAATGGTAGGTAGCAATTTCAAGAAAGAAAAAAAATTTAAACATCATCATTTTTGTATATTTGCTGTCACTTTTGCAATAAGCGACGACAAATATCTATATTTCATTAAAAAAATTACCTTTTAACGTCGTCGGTTATTTGAAAAATCGACGATAAAGGTAGGAAGTTTTTTTTTTAATTGTGAAAATTATGGGAAAGACCTACCATTAGACCTAACGAAACACCTTCTTTTATACAAAATGTCGAGAATGAAACAGGTTTATATTCCATAGATATAAAGTCTGATACAGAAAAAGTTTGATAATGAAATATTTACATATGAAAGGAAACATGTATTAATAAAGAAAATATCAAAATACTGCTGGCCCGATACCACCAGCCCGACCCATGTCGTCGTCATCTCATTTGTGGGTGCTTATATCTGATAAAGACAGATGTTATGACTGTTTGTTCTTCAGAAGAACAGATAGAAGCTTCTGAATCTTATCATCCATCTTACTCATTTGGGCATGTATGGCATCCATCTGATTCTTCATCGCTACCTCTCTCTTCTCCCTCTCCTCATTTTATCTTTGTAGTATGTTGATCTTTTGATTTAACTGATCGACGACACTAGATGAGATGCCCCCTTTCCTCCCATACCAGTTAGACAAGGTGTGCGCTCTCCCCGCGCTATGAACGAAACCATCATGGTTTGGTGGCATCACTCTCCTAAATGCCTCCTTTGGATCCAAAGGCTGATGGACATTGTCGGAGGTCTTATTGTCACGGGGATGCACTAAGTGAATCATTTTCTCTGAAACGTATTAAAAATTATTATTATAACATATATATACAAACTTATGAAGTTTTTGAATTTAGGAAACTTACGTGTCTCTCGTGATATGACTCATGAATCCAATTACGAGTACCCTCAGCTACAACCTTACTATGAGTGAACTCATAGATATCCATCATAGTCACCTCCCTCTCATCATGTGTAGCAGGCTGAAAACATGAAAATGATATAATTTTATTAAGATAACCTATAAAGTAAAAAATATTCAAGTGTGAAGTTATAATAAACTTACGTAATGACTCTTGACCATCTCAATGCTTGTTTGACCCAAACATTGAATTTGTGGTGGAGCTTTGGCTCTATTGGCTTTATTTTTCCTTCCTTACTCTTGTAATAAAAGTATATATATATAAATTATTAAACAAATTGATTCTTTGTTATAAATTTAAGATATATGAAATTAATATAAACATTTAAAATCAATTACTAACCTCCACTTTGGGATCCAATCAATGCTCGCATGCCTTCTCCCGATGTTCAGGCATGACATCAGGAGGACAGTTCTCCATTGCCTCCTCAGGCGAACTGCAGTTCGAGAAAAACTAAATACCAAATATAAAATGTTAGAAATAATATATAAATCATGTACATAATAAACATGTAAATGTTTAAAATTTTTACTTTTCTCATGGTCTCCTTCCTCCAATCTCTGCGAAGCTTGGCAACATGCTTAAGGATATACCGAGAGCCATTGGGGTCGACACTCCAATCGTAACTCGCCTACATTTATTTTAGAAAAATATATCAATCTTACATGAAAATAATTTTAAGATAAAGTTATAGAAGTAATATTTAAGATACATGGAATTACTTCCAACTGTTAGATGAGTTGCATCTTCAGCACTGCAAGCACCTTCTTACAGTCGAAGTAGCAACTTGGCACGACGGACTTCGCCATTGTGCCCACTCAATTGATGAAGCTCTGGTAATTCTCTGCCTCCCTCGTGGTTCTTAGCCTGATTGTTATTCTCAAGCCCTCAGGGATACGCTAGAAATCAAGATTCTTTGTCTTCCTTCGTTTTTTACTTACTCTACCTACATAGACATTAATCATACTCATTATATATAACTAAAGCTATAATAAGTTTTAAAATATAGAAGTAAATTACTTCTTAAAAATACAAGAGTTCTTACCAACACTTGTACCTGCCACTCTCGGGTCCACATGTACTGGGGACGTACTCTCAACCTGCTCATCCTCTGCCACCTCCCCCTCCTCCTCTCCCTCCACCTCATCATTGCCATCCTCATCCTCCTCCTCTGATGCTCCATAATCTGGATCACCTTGTACTTGCTCTGGCTCAGTAGGAGCAATATCCTTCTCCTTTCCTTTCCCCCCCACATATATGACATCACAAGATCATGGCAGGTCCCTAGGTCGTACAAAACGTGACTGAGAGGGAGCTTGGTGCCGGGGGGTGGTTGAGCCTGGGGAGATGTCTCAGGCTAGGTTGATGGCAGTGTCTAAGGGGGAGCTTTTTTATTGGCTTTTTTCTTAAACCTCTTCATCTACAATAACAAATAAATGCAAAAATTAAGACAGCTGAAAGCAATATATAAAGCATTAATGAAAAAAAAAATTTCTTCCCTAAGAGATGACAATTGTTTCTCCAATAGTAACCTAACCAAAAATGGACTGAGTTTTCCCTTAAATTTTGAAAATTTTCTATAAACTACATATTAAAATAAAAGTAGGCATACTTCACATTAAAAATAATTGCAAGGAAATACTCTATACAATAAGGATACATGATACCATTCAATATTATGTCAAAGAATGAGAGGAAGAAAATTACTGTAAAAAGAATCATTCTCGTCGACGTTACATCATCCTAAACTCATATGGTAATGATTTCTCCTATCAATGCTAAGGTTTAAGCGGAGTATAGGTACATTCGGTATTGTTATAGGAATCGATTAGCTAATCTAAAGGGAAGATCCTATTTTACATAAATAGACTTGAAAACTTTACAATTTTAATCATAGAGAGCAATTTCAAAATATTTGGATAGGAAATATGTGCAAGGGAGAAGGGTAAATTTTTCAATAACGACTAACATGGAAAAACTAAAACCTAACATACACCTTAGATTAGTCTATTGTATCATGAACAACATCAAGTTAAACTGGCTACTTATGATTCTTTGTCACATGAATGATATTCATGGAGGTTCCTTGCCTTTTTGGCATCCTTTGATCTCATCTTTTTCTTCCCACATCCATTAATCTCTCGCAGCAACCTTTGGATTCGAAACTTGAATTTTTCGACAGTGTTACAAATAAAAGAATGAACAAGGCTGCAGTGTGAGTTTGTGAAGAAGATGAAGATGAAGAAGAAGATCAAAAGATGTTGTTCCTGAGGAAACAAGATGAAGATCGAGGGCAAATGGAAAAAGTTCTTGATAGCATTAAGAGTCGTTTCTCTCATTTTGAGATGACTATCAAGCACGACATTGCCAGTTTCAAGAAGGATTTCACGAACTCAAGAAAGGAAAGAAGAAAGAATGAAGAGAAGAAGAAACTACCGATTGGTACTTTTAGATGTGTTTTTCTAATTTAAGTCATTTTATGTTTTGCTATGTTGATTGCTATGGTTTGTAGTTTAACTTCTTTAGCTTATTTCCAGTTTGAACTATTTCAGCACTTTCGATTTTTATTACCTTTTGCACTTTCAATTTTTATGGACCTTTTTATGAATGTTATGTCCTTATTTATCATCTTTCATGATTTATGTACTTTCAGTTTACTCTTTTCATGTTGATAAAAAGGGGGAGAAGGTTATGGACCATTTGCACTTTCAATTTTTGTAAATGTTATATTCATCTTTATCATTTCTCATGATTTATGTACTTTTAGTTTACTCTTTTTCATGTTGACAAAAATGGAGAGAAGAAAGAATGTCATGAAAATATTCTTATATCTTTTATGGGTGGAACTAGTTGATTAAGGAATCCCTATTGATGAAAATTGGCATGAAGTTGAATTTTACACGTCTGATTTGGATCCATCAGATCCTATAAAAAAATTGCTCGTACCACACTAATTGGTCTATATCTCACAACACACTAGGAGTTAGAAAATAAGTCTAGACGACTGAAAGGTTGGACAGGGTTTTTGGATGTCTGAAATAAGTCCAGACGACTTAACTTTGAAAATCAGATGTCCAAAGTTATGTTTGGACGTCCAAAATTGGAACAGTGCGAGAGTTTAGTTCTTGGATTGGGTTCTGTAGAGATTAGACGTCCAGCACTAATGTCTGGACGTCCAAAATAGTGCTGGAAGGTGATTTCGGGATATTGTAAGATGGACTTGGTTTCTAACTATTTGGGTGACCTAAATAGGACCTAAGTAGATACATACCATGTTAATAGAATCTACATCAATCAAAATCTAACCAACATTTTTCATAAGTAAAACAAAAATTAAACATAGTAAAGAAATTGTTACTAACATTAGATATCCACATCTATTGCATTTGAATGTATATGACCTTCTCCAATTAATTCTTGGTATGCTTCAGATTGAATGTCAAAATGATTGCGTGGTACTATTCTTATTGGTATAATCCAACCCCTTTAGCAATTATCGGGGTTGTAAAACTTATGCTGCTTGACATGTCAATGTGAATAGTTCAGCAAATTGAAGAATTTGACGGTTACAATTTAAACTCAAGAAATTGTGTTTCTTGTTGAAATGACCCATTAACTCTTTAGTCGGATAAAACATCTGGATACATGCCCGGACGTCTGAAAGTGAGATTTTTGTATGTCTCTTTTTTGCTCTGTGTGTAGGTGACGCGTAGAAGCCTCTCTCTTCCCCGCACCTCACCCCCCCTAAACCCTAGCACACACTCTATTTAAACCCCCCTTCTCTCTTCTCCCCACTCACCACTCTCCAGCCACCACCACCTCTAGTGTCTCCCTCTTGCAGTTGTGGCAAGGGAGAACGAGAGGGAGAGGGAGAGAGAGAGGAGGAAGAGCGTGAAGGTCAGAGGACCTTTGGGAGCTCGGCGGAGCTCACACAGCCGGTGGTAGGTGCATGCGCGAGGAGGAAGGGTTCGGGGAGGTGGCCTCCTGACCCTCTGCAACTGTTGAAGCCACTGCGGTGCGCTGTGGGCGGCGTCGTGAGGGGAGGAGCGTCACGGAGGAGGTTCTGGTACTGGAAACTTTCTAGTATCTGACGTCTAGAGTATCGTCCAGACGGCTGGCAAGGCACTAGGACGTCCGGAGCTGAAGTCGGACGTCTGAAAGCACATATCGCGCGAGGTACGTACCTTCCTACACTACCTTCCACCATGCAGATTGTAGTGCAGAAAATATTTGGCTAAAGTTGTGCCTACATTTTCGTATGCAGGTGAAGGCTTTGGGAAGGCACGCGGTGCGCTTTCCCAAGTACTTTTAGACATCTGATCACATCGCTAGACGTCCGGAGGCACTTCCAGATGACCGGAGGCCTTGTCCGACATCTGGAGCTACCCCAGATGGTCGTAGAGAGAGTCTGGACATCTGAAGTAGCCGCAGGAAGTGCAAGGTGAGATTTGACGTCTTTTAAGACGTTTGGGACTAGTTCCAGATGTCTGATTTTGGTCAGTAACCGTGTTTTTGGCCCGTTTAGGGCTCAAACGGAATCAGATTTCCGCAAACGAAGTATCACTATTTTCCACACGAGTTACTCTATGTGTTCGTGATGAGTATCTACTGTTTTGACCTCATCTAATGTAAATTAGTCGCTGGTACAAGTTACCAGCTGGTGGCATGTTCGGGGCCCGCGGAGACGACGAGATCTGTGGCATAGGCCCCCATTTCTCCCGTAACACCCGGTAGAGTGGTTTAATGCAATTACTAAGATATGAATAAAGAATATGCCTGCTTAGATTAAATTGATTGAAACTCTAGGATGTGGAATGAACCATAGGGTAGAAATGTGTGAGCATGATATGGAACTACTCTGGTTTACTTGAAATGCATGTTAAAATATGAGCTGCCTGTATGTAAGTGAGAAATTGAACTGTGAAATCATAAGTTGCATATTTATGATTAAGAACTGAATTATGAAAACACAAGCTGCCTGTATATGGATGAGGAACGAGTTATGAAACATGAGATGAATATGAGCATAAACCTTACGGGGAATTAGGAGTAGAACTCATATGTGTGAAAGGAATCTGGAATGTAGACGGGAAATGTGTTGGCCCTTGCGTATGCGGTACCAAGGAGAGCAACTGTCCCTTTTTAGTGTAGAGCAGAGCTAGTTGCCCTTTGGTTGAGACCCAGGGTTAGGATTGGCCACTCTACATCGACTCCTATTGGCTCTCGCGTACATGGTACCGAGGCGTGCTACTAGTGTAGGGAGGGAGCTAGCCACCCCATGGGGCTCGGGGTTCAACTAGCCACCCTACACCGACTTTGTTAGGCCCTCTAGGCAAATTGAGGTAGTCAGATGAGGGTACACGGACTATGGAGGGGCGAGACCCCCATTTGGTTCTGAGGGGCGAGACTCCTGTTTTGAGAGGGCAAGGCCCTATACTATTCCGTGCTGTACTTTGGGCGTACCCGCTAGTGGAAACGACTGACCGCGTGTCAGTGAGGGGTACTTATCGCACGTGCCGTAGTCACCGCTACTTTTCGACAGTAACCTCGGGGTGGTTGACTGAGTGTAGGACTACCGTACGGGGACTCTCCCGGCTAGGAGAGCACCACATTTACCTTCTACTCCACGGAAAAGATTGCAATCAAGATCATTCCCACGAGGAACATGCAAGATCAAGAAATACTTGGATACCTTGAGAAATAGATGAACCATAAATGCATAAATGAGATAAATATAAATGAGAAATAAACCTGCTTGTTGTTTTTACTTTACTTGCGCATAAATAATGTAAACACCACTCTACTCAACATTCGCTGACTCCATCTTTTTGAATCCTGTTCAGGATCAGGAGTTGAGCAGCCTGAGTTTCCGGCTGCAAAGGAAGCTTGGCCCAGCCAAGCCTAGCCGTAGTAGTTTTCTTTCCAGCTCTTTTATTCTGTTGTAGTTGCGAGTACTAGATTTTAAAATTACTATTCTCGTTACCTTCTGTTTTCTGTTGTTCTTGTGGTGACATGTACTATTTTGAGACGGTTGTTCTACTTTCTTTACAGTTTCGTTCTTTCCTTCTGCTTAGTTATATTACATGTGTGAATGTGATTTATTTTCCTGCTTTTGGTTATTTCTCGTTGGATGACTAGGTTTTGGGATTAGTCGAGGCGATTTTGAGTCCTGTAGGGATCCGGAAATCGAGTCGTAACACTTGTCAATTTTGAAACCAATGCCCTCTTTAAAAATATCAAACTAATGACATTTAAATATGACAACTCTGCGATCATATCTAAAGTTGATCTCCACAATTTTATTGATTTCACCGTATTATCCATCTGGACTGGTGGTAAGATCAGAATCAACAACTCCGATCTGTTATGTAACCTTTCTATCATCAATTTCTTTTCTTCTGAGTCTGAACCCATTTATTATATAACCAGAGTGGTAATGTGCATAATGTAATGATGTATTGACAATTACATAAAATCTAATATCCATCGTGGGTCCTTATTATCTTTCGATTGATTAACTCGATTTTTGAACCAATTCAAGAAGTCAAATTCAGATGTACTTGAATGAAATAATCGTTCAAATTCCTCATAGAATGGACCACTTTCTAAAATTTATTTCAAAATATATAAATGTGCCCAATGTCTGTCAATTTCCAAAATTGTCTTGTATTTTGTATAAATAATCGACCTTCCTCTAATATAAAAAATCAACAGACATTCTTCATCATTGTCATTGTATTCCCCCTCATAGTTCCTTTGAAGTCCATTAAAGTGGTTGTTTATTTCATTCATGTACATGGAGGTAAAATTTATACACTCCTCCATAAGATAACCTTCTACAATTAAACCTTCTAGCTTTACCTTGTTCAAGACATAATTTTTTAGCTTTTTCAAAAAACGCTTCACAAGATACATCCTTCTGAATTGTATAGGTATACTGATTCTCGCTTCATTTGAAACATGCAACATGAGATGAACCATTACATCGAAGAAGGTTGGGGGGAGAATCTGTTCTATCTTACAGAGAGTAATGACTATTTATTTATCCCAGTGGTCCAACATATCTTTTTGTAATGTCTTTGTACAAACAATTTTGAAAAATCTACTCATTTCTGTGAATGAATCAATAACTGGCTCAGATAGTATCTCCTGTATCGCCGGTGGAAACAATACTTGCATATAGACATAGAAGTCATAACCTTTCAAGCCAGATATCTTCTTCTACGCTTGATTCACACAACGAGAAAGCTGAGACGAAAAGCCATCTGGCACCCGAATGTCCTTTAAGAAGGAGAACAATTTACTCTTCTGATCCTGATTCAAGATGTAAATAGCAGGTGGGAAGTAGCTATCTTCCTCATGAATTTGCATCTCAAGGTGTATCCCCAAACTCTTCATGTCTTTTCTTGTTTTCTTTACGTCCTTTGGATCATCAGTCAAATTTAATACGTCCAAGATGTTATCCATTATATTCTTTTCGATGTGCATAACATCTAAATTATGACGTATTGTAAGATTTTTTCAGTATGGCAGCTCTATAAAAGAAAATGTTTTTCTTTCGAAATTTAGAATTTGTTAAGGTCGTCTGGTCATGTTTGAATGGTCGAACCAACCATATCTCACCCATTTCTTATAATCTCTCCATTAAACGTGACTCGACATCCTGATAGAATCTATACTAAGTTTATTCTTTGGATTTTTCTTTGAATACCGAAAGGTCCTACCATCAAATTTACCCCTAAACCGTGTCATTTGCCATCTATGTTTAATGGGTAGAAATCTACGATGCCCTAAGTAATAGAACTTCTTACTTTCCAATAGTCGCTGGTGATGAGTATCTTCCATACAGACTGGACAAGCAAGCTTTCCTTTAGTACTCCAACCTGCAAATTTGCGTATGCTGGAAAGTCGTTTATAGACCACAACAGTGCTGCATGCATATCATAGAATTCTCTCTTTTCTGCATCATATGTCTTCACGCCGATGTACCACAATTGTTTCAGTTCATCGATCAATGTTTGAAGATGAACATATATTGTATTTCTTGGTTGTTTTGGATTGGGGATTAATAAGATCAGCATCATGAATGATGATCTCAAACATAACTAAGGATGTATGTTATACGTGACCATTACCATTGGCCATATAAAATACGATGGGTGCATACTCTTACATGGATTAAATCCGTCACTTGTAATACCCAATCGTACCTTTCTTGCCTTTAAAGAGAATAAATTATTTCTTTTATCAAATCACTTCTACTCTGAATCAGTAGGATGACATATTCTTTCATCTTGAAATTTAGAATCCTAGTCCCATGTCATCCACCATGTCACTTTTTTATAACCTAGTTCCACTTCTCTTTTATGTTTTGGTGTTAACAAAACTATCTTAAATCTAATGAGTTTATGAAGTTTATTTACAAGGAAATCACAAGATTTAGGAAGTGTGGATGATAACAAGGAAGAAGTGTGGATGATAAGAAGGATGAAGATTGTTTTTGTGTTGTTCATTTGTTGTAATCTAGAAATTTGTATGTCTCCTAAACAAGAAAAATTGATTTAGGAAGTAAAATCAAAATAGAGATAATTAGGTATCAAACTCATGTTTAATTATTTGTTTGAAAAATCAAAATCGTTTCTTGGTAATATTAATCATGTAATTAAGTTTGAATAGCACTAAAATTGATTAAAACAAGCTAATCAAGGTACTTGTAGCAAGTATCGGTACTGTTTGTAAGTACCGATACATGCTACGCACAGGTTTGAACCCAAGTCTCAAACTGTGAACAATAAGTACCGGTACTTATCATGAGTACCGATACCAGGTGCTCACAGCTTTTGTCTCAACTCAAACCTGTGAGTTACAAACTGGTACCTGGTGACTTAGTTGGCACTCAACTGTAAGCACTGAGTACCGGTACCTATGATGAGTGCCGGTACCTAGGCTTTGTTGGGTTGGTTGCAGGATAACTGTAAGTAGTTAGTACCGGTACCATAACTTTAGTATCGGTATCAACTAATCGTTGTGCCAGACTTGAATGACTATTTTGCAATTAATCTTATTCTTAACCTACTTATTTTGCCCCCAACGGCTTGGAAGTGTAGGGGGGCTAATTAGTGTCTATAAAAACACCTTGTGAGTGCTATTTTTTAAGGAAATCAAGAATAAAAAATACTCCTTGCTCCAATTTTCATTTCTCTCAATTCTAGCTGCAAGAGTGATAGGCTTGTTGCATCCATCCTTCAAGAAGATCTCCATTTCGCAACAAGTTCATTTGGCGCATCTGGTTGTTCTCGTAAAATCATTTTTGCACATTGTCATTTTTCACTAGATATTTCTATCAAACATTTGCTATACTAATTCTTGTTGGAGACTTAGGATTTGAATTGTAAGCTGCTGTATTTTCTTGCTTACACTTGTTATATTTTGTTTATATTTGCTGTTGTAATTAGGTTAAGGTAACCCATTAATTACCTCATTTTTAGTAAATTGATTTCCTCCAGGTTGAGGTAATCAGGTTAAAAATCCTAAGTCAAGAGACTTAAGTAGTGGAGTACTCAAGTGAGGGGAACCACTATATATTTGGTATCCTATTTTTGTGGTTTGCTTTATTTGTAATAATTTTTTACCACACTATTCATTCCCTCTTCTAGTGTGCTTGTGTCCTTTAGATCCTACAATGACATAGACCTTATTTTTCATATCTATCCTGACATTTTTGCCACCATTCACACTAAATAATCGAACAACCCAACATCAATCCACACATCACATATTACCCATTTTCCCATCTAACATACATCAATCCAAACATATAGCTCATTACTTGTTCTACTACTCAACCATAGTTTCTTTCCACTTGCACACTTCAGAAAACTGATCTATTCTAAAAGTGAACCTACAACCAAGCACAGCCTTACCAGGCTTAGATGCTTTTACATTTCCTATCCTATAACTTAACATGTGTTGGTCTAGGGAGAGATGAATAAATTATCTCCCCCATGATGTAACAGTTAAGAAATAATCTTATAAACTGAATCCCCCTTTTAAACAATGATAGGAGAGCCATTGGGGAATTAATGAGAGAAACACATTCAGAAGATAATAAACTCAATAACATACAATAAAAATAAACCTACAAATCAAAATAGCATAGACAATAAAAGTGGGCACACCTCACATTAAAAATAAACTCAATAACATGCACACATCTATTCCTAAAAGTGGGCACACGCCACATGCATTCAATGATATAAAAAATAATATGTGTGCATACATCACATCTAACAAAAACCTATATTATCATTTAAATAAATAAAAAATATTAAAATTATACCTCAAAGTAGTACAACCTCCAAGAATGCCCGTCAGTAATAACCTATAATTCAGAATTATCATCTAATTATAAGCTTTAAAACTTATATAAAGTTATTAAAACTATTATAATTGATTCTTAATAAAACAATGTTAATATAATGTAACTGTTATATTATAGAGGACATTAAAAAAAAACCTGATTATTACAAGGGCAGTAGGAAGATGAGAGGAGGGATGGGAAGGTAGGAGGAGATGGCGAGGGAGAGGGGGAGGAGGAGGAGGGGTAGGGCAAGAGAGAGAGGACAGGGAGGAGGAGGGGGGAGGCAAGAGGAGATAAGGAGGGTGAGGAGAAGGAGGGGGATGATTGGAGGAGATGAGGAGGGGGAGGATGGCTGGCAAGGAGGAGGGGTGGGGAGGGGGGGCACGATAGGAGGTGGAGTGGGGGAACAGACGACAAAGAGGAGGAGATGGATGGTAGGAGGTCGGAGGAGGTAGAAGGTAGGAGGAGGATCGACGATGGGGGACGATGGCTGGTGAGGAGGTGGGAGTGGAGGAGGACGACCGGCGAGGAGGACGGAGGTGACGAGGCGACGATGGGTGGAGGGGGTAAGATAACGATGATGATGAGGATTCACCGGAGGTCGAGAAGGATGACAATGATGACGAGGAGGAGCGATAGGGAGGGGCAGCGAAGAGGCACCTGAGGAGGTTTGGAGGCACGAGGAGGGGCAACGAGGGTTTCTATAAAATGAAACAGTGATGGGGGAGGAGAGGGCCTATGCAAGTAGCTATTGTTACGAATGAGCCACTTCAGACGTCTTTTAAGATGTCTGGAAGCACTTCCAGACGTCTGACCAGAAGTCTGGAAGCACTTCCATACGTCTGACCAGATGTCTGGAATCACTTACAGACATCTGGAAATCGGTTATTTTTGACACGCGCAGTTTGTCTGCGCGCCTGAGCACGCAGACTTGTGAAAATTCCCTCTCTCTCTTTTTCCCTCTCCTTCCTGCGCCCTTTGTCGCGCTTTCTCTCTCCTCCTCGCGCGGCCTTAAAAGGCCACGCCCTCTCCCTCACTCCCGTCACCTCCGCCCCCTTCCTCTTCTCCTTCCAGCCAGTGCGCGAGAGCGAGCGCGAGTGAGCGGCGGCAGCGACAGCCGCGGTGAGCGTGGGAGGAGGTGCTGCGTGTGGGAGAGGCGCTCGGCCGTGAGGGCGAGCTCGTCGGGGATGCTAGGGCCGGCGGGCGGGGGGCGCAGCGGGCGCGGAGCGACGCGGGAGGACTGCTGCAGCTCGAGCAGCAGGCGGACGAGACGCGACGCGGCTGGGCGTCGCGAACGGAGGGCGAGTTGCGCCCTGGTTCTGGAAACTTTTCCAGAATCAGACGTCTGGGCTGATAGCCAGACGACGGGCACGACGTCTGGAAGACTGTCCAGACGTCTGAAAGGTGAGTTATTTCCTTCTTCTTCCTTTTCTTCGACTGACCGTACTGAGAGAGAGAGATGGGTACGCGCAGGTTCGGTGATTCATCATCCAGCGCGAATCAGACGTCTGGCTGTAGCACCAGACGATGGGAGCGACTTCCAGACGTCCTGGGTGATCATCGGGCGTCTGGGAACTAGGCCAGACGCCCCCGCAGGCTTCTGGACGTCTGAGAGACCACGCAGAGCAAGGTAACCCCTGATCCACTTTTTAAGACGTCTGGAATAAGTTCCAGACGTCTGATTTTGCACTGTTTCGTCGTTTTCGGCCCGTTTAGGGACCGTTCGGGTTCCGTTTTCCGCGTTTCGAGTTGCGTTCTTTTCGGAATTAAATCCTCTACCTGTCTACAGTAGTTGTATATTGTTTTGAGAAATTCCTTGTATTTGATCCTTGTGATAGGACCCCGTTTCGTTGTAGTCTCGGGGGTTGCGGAGGCACGCGGGATTCCCGACCATGCCCCCAGTTCCCCTGTTGTAACTGGTAGAGTGGCATTTAAGTTTATTAGCATAATCTGTTAAATTATGGAACCATAAATAGAACCTAGGACATTGCATGAATCCTAGGAATGAGAAACGAGATTGAATGATAGATCCTAGGGTGTTGCATAAATCCTAGGGCTGGAAAACTAGATTGTATGATAGATCCTAGGATATGACATGAATCCTAAGATGGGAAAACTAGTGGAATATGTGAACACTGCAGTCTTGAAAATGTGGAAAAGAAATAATAGCTGCCTGTAAATTTGTTTAAACAGCTGCCTGTTATGAATAAATGAACATGATTAAGAATATGGGATGTATGAACATGAAACTGGAAAGGTGAAATCGGAATGCACTGAGTTAAAGAGATGGAACCCTATGGGGAATTAGGAGTAGAACTCCTGGAAAGTGAATGGAATAGAATTGGGGAAGTGAGCTGGCCCTTGAGTACGGAGTACCAAGGAGAGCGACTGTCCCCCTGTTTAGTGCAAAGCGGAGCCAGCCGCCCCAGGGACCCGGGGTTAGGACTGGCCACTCTGTACCGACTTGCTGGCCCTCGTGTACGTAGTACTGAGGAGAGCTACTAGTGTAGGGAGGTACTAGCTACCCCACAGGCCCCGGGGTTCTGTTAGCCTCCTACACCGACTTGTTAGGCCCACTGGGGCAAATCAGAGTAGTCAGGCGAGGGTGCGCGGACTGTGGAGGGGCAAGGCCCCTATTTGGTTACTGTGGAGGGGTTGGACCCCTGTTACTGAGAGGGCTCTGCCCTGTACTGGTTCTGTGCTGTGCTTTGGGCGCACCCGTTAACGGAAATGACTGACCGCGTGCCAGTGCGGGTTAGCTACCCGTGCATTTACCGCGCGTGCCGTAGTCACCGTTACGTCTGTCAGTGACCTTGGGGTGGTTGACTGAGAGTAGGATCACCACGGGGGACTCTCCCAACCAGGAGAGCACCACGTGCTACTTCTACTGTTCGGAAAAGACTGCAATCAAGATCGTTCCCACGAGGAACATTCGAGATCAAATAAAGGATCTGGGAAATAAATGAAATCGTGAGACAATTGAAAGACGTAAATAAAGAAAGTAACAGAACATAACAGCTACTGTACACTCTACTGTTTTCTTTAGTTTTAGTTGCCACTCTACTCAGCATTTTGCTGACGTGTTACACTCGTTACCTTTCAGGACCAGATGTTGAGCAGCCAGGGTTGGCGGCTGCAGAGGATGCTGGGCCGAGTAGGGTCCAGTAGAGTTACCACTATTCTCTTGTACCTCTTTTTGGTTCCACTGTAGTGAGTAGTTCTTGTTTCCGCTGTACTTTTCTTTACCTGCAGTTCATATTATGTTATGAATGTTGTTCTACTGTTGTGGTGGTACATACTGTAGTGGTTTCTTTCCTTACTGCTGTATTCCCTTACTGTTAGTTATATTCATGCTGAATGTGGTTTATTTTACTGCTCTTTTGGTTACTTCCTCGTTGGACGACCAGGTCTTGGGATTAGTCGAGTCGGTTCGGTTCTCGTGTCTCGTAGGGACTCGGGAATCGGGTCGTTACAGCTATAGATCATAGACTTTTGCGAAAGCAATGGCAAACATCAAAGAAAAGTTTTCGCTGTGTGCAAAATTAATTCCTATTGGCGGCAATATTAGCAGGGAATTAAATTCCCCGATTCCCTATTGCTTCTTACAAAAAATGACGACTATTATCGATATTCAATTTGACCACGAGCGACAATTGTTGTTCTCCTCCTCAAATGCAGGCGATTGAATTTTGAACACGGATTCACCGTCAGTTAATCCAAGAAACGATGACAGAAAAATTATTGCCGTCGCATTATAAAACGATGGCAACTAACCGAAGGTGAATGCCATATTTCTAGTAGTATATGAATATGAAATCTAACTATGGACTAAAAAATTATGAATGCTAACAAGAGAAAAACATAGAAAGATAAATGAACTAAATAAACAAACTTTTATGAATGCTAAAAATTTTGATTAGAACTAATGAAAATAAAGATCAAATAAAGCAATTCTTACAACTAGAAAAATGACTAGAACAAGAAATAACTACAACAATTCAAGAGAAAGAGAGATTGAATCTAGAGGGAGTAATCGAAATGCTAAAGTAGGTGCAAAAGCCTTGAAGTGGTGGTAGAGATGTCCACCCAATCTTCTTGCCCAAGAGATGTAGAGAGTAGCCAGAGTAAGGAGAAGAGGAGGTCCTATAAAGATGGAGATGGAGAGATGGTGGAGATGGAGTAGGGTTTAGGAGGAGGGGTGGTTGACCAAGGTAGAAGAATATGGCATGGAGAGGTGGAGAGTCACTAGTGAAGAAGATGATTAGTGGTCATGGACTTGGTAGAATATATATAGAAGATTAGGTCTAACGTGATTGGTGGAAACCAAGGACCAAGAATCAAGGAAATGGAGGGTGTAGATGTGGCTTAGAAGGATGGACGGCTAGGATTAGGGGCTTAAGTGACGTAGGCTTAAGATAGGGCTAGGGTTAGTTTTGGTTAAGATGATGGAGGGTGGAGATTTAAGTGCCTAAGGTGGAGTGAAAAATAGATGTAGAGGGATAGGTTCTAGGGTTTCTAACCTATGATGGCATGGAGATTAGATGAAGGGCTAGGATTGGGGGCCTTTTAGGTGTAGGGTTGAGATCTTGCTTGATGGTGGAGTGGGAAAGGGATAAGAGAAACGTACATGGGTGCCACCTAAGGGGATTGGGTAGAGTTGTTGGTGAGATGTAGGGTTGTGATTGAAGGTAAGAAAAGTACTTGTATGACACCCCAGGCCCAAATGAGGACCAGATGCCAACCATCCAACCCCAAGATCGCTAGTCACTCAACAACAATACATCCATCCACCTAATATAGCATGCAATTCACAACAGATGAATTAGTCCAAATAAATAGTACAAAATCAAAGGAAAGCACAGAAATACAAGTCTCTGTACAACTTGGAATCATAACTGCCACCGAACCAAAACTGAAGACGAAGAAAACTAAATCAAAGAAAATGTAAACTAAGTCCAATGCAAATACGGACAAAAGTGGAAGTCCGAACCACTTGCAACAGATTTGACAAGAAAAGAAAACGGACCACCTCCTTTTCAATTTGGCTCTAGCCTTCTAAACCTGGTTGGAAGGTCAAACAATGGATCATGAACCAAACAGTCCAGTAAAGATAGACTGATTGTAGATAAAAAAAACTCTAATATGCAAGGGTAATCTAACTATCAATGATATGGGACTATAATCATCTAATTCTGATAACGAGCAAATATGCAACAAGAAATCCAATTCATGTATTGTACAATCAACTCAAAGAAGCAAGTAGTAACCCAACTTCTACAGGAAATTAAGAAGATTGTATTATTTAGTAATTTATGCTCAGTACCCCAACCTAATCCCATATTCAATACTGCTCACCCATGCTTTTGCTGGATATTTCTCATACTAAATATGAGACCAAGTTGAGGAGTTGTGCAAAGTCTCTGCAAATAGAGGAAGAAATGAGGTAGGGAAAGAAAGGGACAAATAAAGGAGAAAGAGGGGAGAACATGTAAAATAACCTTCCTGGAGGTACCCTCACCTCGGCATTTATACCTCCAACACCCTCGAGGTGCCAATCACAGTAACAGATAATTTCTAAATTGGGCTAACTCAAACCTGTACACAACCCTCCTTCAAAGGCCAACTCTCGGCCTATCCCTTCGATTGCAAAGATTCACACAATTTTCCTAGAGACCAAAGAGGCATACTACTCCTTGGCTTTCCTTTATTGTAACATTATTTCATGTAATAGCAGGAGAAAAGAGAGAAAGGGAAGAAATCTCTACATTATGTTGATTTCGCCAGTAAAGTTAACAATACTATCCATACAAACGTGTATATTCTAGAGTAAGGGCATCCACATGGAACATCAGTAATCCTTGTTACACTCTAGAATATATTTTTTCATAAATCAAGCATAAAACCCGAGCATTCAATTTTGCCACAAATATAACTTTCGATAATACTAGAAAATTAAGTTTGAGGCCAATTATGCATGAGCAAATTGTTAAATAGTTGGTTGTAATTTCGAACAGTTTTGTTTTATGATAAAATCTTTATTCCAACAAGTCAGCATATGTAGGTTATTAACTAGCACCACATAATTTCAATGAAGACATTTGATTAATTCTAATTATTAATTATTAGTATTATTAATTTTAAAAAAACCAACAACTCCAATTAATTAGTAGGAACTTCGAAGCAGCAAGAGGATAAATGAGGCTGCCTATTACTACGTATATGATATAGTTGTTACCTATACGTGTATAACCACTGTTTTCAGAAAACGTGAAGTGATGATGAAATTTGGCCAATTTGACCCATTCACGTTGTCCAGAACGTCTAGAAAGATACGGATCAAGTTCAACATCACCTCGACCGTGTAACGACCTAAGTCTAATTAAGAAGAACTAGTCTTGACAACTTGTTGGATATTGGCCCAATGGGCCTAAGCAACCATCCAAAATTCTTAAGCTTAAGTTGACAATTAGTAATTCTCAATCATTGTATCCCACCATTCACTTTCATGAGTTTACAATGTAAGACTATCTTTGAGAGTGTTACAACCTCTCTGATAAGGTGTGGCTCATCATAACTAAAATGCCTAAGTTAAGCTAGAAATTAGGTAAAACTATCAAATTAATATAATAAAAGGGTTAAGTGTGAGAATTATGGAAGATGACCTAAAACATCATAAATGTGTTAAAAATGCATAATTAGGTCATATTTAAGAGATTGTATACTTAACTATGTATATGACTATATTAAATGTCAAATGAACATCAATTTGAGCATAAATTCACAAATCAATGATTGGATTATGTTCTTAAATGGTTCAAAATATTTGCCATAAAAGTTACATTGCATTTTAACATCATTAGGACCTTGTATTTAATGTTTTGCATTTAGGTCCTATGTATGTAAAAGATTCTTCACATTTTCTTAAATACAAAAGTTTCAAGGACTTAGTTGAAAACCACCAAGGACCTACTTGATATAAAAGTTTGTCACTTATGGGTCTCTACACAAATTGCATACTATTTTGCCATTTAGGCTTTTCTGCAAATTGTCTGTTAAACATGGAGCTGAGATCCTTCTCTCATGTTCTTCCACGATGAACTCAACTCCTTAGGACCATTCAATCCTTATTCCACAGATCAATGGTGGATCTATCTCATACTGCCTAAAGCTGGTTCCCAATTCTTCACGCTTATTTCTAGATCTCATCCCACGGTTGCATTTCATCCTAAGCCATCGTGTGCGCCTCAGCCTTCATCTCCATTGTTCTCTTCCAATGGCCATCACCCATTAATCCCAGTCACCTAAGCCTTAACTCTGCCTATACAAGGAGCACCCCAGTGATCCTTGGCTCCTTTATCGACTCGCTTCCCCCTGAGCCTATCCATTCGTTCTACCGCTCCAGTTCTTCTTCCCTTTCATCTGTGGTTGGTGACAGCAGCCACAATTTCCTACCCAAATTGTTCTATGTCGAGTTGGATCACGTAATTCTAGGGGACGTCCTAGAGCTTCTTTTATAAGCTTTCAATCGCTAGAGGTTTCTCCCATTCCTTTGTGACTGGGCGACGACGAGTGGATCCCAAGGATGAAATTCTGGACTAGAGGGGGAGTGAATAGTGCAATATAAAATATATGTGGAAATAAAATCAATCACACAAAATTATTCACCACAAGAGACACTAAATTTTTAGGCGGAAACCCCAAGGGTAAAAACCACCACCTAAGCCTTTTGACTTAGGCTTTCCTGGTCGACCAAGTCGACCAATCCACTATGTGTCACTTGAATGAGGGTGACACAACCTCAAGTACAACCATGCTATTTTAAACCAAGGATAGCGTACCTCAAAACCACTCTTCTTCACGAAGAGTATTTTGTCTCATGAAGGAGATAGGAATTCGCCAAGCGAATACCCAACCACAAACAAAATAAAATTACAACAATCCTATAGAGCCCAAATAGGTAGAGTTATAATAAACTCCTATAGGTTTAGAGAATTTCCCTAAAATGGAAGTCAAGTGCACAGCAGATCAATGCTCTTGAATTTAGATTGTGTAGACGGGAGAGCAAGGGCACTTCTAACACTTGGATCTTCTCTTCAATGACACAAATATGGTGGAAGTAGTATATCAAGGTGTCTTAGGTGTGTTTTAGCCAAGGCAGGGTCCTTCTCTATTTATAGAGGCCCTAAGAAGCCCTTAGAAGGTTTATGAAGGCTTAGATAGCCATTGGGAAAGATTCCAAGTAGATTTGGGTCGAATCAAAATCAAATCAGGGTCATAATGAGTTTGACATAGTTATCTGACGTCTAATTATATTATCAGACGTCTAGTCTTACATCTGATATAATTTTTGGACGTATAATCTTGAGGGGATGTTTCTCTGGAAATGATCGGATTTAATTAGGGATCTAGTCAGACGTCTAACTAGGATTTATAAGACATCTAGTCAAGTTATCGAATGTCTAATCAAAGTAGGTTTGGTTCCTAGAAATGGACTAGATCTAAACAGGATTCTATTGTATATGTGTTAGACGACAGGTCAGACGTTTGACGCATGATTTGGATGTCTAAAAGCTGTGGGAATTGATTCCAAGGAGCTAACGGTCAGATATGGGTCTGACATCCTTGGATTTTGGTCCAACATCTCTTTATTAGATGTCTGGACACTTCTAAGGATGTCTGGTGATATACCCTCATTTAGCTCTCAAAGGGAAAAGGCCGACAGGCTAACGGTCACCTAATTGGATGTCTAGTAAAGTCATCAAACGTCTTGTAAGACGTCTGAACTATGGTTAGGTTGTCTAAATAGAAAGGCACAGACTATTAACTTCCAGCCTAAGTGTTTGGACGCCTGGACAAAAGGTAGGATGACTTAAAGTCACATATCAGACGCCTGATGTCCATGTTGGACGTCTAATTAAGCTGTCTGAAGCCTATTTTGATTTTTTGAGTTTAGTTAAGTGTCCTAGAGATGGAAGGGTGTTCCTAAGAGTATGGTGAAGTACTATTGGGATATTTACAATAATTCTAAGGAAAAATAAAGAGCAAAAACACAGAGTACAAATACATGAACTAAAAGACTTTTATCTTCTTCTTCATACATTCGCTCTACGTGAAGCTCCATCATCTTCATGCTCCTTGATGCTTTTGTCCAAGACAAGCTCCTCCAATCCACCATGGATGCAAGCTTGAGCTCCTCACACTTGCTTTCATTTGCAATAATCCTTAAATTTTAAACTCAAATGCAAATGTCAAATAATAAGTGTTTGTTATCAACAAAATTAATGATCGTGGTACCCTTGCACCAACAAAGGAATCCCCTTCATCTAGTTGTCTAGGATTTAAAGCTTTCATATATTTGATTTACTACTTTTCTAGTAGATTTAGATAGTTTAGATTAGGATTTATCATTTGAATTTCTTTAGATTAAGAGTAGCTTAATGTAGTTGTAGTTCCTCTCCAATCCACCCTCTCTGATCAATTCAGATAAGAGAGGATGAATTCACATTGTCACGGAATACGTAGAGCTCCCTCTCCATCCCACAATCATGTTCATCTTCTTTCCTTACTATTTTGATAATCATACAACTCCACCCATCAGAGTCAATTTGGATCTAAAGCTCTCTAGCTTCTAGATCTGAACTGCATTCAAATCCACTTGAGGGCCATCCCACACACTTCACTAGATCACAATGGCCCTCCATATGCTTTGGATTGAATATATTTGATCGCTTGAATTGGATTTGATTTTATATGCTGATTGTAAAAATTTTGGAGCAATGTGGTTTTAATCTGATTTAATTGATTGAATTGCATTTATAATTGATTAATTGGATTTATTGCGATTGATATGAACTTGTCAAATGTGATTTTCATTGCATATTGAGTTCGCGCCCAATTTCCTCCTTCGTTCCTGTTTTTATTCTTCGCACAGGTAGCAAGGGTCAAGAAAATTCAATGCATGGATTAGATGCCATTGTGATGACCTAAGTGTTTTCTAAGGATTGCCTAAGGACCCTAAACACTAATCAATAGTGTGTAGAGTGCTTAGTTGATCATATCAATATAGCGACCATACATTAAGTGCCCAGGTGGGCTACATTGAATTTGGATTTCAATTCTGTTTTAAGCTATTACTCATAGCTTGAATGATGTTCAGAGACCTAAGCAAAGGTCTGGAATTGATTTTTAATTGGGTTTAATGCCTAACTTGATCTTTTACCTTCACACTGTCTATAACGTAAGGCAGGAGATCAATTAGGGTTTCTAGGCTTGAAGATTCCTAATCTAAGTTGGGTTGAATTCCAGACATATCAAAGGGTATTTGTGACTAGTTAGAATGGAGTTTCAAGGTTTTATATTAGAGCTGGGATGTGTATCCATCACCTAGGTTTGATGGTTAATATGCGAGTTGAGCATTCAACTAATGTTCTAAGGCTTTAAACAAGGTTTTGAAGAAGATTTTGATGTTTATGCGACAGATTTGAGTGATTGACCTGGCATCTTGAATTTCAAATCAATTATGAGATTTGTTCTTATCAGTATAGTAACTGCTGCAACAACAACTACAACAATGGATTTTAATTTTGAAATTCTCATGGTCCTAAATGCATGTTTGGGATTTAGTTGCTTACAGAAGAGGATTCACATAGCTTTATATTTTAGATAGTTGATCAAAGCTTTGGAATGATCTATTGTCCATGTTGACAGTAGCAACTGGTGAACCTGAACTGGATGCAGCTTTAAGTCAAGATTTTAAGTAGATTTTGATGTAAATGAAGTTTCCATGAGTTGTCAGAAGGTGTAAAGTCAAAACAAGCATTTAACTAGATGTGTATATGTTATTTGGGTTTGAAATAGTTTATAAATCACATTTATAGTCTGTATAAACTTCTTTGCCAGCAACTGTTAAGCTTAATATCTATCTGAAAGTGTCATTTTGATGAAATTCAATGAAATAATCATGTTTTTGAGTTGAATCTGACTTTACTAGTAGTTGGATGTTTATACTGCTCCAATCTTAAATTCCAGCATTTTTATCTAAATTTTATGGCTTAGAATTCATTTTAGATCATTTAATAGCCATTTTCCAACATTTCTGTTATAAATATCATGAAAAATCAAAAATATTGTAAATAAATAAAATATATGTGCCTTGAGTGAGTAGTTAGGGTACTTTAGATGTTTGAGTCATTGGTTATAGGTTTTGAGTCCTCTCATTAGGAGAACTTACTTGCAGAAGTTCTAGACTTCTTAAGTTTTGTAAATAAAATTCTTAAAACAAAAACACTAAAAAGAGTCCTCTCTCTTGTTTCTTAACTTTCTCTCCTTTTTCTCTATTCTTATAAAACCTACCAACAAAATAAAAATCAGAAAATACCCAAAAACCCTAAAAATCTACTTTGTACATAGTGTATATAATGTAATATAGTATATTATACTATCTTATATATATATGGAATTAATTATCTATATATTATATATATATATAATATTTATATGTAGCTAAGTTATAATGTATATTTATATTAAGTTATATTTTATAATAATGTATATACAAATTATATACGTATATAACTATTGTATATGACCTATATATATATATATAATCTATACATGCACACCAGTATATATTTATGTATATAACTTAATATACTAATTATAGTATTTATTATGTAAAATAATCTATTTTTGTTATATATTTAATTATGTATTAAATATATATTAATATAAGTTAATAATGTATATTTTTAAGTTAAGCTAAGTTAAAGTAGTAATTTAATTAACTAATAAACTAATTTATAATGCAATCTTATAAATTATAGTTTAAATTATTTTAACTATGTTTATTATCTTATTTATAATGTAAAATACTATGTATATTGTATAAATTATATAAACTACATAACCGTGTATGTAAAATGTGTAAATATCTTAGGAAATCCAATAAAATTATTTAAAATTCTTAATTAATCATGTATTTATATAAATTAACTAAATAAAGTTTCAATTGAGTGATTAATCCACTAATTTATACTTTATTTAAGTAATAAGTACTAATTATAACATGTAAATATAGCTAACGTTAACTAATTTTAAAATATATTTATATATTTAATTAACTTAAAATAACTATACCAATAAGTTATCCTATATATTGACTACAAGATCATATAATTTAACTGTAATTTAAATTATTAATTGAACCTTAATTAAAGCTTCAAAGTTGGAAATAAATCACGCAGTGCAGCTAGTTTTTGCTACAGCATTTAGTCCCACATCATGGCGGTGAAGCGGTTTCAGTGGTATAAAAGGAATCGCCCCCGTAGGCTTGCTAGCTAGTATAGGGGTCAGCTCCCCATTACCCATTTGATTCGAGCATGGCATGAGAGAGAGAGAGAGAGGAATTCTTGAGGCCTCTGTGGGCCTATGATTGCTGGGCCTAAAATAATGTGGCTTTGCCTTCCCATAGGGGCTACCTTACTAGTAGTACCAATTTAGTCCATTGGATCGTTGATCTTGTGAACAGGTAGCCCAAAACTCAACCATTTTAGCAATGTGTAAGTTAAGTGTTAAAAATAAAAACTAAGTATTGTATTATGTGTGTTGTGTTAAGTGTTGTATGTGTATATAAGTTAGTTATATAAATATGTATTATATGTGTATATATATACAGGACTTAGTACATTTTAAATAATAGTATATGTGTAATCTTATTATGTTATATATATATTATATTATGTATATAGAGGTGTATAATATATAAGTATAAGAGTATGTTATATTACATAATTGCGTTATAAGTTAGTTTTTTACTTTAGTATTGTTACATATAAGTTAGGTTTAAGTCTATGTATATAGTTATGTATAAGTATATGTGTTGTATATATATTGAGTGTTAATATTACTATTAGTGTTAAGTGTATAATGTTTTTGTCTTGTCTTTGTTCATATCTTTTAAGATAAGATTTGTATACAAACTTTTGTCTTTTCATGTGATTCATTTGTATATAGTTAGCTTGTAACATAGTTTAGTTTAGAATAGTTTTTGATGCCTTTATTTTGTGTATATTCTTGAGGCATTATCACTAACATTAATCATTTGCTTTTATTTATATATAATTGACTTAGATTAGTTCATTCTTTGATTATATTGATTCTGATTCATTCATTTATAAATAAAACTTAACATTTTAGGAATAAAAGATGATTTTGGATAATAGAGAGATGTATATCAATAACTGTCTTCTAATGAATGATGGGAACATCATCATGAGCCATAACTAGCTTAGTTTGATCTGATTAAGTCAATAATAGCTCTTACATATCTTTCAGAAGGTCTTAAGGACACAAAACATTGATTTGAGAAGATGACAAGAATACAGGGTTATTTCTGCAAATTTACCATTCTATCACAAAAATAGAATAACCACGAATTTTCTCAGGAGTTGAATAAAGGTTAAATATGCTTTAGAGTCTATTAAGGGGGTTCATGCAGAACGAAACCGATTTTCATGCGTTACGGGATTAATGTACATCTGAAACCCTAAAAACTGACCCACTTAATTAACTGAGGTGCCGATCAGGATAAAATTCACCTAAATCCTTCAAGATTCATGGAAAAATATTCTTTAGGATTTGGTACCATCAATTTGATCATTAGAACCTATTTTGACCTAAAACAGAGCCATAGATAGACCTTTACCCTAATTTGGGATTTTACATAAATTACCCAGTCAAACGAGGTAAAACCAAAATCCAACTCCACCATTGGATTCCTTAAGTCAAAATTAGATTTGCATCAAAATTTTAGCCCAATCTAATATTGTTTTGACCTAGTTTGCACTTTGGTCCAAGTCTGACTTTCTTTATCTCCAATAGCACCTCAACTTTTGAATTCCTCACAAAAGGCCCCTCAGCTTCTTTGTCTTCTTCACAAGCAGGTCCTTGCTGCCCTAGAATCCTAATCCTACAACTCTGGCGAGCTTCATTTGGCAAGATCTCTTTGATTTCTTAATGAATCCTTCTCAGATTTGAAAGGGGAATTCGTCAAGAAATTATCTTCCTTTTTAGCCAGATCTGAAGTCCCAAAAGTCGCTCAAATCCTCATGCACATCCTTCAAAGAAGTGGGTCTCCTATTGTTACAACCCAATTTCCGAATCCCTACAAGACACGAGACCGGACCGACTCGACTGATCTCAAGACCCAGTCGTCCAACGAGAAATAACCAAAAAGCAAGAAAGTAAACCACATTCACTATACTATGCAACTAACAGTAAAAAGGTACAGCAGTAAAGAAGTAAAAACTATTACAGTACATATCACCACCACAACAGTAGAAAAGCAACAAAGTACAGGAACATAAAAGTACAGAAAAGTAAAGGTACAGAACATAAAAGTACAAGAGTTTGAACTCACTACTACAAAAAGGTATAGCAAAAGAACTACTGCTACTAGGCTCTACTGGGCCCAGCACCCTCTGCAGCCATAAACTCTGGCTGCTCAACACCTGGACCTGAAAAGGAGTTATGAGTACACAACGTCAGCGAACGCTAAGTAGAGTGGCAACCCACTAACTAAAGCAGTAAAAGTGGACATGTAGCTGTTGTTTTTCAATTACTTTCTTTAACTTATTATTCCTTTTCACCACTTAGTTTATTTATCAGATCTCTTTCTTGATCTCGAATGTTCCTCGTGGGAACGATCTTGATTGTAGTCTTTTCCGAAGAATAGAAGTCGCACGTGGTGCTCTCCTGGCTGGGAGAGTCCCCCGTGGTGGTCCTACACCTAGTCAGCCACCCCAAGGTCATGGACAGACGTAATGGTGGCTACGGCACGCGCAATAGATGCACGGGTAACTACCCCACACTGGCACGTGGTTAGTCGTTTCCATTAACGAGTGCGCCCAAAGTACAGCACGAAACAGTATAGGGCCTAGCCCTCTTAGTAATAGGGGTCTAGCCCCTAAGAACCAAACAGGGGTCTCGCCCCTCCACAGTCTGCGCACCCTCGCCTGGCTACCCTGGTTTGCCCAGTGGACCTAACAAGTCGATGTAGGGCGGCTAGCTGAACCTCGGGCCCCGTGGGGTGGCTAGCTCTCTCCCTACACTAGTAGCTCTCCCCGGTACAGTGTACACGAGGGCCACAGAGTCGGTGCAAAGTGGCCAAACCCACCCCGGGTCTCAACCCGAAGGGCGGCAAGCTCCCCTCTACACTAAGAGGTAACATGCGCTCCCCTTGGTACCACTTACTCAAGGGCCAGCACACTTCCCAATGTATTTCCAGATCCATTCCATTTATTTCCAGGAGCTCTACTCCTATTCCCCCTTAAGGTTCATGCTCATATGCCTTATGCCATTTCATACCAGGTTTCATCATTTCCGTTTCCATTCTCAAGTTATACACATGCAACTTGTATTTCTATCATTCACATTTCCATACTCAAGTTATATACAGGTAATTCATATTCCTATCATTCACATTACCATTCTCAGCTTTATACACATGCAGCTCGTATTAAATCATTTAACGTTAACAACAAAAAGGTCACATGCAACTGTTAACTAGCATAGGTAATTCATTATTCCACAGAAAACTTTTACTCATTTACAGGCAGTTGTTAACATTTCTATCTATTCATTCAAGATCGCAATTCAATCACGCCTACTGACATTTCAAGTATTTCTCATCCTAGGATTCATGCCACGTCCTAGGTTCTAATCATTCATTCCACACATGCATTTAGGATTGTATTTAAATTAGGGGAAGCCACTCTACAGTAAACCCAGGAGTATTGGGGGCCTGAACAGCAGGCTGACGTGCCTCAGCAAGCCCCGAACCCGCAACAGAATGAAGTCCTATAATAAGGAACAATCACAATGGAACATTCAGAACAGTATAGAAAGCCTTCTAACAAGTAGAGGAACTCACAAGGAAAACATTAGTATTTTATTTGCATAAAACAAACCTCAAAGGACCCTAAATGGGTCAAAACAGGGTTACTGACTCAAATCAGACGTCTGGAACAACTTCCAGACGTCTTAAAAGTGTCTGGAAACGCACCTCAGTCTCTGCGTTGTCCTCAGACGTCCAGGAACTCTTCTGGATCATCTGGACCCAGCTTTAGATGTCCGACCACCTCTCTGGACATCTGAAAGTACTTCAAATCATCTGGTAAGCTCCCCAGACATCTGAAATGAGTGGGAGGGCGTGTCCCGTGCCTTCCCAAAGCAAATCCTGCAACGCCACCACACAATCTCCTCAAAATAGGCATGCAAAAGGGTACCTATGGAGCGGCCTGCATGGCTGTATTCGCAAAGAGAATGTACCTTCGCGAAACTCTCTCCTCAAACGTCTGGAACCGCCTCCAGACGCTCGCTCCGTCGTCTGGACGTCACTCCAGACATCTGATTCGGGGAAAAATCCAGAACCAGAACCTGCTCCCGCTCGCTCTCGCTGCGCGTCGCCATGGCTTGCCTCCTCGCCTGTAGCTCCGGCAGCAGCAGTGTCGGGGAGGACTCCCTCGACGCACTCCTCTTCATGCACGCGTCTCTCTGGCCTTGCACTCTCCGGTGATCTCTGACACGAGCTCGAGAGCACAACTCCTCCTCCTCTCCTCACGTCACTCCCCCTCGTCGTCACTCTCGCGCTCACTCGCTTGCGCTGAGGTAAAGAGGAAGGGAAGAAGCGGCTGGAGTGGGGTGAACGAGAGAGGAGGAACGGGGTTTTATAAGGGTGAGGGTTAAGGTTCGCTGGAGGGGGAAAAGAGAGAGGAGGAAAAAGAGAGAGAGTATTGTCTGCGCGCAGCACGCACGCAGACGCAAGCTCGTACTCACAGTTTTGAATTTCCAGACGTCTGGGAAGGTGTACAGACGTTTTACCAGACGTCTGACCAACAATCCAGACATCTTAAAAGGCTTAAACAGCATGGGTCTTAACACCTATTCCAGCGACCTTCCAAGCCTGAAAGCTTGGCTTCCAAGCTTCAACTGATCCCCTACTACCTATATAAAGAGTCCCAGGGCCTGCCCATCCTCCTTAAGCTCGATTTCTATCGGATCTACCCCAAATTCTTCCCTCCTAATTCGATTGAAAGGCTCCTCGAGCTTCAACGACTTTCCTTACCTCTCCTCGTCGTCTGACTGCAATATCGACAGCAGATACTCCTCCCTCATCTTCCTCCGTGCCGCACAATACCAGCCAACGTCCCTATCTCCATCCTCGCCGTCATCACCCCACCAGAGCCATCTTCATCTCCGACACCAACCATACCGCAACCGACGCCAACTCTGATCCCTATCGTCTGCTACCTATCTTGATCGACTCCTCAGCTTCTCCTCTTCATGACAACACCTTCGACACTTCGCTTTGACTTCCGCACCACCCTTCACGACTTCGTCTTCTACCTCACTAGTGTACCACTGGTGAGTCTACAAGGCCACCACACATCACCAAAACGGCCGCCACTTATCCCTACACCTTCGCCTCGACCTCAGGAGCAAAAGCCCTAACTTAGTTAGGTCGATTACTCCTCCAAACCCTCTGCCGAACTCACGCATCTCCGTCTACCCTTTCCAAGGTCATACGACCTCCACACACACGCTCACAGCACAACATCGCCACTGTTGCACTCCACAACGTCCGGCGAAGGTTCTGAACTGTTTTGATGTGGCCATTAGGCCTTGTTCTTGTTTTCAGGCCACAGGTGAAGTCGCCATTGCTGGAGCTTCTTCGAAGAAGCTCCAGAGCATGTTCTTGGCTTGTTAGCTCCAGGCATCCGCTCTAGGATACGCGGATTCATTCCAGGATTACAACCAGCTAGTCAATTAGGAGCATTGACCGCTCCTCCACCTACAATTGACTGATCCACCAGCAGTTGCTGCATACAGAAGGAAGCAGGGACATAGTCCCACATTGGAAACAGTCGAGCACTTGGAGATGTATAAGTTGTTTTTGTGTTCTGGGCTTATTGCCTCAGAACATGGGGTGAGGTCCCATTAGCCTCACTCGATCCAACCCGCCAAAGCTCTCTCACTCCTCGCTCACCACTCACTGCCAATGAGCCTAGATCTGAGTATGCGCTTGACCCAAATACCCGATTACCCATTACTGTGGAAGGCTCTAGGAGAGCAGAACCCAGAGAGAGAGAGCACTGGACAGGGGGTTTTTGCTCTCATTGGTACCTGTGCGACCCTTAGTTGCAGAAAGAAGCAAAGAAAGAAAGGAGAAAGAAGGAGAGCAGCAGAAAGACAAAGAAGAAAGCAAGAGTTATGGAGAAGAAGAAAGGAGAAGAAAGAAGAGTCTGCAGAAGGGCCAAAGAGAAGAAGAAAAGCATTGTAGAATCAGACGTTTAAGACGTCTAATCCTACCATCAGATGTCTGATTTGAGATTCTTAACTTGATTGATATTGTTGAGATATTTGCTATTATGGTGAGGGGTAATTGCTGATTCAAATCACCATTTTACCTTAATATTTTTGCTTCATTAAACATTTGCTTTATCATATATATCATTCTTGCTTGGATTTATTGTTATACATTGATAGAATTGCAATCTTGAAGAGTTAATTGTTACTTGCTCCCTGAATTTGCACTTTCTGAATTTGTTGCATATCTTCTATTATGTTCATCAATGGAGTAAATTGATGAGCTCCTGAGATTCCTTGTGACCTCAGGAAGTTTTTCAAACCTTCAATGATTTGTTTAATTGAGGTTTACACTCTATAAGTTATCTTTTGGACTCACCAGAGCTTCGGCAAGCTCTGACAAGTCATTTTTTTAGTTTCAGCCCTTGATAGGTCTCAAGGAGTTCCAGAATGCACAAATGAGGTGTATGGATTCCGATTTAGTGATTATTTTGCTGATTTATTGCCTGGAACTTAGTAATGACCTTTGTCTTCTCCAACTCCAGCAGAGTTGGAGAGATCTTCCCATTACGTTTTAGGTTCGAAAATAGGTCTGTAAGCTTAAGTAGAACCTATAGAACTCAGTCATGATTTCTAATTGCTCTGAAATTCCCTAGAATGTTCCACCGAACTCAGGTCACTTTGGTTCCAGGCGGCGATGCTTGAGATCACATCAAATGAGCTCAAAACATTGGTTCCAAGCGGCGATGCCTGAGATCACATCAAATGAGCTCAAAACATTGTTTTGAGCTATGCAATAACTTCCTAGGGTATAATTGAGTTGATTTAGATCTTTAATTAGATCTGAGAAAGTCTGGAATAGAAAGTCAACTTTATGGTCGATTTGGTCATCTCTAATATGGAATTGAAGAATTGATGTCTTAAAATCTAATCTGATGATTTAATTCAGTTTGTGAGATAATTTGGGATAATTTAGAGTTGATTGGATTGAGTTTTATTAAGGAATTAGGGCAATTCAATTCATTGAACAGTATGGGTTTGTTTGAACCCATTATTGCTTTTTTGATTTTTTGCTGACATTTGAACGCCAAAACCAGCCAAATTGAATTTTAATAATCTACATAGGTCATTCAATCCTCTTTATTAGGTTGTTAGCTCTCTGTTGAGCTATTTAGAGCTCAAAATGAAGCTCTGAAGCTCTTGAACGAAGATCAGAAGCTCTTATCTCTTTCTGAAGCTTTTTGAAGCTCTTCTTCTTAACCAATAGATGCAGAGTCATCTACTGAGATAGTCTAGGACTCATCTGGAGGTTAGAAGCCTCCCTACAGGTCAAAAGACCTGAGATCATCTTCTGCAGGCCATTAATGGCCGTGCGATTCTTCCTCTTTCGCCCTTCAAATCGAAGGGCTAGATTTGATTTGAACACCAAATTGGTGTTACAATTAGATAGAACTATTCAAGGGCTTTCGATTGAGCCTTTGCTCGATCAATTTGGTATAGCCAATCGGTTGGAATCGCTGGCCGAAGATCAGCCATAACCTGGGAAACAAAGTCCCACCTCGGTAAATTGTGGGCGCTGGTACTAGTATATTTTGAAAAAGTGAAGACGATGTTGCAGTCGTCAGCGTAGGGTGTGAAATGAAATTGAGCTCTCGAGTGCGGGTGCGTGTGTTGCATGTGCCTGCACACTTGTGTGTGTGCGTGCGCCTATGGGCGTGAGTGTGGGCCTGGGAGGCTGGAGAGTGTGCATTGGTTTGAAACGAAAAGAAAACACCTAATATAAATTAGGCTCGAATCCAGTAGGGTATAGTCCCACCCTTTAGGGGGTGTTGTGTATCCTCGACCAATATGAGCCGCCAACTATAAAAACCAACCTTTTTGTTAAGTGTGAGCTTTATATGCACAGAATAAAGGAAGAATTAGAAGAGAATAAACTTATGGAGAAAGCTAAGAAAAGAGAACAGAGAGGGCTTAAAGGAAGAAGAAGAGAAAAAGAAGAATAAAAGAGAGAGAGAGAGAATTACGACAGAGATAAAAGAGAAGAAAGGGCTGAAGAGAAGAAGAAAGGATACTCTTGTGATTTCTAATCTTTACTTTTGTGTTTTTATTGTAATAATATGTCTCCTTTTAATATTTTGAGCTTAATTGATATAATGAGTCATATGTATTCACTTGTATAAATTTTCTTACCTTAAACTTTTGTAATAAATTGTAATTAGTGAATAAACATGTTTACTTGATTTTTAATGAGAAATCACATGTGTAAATATGTTATTGCTTAATGGAATGTTGCATGTTTTTAAGTGAATATCTTTCATGCAAGATTCAGGTACTTAAAATAATCTAATTATAATCTTGATTGATTAAGTAGTTAGTAATTTATGTTTAGGAGTTAATGGTGAATTAAGATAAGTTATGCCTCCCAGTGAACGACCTGGACTCAACTAGTTAAAAAGAATTTAAAATCTAAAATGTTAGGTTAACTTGACCCTATACTATACAACTGACATTAATTCAAGTTAACCTAAGTTGCTTTCTCATGTGATTAATTAAATCTAAATAACTTAATTAACTGTGTTGAGGAATTAAACAACCATTTTAATCGCACCGTTGCCGGGGAGGTAACTGTATTGTTATATTTGCCATTATTATTTTGCTTTGTATATAATTCCTTTTTACTAATTAGCTTGTTTTGTTCTGTTTTCTGTCTTCTTTTCAGGGTTACCTTTGTGGGTATTCTTAGGAAAGGAGGCGGGTTTTCTTTTTCTGTTTTTCCATTATACATACTGTTGTGAGTATTTCTTACTTAGTCTTTAGTGTAGTTTGTATTGTTGCATTAGTTAGAAAAATTTTAAAAAATACAAAAATACGCATATCTTTTTGACTAGCAGTAGCATGTGTTAGGCATACACTCTTAGGAGTGCACATATCTGCTAGTATATTTGCAAAATCTAACTTGGAAATTTTTCTATTATTTTTCTCGCATCAGTGGGAAAACACGTGCAAAACCCACGTAGATCCCTGTCATTGGATAATAAATAAGACCATATTTTTGTTTGAAATTACCTAAAAAGCGGTCATCTTACTTCTTTCTATTGTTTTTGTGAAAAAAATTAAGTAAAAAGAGAATTATTAAAATTTGTGACTCAATCTGTTTGTAGAATGCATGTGGGTTTTTTCGCTCACGTCTGTAGCATGCTATCACGCACATAGCGCGATCACTAGAGTCACACGAGTCTAATTTTTCTACCTCTTCTCTTTGCACCTCTTACGGCTTTGGTCGAAGATCAACAAGTCTATCTCACTACGTAACCCTAGGGAGCTTATAGTGAGTGGTCTCAATCCTAGACCGTAGACCTTTAAGCTTTAAGGATACGCACTTACGTAGACACGGGTTTAGGACACGTATTTTGATACTGATATTATACTTGTTTACATCCAAATTATCTTTGCGTATTCTAGGACTCTCTTCTTTCCTTTGAAAGAAGAGAAAAACCCTCTTTTTGCGTTGTTTTTGGGTCATGTTTGCTGCTGTTTTCAGTGGCGTGAGTGTACCTTTGCACATTTTTTTTGTTTATGCACAGGAGGCAATCCCTGAAACCACCTCTCATATCTCCGTTGACAAGTATGCCTAGGCTAATTGCACTTAAGCAACCAATAATTTTCCTATTTGATACATCTATTTTTTCTGCATTTGATCCTATGGACCAAATGCAGAACCGGAATCCCAAGATCCCTTCTTCTTCTGGTCAGGGGGAGATGCCACCTTTTGATGTTCATGAGGCACTCCTGAACCAGAACCTTCAGATGCTTGAGTAGAACCATCAAATCAATCTGTTGACGATTGCTCTTTAGAATTTACAGAATCTGCAAACTCGTCCTCCACCTCGACCTGGGGCGGGTTTTGAAAACCCTGATTTACCGATCCCTCGTCTTAGGCCTCTACTCTGCGACTATTATAATCCATCTAATGCACAAGTAGAGCCTAATGTTAGGATTCTCATTGGGGAAAATGACACAGAATTAGAGCCAAACATTATAGGTCTAATCCTACACTTTCATGGATTTGCATCCGAGGTTCATTCCAACACATCGAAGATCTAAAGAATTTATCTCAAACTCTTGGTCCTTGAAATCAAAGCTGGGAAATCCTATTAATGAAGGTGTTCTCCTTTAGCCTTAAAGACAAGGTTGCCTATTAGTATAGAACTATAGCACGACCAATCTCGACTTAGGCTGAACTCGAATATGCTTTTTTGAAGAAATTTTTCCTTATTGGTCGAACCATTGCATTAAGGCAAGCCATCACCACATTTACTCAAAATCAAAGAGAACCAATTCATGAAGCATGGTAATGCTTCCATGAATTGCAAGGAAATTCCCACATCATGACATCCCTCACTGGAAACTAATGCACATCTTTTACTATGGATTGCAAGAGGGCATTCTCAATCTAGTCGATGCCTCTTGTGGAGGGAATTTTTTAAAACACGATGCAGAATTTGCCTTAGAATTGTTTGAAGGGATGGCAGAAAACTCGATCAACAACACATCCATGTCGCAATTCATGCGAGGCACCAAGACAGCGCACTAAAACCCTCAGAAGGGCATTCATGAGATCGAGAATCTATCCAGTTCTAAGGATTTAGAGATTATAGTAGAGAAACTGGACAAAGTCGATATCGTAGCGAAGCATCTCGATGAGGTCCGAAACATGATGAAGACTCTTACGCCTCTTCTCGCTATGCAGAATCCCGCGCGTTTACCTATTTCGCAATTTCCCACGGGGAGGGAGTTTGTGAATAATTTGGATCGAGAGATCCATCTTCCTTGGTTTTTCTATCTACTCCTGCACCAACCCAAGGAGGGACCTTTGTCCCACAATCTTTCCCACCTCTGTCCCCACTCCCAGTTTTTGCAGAAAACACGCCCTATCCTTCTGATTTGAATTCCATTCAAGGATATGCACTAAGATCAAACCCATATTCTAATACCTATAATCTTGGATGGCGTAATCACCCTAATTTGTTTTGGTCTGACCATTCACAAAGACCATCATATCCGACTCAGACCAGGCAAAACCCGCCTATGTTGTTGTTTCAGCAATCAAATACGAGGCCATTTTACATGGGTTCGTAGAACTTCGTGGGGCCAAATATAGATTTGCAGCTCGATCAGATTTTGCAAGCTGTGATTGAGAACCAGCAACAGAATGCTAAGGCTCTTGCTGAGGTACAACGACAATGTTCGACAGAACTAGCTGATCTCAGGGGCCAAATCATGTAGTTAGCTGAGTCTCATCAGCTAGGGGCCCTTCCATCCCAGCCAGTTCCAAACCCTAGGAATATCCAGCAAAGGCCACATCATGGGTTTCAACATCCGAACCAGGGACAAGCCCATTTCCTTAATCAAATACCCTTGAGTCAAAATTCGAATCAGAATCCACCTTTTGCTATTCATGATTATGAGTATCAAAATCAGTAGCAATCTTTTTCAAATCAAGGATACTAGCCTCTACTCTCTAATCCGTCTTTCCATAATCAGGCATCTTCTTCTTCACCAGCTTCTTCTTCGCATGCGGGTATTAACTCTGTTACAACCCGCTGTGGAACTTCCACTCGGGATCTAGTAGATTCACGAAACCTATCCCAAGACCCTAGTACATCTAGAACAGCCCATGTTTCTACACCTATAAGAAGTGATGCACCTGATCCTGCAATTCCTGCTTATTCGCGAGATCAGGGTAATACCTCAGTAGAACAGGAAATCCAAGTCCCATTTCCAGAAGCTTTGAAGAAGACTAGGAAACAAAAGCAACCTGTTACATTAGATGAGGATTTAGTTAAAATTTTTGAATAGGTACATATTAATATCCCACTCCTAGATGCTATCAAACACATTTCGGCTTATGTAAGATTTCTCAAAGAATTGTGTACTCCTAAGCGTAAGCCGAGTAAAGGAAGCACTGTGGTACTCTCGGAGCAAGTGAGCTCTATTATTTCGAGTATGCTTCCTTTGAAAAAGAAAGGTCCCGGTTCTCCATTTATTTCTTGTATAATTGGGGACCAGTGTTTTGATAGAGCTCTCCTAGACTTAGGAGCTTCTATTAATCTCATTCCTTCATCCTTAGTAAACCATTTCCAAACAGAAAATCTTAAGTCTACTAATGTGACTTTACAATGGGCTGATAGATCTATTAAGTCACCCAAGGGAATGTTGGAGGATATTATTGTAAGAGTTCAGGACTTTTATTTTCCTTTGGATTTTGTTGTACTTGATATGGAAGTATCTGAACGCATTAGAGATACCCCAATTATTTAGGGAGACCCTTTTTGGCCATTGCAAAGGCCAACATAGATTGTGAGTCTGGAAAGATTGAGTTAAAATTTGGGGAGAAGATAATAAAATTGGATATATTTAGAGCTTCTTGAGGATTAGATTGCAAATGGATTGAGGAAATTAGATCTATTTCAGTTTTTGATGATGACCCTAGTTCCTTAGAACTAGAAAGCCAATCTTTTGATATCTTATACCCTCAAGTTGAAAATCCGCTATTAGAATCTGTCCTCGATCCTGGATTTGAATCATATGACTCGTTTCAGTCACTTTTTGCAATCGAAAATCCCGCCCCAAATCCTGCTGTTGATTCGACTCTTGTATTAGAAATGAAGCCATTGCCTGATACTCTTAAAAATGTCTATCTCAAACGTTATCAAACATATCCTGTAATCATCAATTCTAATCTATCTGAATCACAAGAATCAAAATTGACCAAGGTTTTACAAGATCATAAGAAGACAATTGGGTGAACCCTACACGATCTTACCGGGATTAGCCCCAGTTATTGTACTCATCGTATCTATATAGAAGATGGGGCATGAGTTTCAAGAGAAGCTCAAAGACGTTTAAATCCAAATCTGAAGGAGGTCGTTAAGAAAGAAATAATCAAGTGGCTACATGCTGACATTATATATCCTATATCCGATAGCCTTTGGGTGAGTCCAATTCAAGTGGTACCTATAAAGGCAGGGCTCACCATAATCAAGACCGAATCTGGAGAAACCGTTCCCACATAAATTGCGAATTCATGGTGGGTTTGCATCGATTATCGCAAGCTCAACACAATTACAAAGAAGGACCATTTTCCCTTGCCATTCATTGATCATATCCTCGAGAGATTAGCTGGTAATAGGTTCTTCTGTTTCTTGGATGGTTACTCTGGATATAATTAGGTTGCAATTTATCCCGAAGATCAAGAGAAAATGACTTTCACCTGCCTCTTTGGAAACTTTGCTTTCCAAAGAATACCATTTGGGCTTTGCAACGCACACGCGACTTTTCAGCGTTGCATGTTAGCCATTTTCATTGAGATGGTAGGTGAATGTATGGAAGTATTCATGGATGATTTTTCAGTCTTCGGGGAAACATTTGATATTTGTCTAGATAATTTGTCAAAGATTCTTAAGAGATGTATAGAAGTGAATCTTGTCCTCAGCTGGGAGAAGAGCCATTTTATCCAAAGGGCATTGTACTTGGCCACCTTGTATCTAAGCGAGGTAACCAAGTAGATCGAGCCAAGATCAATCAAATCTCAAATCTTCCAATTCCTGACTCGATCAAGGGCATTAGATCTTTTCTCGGGCATGTTGGTTTCTATAGAAGATTTATACTTGACTTTTCGAAGATTGCCCAACCACTCACAAACCTCCTCACAAAGGACATGACTTTTGAGATGAGTGAGGAGTGTATATCTGCATTTGAGACATTGAGAGACAGAGTTACATAGGCTCCGATCTTGCAACCACCTAATTGGGATTTACCATTTGAAATCATGTGTGATGCATCAGATTACGCTGTTGGAGCTGTTTTGGGACAGAAAATTGAGAAAAATCTGGTAGTGATTTACTATGCTAGTAAGACTTTGAATGTAGCACAAAGGAAATGCACAGTTACAGAAAAGGAATTACTAGCGATAATATTTGGATTAGAAAAGTTCATATCTTATATACTCGGATCTCGAATCATTGTGTACTCTGATTACTCTACTATTAGACACCTTCTATCTAAAAAGGACATGAAACCTAGGTTGATTAGATGGGTCTTGCTTTTGCAAGAATTCGACCTAGAAATTCGTGATAAGGCAGGACGACAGAATGTTGTTGCCGAACACCTTTCCCTCCTTATGAGATTATTGAATCATCTCCTCCAATCACTGAGCACTTTCCTGATGAACATCTTTTGACTATATCATCAGATCTTCCTTGGTATACAGACATTGTCAATTATTTGGTTACACATTAATTCCTGCCTGATTGGGATGGGAATCGGAAATCATGACTCAGATCAGAAGCCAAATACTATTTCTGGGAAGATCTGTATTTGTTTCGACTCTGCAATGATCAAATCATCATGCATTATGTTTCCTCTTCTGAGATTGATTCTATTCTTTCTCTCTGTCATGACCAGGCTTGTGGTGGTCATTTTTCTGGTCGTAAGACCGTTCCAAAAGTTCTGTAATGCAGGTTTTATTGGCCAACTTTATTTGCAGATTCACAGACATTTTGTAAGGCATGCAGTCGCTGCCAAACTCTTGGTAGGATGTCCCGAAAAGATATGATGCCTTTGAACCCGATTGTAGTCTGTAAGATCTTTGATATTTGGGGCATAGATTTTATGGGTCCGTTTTTGTCTTCTTCTGGATTCAAGTATATTTTACTCACGGTTGATAATGTATCTCGTTGGATTGAAGCCATACCCACATGTACAAATGATCACCGAGTTGTCATTCCTTTCATACAGAGTCATATTATCGCTCGTTTTGGGGTACCTCGTGCTATTATTTCAGACAGCAGATCTCATTTTAACAACGCTCAGTTTAGGAACCTAATTAGAAAATATGGGGTTACACATCGTATTTCTACATCTTATCATCCCCAAACGAATGGGCAAACCAAGGTTTCTAATCGGGAAATCAAAAAGATTCTTCAAATGACAATCCGATCCGATCGAAAGGATTGGTCTTCCCGTTTAGACGAGGCTTTGTGGGCTTATAGGACTGCCCACAAAACACCAATAGGCATGTCACCATACAGACTTGTTTATGGGAAACCCTGTCATCTTCCCGTAGAAATTGAACACAAGGCCTATTGGGCAATCAAAGCCTATAATTTGGACCTCATGAAGGCTGGTGATCACCGTAGGTTGCAGCTTAGTGAACTTGAGGAATTATGTCATGATTCCTATGAGAGTTTAAAGTTGTATAAGGAAAAACTTAAAGCCTTCCATGATAAATACATTTCCCACAAATCTTTTACACCTGGTCAGAAGGTGTTGCTCTTTGATGCCTGCCTAAAGCTCTTTCCTGGGAAACTTAGGTCTAAATGGCAAGGTCCATTTATTGTAGTTAGAGTCTTTGACAATGGAGCTGTCAAAATCATCGAACCCAACAAGGATCAACCCTTTAAAGTTAATGGTCAACGTTTAAAACCTTTCTTGGAACCACATGTTTTAGGTCTTGTTGGAGATTGTTACATGCTCCATTAGGGTTTTCATCTATCATTCCACTTACCTGTATATAGCTGTTTCCTATTTTTTACACTTTTCTCTACACATACTAGTGGCGGTATGACTAGGTTTTGTTGTTTGTTATAGAAATGGCATTGTAGTACAGATAGTCATTGCCACTATTACAATTTTACTCGGAAATAAAAGGTTTCCCGAGGTCGAACTCAGGGAGAAAACTATAATTCTAGAAGTACAATGTTTCTATTACAGAAATAAGAGAGAGAGAGAGAGGTAGATTGGTCTCTTGGCTTTTTCTTCTTCTCTTCTTTCTCTCTTGTCTTTGTCTTCTTCTTTCTCTTCTCTTTGCTTGATCGTCCTTAGTTCTTCTTCTTCTTTACCTTCTTTCTTTTTCTTTCCTTCTTCTCTCTTTGATCTTCTTCAGCTCTTTATCTTCTGTTCTTCTTCTTTTCTTTCTTTTTGCTTTCAGCTGCGGCGCCTGTTCTTCTTTCCTTCTTTTCTTTTTATTCAGAGCGTCGTCTGATTTCTCAATCAGACGACTTAAGTAGCACTTGCTACAGTGCTTCCTCGGTGCTCCTTCTTCTGCTTCTTTCTTCTTCTTCTCCTTCCTCTTCTTCTTGCAGTCCTTCTTCTTCTGCTTTGCTTCGAGCAGCCCTGGCTGCTTCTTGCTTCTTTTTCTTCTCCTTCCTCTTCTGCGGTCTTCTTTCTCCTCTTCTTCTTCTCTGCCTGCACACTCACATAGCTTGGTCAGAGCAAAACCTAACCCTACCCTCCTCCGCGTCTCTCTCTCTCAGATTTCGCTCATAGGATCGCTCTCCTAGAGCTAGGTATTTGGGTACGGGTTCGCGCCCGGTACCAGGCCCACCGGCGTGCGGTGGTGGGCGAGGAGTGCAGGTCGGGTATATGGGTCAGGCCAGGTCCGCGGGGGGGTGTCGCGGACGAGGCCGGGTGAAGCGGGTGAGAGGGACCTCACCCCTTGGTCAGGAGGCGAAGAGGCTATGTCACTTTTCCAATTTATGCGCGGGCGGCGTTTCAAAATCCCACGATGTGGGACTATCTTTTGTGTTATCTACGCGCTCACCCGCAGGACGACTCCACCTCGCCCTCTGCTCAGCTGCAGCCGATGTCTGTGCCAACTGATAAGGCAGGAGTCTTTGCGGACTTCGCCCCAACCTGCAGCACCTGGGAACCTGGGGTTGCAGGGTCTGGAGCTCGCCTCGAAGCTGCTTCAGTCATCGTTAATGGCGGCTGGAGCAGCGACCCTGTCAGACAGAAACACGACCCTTCGGCCTAATCAAACCAGCGGGGGACTTTGCCGTGGCACGGCGAAGGTGGTGTGGGGTGTGGCAGGTCGTGGGACGGCGTCTGGTGGCGGGGCTAGGTCGGACAGCGACCGGAAAAATGGGTCTGTTCGGGGGAGTGAGGTGGGGGTGTGGAGCGATAATGGGTGGGCGGAGGTTGCTCAGTGTGATGAGGCGGAGGTTCTGTGAGGGTCGGCGAGGTGTGTGGGGCTGTGGAGCGATGGGGGCGTCTCGCCGGAGGGTATCCGGAGACGAAGGGGGTGACGGTGGACAGGAGTGGTTGAGGGCTTAATTGAATGAAAAACAGTGAGGAAAAGAAAGAGGGGGAGATGGGGAGTAGTGTTGACCTAGTTAAAGAGGCGAAAGGGGCCGGAGCAGGGCGGCAGTCATACCGACTGTCGTCGGAGAAGAAGATGCCCAGAGGGAGCGGGCGGTGGCAAGGAGAGAGCGGGAGGGTGCGCGCTGGGTACGGCGCGACTCAGGAAGAGCGGGCGAAGGTGGCTCTGCTGCTGGTATTGCAGCAGAGCGACGAGGAGGGGGAGGAAGAACCGCCAGAGCTGGAGGGTTTCTGCCGGAGTGGGAAGAGAGGAAAGATGGGGGTGTTTCTCCGTCAGGACCGAGCTACCCTCCTCTGCAGGCGGAGGCGATTTTTATAGAGGCGAAGGTGGAGAGGTGGGCGGAGGGAGGCGACGTGCCTCCCTCGCCGGAGGATGGCCAGAGTAGGGACCCATACCTCCCGTGTGTTCGCACGGAAGGTATGGGCTGCTGCAGAGATCATGGAGGTGTCCCTGCGACAACAGACGTCGCAGGGAACACTCGGTTGAAAGGGGAGAGGGCCTCCCTCACCCTGCGCGGCGCCATGCTCCGCGCAAAGTCGCCGAAGCATGGCGCTGCTCAGGGTTTTGCAGGGAGGACCTAAATGCAAAGAACGATGAAGGCTTAGGGGCCAAAATGTAAGGGTTTCAAAAGTTGAGGGTCAAAAAGTAATAGATGAGGACCAAAATGCAAAGTCGATCAAGAAGGTCTCTTATTAGGCTCAAGTTTTTATACATGACTAAATAGGACATAAGGATTCTAATGGTGAATTTTATTTCTATATCAGACCTTGTTTGACCGACCAATTTACATAAAAATCCAAATTAAATCATTAAGTGAGCATGGTTCTCAATGTAGGTCAAAATGGGTTCCCAAGGCCAAATTGAAGGTTTTAAACCCTAGAGATTATTTTTTTATGAATTTTAGAGGGTTTAGTAGATTTTTACTTTACCTCGAACCTCGTAAATTGAAGTGGATTTGTTTTAGGGTTACAGGATGTTATTTAATTCTTTAGAGTTGCTGTAGCCCTTGTTGGATCAAATCATCCCACTTTCCTTCTTATTAGGTTAGTTTGACCTATGTTTGGACCCTGAGTTACCCTGTTTACTGATTGTGTTGGTGAAATTGCATTTTTACCCCTTAGCTCCTGTTTTCTTCACAAACTCAGAATTCTCTGAGTCAAGCCTTTCCATAAGTTATGTAGGAGCTTTTTATCGCAAATCTAGGTTAGATGGTGCTAGTTTAGGGTTTATGACGAGGTCCTCATCACATACACTCAAATCTCTATCTGAATTGTCACTTATTTTACACTGATTACCTACACTTAGTCCGACTAACTACTCTGACCTTTGGTCAGAATAGAAATTGTCCGCACAGAGATCTTTGAACTCCTCTATCCGACTCCTTCCGTCACCCTACACTAAGTGAAGTCTAATATCTTTTCCACCCTTCTTAAAATGAGGACATTGTAATATTTTGGCTTGGGGGGTTGTGAAGTGACAACTTTCACTTCAAGTGTATTTGTAGATAAAAGTAAACATTGAAAAACACAAAAAAATGAAATACCCACGAAACTTAAAAAATGGAAAAACCAAAAAATAAAAAATTAGAAAAGTAAAAAAAACCCTAAAAATTTGAAAATTTTTTGAAAAATTCATAAAAATTTGAAAACTTTATAAAACATAAAAACAGAAATATATTAATATAAAAATTAAAAATTACAAAATCATAAAAATAATAAAGGGTTTTATAATAAAGAAGAAAAAGAAGAAGACACCAAAAAAAAAAATATATATATTTAAACTTAGTTATATTAGTAATTAAGAACTTAATTTTGCTTTTAGGTCAGAAATTAAAAATATAAATAGATATATATATATTTTGTAAATAGTATTTTATAAGAGCATAGAATTTTTATTTAGATTTTTACTTAAATAATCTTTTCAAAACACGCATCTATTTGTGAAAATTTTGAACGAGATTTTGTTTAAGTTAGAATTTGAACCCTAAGGATCTGTTTTCCCGCTCTTTACCCTAAAATAAAGTAACTAAAGTGTATTAAGTTTAAAACTTGAGTTTTTGAATTAAATTGTAACTTTCTTGGTCAATTAGACAAAGTAAATCTTTACACTTTATGAACATCTGTTTTTATCATCAAGTTAAGTAAAAAGGCCAGATATTCAAAGTTAATTAAGTTAAGAGTTGGTAGAATCTTAGTCCTAAGGTCTATCACGCTATAGTTAGCTTAATCAACTAAGGACATTCATCTAGACTTGGTGAGTTGTATCTTGACAGATCCTGCGGGAGGAAACTAAGAATTTAAAGGACCTGAGAGTGAATGGCTTTGCTGTCCAAGCTCTAGTTTGAGAGCTAAGTAACCTAAGTGTCCAAAATTCACACACATAGAGTTGTCTTGTTGGCATCTGAGACTGCAAAAACACAGAGGTTAAGAGATCGATTCTAATCCTCTTTAGCCTAAGGATTTCCGTAGGACGGCTCTTGAAAGGGTGAAGGATGTGCCACTCACCAAGAAAAAGGAATTGGAGTATTATGATAGTAAGAAAAATGAGAAGGAGGAGAAAAGAAAAGAATAAAATAAAATAAAATAATAAAACACCTTGCAGTTAAGCACCTCGCTACATATGGGTGCTTATACAGTTTATTCACCAAATAAAACATCTCAGTACAAATAGATACTATCCTTCCTTTCATCAAATAAAAGAGCACCTCGCTACATATGGGTGTTCTATCCTATAAAAAAGAGTTAAAAAAATATGGAGATAAAAATTAGGAATAAGAGACCCAGCGGTCCACCGAGGAGATATACACAAAAAGTGTTGACTTCGGGATAGAAAAATGGTGAGGAGAAAGCAACCAAATCTGAGTAAGGCCAAGTCAAAGGCTTGAATTGGAATAACCTAGATTGGAAATTAATGTCTTAAGATCTGGATTTTTGCAACTTTGGATGCCTTTAGGACAATTCTCTTCACAAGCACAGATGCTTTAAAATCATAGCTACTGAACCTTTGTATTGGGCAGTGAAGCCTAAGAAATTGGGTTTCGAGGATTACAGTTGAGGCCTTAAGGAGAAAGATTGACAAAACCCTAAGTCTAGAAGTCTGTCCTTGGTGTTGTGGGATGGTAGATTAGTATTTTACTACTTTGAATTTGGTTAATAATGAGTGTTTGGCTAATTTGCTGAAACTCAGATTGATAAAAATCAGATTTTATAAACTTAAGGATTAACTTAAGTCTAGTGAGTTCTTGAGTGAAAATTTAATTTCCAACTCTTAAGTTTTATTTTCTTAAAAACACTTTGAATTCTGAGTTTCTAGGGTTTAGAGTGATTACATAAAATAATTGGGTTATTGAGATTCTGATTTTTGATAAAATTTTTGTTAAAAAACTATTTTTTTAATAGAGTGTGTTTTGAGAAGGGTATTTGAGTTTTTCAGTCTAAGTAAAATTTTTTTGCGGAATGCTCTGCATATTTATGAATACTTATTTATATACATAAAAATATAAAAAAATTGAATATTCGAAATTCTGATCTAAGCATTCCTCTACTTAGTTTGTATTTATAATAATTTAAACCTGGTGTTTAAATCATCATATTTTTGGTTAATTTTGCTAGGGACTAGCAAAACATTGGCTTGAGGGTATGATGAGAGGCTCATCATGGCTTTTAATCACTCCTAATTAACTAGTTTCTCTAGTTAATTAGCTAGGAATATGTATATATAAGGGTTAATTATGAAATAAGGGATAAACCATTAAAGGACCTTAAAATAAGTTAAAAATGATAAATTATAAGCCAATTAATATTATTAATAACTTAATTAATTAATGAAATCAAAATAATATTAATTAATTACTTAATTAATATCTTACTTAACTTAAGTATAACTTAAGACCTAAGTTTTAAATAACTTAAGTCAATAAGTAAATAAAAATAAATAAATGAGTTAAAAATGTGAATACAAGGCTTTAATATAATATTTAGCTAAATTATAAATATATAGAAAAAGTTACAAAAGAAAATAATTTAAATTAACCTTAAAAGCCTCTATTTGCATTTAGGTCCCTATAATTTATTACATTTGAGTCCTTTATTTTCACCTCGGTCCTCATCTTTCCTTGCATATAGATCCCTGCGAACATCTTCTTCTTCTTCTTCATTTCTTCTTCAGCTGCTTCTAACGGCTGTTGATCGATGGTGCATTTACCACCTGATCACCTCACATCTGACGCCATTCCTTCCGTGCCAAGCTCCTGGAGCTTGCGCTCACCATCATCTTTCCATCCTACGGTCTGGATGCACTTGAAATCCTAATTAGAACTCAAGGTTAACTTCATCAGCGTCAGAGAAGACGCCGGTGGTTACCTTGAACCTAGACACATTCTCGTCCAGATTAGACCACCTTAGCCATCGCTGAACCCTATAAATACCCTTGAACCCTTTGATTTAAGTGGTTAGCTCCCTTCCCTCTTCCCGTAACTGTACCTAATTGATAGGCTATTCCCTCCTACTCCGGCAACCTACCTCAACTACCACGCACTTCCTCCGATCATTTCCACCATTCGCTGAGCTCCGCCGTCCTCCGCCACACCTGTGATCAAGGCGACGACTCCAGACTACACTTCCACTCCATGAATTCACCCGCTGGACTTCTTCCTTCTTCCCTTTGATTTCCTCCTTTGTTACGACTGTCGACGGAGATATCTCTGCCTTCCTTTGTCCAGGTAACAATAGGATAGGTAAGTTAGAGTAGTTAGTTTAGTTAATTAGGTAGTTTAGTTAGGTTAAATGTTAATTTCTTCTGCCATCTTCTTTAGCTCCGACAAGTTGTTTGAGCTCGTCTGGAGCATCTTTTCGTCTTTTGAATTCATTGATCACACTCCACATTCTTCTACGATCATCTCTAACTCATTGATTTCATGATTGTATCACCTACACGCCTAATCCATCTTCACACTCACCGGCGACCTCTGCTGTCCACGGCGGAGGTATCTGAGACTAGAACACACTCACTGGGGCCCTCCATCACCTCTTCATTATCTAAGGGCCCCGATCTTATACCTAATTAGTATAATTATCTCATATAAAGTAAATGCCTAAACTTCACCCTCATTTCTGAGCTCGCTGTCAATGGTGGCTCAGAGATGGGTTAATCATCTAATTAAATAGTCCACTAGCATCACTTCACCTCTCAGAACTCTTTTCCTCACTCAGTTGAGTGAGGGGATAATCTCTGAGTTCCACTGAACTCAGAATTTGCACTTTCTAAATTTATTGCATATCTTCTATTATGATCATCAATGGAGTAAATTGATGAGCTCCTGAGATTCCTTGTGACCTCAGGAAAATTTTCAAACCTTCAATGATTTGTTTCATTGAGTTTTATACTCTATCAGTTATTTTTTGGACTCACCAGAGCTCCGGCAAGCTCCAGCAAGTCAATTTTTAGTTTCAGCCCTTGATAGGTCTCAAGGAGTTCCAGAATGCACAAATGAGGCGTATGGATTCCGATTTAGTGATTATTTTGTTGATTTATTGCCTAGAACTCAGTAATGACCTTTGTCTTCTCCAACTCTGGCAGAGTTGGAGAGATTTTCCCATTAGGTTTTAGGTTCTGGAAATAGGTCTGTAAGCTTAAGTAAACCTATAGAACTCACTCAAGATTTCTAATTACTCTGAAATTCCTTAGAATGTTCCACCAAACTCAAGCACCTACAGAACATGGTTCAAGGCAATGCCTGAGATCACATCAAATGATCTCAAAACATTATTTTGAGCTATGCAATAACTTCCCGGGGTATAATTGAGTTGATTTAGATCTTTAATTGGATTTGAGAAAGTCTGGAATAGAAAGTCAACTTTGTGGTCAATTTGGTCAACTCTGATATGGAATTGAAGAATTGATGTCTTAAATTCTAATATGATGATTTAATTCAGTCTGTGAGATGATCTGGGATAATTTAGAGTTGATTGGATTGAGTTTTATTGAGGAATTAGGGCAATTCAACTCATTGAACAGTATGGGTTTGTTTGAACCCATTATTGTGTTTTTGATTTTCTGCTGACATTTGAATGCCAAAACCAGCCAAATTGAATTTTAATAACCTGCATAGGTCATTCAATCCTCTTTATTAGGTTGTTAGCTCTCTGTTGAGCTATTCAGAGCTCAAAATGGAGCTCTGAAGCTCCTGAACGAAGATCAGAAGCTCTTGTCTCTTTCTGAAGCTTTTTGAAGCTCTTCTTCTTAACCAATAGATGCGGAATCATCTACTGAGATAGTACAGGGCCTCATCTGGAGGTCAAAAGCCTCCCTGCAGATCAAAAGACCTGAGATCATCTTTTGTAGGCCATGAATGGCTGTGAGATTCTTCCTCCTTCGCCCTTGAAATTGAAGGGATAGATTTGATTTGAACACCAAATTGGTGTTACAATTAGATAGAACTATTCAAGGGCTTTCGATTAAACCTTTGCTCGATCAATTTGGTCTAACCAATCAGTCGGAATCGCTGGTCGAAGATCGGCCAGAACCTGGGAAACAAAGTCCCACCTCGGTAAATTGTGAGCGTTCGCACTAGTATATTTTGAAAAAGTGAAGACGACGTTTTAGTCGTCGGTGCAAGGTGCGAAATGAAACTGAGCTCTCGAGTGTGGGTGCGTGTGTTGCATGTGCCTGCACACTTGTGTGTGTGCGTGTGCCTGTGGGCGTGAGCGTGAGCCCGGGGGCTCGTGTGTGGGCCTGGGAGGCCGGAGAGTGTGCATTGGTTTGAAACGAAAAGAAAACAACTAATATAAATTAGGCTCGGACCCAGTAGGGTCTGGTCCCACCCTCTAGGGGGTGCTGTGTATCCTCGACCGATATGAGCCGCCAACTATAAAAACCAACCTTTTGGTTAAGTGTGAGCTTTATATGCACAGAACAAAGGAAGAATTAAAAGAGAATAAACTTATGGAGAAAGCTAAGAAAAGAGAACAGAGAGGGCTTAAAGGAAGAAGAAGAGAAAAAGAAGAATAAAAGAGAGAGAGAGAGAATTACGACAGAGATAAAAGAGAAGAAAGGGCTGAAGAGGAGAAGAAAGGATACTCTTGTGATTTCTAATCTTTACTTTTGTGTTTTTATTGTAATAATATGTCTCCTTTTAATATTTTGAGCTTAATTGATATAATGAGTCATATGTATTCACTTGTATAAATTTTCTTACCTTAAACTTTTGTAATAAATTGTAATTAGTGAATAAACATGTTTACTTGATTTTTAATGAGAAATCACATGTGTAAATATGTTCTTGCTTAATGGAATGTTGCATGCTTTTAAGTGAATATCTTTCATGCAAGATTCAGGTACTTAAAATAATCTAATTATAATCTTGATTGATTAAGTAGTTAGTAATTTATGTTTAGGAGTTAATGGTGAATTAAGATAAGTTATGCCTCTCAGTGAACGACCGAGACTTAACTAGTTAAAAAAAATTTAAAATCTAAAATGTTAGGTTAACTTGACCCTATACTACACAACTGACATTAATTCAAGTTAACCTAAGTTGCTTTCTCATGCGATTAATTAAGTCTAAATAACTTAATTAACTGTGTTGAGGAATTAAACAATCAACTACTATAGCGAATAATTAACCCACATCACTCCCCACTTGATACTGAAGGTTTTCATGTCTGAAAACCTAGGCCCCTAGCGAAGGTCGGGGTTTCGAAGGTGACAACAAGAAAAAGGCATTGGTTTATTTAATTCAGGTTGCATTAACAATGTCAAGTTACCAAAGAATTCCATTAATCAACAAAATGGAGGAAAGTACGAGAGGTGTGACACAAATAAACAAAAAACCACTATGACTAAAGCATAAATGTTACCTGTCCGTGGCATGCAACAAATCCCGCACTATGTTGAAATCCCATGTGTTGACGACACACGACGACAACACCTTAATTTAGGTCACAAAGTAGGGATGAGCCAATCGGCTCAGTAGGGAATAAGCAATTACTGTAATCTAATAAAAATGAGGTAGTGTACAGTTTCACAAATCAGTTAGATCCATAGCCTAAACTCTGAATCCCAGGTTTCAACTCTAACCTAGATTAACCTGACCAACCACCGTGGTCCCAGCCCACTAATCGTTCGCCTTGATTAATACCACACATTCTAACGTAACTATCCTATGATCCAAGATTCTATTACTTGCCACTTTGAGTCTTGGAGTGACTAAACCAGCCCTTCCTACCAAAGGAGATCTCATTATGCCCTCTCTAATGGTACATTTGTACCCTAACCCCTCCTTGGCCACAGGAAAGGTTAAAGCACTCATGTCCACCAGACAAAGGATACCCGCTCCAGTTGCCACAGAGTCCCTGGTAATTATTCCACTCAAAGACATCCCTAAGTACCCGGTCAAAAAGATTCAGCGGGAGTGACTTCCCGCTGTCTTGATGGATACTATTCCACTCAAGATCATGCATTTCCTGATGTTGGAATCTTTAGAAACTATTCCACACAAGATCACTCGCATTGTTGCATGAGATCTCTAGAAAGATATTCCACTCAAGGTCCCACACTCTCTCACCTATTCGAATCTCTGGAAAGCTATTCCACTCAAGATCCGCACGATCCCCATCACCCAAGACTCCCTGGAAACTATTCCACAAAAGATCCCTTGAGACACAAACCTAAGATCCCTAGAAACTATTCCACACAAGATCTCAGGGCAACTCTGGTTGACTCAGACTTAAGACACCCCCAGTGCCTCATCTCCAAGAAGGCACCAAGCAAACCCTTAACAAGGAACTATTCTCGTTCCTAAGCTAAATTGCGGTAGCCTCAAGCTACCAGACTCCTGAGTTTCCAACCTGCAACAATGAACTCACCGCTCACAAAGTCCTGGTGTCTCACCCCACAAGCTCACCTATTTGACCTAATCGCTCCTAAGTCCTTTTTCCTGTGATCTGTACCTGATCAAGCAATCCTAAAGATCTACTGGATCACTTGGGGTCTTATCCAAGACCTTAGGATCCGAGCATCTCTTTTATTAGACTCAGACCAAGTCATTGATGTCATCATGTGAGGTTCAATTCGTTACTTAGCTGATTTAGATCACTTTTAATCCAAATAGAGAACTTCAAGCTCAATTAAAAACACCCCATACCTATCTAAGGTTTAACTGCAATTAACCACTTCCCTACCTATTAGGGCACCTACTAGACCCCCAATTAGGTTATAAACTAGGTTCGATCAATCCTTAGGACCCCTAGCATCAAAAACACTAATTTCAAGCCAAAAAGTAGACTTAACAGGCTACCTAACGTTAGGCACCTATTACCTAATGTTAGGAGGCCATCCAACAACCACCTAATGTTAGGTAACAATTACCTAAGCCATACAGGCTAGCAAACACCACCATCAAAGCCTCAAACCACACCTTTATCACCACCAAATCTCATGAAACAATGAGCACCAACTCCCACACATACAAGGATCAATTTGAACCAAACAAATCCCCTACCAATCATTTAGGTGACACTTAACTAGAAAAATTACACTACCACATATATAGCCCGCCCAACGGTGAAAACACCACATTCAACACCAAATATCTCATGCACAAAACCAAATCAACATCCAAAACCTCCTTGATACCTTTCCTACACATAGGACATCAAAAGGAAAGAAAACAAGAAGTGGAAACCTTACCCTTGTTCTTTTCTTCTTCCCTTCTTTTGTCCACGCAACAACAACAATGGCAATGGCTATAGCACCAACAACAGCTCTAGCAGCAACGTCGAAGATGGCGGCGGTGTTGGCCAACAAGGAGGATCATCAACAATGGTGGAAGGGGGTGATGGAGTGAAGTCTCCACCAATGGGGGGAGGGGGGGGGAAGGAAGCTTGAGTGGGAAGGAGACCAAATGGAATTTTTGGTTTATCTTAATTTGCCTTAGCATATTGATATTTCCATATTTATTTATGTTAATTAATGCCTAGTTAATGTTAATATAAGGGCAATTTGGGTTAGATTACACTCAATTAGGTTAGATTAGTCATTTTAGGTCATTCTATAAATAATGTATACTTGTGGGCTTTTATGTAATTTTTCCTACAACTGTATCTGCTACCTTGATGTGTCTATTTTATAGGTTTAGGTACATAATTTTAGGTTGTTTGGAGTAAGGTTGAATAGACTTTTTGAGTTGAGCTCACGTGGAAGAGGACTGAGCCTAATTGGTGGACTTATTTGGAAACCCAATTAAACCTAACTCTAGCCTAATTAGGAATCCAAATTTTCAAACCTATGACCTAACCTATGGACCCAATTTCCCACACCCTATAACCAAACTAGATCCTATCCTTTCCTAAAAGAACCTATCCCTTATCCTTAGAAAACCTAAATCCTAACCCAACAAACCTTATTTAGCCATCACTTTTATCCTCAAATGAAAACTATTTTTGATGGTCAAAGTATACCATAATTTATCCACCACTAGATCTAAATCCTAAGGTCCTAAATTGCCTACCTAAATCCCTATCTTAGAACCCTAAGCCAAATCTTATTCCTAATCCTAAACTTAATCTCGAAATTCGTAACAGCATAACACATTTTAGTATTTTGGTCATAACTTTTTCATTTCAAATCAAAATTAAGTGATTCAAGTTGTGTTAGAAATTTGATTTTGAGGGCTATAACTTTGATTTTATGTGCAACTTGAAATTCAAATATAAACGGGGACAAATTCGAGAGAACCATAACCCTCCATAATCCTCTCAAAGCCATCCTAGCCCTCCATCAATTCTGATAACACCTAACCTATTCTATCTACCTCTTCCTTCATCCTACCCCTTGATTCCTAGACTCCTAATCCTATCCCTTTATTTTGGTGATCCAAGGAAACTTGGATCGACTAATTACAAGCCTTCTTGACCTCTATATAAACACCCTAGCCACCCCCCTTAGGATCATTCCTTTCTACTTCCAAATAAAGTCCACTAACTAGAACTAGTTCTTCCTTTCTTCTTCCTTCTCCCCTTGAAGATCTTGGGTGCACCTTCACATCTACTTCTACACTGTCGCTCCGAACTTCGCCTTCAAAGCCTCTACTTTCCATCATTTTCATTCGAGTTCTATAGTTAAAATCATTCTTCTAGTTGTAATACTATTTCTACTTGTGTCAAACTCTTATTACTGCAATAAAAGTTCTAATGGTTCCTTTTCAACTTGCCTTTAAGTTGTATGCTTTCTAGTAGTATTTATAATAGTTGCATGTTATTAGTTCTAGTTGCATTCTAGTTGTAGTAATCTCATATTCAAATTTGCTTTGTATTTCTTAGCATTAGGAAAGCAAATTATTCCGATTGCTTCCCTGTGAATGGCTTAGACTCCGTTTATGAATTACGATTTTCATATTTATAAGTTCAATCTGAATATAAATTTAAGAGTTTCTAATGTGGTTATACTATGACGAAAGCGAATTTTCGTAATCATATCTACATTTAGAACACATATATATGGGGTAGGACAATTACACCAACCCCCCTCCACCTTATAACTTGAGTTCCAATCAAGTTCCTAAAAAAAATTTGCAAGGAGCCCCTCAACTTTTCATAACTTAACCTTTCATTAATCACTTCAAGGGATTTCCATTTCCAAGGCCCTTAATTCATCATTAAGTGACCAAATTAAGGTTTTAAGTAGTTAATTAAACACAAGAAATATCCAAGCCCTTATAGATTGAGTCCCAGATAAGCCAGATCGACGGTGGCAGGGATGCGACGAGTGATGGAACTTGTAAGGCCAACGATGGTAGTGCGCCATCGTGTAGCCATGACGAAGTTGTGCTTCTGGGGATTGTGTTGTCAAGGGTGAGAGAGAGACTGCTAGGGTGGAGGAGAGAGGGGAGGAAGAAGGCGATGATGATGCTAGGTTGAGGGTTGTTCGATTTTATGGAGGGGGTTTGTTGGGTTACGTTGGGTTGTAGAGGGTGATACTCGTTGGATGAAAAAAAAAAGGAAAGAAGAGAGAAAAAGGAAAGGGGGAAATTGACGGAAAGAAAAGAAACATAAAAGGAAGGTGATGTTTATGTGGGAAGGAAGAAAGAAGAGAAGAGAAAAGGAAAAAGAGAGGGAGAAGGAAAGGGAGGGAGAATAAATTGGGATTATAAAGAACGAAGGGATTTTTTATTTTTTGTAGGCCTTTAAGGCCACGAAAAAATTACGCGAAAGTAATGTGAAGGCTTGATTTACATGAAATAGCCACCTAAGAACTCAATTTTCCAATCCAAGTTCAATGGTGGGCCTAACATTAGAAGCCAGGGTCGTTAAAACTTGGATCACTAGAGAATGTAGGGCTAGGATTAATCAAGGTATAGATAGGGATTTGGACAACCATGGTAGTGAGACTAGGCTAAGGTGGTGTGTGGAATTATTGGAGTGGAATTTGGGTTAGCTTGGATTTGGTGCAATTAGGTCAAGTGAGCTTAATTGAACACAAGTGAACTCAATTGAATTAATTCTGATGCTGAGCTCCATCTGAGACTTGGAGTTGCTTCCTTCTATGATAAACAAATATATATTAATGCACAATATAAAGCTAGGCTACAAAATACAATAATTGACCCTAAAATGCATTTTTACATATGATGCACTAACACTTATAAAACACTAAACTAATGCAATTATGCCTAAAATACCCCTTCACTAACATCAGTTAAGCATAAATTATCTAATTAAAAATGAATTCATCACACCTCCATGCTTAACTTTCACTAGTCCTCAAGCAAAAATGTAAAAAAAATGTAGAAAAGTCATGTGTTGAAATTAAAGTTGAGCTAGGAGTTAATTAATTAGGCATTAGTTTTCACCAACAAGAGGAAATGATACACAAGACCTTATTTAGAAAGACTCAACAGCACAAGGGTATTGACCAAAAGATGAACCACCCAAGTCTTGTCAAAACTCTAGTAGGCTTAGTTTTGGGTTTCAGAAGCGACTTTTTATGGCTCTTCAACCCACCCAAGGTTCAAATGGAAACTGAAGTGGTGGTGACTTATCATGTGGGCAATAGGGTTGAATACTAAGTTTTCATTGAAGCATTAGATTATCTTTTTGCTCTTTGGACCACGTCTTCATATTTGCCTTACTAAAGATTGGTAGCTTTCTCCTTGCCCTTTTCTATCTCTAAATCAACATAAGGGTAAACCCAGTAAATATTTCCCCAACTGTGCCATTTCATTTCTTTCATTTATTTCTCACTTGCTAATGTTTTCTAAATTTTTTTTCTTTTTCCTTTTTGCTTCTTTTTTTATTTTTCTTCCTTCTACTACTTTATTTCTCCCTTTTTTTTTCTTCTATTTTCTCTCATTTTTCTAGGCAAGTGGCTCTTCTGAATCCCGATCAAGAACATTTCCTAGACGAAAGCTCGAAAAGCTAAAGATGCACCAAAACTAGGATTTGAACACCCTGCATCTAGGAAGCAATCCCAATGCAACATGTCAACCATACCTATAAGGGTTGCGCGACCCTCAATCTAAGTCCCATTGACCACCTAATTTTCAACAGGTAGTTGCCCAAAAGATGAGTTAGTGTGTAAGTGCAAGTGTTAAGATACTTGGGTTTCAAAAATCTTTTAAACCAAAGGGTGGAAAGATAAGTCACATACTTATCATTCTTTTGACTTAATACTTTGGCTTTTTTAAGTCTCTTCAAGGGTTTAGGGAACAAATATGCATTTTAATAAATACCTAAGTTAATTAAGCCTAATAAACCTGAAGAGTCTAGGTAATAAGACCTTAATCATACATTTTGATGAGGGAAGGAATAACCTCTTTGTAGTAAATGGCCAAGTAGGCTTAATCAAAGCCTTTTCAAGCCCATTAAGGCATAGGCCCAACTTCTTACATAAACAAATTATGTAAATCCCACCTATATGAAGGTGAGAGAAAAAGATTTACCTAGCTAAATAAGTTGGTTCAGCAAGTCTCTTTGCCCGATTGAAGTAGTCGGTTGGTAAACCCCAAATTGATGTACAAAGAATAGGCAGAATAAGCCCTTGTCCACCTGATGGTTAAGGCGAACCAATCAGCTCCACTTAACTCAAAAATAGGCAAGAAATTTCTTTTTTTACACCATCTGAAAAAAGATGGTTACCGACCGTTAAATCCATAACTTTACTTTTATGGGAACGTGGCGACATGGTAATTAATCCAGATAACCATGATCATTATTACCCAAGAAATCTCGTTGACTCTATAGAGAAATAGTGGGTGCCCCATGATGAGAGGGGCACGTGAGCAATGAGGGCAAGTGTGTGTTGTTTGTATTCCTATGATACGGATAACTTAGTGAAACTTGAGAGTCGTGATGCTCTCTACAGACGTACACTGATCGCTTCGTTCTCCAACGGAAATAATGCATGAAATCAAAACTGAAATCGTCGTTGCACGTGGCGGCAGATTGAGCGAATCAAAAATAAAATAGAGAGATTAATCACGAGTAAAGCAGATTGGATACCGAACCATAGGGAGGGTAATCAAGACACACATCTCAATTTCCTTTGTTTCATCTCATTCATTTAACCACAAACATTCACATTTACATTCACAAAAGATAAGAGCATATGCAAAACAGTAAGAGAAAAAGAAACAGAGATGGCAATGGAGGTGAGGCACTCCCCTCGTACGCAGGAAGTGTGTGGCTGCGGGTCCTTGCACAAGGCCGGCTGCTTGTGCGGATATGCACACGTTGAGGACGGAGATGATCGATGGAGCTCGCACGCACGTGCAGTTGGCTGCGGGTGAAGAGGCTGGCGGTGGTCCTGACCAATGCACACACCCCTCGCGACGTTACCGCGAGAGGGAGGTGGTGTGCGCGGCCAAGCGTGGAGGTCGGTGTCGAGGTGGAGGTGATGATCCAAGCGCCTAGCTTGGGGCGCTAGCGAGGAGCACGACGAAGAGAGCGGCATCTCCACATATCATGCGTGGGGTACAAGGAGGTCCCGCGCGGCTGTGCAGTAGGTGTGTGCACACGTTGATGAAGAGGACCACGTTGAGGATGGAGGGCAATCGTGAGTGGTGATGGTGGTCGGCTCTTGGGAAGGTGGTAGCTGCAAGGAGATAAGGAAGATGGAGGAGATGGGTGTGGAGGAGCAAGGCCGTAAGGGCTTGCGTACCCTCCTGTGCGCGATCTAGAATCCTCTTGTCGCGCAAGGAGCCTCTGGTTTTGTTGTGAGGAGTCGTACGAGAGAGAGAGAGAGAGAGAGAGAGAGAGAGAGAGAGAGAGAGAGAGAGGATTGGGTCCTCTGGGTAGTCGGGTTGGGGTCCAACGTAGAGAAGTCGAGGGTGCTGGGAATTAGAGGGTGTGCGCTGGTGTGGGAGAGATGTGGGCCGTGTGTTTATGGGGAAAATGGGAAGGGGGCTGCTGGTTGAGGTTGGGAAAATGAAGGCTGCTGCATGGATTAAGGAAAATTAAGAGAGGAAAGAGAGAAATTAGATGGGGCTTTATGTGGGAGGATGAATGGGGGAGGGAATTTAATTAGGATGGTGGGCACCTAAGCTCCTACACATAAAAGAAATATATGGGATTATTTATGTATGAAATAGAATATAAAATACAAAATAATCATGCCAACCTAATTTCCCATGCATGCAATTAATTTACGATTAAATGCAAGTTCAAGAGTATATGGAAATACGGGTACCAACATGTTTAGGCTTACAAATATTCTACCATGGTGGGCTCATCAAATGCCACCATGCCTAAGTTTTACTAGTCTTGAACAAAACACTGTGACAAAAAAAAACAATCCTCTAAACTAGGATGCAGAAGTCAAGTTAGTCTCGAGGTATAAGCTCAAATCTCAAAGGTTTAGACTTAGAGGTTCTTTAGTACCGACCAAGATAAAAACCTCTTCATTATATTGGATTCCAATTGGTCATTGTTTTCGGTCGGCATCAGAGGTTTCTTCGACGTTGAAGCCTGCCCAAGGGTTTGTTGACCCCAAAGGTTAAAGCATCCATCCATGTGTGCAAACGATCTTGATTCAGCTTGCAAGTGTATTAAAGAGAGAGAAAATGATGCTTTTGTGAATTTTCTTTTTGTAATTTTTTTTGTAATCCCTCTAAGTCCAACCTTGGATTGGCTCTCAACATGGTCTGTATCGGATTCCTCTCTCCCATCACCTAACCTCGAAGAGTCTCTTGGCAGTCGATGCTTCGGAATAGCACTACCCATGGAAACCTTAAGAACCCTGGTAATCAACACTTCATAATAGTGCTACCTATGGTATCTTAAGTTAATTCAGGCCTTGGCAATCGACATTTTGACCTAATGCCAGCCATGGCACTTGAATAGCAAGATTGCTTACATGCTCCTGATAAGATATTTAAATAGAAGACAAGCACCGAGGGGGTGACATCTTATCATTGCATCCTTGAGGGGAGTTTATACTCTTCCTCTCATGCGACGGGAACTCTTCAAATCAACTTGTGTTTTTGAGACTTTTCTAAGTCAAATCTTTGAGGGAACCATTTTTCAGAAAGAGAAATTTTTGTGGGTTTGACTTTATTAAGCATATTGAATTAGACCAAAGTATTAGAAGTGGATGATTAAGTTACCAAAAATCCGTAAACCAAAGGGTAGACATGGAGGTCATATACACCCTAATGCATTGTCTTCACGGTCTCTTCAAGAACTTGGAAAACAGTCTTAATCTTAGTAAGTACTTTAATTTTTAAGCCTACATTAGGCCCAAAGAGTCTAGACCTAAGACTCATTCCAAATCCCTTAAGAGTCAGAGACTACACGGCTCATCTCAACCTCCTCTCCTAGCCTAGTGCAATGACCCGAGTCCCACCAAACGACGAAACCTGGGTTGCCGAGTGCTAACAACTAGCACGAACACTCGCAAGATCACAGTCACCCAACATAGAGCCATAAAACATCATTAGCCAACATTCATTCATAATGCATTAAATGAAAAAAAACTAAAGTGCTAACAATATAATTAAAATTCATCCTAAAGTAGAAATTTAAGAGTGTCTCGTACAACTACCAAGAAGATAGGAAATAAAATTCTAACAGCGAAAAAAAAACTACTGCTATGAGTCACTAGCTCAATACGGACCGTCTCCTCAAGTAGGACTCAGTTCCCCGGAAGTCTAACCAGCAGCAGTCGCTGCACCCAACTGCTCAGCAGCACCTAAGTATGGAACCCGAGACAAAATGTAGTGAAAACTGAGTAGAGTAGAACAACTAAGCATGTAACCCAACTAACAGAGTACAGGAAAAAGGGCACTATGTTAAGAGTTCGTCCATTTACAATTTATTTCATATCCCGTTTCGTTTATGTAATTCTCCTATATTCTTATGGTTCTCAATCTATCAATCGATGTCTTGCGCACAAGATGATCTTGTGTAACTTCCTACGACACAAAACCAGTATAAGCCATCCTCCTGGCTGCGAGGACTACTTATACCCATCGAGTCGCCACACTCCATCACCCTGGGGTCATCGCGAAAAGGGGTGGTGGCTACGTTGTGTAGCATAAACACATATAAGCGTTGTGTATGCTGAACCACAGACAACCAATGACCCACCCACAGGCTGAGAAAAACACTCCAAGCCTCGAGCCCTACAATCTACTATCCCAGTTGGCCGCTAAGCCTAACCAAAGAGTCGTAGGGAGGCTAGCCACTCCCTAAACCAGCTCTTGAACTTGGTCCGAAAAGATCCAAAGCTACAGCCAAAACCCAGCAAGTAGCGAGGTTGAAACCTAGTTATCCAATCCTCACGTGCCTCACCGCCGCCCGTCCGATTATACCACGCATCGGAGATCGATGCCTCCCGGCGCTCGCCCCTTGCGCTAACTCACGCATGTGCTACCCACCATGTGTCATCCGCGTGCCACTTGCCGCCACCACGAGTCGTCCGTGCACCACTCGCCACCCGCACCGCCGTGAAATTTGCAGTGGGAAGCCCAAACTTCTCGAAATCACGAGAAGTTCTTTGAAGAAAATTTTTTGATTTTTGAAAAGGAAAAATCTAAGATCTGTCCTCTCTCTTCCTTTCTTGATTTTAGAGACCTAAAGGCTAATGACGACCCAAGGACCTAAGGGAGTCCTTTTATAGGCCTAGAGGCTATTGTAAATAGGTTTAGTAGGGTGAAATACCTAAAATACCCCTAGGTTTGGGTCCACCTTACATTTAAGTCCTTGTTGACTTCTTTTAGCCATAACTTGAGCTATACACCTCAGAATCACCCGAAACAAGCATCACCAGAAAGTTTGTGACGAGAGGAATCTAATAGTGTTGACTTATATAGCACCCTTTTGACAACATTTTGATAGGGATTTACTTAAAATACACATTTTTGGTAATTTAAGGAGGTGTTGGCACCTGCACCGAACCACAACTGGGTTTTCGGGTTTGAATTAACCCGGATCACCTTAAAATGATTCAGAACCTATATTTTGAGACATTACACCTATATTGTGTCCTCACGGATATAATATTAATTATTTTATTTTCTTTTTAATATCATTTTTTAAAATTATCATTAGTTATACATTTATATAATTTAAACTAAGAGGAAGTCCTACATGCATGCAAAAATCAGAAGTTTAGGTTTTACCTCCCTCCCATGCCTAAGATGTACAGTGTCCGCATTGTACAGAAAAGTGAAGATATTACTTGAAGATGGGTTAGGCTACCTCCCAACTAGCGTTTGTCACTAGCCAGACTTACAATGAACTTGCAAGTCAGGTTCAAGAAGCAATGAACTAGGCTTTAAAAATTTACGTAACAACCTTAGCCTAGCATATAGGTAGCCTCGAATATTGGTGACCTAATGATAAATTATGATTCCAAACTCTTGCCAGAAGATGAAAATGCGAGGAACCTTACAGGATACCTAGAGAGGTCTAAGAATAAAAGGATGAGAAAGGACCTCTTGAAACAGAATTAGTGGAGGATAACAAGGGTCCTCCAAAGCTTGAAGGGTTTTTAAAGATTTATTCCAATTAATTCAAACCCTTGAATGGAAAGACTACAAGTACAAGCATTGATCCAACTTGCCATTCCACTTAGAGATGTATGAAAATGTACTAGAGGGGGATGAATAGTGAATCTATAAAATATTGTAAGACAAAAAACAATCACAAAAAAAGGCAGAAGATTTTTAGGTGGAAACCCAAGACGGATGAAAACCATCACCTAAGCCAATCCCTTGACTTAGGATTTTCGATCACAGAGTGATCAATCAACTAACCACACTACTTAAATGAGGGTAGTGTGCCTCAATTACAAATCCCATCTCCGATCCCTAAATGGAGATTTCTCCCTTCATAATGAAGAGATGAGGACCCGACAGGCTGGATACCCAAACTACAATCATAAGAACAAAACAACACCTATAGAAACCCCAAAATATTAATGACTTCCTTATCTATTAAGTATAAAAAAAACTCACTGAGAATTAGTAGAATGAAGTGCACCGAGAGTGTGGGTTTTCCCTTTAATCAGAGTGTTGGCACAGCACAAGGGCAAAAGGAAGCAAAGAGTAGTGAGCAAGTGATTTTTTAAGGAAATCGAATCTCAAGGGGTGTGTATTGCCTAAGAGGGATTGTAGTCTATTCATAGGCAAGTTTGAAACCTTCAAGAATGCTTGGGAGGGGTCTCCTAGCCATTGGAGATAAGTTCCAAGAGATTGGGATGAAATCCAACATAAATTAAAGCAATCATGAATCTGTCAGCAATATCAGACGTCTGATTTTAGGTTCAGATGTCATGTAAGATGTCTAATTACAATTATGGACGTCTGATACTATTATCCAGGATTACTGTTTTCATTGGATCGAAATAAGGACATCTGATATATTTATATAAGACATCTAATAAAAATATTAAACGTCTAATTATAAGTGGATTCTTTCCAAGATTTATAGGTGTAACGTCAGGTGTAACGTCACTATGCCAATCACTATGCCAATCACTAGTGATCTCCGTGAGGACACAATATAGGTGAATCACACAATATAGTGATCTCCGTGAGGACACTACTCAAGGTGAAAATTCACATTTAATTCACTATGCCAATCACTAATGATCTCCTCAAGAAATGAAGTTAGATTTTCGCCTTCAAGAGTAGGTGAATCGATGGTTGACTCCCAATCACATGCACTAGATGGTAGGTGAATCTCCTGGGAAGAAACGAAATCAGGAATAACATTAATTTTAACCTTGGGTTCTTTTCCGTCACTTAAATCTTCTATAGGAAATTTGTGTGATTTGTCATTTAGCGCAACCATTGCTTCATCCTCTATTACTTCATGAAGAGGATCATTCTCAATGCTAGAAGTATAGAGGAAGCTTGTATCTTGCAATTCTTTGATCTCTTTGGGCGTAAATCCTCAAATGATACATATTGTTCCTGAGAGTCACTCCATATTGTCAAAGTAGGTTCCTCTGTCATACATTTGTCCTCATCAAAATTGGACTCCTCCACCTGGGGTAGTGATTCCTCAACAATTTCATCTTTCATTTCAAACTCCCTATGGAAATCCATTTGGGTTGATAGGTTGTCAAATATAGCGATGTCTCCTTAGATGGATGTAGGCCTAGTGTAGGTTCCCTAAGGGTGGGTTTGGGGTTTAGTTCACTAAATGTTGAATTAGGTTCGACCTCTTGACCTATAGGGGAAGTAGGAACAATAAATTGAGTACAACCCTACCTATCAATAGTGAAGCAAATACTGTTGTCAGGGTCGAGCTCTTCTGAGGGTACTATCTTGCCCTTGGTTTAACTCCAATAGAGTTTAGGTGGATAGTCAATGGGATTGTCCTCATCCTCAAGTGGATGTATCTCATGAGTGGAGTTTACATGATAACTACTCCTAAAAAAAGAATCCCTATTTTCATTCGTTTCCTTAAGGTTGTGTTGCAGATTGGGGGTATAAAGGGAGGGATCGAGATCAATCGTGGGAGCGTAGCTGAGCTTTCTAATTTCCTCATTGAGTTTTTTATTATTTCTTAAAAGTTCTCCCATAGATTCCATCATTTCTCTTTATTGTTTTTTCATTTCTAACATAAAAGAGGACAACTATTTTTAGCTCAGGGAGGATAATCAAACTCAGGCTCATGTTTTCTAGGAGTTTCAATCAAACCTTGATAGGTATAATCATGAAGGGTGGGAGGATCGAGTTTTTACATTCTAGAAGGGATTCCAGGGGTGGGAAATCCTGCTCCTAGGCTCTGCTCATAATGATTGGGAGATATGTGGTCAATACTCCCAAGATGAGAATAGGGTTGACCCATGTATTGTCATTGTATCCATCGAAGGATGGATAAGTTCTGGTCATGTGGTCACACTACAAAGATGGGAAGTATTGGTTTTGAAGGTTTGAAGGATAGGAGTAAGGGGGGTCCATTACTTTTCATTAATTGGCTTAAACTTCTTTTAGGGCTCAGTTGAATCCAGATTAAATCCTAAAACCTTCCTAGAGAATTCTTACCACTCACCCACCACAGTTAATGCAAATGCAAATGTAACGGGATTCTATTTTTAGTAGATTGCAGGTCTTTAATTATCCCTCAATCCCACTCACAGGTTTAGTCAAAGGGGTCAAGTTAGTGCTTCTCTGTTCCCATTGTGGTATAAGAGGTCAGATGCACCTTGAGATCCCTGACTAGACTTGCCTAAGGAAGGTTGAGGTCAATGGAATTACAATAGGTGGCCAAACAAGTTTCACAAAGAATTACGCTTCCTTAGCTGACCTTCATCAATGCCTATAACCTACTTGCAATAATCCTCAAATCAAGCCTACTCACAAGAAGCCAAAGTAACATGGTGAGATAAATATTTTGATTTCCAACTAAAATCCTTTGTGGTGGAAAGAGAGGAGGTAGAAATTTTCTACAGACCTAAGTGTGATGTGCACCGGTGCTTCAAGTGGTCAACACACGCATGCATTTGCGTTTTGAAAATATTACAAATCAAGTCCTTTAACACTAATTAACGAGATTTAATGCATGAAAAGGATTGAGTTTGAAACCCCCTCATTGTAGTGCATAAAAATCCGTTATCAAATAAATTTTACTGAAACTCTAGTGAGTCACGAGTCAAACATGGGAAGGTGAACATTTGATTAAAATCTGCGTTTAGAAATTATTGTTGCAAAGCAGATTAGCTGGTAAAAATAAATCTACACGAGCTACTCTACTTAAAGAATAAATACTAGAAAAGAGAGAGAATAATACAAAGAGAGAGATAGAGAGAGAGTGAACAAATATTTCATAGAGCCATGTTCATTACAACTACTTGCAGAATTAAAACTACACTAGAAAGGAGTAAAAAGATAGTGATGAGAAAATCTTCCTTGACGACCGCTTGAAGGATGAGTTGCATTGACGGAGCGCCCGAAAGATGGTGGTGAGATGCTGGACGAGGGAGAACGGAGCTTGAGGAAGGAGAATGAAGTAGGGCGACATCGTAGCGGAATGCAATTCCTGAATGGGGGGTGAGAAGGCAACCATGGGTGCTCCATGAATGGGGGTGAGAGGATGGGAAAAATTATTTTTGCAAACTCTAGTGGAGCATCTTGGGTATGGGACTAGCTCTTTAGAGAGTTGGAGAGGAAAGGAAGAAAAAGGAATTGATAATGACAATGAGGGGTGTAGGGTCCTTTTCATAGGCAAGGGGAAAGGGGTAGAAAGGTCTTTTCCAAGGCCTTAAAATTACTTTAAGGCTTTTAGTGACGAATATGTGCATTGCTGAAGATGCATGTCGTTGAAGGCGTGCGTGCAACCTCGGCCATGAGATGGAGATCTGAGCACTCACGTGAAGCCATGTCCACGCCCTCTCATCTTTAGCCATTTGAGGTGTGGGCCGATCCAAGTCGTCCGATGAAGATTGGACGATCCAAATCATGCACGAGTCGCTTCATCTTCATTGATTAAAGGGCGACGCAGCCACCCTTCGAGCCATCCGAAGAATGATCAAATGTCCTAGGAGCACAAACGCCCGCCCTTCACAATGTGCATCAGGTGCACATGATTACGCATTATCACACGCGTGCACATTGCACGGCTCTTGGTGCGCCACGTCTTCCCCACCGCTATCGTTCTATGTGTGATTTCTCTACTCAGAGGGGGTGAGATCAGCGTGACGTAAAAAATTGTGGAAAAGATAATAAACAATCTCACAAAAAATTCAATCACACAATGCACACAAATATTTTTAGGTGGAAACCCAAACCGGGTGAAAACCACCACCTAACCCTCTCGAGTTAGGATTTTCCGATTAACTAAGTTGATCAAATCTACTAACCGAATCACTTAAACGAGGGTGATTCAACCTCAATTATAACCACGCTACTTTATACGAGGGTAGCGTACCTCAAACCCCTTCTCTTCACGAGAAGGATTTTGTCTCACAAAGGAGACAGGAATTCGCAAAGCGAATACCCAACCAAATAATAAAGATAAAGAAACAACAATCCTATAGAGCCAACAAAGTAATTTAAACCTAGCTTCTATAGGAATTAGGAAACTCCCCTTTGCAAGGAGTGCGTCGGATCGATGACGCGGGTGCGTGAGCCACGTGATGACGCAATGTCGCTCTTCATGAACTACGGCGGGAGAGCGGGTGCGCAAAGGGAATTTAGCTCTCTGGATGATGGAACTTAAGCTTGGAGAGTAAGAGCTTTTCTTGGACACAAAAGAGTAGAAAGTATGTTGCTTAGGTGTATCTTAGTGTGCAAAGGCTCCCCTCTATTTATAGAGGCCTTAGGAAGGCTTTGGAAGGCTTAGGAAAACTTCCATAGCCGTTGGGTGCAAAGCCCAAGAGAATCAGGCCGAAATTAGGGACAATGATTGCATTGACAGGGTAATCAGACGTCTAATTCTGGCATCAGACGTTTGGAAGACCACTTTAAGACGTCTGAAAATAAGGTCAGATGTCTGATTTTGGGCGGGTCTCTTCCTGACTTGAATTAGATCTAAACAGGGTTCTTGTGCAAGTCCATCAGACGACATACAGGACGTCTGGCACTATGTCTGGACGTCTGGAAACCTGCTTTTTCGTGGGAATGGATTTCCAAGAGAGTGCAACGGCTAGAAAATCTCTGAGAAGAGATTTTGGGTTAGCCGAGGCAAAACGGTCATTTATCAGACGTCTGGAAAGGCCTAAGGACGTCTGATAAGGCTCTAACGGTCATATGCTTGAGTGTTTGCTAAGCCAGCCAATGGTCCACTAATTGGACGTCTGGCAAAGTCATCAGATGTCTTCTAAGACATCTGGTCTAAGGTCTGGACGTCTGATTTCATCAGACAGAACTGCCAAGTCCAGCCTAAATGTTATCAGACGTCTGAATCAACAGTCATACGTCTTAAAACATATTATCAGACGTCTGATTTTGGAATTAGACGTCTTGAAATGCTGTTTGAACCCTATATTGGTTTTCTAAGTTCTCTACAGAAAACCTAAGTATCCTAGGGTTGTGCCGGTGTTCCTAGGACTACTGTTAGGGTACTTTGAGGCTCTTTAACATGAATCTAAGTGACAAAAATAAAGAGCAACAAAAGAAATGAAAAATACAAAGAGTACAAGAGAAGGAAGTCTATCCTATTCTTCATCTCCTTCCTTCTTCAAGCCATCGCTCCTCGCGAATCTCCTCTGTTTTCCATCAAGCTCCTCCAATCCATCCTGGATGCGAGCTCAAGCTCCGTCTGGTCACGTCTCCATTTGCAATTTGCCTGAAATCTAAGACTCCAAGTGCAAATGTTAAATGACATGTGTTTTATTATCATCAAAACAAATGATCGTGGTACTCTGGCACCAACATTATGAGGATCTGGCAGTCCAATTTCTCACGCACCTCCTCTCATAGATTAAATCCGCGCCCAACGAGTCTAACACGTGTCCTTTGCTCTCGATAAGGCTCATGACCACTGCACTAAGGGGTGGGTTGCGTTTTGGATTTAAGGCATGAGAGCTCATAGCCATTGGATTTCCATCCAATAGCCTAGATTTCACGAAGCCTTCTCCTTTAGATGCCAAGGTGCAGTTGAAGATGATCTTGGCCATTGGATTGAGATCCAACGACTAAGATTTGACGATTGCGCCTTTGAAGAAGGGGGCGACTGTGCTAAGATAGTTTGGAGGGCTAGGATGGTGCCATGTGGCACCATCTAAGTTGTTCATCTTCTTTTGCTAGTAGGTGGTCCCATGGATGTTGGATTGAACCGATCTTCGTGCCATTAGGCTAGGATTGTCGATCCGAAGCCACGCAGGGTTAAATTTGTCATCTGAAGTCTGAATTTTCACCACCTTGCCCCTTAGCCTCTGATCATCCTCAAACTGCATATGATGCTATGGGACTCTAATCAAGGCAATTTTGGAGGTGTTGGACTCCGATTGTCATCCTGATCAAATTCGTACTGTTGGATCGTCATTCCGAGGCCCCGAAATGATGTCGCCCTGTCCCATTGCCAGAAAAGCAGGCGAATTAATATACAATTTGTACAAATTAATCTAAATGCATGATGAGGCATGTCATGGAATATTTATAATGCATGATCTCATATAGACCTAAGAACATGCATAAATAGGCATTTTAGGCCAATTAGATGTATGCACATCAAACACGCACTTTTAGGTCACTGATTTCTAAGTCCAACCTCTTTTAATAGTCTCAATTTTTAATTATGTGATCACTCGATTAATTAGTTCCAATCAATTAATGGTAACGGAAATTAAGTCCAAAAATGTAATGCATGGCACATGTTGGATGCTAAGGATAGAGATGCACCTCACTCCAGCTTCCTTTGTGCAGATGTAATGTAAGGCATAAATAAAATCTAGAGGTTGCTGAAAATCCTAAAATGATCATCATACTAACATGCTGATAAGTATACGATATTTCATGATAAAATTCTTATTTATGTGTGTTACTAGGCTTATAGAAGCATTCAGCATTATAAATATTGTATGACATGCATTATCATGCATTTAGAATAGATTATATATTCTGTACATTATTTTAATAGCCAGAGGGAGCAGGGTGACACATTTTTGGGCCTCGTATTGAAGATTCAACTGTACGAATCTAATCAGGGTGACAATCGGAGTCCAACACCTTCGAAATTGCCCAGATCGGACCTCCGTAGCATCATCCACAATCCAGAGATTAACGGTCAAGGGTAGAAAGATGCAAATCTGGACCTCAAATGACAAATCTAACCATATGGATGAATTCAAATCGACAATCACAGTCCATTAATGGGAAGATCGACTCAATCAAACATCCGTAGCGTCTCCTACGAGCCAAAAAAGATGGATGGCTCAGATGGTGCCATGTGGCACTATCAAACCTACCCAAGGTGACCCATCCAATCTCTGAAGTGCCCTAAACGCATGCTGTGGGCCATTGGATCCTCATCCAATGGCCACAAAGTCGCCACGTAGCTGGATCAACCCTTGCCTTCCTCTCCTCTACACCATCATGCTCAGCCATTGGATTTACAATCAACAATTGGGATTCAATCTTAGACGCACCTCAAATTCTCTGAAGGAGAAGTTCAAGAGCGATCACGGCCATTGGATCTTCATCAATGGCCAAGATTGTATGTCCACCATGAGTGCAAAGCCATCTCCTGGACATAAAGGTGCCCTTGGTGCAGTAGTGGGCAAGTGCACTCCCAAGCATCAAGCATGGGTTCGAGCCTCCACTTGCCCTCCCCTCAACAAGTGCCCTATCGAAATTGGACCGGTTGTGATTAAGCCACACAAGCCTGATCAAATCCATTTGACACATCGTAAAATTGCACCATTACCGGGTTTAAGTCCACGACAACGGTGCAAAAAAATGATCGACCTTCTGGAGAGAGTGTTAATTAGGGTAAATTAATCTTGTTGTAGTATAGTGTCGCAATTTTTACTAGTTTAGGAGGTAGTTATTGATATACATCACTCTCTATTATCCAAAAATCATCTTTTATTCCAAAAATGTTAAGTTTATTTACATCAAAATAAATCATGAATGAAAGAATCAAAGAATAAACTAATCTAAGCTAATCGTGTACAACAATGAATGAATTATGTTAATGATAATGTCTCAAGAATATATATAGGTATAAAGGCATTAAAAACTAATCTAAACTAATTTAGGTTAATTATGTACACTAATATCTAAGTAATGGCTTAATATAGGCACAAAAATAATATATATATATATATATATATATAACAATATTACATACTATACTAACATATATATATACTATATACACTAATATATGTAAATGTCACTAAAGAACCTTAAAAACTCTTATATACAAAATAAGGCAAAAATATATCTTTATAAATACATAATACATATATATACACTATATATATGTATATACATGTATTATACTACTATATATATATTAACATATATATTTATACAACTGACACATACACTTAACCACTAACACTTAACACACACACATGCACACTATACACTCAACACTTAGCAAATTTTAGCTTTAACTTAATTCAAGTTAGTCTCCACTTAACCCAAAAAGTTTGGAATTGGAGGGCCCAGCGGTTTGCAGAATCAACAACCCAAGGGGCGGAATCGACCACTACTAAGCTTGGCCCATAGTTTTTATTTAGTGATTTTTTTATAGATTCGCCCAAATTAGGCCCACACACTCGCGTGCAAGCTGCCCACGCAGGGGCCTCTCTTTCTCTTTCTTTCGCAATGTATAGTCAGGTCATAAGATAGTGTATGGGGATCCGACCCCCTTACTGGACATACGTCCCTCCAGCGTGATCACTTATATATGGCTAAAGGCACTACTCAAGCTATGATGTGGCACTATCATTGGTGTACCAAATTACCATGCCAGCATGGATTCTAGCTGATTTTAGGTCATAATTTAATGATTAAACATTACTTAATTTATAATTAAATTATATGTACATGTTGTCTATACATAGGGTTGCTTATTAGTATAATTTACTTACAAAAATTAAATATATAAATATATTTAAAAATTAGTTAAAGTTAGTGAAAAATGCACATTTAATTTAGGTTTAATTCCTTAATTAAAGTATAAATTAATAAATTAATGGTACAATTGACTTATAAATTAGTTAATATACATTATTACCTAATTATTACATATTTTTAATTTATTTTTATTGATTTATTTCTATTTATACTTATTTAAATACACGATTTACATATATAGATATATCTATGCAGTTTAAATACTATTCTACAGTATAAATAAGTTATAAATATATTGAAAATACTTTAAACTACAGTATACAACTATACAACGTAATTTATTTCATTAGTTTATTAATTTACTAATGTAACTTATATTAACTTTCTAATATACCTAATTAACTTATAAATATAATTGTACACAATATATAGGTAAATAAATAAATATAGAGGTATATTACTATACAATATAATTACTTTAAGTTACATCTAATGTTATAAATATAATTCTAAGTATATACATAGCTATTTATAAATGCTTATGGATTATATACATATAATATAAATAAATAAATAAATGATTATATTAATATAATACATACGGTATAACTTAACATAAATACCTACTTAAGTAAATAGAATAGGTAAATAAGTTATATACATACTTTATATATATATGAGATACTATATACACTTAACTTAGTATTATTTACGAATATAAATACTATATACATAGGTATTTTTATGGGATTTTTGGAATTTTTCATATTTTTATTTTGTTTTTGTGTTTTACAGAGATAAGGGAAGAAGAGGGAAGATGAGAAGAGAAGAAGTGACACTCTTTTTGGTATTTTTTTGTGTTTTTCTTTTATTTCTAACCAGAGAAGTCTTAAACTTCTACTGATATGTTCTCCTAACTAACACACTCAAATCCTAAATCTAATTGAACACATACCTAAAACTAAACCTAATCTAGACACATTTATTTTATTTATTTAAAATTATTTATGATTTTTTTATGTATTTACAAATTGGGCAAAAATAGGCTTTTTGAAGAGTTGACAATGAAACCAAAGACTTAAAAACTAGACTCAAATGTTGGAAATGAAGGATAACACTTAGTAAGCTTCCAGCAACTCAAAGAAATCAAAATCAATCTTAGATTGTAGATTAAACACTGGAATTCACATTAACCAAGTAATTAAACATAAATTAGGTATTTTGTTATTGATAGAGGTTGTAGAATGATAAATAATTAATTTCAAAGCCACAAGATTCATCCAAAATTGCTAGAAATCAAGGATAGATCATATTGAACTTCTAGAAACCATTTAATACCATAATCAAACTCAAGAATATGATTTAGCAATGAAAATGAATGTTTCAACACCATTGGACAGTTAACGGTTATCATATTTATTGACAACAAAGTTCCCAACTTTTTTAACAATGCATATTGATCAGAATTAAAATCAAACAAAACCTGCACATGTAACTGAATGCTTGCTCTATTATCTAATCACTTGGAAAAATTAAAACAAGGTTAAGAGCTTCATTAGAACTCAGATCCGATAATCATTAAGCCTGTCGATGAGAACTACTACTATTACTATCAGAACATGAATCCAGTCATTCTCAATCTAGTTTATCATCCTTCTTTCACTCAAATGAATATGAAAAGTGGATTAAACAACATTTAATCCAGATGAACCAATGAAATCATGTTTCATACAAAAATTCCTTATAAGCTAACATCAAAATCCATTCATAACCTTTCAAAATAGCTGCTACTTCTCAAAATTACTTCCCAGATCTAATTTAAGAACTCAAAACATAAACAACTCATTCAAATTTGTTCTATGGATATCCAAAAACCATTCTAGATTCTTGCCTACTTTAATAGGATGTGGATTGAATCATCAAATACCAAAACCAAGCTCTAACCTGGGCGTTGAAATCATTGACTTTAGATCTCATTTAAATCAACTAAAAATCAAATTGCATTGCACAAACATTCCTTAAGCACTTTGGAAATCTGCATATAACAGATCAGTGCTCAATAAGCCATAAAAACCCTAATTGATTCTCCTCCTTTGCTGTAGACAACGTGAAGGAGATACATTGAATCAAGTGTTCAAATCCTCTGTAAATTAGTTCCAAACCTTCCTTTAAGTAACTCAAACCTTATTCAAACCTCAATCAGCGAATTAAAATTCTTTGAACTCCAAACTCAATTTCGCCCACCTGGGCATTTAATGTGTGATCATCCAAGTGATTTGATCACTTTAGATTCCTGCATATCATTAATTGGTGTTCAGGAACCTATCACGATCCTCTAGAACTTGTTGGATCATAGCATGGATCTCAAATCAGTGCAACTGATTTTCATCGACCATTCTTTCCAAGCGATGAACTCTAACAGGAACTCAAGCTAAAATTGGGCACGAGCTCGATACACCATGAAAGTCTAGTTACAAAATCTCAAACCCATCACAATTAGTCTAATTAAATGATTATCAACTCAATTCGATCGATTAAAATCAATTAAAACATATTTGATCTCAAAATTCTTCAATCAACCACAAAAACCAAATCAACTTTAATTGATCAAACCAAATCCAATTCAAAACACAGGGAGGGTCCTTGTGAATTGCTGAATGAAATAAGAGGATCCTCTATTGAATTTGAGCTCAACATAGGTCTAAAAGCTAGATAGCTTCAAATCCAAGTTTGCTCTGATGTAGGGGATGATCAATGGATTAAAATGGTGTAGAAAACATTGAGAAATGATCATGAAGCATAGAGGAAGATCGATGAGCTAAAATGGATGGATGAATTTTATCTCTTTGATCTGAATTGATTAGAGAGACTAATCAAGGAAAAACTAACACTAGCTTTGATCTACTCCTAAACTAACATAACCAAGTGATGAATTACGATCTAAACTATTCTTAAAAAGCATATAAATCTAATATAACAAAAGTAGTAAATCTAATCTATGAAAGCATTTAAAATTCATATCTAATTGGATGAAAGGGGTCCTCTAGGTTACAACTGGTCACTACAACGATGAAATGGGGGAGAAGACCTCTAATGGATGAACGGGATCCCTGAATCCATAGTCGGTTGTTGTGGCGACGAAGTAAGGCAGGAGGTGTGGCCGCTGTCACCGAAACAAAGGAAGGGGGGACTAGAGCTGGAGGGTTGGATGAAGGACCAACTCCATAGGGACGGAGCTGGTAAAGGAGCGCTGGGTGCTGGATAGGTTCTTAAATAGGGAGTGGAGCTCAGGTGACCGAATTAGTGGGTGACGTCCATTAGGTGTGAACAACGGTGATGGAACCTGGGAGGCACGCAAGGGATTAGAATGAACTCTAACCGTAGGATGAGATCTCAGATAAGGTGGGATGCTTTTCGCCGGTTCATGGAGGATCCATCGTTGAACCAACAGTAGAAAGATTAGACGATAGTTGCTTCTCAAGTTCTTCTTCGATGAACAATGCACGAGGTGTGTTTCCTAGGTCTGTTAGGTAAATATCAGGAGAGGCCCTCGAGGTGAAACAGTGTAAAAAATGCAAAGGAACCCATAAGTGGTGAATATTCCTTGCAAAGCAGCCCCTGAAGGCATACAAAAAGGTCCTCGGTAGCTTTTGAGTCAATAAAATGTAAAGGAGATGTAATGAAGGAAGGACCTAAGTATAATGTAGTGATTTCAAGGCCCTAATGATATTCAAATGCAATGTAATTTTTAGGGAAAATTAATTGAACATGTTAGAACATAATTCAACCATTGATTTGTAATTTCAAGCTCAAATTTGTGTTCAATTGGCATTCAGAATATCCAAGTGTATTTTAGGTAGAGAATATCTCAAAATTGACCTAATTATACATTTTTAGCATAAATTGAGTATTTTAGGTATTTTTCCATAATTTCGACACTTAACTCATTTCTTGTGTTAATAGATAGTGTTTTAACCTCATTTCTAGCCTAACTTAGGCATTTTAGCTATGATGACCCATACCTCATCAAAGCCTGCTCTGCCTCTACACATGGGCAGCGAGTGATATGACATGTTGATTGAGGATCAGAGAGCCCAAGAGAGTCCACGTGGCGCCACGGATGGTAAGAGGCACAAATGTGCGATTGTATGTGCACCGCATGAGATTTGATGGCGCGATCCATGTGCCATCCTAACCCTCCGATCGTGATTGAATGGGTGTGACTCTTCCTCGACTTCAAGCGCGCAGGCATCAAGGCACGAACGTGCGACTAGAGACCCTCCGCGACCGCTTAATGGAGATCTAACGGTCCTCCTACTTTCGTGCGGAAGCTAGCTACTACCATTCTCTTCCTCGCCAGCACGTGCATGAAGCACGGATGCATGTCCCATGCACATCCATTAAGTGCCTGTTTATGTGAATTCGTCGTTGTTAAAGTTATGCGTTGTAGTATAGGACAAATGTGCTCAAACAAATAAAATTTATGCTCAGAATCAAGAAATGAGTCCGAGGTCGAACACAAGGAGCAAATGTTGCATTCATGCACTAATCCCAATCATAATATAAATGAGCACAATAATTAAGCCAATAATGATATTCAAGGAAGAATAATTACTCAAGAATTGATCATCAATGTATAACATGAGTTTGACATAACAAAAAGAATGGAAATGATATAAAAAGTGGTGATTTAAATCACCTTTTAGATCCACATTTAAGCATGCATCTTAACCATAGTACTTAAATTATTGAATAGTAATTCAGATAATGCCACAGTGTTCTCAACTTAACAGATCCTTCCTTCTTTTCTTCAAATGCAGAGCCTCTCTCTCTCTCTCTCTTTCTTCTTCTTCTTCCTTCCTTCAGCATGCACATGTAGATTCCCTACTAGGAGGGGGTGACGTAATAAAATGCGGAATAGAATATAAACAATCTCACAAAAAAAATTCAATCACACAATGTGCACAATTATTTTTAGGTGGAAATCCAAACCGGGTGAAAGCCACAACCTAACCCTCTCGAGTTAGGATTTTCTGATCAACCAAGTTGATCAAATCCACTAAACGAATCACTTAAATGAGGGTGATTCAACCTTAATTACAACCACTCTACAAGTGCAAGGGTAGCGTTCCTCAACCCCTTCTCTTCACGAGAAGGATTTTGTCCCACGAAGGAGACTGGAATTCGCAAAGTGAATACCCAACCAAATAACAAAGTAAAATAACAAATATAGTCTTATAGAGCCAACAAAGATTTAAACCTAGCTTCTATAGGAATTAGGAAACTCCCCTTTGCAAGGAGTGCGTCGAATCGATGACGTGGGTGCGTGAGCCACGCGACGGTGCAACGTCGCTCTCGTGAACTACGACGGGAGAGCGGGTGCACAAAGGCTTGATGCTCTCAAGATGTAGAACTTGAGCTTGGAGAGCAAGAGCTTCTATAGGACACAAAAGAGTAGAAAGTGTGTTGCTTGGGTGTGTCTTGTTGTATCTAGGTGTGTTTTTGTGTGCAAGAGGTTCCTCTCTATTTATAGAGGCCTTAGGAAAGCTTTGGAAGGCTTTGGAAAGCTTCCATAGCCTTTGGGTGCAAAGCCCAAGAGAATCAGGTCGAAATTAGGAATAATGATTGCACTGACAGGGTTATCAGACGTCTGATCCTGGCATCAGACGTCTGGGAAACCAGTTTAAGACGTCTGAAAATAAGGTCAGACGTCTGATTTTATGCGGGTTTCTTCTTGACTTGAGTCAGATCTAAATAGGGTTCTAGTGCAAGTCCATCAGACGACATATAGGACGTCTGGAAACCTACTTTTCTGTGGGAATGGATTTCCAAGAGAGTGCAACGGCTAGAAAATATCTGAGAAGAGATTTTGGGTCAGCCGAGGCAAAACGGTCATTTGTCAAACGTCTGGAAAGGCTTAAGGACGTCTGATAAGGCTCTAACGGTCATATCCTCCAGTGTTTGTAAAGCCAGCCAACGGTCCACTAATTGGACGTCTGGCAAGGTCATCAGACGTCTCCTAAGACGTTTGGACAGAGGTCTGGACGTCTGATTTCATCAGACAGAGCTAACAAATCCAGCATAAATGTTATCAGACGTCTGAGTCAACAATCAGACATCTTAAAACATATTATCAGACGTCTGATTTTGGAATTAGACGTCTGAAAAAGCTGTTTGAACCCTATATTGGTTTTCTAAGTTTTCTACAGAAAACCTAAGCATCCTAGGGTTGTGCTGGTGTTCTTAGGACTACTGTGAGGGTACTTTGAGGCTCTTTAACATGAATCTAAGTAACAAAAAATAAAGAACAACAAAAGAAACGAAAAATACAAAGAGTACAAGAGAAGGAAATCTATCCTATTCTTCATCTCCTTCCTTCTTCAAGCCATCGCTCCTCGTGAATCTCCTCTGTTCTCCATCAAGCTCCTCCAATCCGTCCTGGATGCGAGCTCGAACTCCGTCTAATCACGTCTCCATTTGCAATTTGCCTGAAATCTAAGACTTCAAGTGCAAATGTTAAATGACACGCGTTTTGTTATCATCAAAACAAACGATCGTGGTGCTCTAGCACCAACAGCACAGGCCTTCTTCTTTTCTCTTCTCAAGCCTTCTTCTTTTTTCATGCACAAGGGCTATGCAAGCTTTGAATTTTGGCTAAGTGTCGCACAAGGATAGTTTTTCAGAGAGTAAAAACCCCTCCTCTCTCATGCTTTCTCTCTCTTTCTCTCTTCTCCTCTTTCTATCTCAGATGGTCGGGTAATCAGATCACGTGCATCCGGGTCCAGGGCTACCAGTGTGGGTAGTAGCTGAGGAGTGCTTAGGATAGGTAATAGGGTTGGGTCGAGTAAGCATGAGTGGGTTAGCAGGGACCTCACCCCCAGTGTCTCGAGGTGAACAGCTCTATTCAAAAAATCAACTTATGGGCTACTGCATGCCTCTCCACGCCCGATGTGGGACTAAAAGTCCCCTCCTCTCATGTGCCTGCAGGTGAAGGCCTCGTCCGATTGAAGTAGTAGCAGGTGGTGATTCCTTAATTGATCGCCTGGAGACCTACCTGGAGCTACTCCACGCGACTTGGGAATTGAATTAGGTGTTATTGGTGCCGTAGGAGCTTGAACGTGGTCAAAGATGGTAGTGGCAGCGATAGAGAATGGCAAGACTTGAAAAAGCAAAATACGACCTCTCGACCACGTTAAAACGTCTCAGGAGATTCACCAAGTGATGGCGAAGATGGTTGTGGAGTTTTCATGGCGTGGGTGTGTGAGTGGTGGCTGGATGGAGTTGAATATGAAGGTTGGAGGATGGTTTGTTTAGCAAAGGTCTTAGGTGGCCAATAGCCCCAAAATTGTTAGGGCTTTAGGTCGTGAGATGATGTCGGAGATTTTGGAGGTGGAGCAGATGTGTTTGGTGGTCTGTGGTGGTGGCGCAGGCTCGCCGAAGCTCGACCGGTCATGGGGAAGATGGAGGGGGAGATAGTGGAATAGTGGTCAAATTGAATTAGGGAGGGTTGGAATGAAGTCTAGAGAGGAAGGGGAGGATAAGGACCTAACTAAGGGATGAAGAGGAAGGGGATCCACGCCGGCTTTGATTGGTCGGCGTCGGAGGGGACGAACTCTCTGGTGAGGTGAACGGCAGCAAAGAGAGGGGAAGATGGCACCCGCTGTGATCGGCGAGGCGCGGAGGAAGATGGGGAAGGTCACTACGCTTCCAATTTGGCTGTTGGAGGCACGGAGGAGGGAGGTCGAGAAGGTTTGCTAGAGCGTAGGTCGTAGGAGGTCGAAGATCGGGATTTGAAGAGCTCTTTGGCCAAAAACCTATCTAAGGAGGTGAGGTTTTCATCGTAGGTCCATTTATAGGCCATGGGGAGGGGTTTCAAGCTTGGAAACCAAGCTTGTAATTGAAAGAGAAATCTTCATTTTCGATAAAAACTTTAACATAAAATGACGTGTCGTTGTATTTAATCGTGTGGTAGAAAATCGCTTTTCAAAATATTTAATATTCAAAATCTAACCACGAAAATAGTTAGGTCGTGTCCACAAGGAGAAAATAACCTATTAAACTAGTGAGTGGTGACTCGTTTATTCGGGAATCTCAATGGGTGCGCCTATTCTTTAGTGTAACTCGTTGTCCTCATGAATTATCATTCTAAGCAATTAATTAAGACTGTAGGTGTTTATATGCAAAATTACCACAATATAATATTCTGTTAACTACTGATCTTGGTAATGAAAATCAACATAACCACTAATTTCCAGTAAAAGAGACCTTGTTTATTGTAATCCAAATCCTAATCATAAACAAATGCAATCATCTGTAATTCGAATAAACTGAAGGGATGTTCATGCAAATCTTACTGAATATAATAATAAGATAAATAAATGAACAGTGATTTTCGCAATGGCATTTATCGTAAATTTTAATAGGGTGGTTACTGTAGCGAAACAGGGGAAACGAATCCCCTGCTCGCACGCGCGGAGGAGGTGGTAGCTAGCGTCGCAGCTGCTGGAGAAGATGCGTTGGAGGACGGCCTTCGCGATGGCGTAGGGAGCACGGCCGGAGGTGGCTGGCGACGGTGACCAGAGGCAGAGGAGAATGCCGGCAGCAGCTTGCGTGCATGTGCGTGTGGACGGCGGGAAAGGCTGCCGTTGTCGTGGGTGGGTTCCTGAGTGCGAGGCGGGGTCGATGGTGTTGTCGAAATGGAGTTTAGTAGATGGACGAGGCGGCTACGCGTGGAGATGGATGGCCGGCGTTGGGTTCTTCTTGGAGAAGATGATGAACAATGCATGACAAAGAAGAAGAATGAGGCCATAAGCATGTGCGGGCATGCACGCACGGGTTGTGCGTGTGCAAGGCTTGTGGCGTGAGGGGCTGCGTGGCTGTTGATGTCGGTGGCTGATGCGCTTAGTGAGGGTGCGTGCTGTGGGTGCAAGGGCGAGGGGTGGTGGTTTGGCGTGGGAAGGGAGAAGGTGGTGAACAAGAAGAAGAAGGCGTAGGGGAGTAGGTAGGGATGATAGTGGTGGCTGTGGTGGAGCTGGTTTAGAGGGCATGTGGGCTCGGTGCTGTCAAGACCGAGCCGTGGCAACCAATGGAGGGTGGGCGATGGTGTGCGGGGGATGAAGAGGGACGGAGTACGCATCAGGCCACAGTGTTCACTGAAGTCCACGGTGTACGCCTGTTGCACGATGGAGATGTCCCCGCCAGGGGGAGAAGATCCATTCTCTGGATGATGGCCGATCCTAAAAAAAAAGCAACTCCTCTGTTTTCTTCGACTTGAAGTTTCTCTAACCACTCGACGAGGATTGCGAGTGGTTGGAACAGAAGGATAAGTGCCGCACGGTTCCATCAGATGTCTGATGTTCACTCTGGATGTCTTAAAGTATGTAGAAACAAGAACTTGTGATGGCAATTTCCCAGACATCCATATTGATCTCCAGACGTCTTATAGACACAGAAATGCACGTCTAGATTCTTTCACTTAGCCTGCATTCATAAAATAAATTATATTATCATGTTATTAAATGTAAAATTAGTGCATAAAATTAAATGCAGGCCAAAGTGAATTACCATATATCTCCTAGTCAATTAACAAATAAGAGCAAATAATTAAATAGTACTTAGGCTAAATAATGGTCTACAAAAGTGGACTTATCAGTAACCCCACGTTTTTCACCCAAATAGGACATGTAAACCTTCAAAAGGTTCGCATGAGGAATTAGGGCCGAATTAGGATTCATGGAAGGTCTCATTTGGGAGGGAATTCCTCAAGGAATCTCCCTTTCAATTTTGAGAGTGTTTGATTGAGAAGCGAGCGAGAAATCCTCACTCAAAACTCGACGCTGAAGGTCTAACCTTCCAAAAATGGTGTGAGGACCTTTTTACAAAGAATGATGATAAAGTTAGGGACCTAATTGCAATTAATTCAAAAGTTAGGGGTATATTTCTGAGAGAAAAGTGTCAGACAGGACTGAAATGTAAACTAAGTCAAAGTGATATCTGATTGGGCCCAAATTTTGGTACAAACCTAATTTAGACCCAAGGAATCTGATGGTGAAGTCGAATTTAGGTTTTGACTAAGTTTTACTAGGTAAATTGCATAGAAACTCAAATTAGGGCAATTATCTGTCTGAGATTCTGTTTTAGGTAAAAATGGGTTCCAATGGTCAAATCAAGGATGCCAAACCCTAAAGATTATTTTTCTATGATTTTTAGAGGATTTAGATGAATTTTATCTTGATCAGAGCCCCAGTCAATTAAGCAAGCCTATTTTTAGGATTTCAAATGTCCATTAATTCTTGAAATGCGTGAAAACCCATTTCTATCTACATGGGCCCACTATTAGACATTAATGACCATATGACATTTAATAAACGCCTGAGAGAACCCATGATTGTTCTGCATTTATGATATGATGGTAAAATTACAATTTTAACCCTAGTTTCATGTTAAACTCTTAGAAATGATGTGTAGTAAATTATGGTCCTTTGGTGGTTATGTAGGAGCATTTATTAATGAAATATGACTAATTAAAGCTAGATATAGTTGATGATGATGTTATCATCAGTACCCAAGGCCAATTTCTACCCTCCTCTTCACCTATAAAAGGCCTTCCCACTCCCCCATAGTCCACCATCTCTACCGTTGCTTCTCTCATCGTTTCCAAAGCTCCAAAGAGCCCTTCAAACTCCCAGGAGCTCTCCCAAGCTCCAAGAATTCTCTTATTAGTATAGTAAACCCCTTTCCCACTAGAAATTAGTTTCGCTCCTCAACCCCTTCGTAGGAGATTCTAGAGTCATCCCCTAACCTCCATTCAGGTAACAGATCACCACCATCACCTCACCTCCTTTCCTATAGCTTAGGTACTCCCATCTACATCCTTACTGGTTTAGTTAAGCCTCCTTCTACCTGGATTCCTCCTGCATCTCATCCTCGTCATCTTGCATCTCACCTCCTTCATCCAGCTGCTGCCAAGCACAATCATCTCATTGGACATCTGCTTCGGGAGATTTCTTCCCACTACTTCTCTCTTTTATTTGCTTTATTGTAATCTTGTTATCTAGTTATAATAAACATTAATCTAGTTCCAATATATCAGATATTCTCTCTCTCTTTGTTATTTTGCAAATAGAGTAGAGTGGTATAGCATTATTCTGACCTGATCTCTTGTTAGATAAAAATACAAAAAAATACAAAAGCCAAAAAGTCCCCAAAAACAAATAAAACCAATCGTGGATTTCAAAAATCAAATGTCGCACCCCGTTTTACTCAGGACTCATCAAGTCTTAGTAAAATTATCTGATAGCTGGATTTTTCACACGTAAAACGACGTGGGTTTCTTCGAAACCCTAATCACTATTTTTTTCTCGAATTTTCTGACCTATCACATGAAGCTTCTAGGCAATTAGCTCATGATTTTTTTTGTCATTTTTGCTTTTGAATTTTTTATCTTTTTGATATCAATCAAACAAACTAACTATCTATGCTATTTATCAAACCACAATCCACACAATTAGAATAAACCTAAAGTCTAAATAAATGGGAACAAGCTCCCTAAAATGTAGCCCCCACATACAAGGGCAATAACAAAATTAAATCATCTGGGAACAAGCTCCCAAAAATGCTCCGACACGGGTTCAATAAAACAAAAATAAAAGTCTACTCTAGACCTGAACTAAACTACTCTAAGTCTTGAGGGTTGCATCTCCAAGTTGCATGTCCTTCCTTTTGACCATGTAGATGATGCACCGAGTTCCCGAGTACCGCTTCCTTGCATCCTCTTCAATGATCACACATGCAAGTAACACTAGAAAATGCTAATAAGAAGAGGAATGAGATTTTAAAATCAAATAACACAAAGATATGTATTGTAATAAATCATACACTCCATAACATTGATGCACTATTTGTTATACTAAAAAACAAGCATCCAAATCGCATCCAAAATTTTTGTAAATTTAATGTGCTGTCAATAGACTCAACAAGGAGAATTTTGGCATGTGCTTTGAGTAAATTAGAGAAATGTGCAACTCTAGAGAATTCTAACAAGTGTGAAAATCAGAATCCACAAACTTAGACCAACCCCCTATCACTAAAATTTGTAAATACTACCGAAAATGGTCTCAAAAATTTTTGAGGATTTTTTTGCAGAAACTATGTTTATCAAGGGAACTATGAAATTCTTACAAGTTGCACAGTAGCTCCAATTCAGATCGGCAGTATTGCATTCATTGATTCATAACTTGCTACACACTTAGAGTTAGAACATGCAACATACATTGTTAGAAAGCACATTCAAATATATATCTTTTAGAAAAAAACTCAGAATTTTTCATATATGAATCAAGGGTAAAAAATAATATGGAAAACTTTGCTAGTCAAGACCTGCAGAATCTAAAATTGTGAAACACGTTGCCACTTCTGAAATTTTATCTCTGCATATATATACTCGGATTTAGGCTACGAAATTCATAGACGTGATAGCCCAAAACAATACCAACATTTAGTAGCTGTTTCAAAATTTTTGGCACTCAAATCGAGGTTTGAAAAAACTTGGAAGATCCATGTCAGAACAACCCTCAAAATAAAGTGTAAAGAAAACTACAATCTAAGCATCTAACATCAAAAACCACTAATGTAAGTGCTAAGTAACCTAATAGCTATATGTAGGTGACTAAACGAAATCGATATGTGGGCCTAGCCTCCCCATCAACGGTGCCATCTAATCACTTCGTTTGCCAATAGAAATAATACTCGGAATCAAAACTAAAATCGTCGTTGCACATGGCGGCAGATCAAGACAATCAGAAATAAAATAGAGAGAATAACCACGAGTAAAGTAGATTGGACGTCGAACCACAGAGAGGCTAACCAAGACACACATCTCAATTAAATTTATTTCATCACATTCATTTAACCACAAACATTGACATCTACGTTCACAAAAGATAAGAGCAATTGCAAAACAGTAAGAGAAAAAGAAACAAAGATGGAAATGGAGGTGAGGCATCCCCTCACATGCAAGAACTGCTTGGCTACGTGTGACGACGGAGGTAGCTATAGGTCCTTGTGCAAATTCGGTCGCTTGAGTGGATATGCACACGGAGAGGATGGAGATGGCTGATGGTGCTCGCACACATGTGCGCTTGGCTGCGGGCGAAGAGGCCGACGGTGGTCGCAACCAAGGCACACTCCCTGATTGCACAGCAAAAATACACTAGTAAATATGCCATCTGGTGTTATTTCCTAGCATTGCCCTTGCATCTTATGTAGCCCTACTTGCATTTGTAAATATACACCTGCATGCATTTATAAAGAGGGGAAGAGAGTGAGAATAAATGGCCATCCAATCCACTTCCATTATTAACATTTTCCTTGAGTGTGGCATTGCAATTTAACCATTTTTCTTTTCTTTATTTATTTTCTTTTTTCTCTTTCTCATTTCATGTGGCTGCAGGGCATGGTGCCCGCGCCTCTCCTCGCCACTCCTACCAGCAGCATGGGGAGAGGCGTACCCTCCCTCTTTAAAACACCATGCACTCCCCCGTGCTATGCAAGTCGGCATCCACCTTCTTACAGAACAACCACCAACCTTAGACAACCGCTAGCCAACCTCCTTCCTTCTCCCTCTCCTTACACAGTTCCTCTTCTCACAAGTTGAGAAGAGGCACACCGTGTGTAGGAGAAAGCTCACAATGGTCTCAGACCACCATTGTGAGTTCCACCACCGCCCAGCTCTGTCGTAAGTAGGTGAGCGTGGAGGCTTCTTGCTTCATTATTTATTTATTTATTTGCATTTTTCATTTTGTGCCATTCTTCTCCTCCGCCATTAATGCAGAGCTCCAAGCTATGAAGCTCCAGCACCTCCACATGCCTCCAACGCTCCAGCCGGTCACCGCCAGCCCCGCGCAGACCGCACGAGACTGCTTTCCATGCGCGCAGGTGCTCCAAAGCGCCGGGTGTGCGCCAAAACCTGCTCCAGCCGGTCACCAGACTGTGCGCACACTATAGCGCGCGGTCTACCCGACATTGTAGCCACCGGCAAGTTTCTCACTTAGCCAGTGGCTCTGCACTCTCTCTCCTCACTGTTACCGCCTCCACCCGGTCACCTTGCGTGCACCATTGTGCGCTGCGTGACAAGCCTACGCCTCACCTGCGTGCCCACGCAAAGCAAGCAGCCCGCACCAGCGTGCCTCCAGACGACGCACGATGCCTCTAGATGACTTAACTCAGCACCCTCCCAGTGCACAACCCTTATACGCTGCAGCTGTACGCGCAGCCCTTGTGCGTTGTGCGTGCGTGCTTCTCCTCCTCTGCACGCAATGCGGTGCCTCTTCAGCAGCTGCACTATCGATCCTCCTCCAGCACACACACACACACTGATACACACACACACCCTGACACATACACTCAGACACTCGCACACTCACGCATACACACACACACATATATACACATTCACATACTCTCACCCTTACATATAATTACATATACATAAATATATATATATATATAGACATATACACATTTATATATATATATACATATACATATACATATATACTTATATATATCCACTCATCCCCATTCCCTTAGACACATATTCACCTCACATACACTACCCATATTCCCGAGCACTCACCCCTCCACCGCGCATCGTATCGCGGGAATATTCACACCAGTTGCCGATATTCCCTGATACCCGTGCAAAGCAAGCATGTCCACCCTCACTCACACACATCTGCTCCACACTCCACGCGGCACTTAGTCTTGTTGGTTGCGTCTTGCTAGACGTGACCAACTTGATACCGTGCTACATCCCATTCACATTTTCATCTTCACCCTATCCATATAACATCTATATAACTATACATATTCTATATCTACTATATATACATATATAGATATACTAAGCTAAGTATTTCTTTTCATTGCATTCTATTTTTGCTTTCAATTTGTCTTTTCTTCCTGTTGCTACAAAGACTAAGAAAAAGTATAAAATAGAAAAGATAAATCTTGATTTGCAGGCACATGGTCTCGCGTGTGGCAAGACAGAATTCATTGTATTTTGGCGTATAGCCAAGGACCTATTTGAGGGTGTGCCTCAAGAACAAGTTTACAGCAAAAAAAACCTAAAAATCAAGAAAATCAAAAACATAATAAACGCAAGGAAAAGATACATTTTAGGAAAGGCATAGAAACTTCGTAAATCTCATAATCCGCGCCACTCTGAGATCGACCTGGGCCTAAAAGTGATCAAGCTAAAATCAAGTAGGCCAGGTTAAAAATTTTGTGAAACTAGTATAGACACGACTTAGGTTAACTCACTATAATCATTTCGACATTAATATCATCATTTTAATAAAGCCTATTCGAGTACGCACCACGCTTTTCTGGCACCATTGCCGGGGAGGCGCTATTTGGAGTAAGTCCCTACTCTCTTCTTTTGATTTTCTCTTCTTCCACCCTTCTCTTCATGGGTGTTTTTATTTGTTTGTGTGCAGGTGTACATGTTGCAAGGAGGAGGCACGCAAAGGAGGTCAGAGACGTGGGCAAATCCAAGGTGGGAGCGAGAACGTGAAGTCACCAACGCTGCATTGGAGCTTCGCCCACGTTGCTGAGGAGGTAGGTGTCGCCCTCTTAGTAACTTAGGTCATCTTGTCACCTTTAAAAAAAAAAAAAAACCTAAAAACACTTCTTGGGAATTTCTTGGGGCGAGTGGACTAAAACCACTTGTTGACTGTTTGCTATCACCCCCACCGCCCCTTGATTTCCTGCAAACTTCGCTTAGCGAAAATCCAAGAATCTTGATTCTTGGATCTTTCATTATGTGAAGTTTTCTTTGAGGCAAGATAAAAATTGATTGATTGGGATCCTTCCTTGCCTCATTTATTCGCATTTCGGGATCACATTTTTTTGGCAGGGAGACTTGGAATTGAGTTGATTCCAACCCCACCATGACCCTTCATTTTCCTTAGATTCGATCTCGAATCTTTCAACCCTAACGTTTTCATTTTTTACATCATTTGGTGGTTGAGCCTTGTGTGCATTATCATTTTGGTGATTTGGAGCACTTAAATTGAAGTGCTTTTGTTCCCTTTCACATTGAATTAAAATAGACTCGTGCATCCACACTTAGAAATTTCCATCTAGGGAAGCCCAGTGCATTTTAGCATGTATTAACTAATTCACATTGAAGAAGGGTTTGTTGGGCATAAAGAACTTATGTTTTCTTGAAACCCGAAGATTGGTTGAATCGACAATTCAGTGGAATCCTAAAATCCATACTACTTAAGGTTGAAATTCTAAAAGCCATTCACCATCTAAAACTCTAATTCGGGGAGATTTCCCTGTTGCATGCTTGATTTACACACTCTTAAAATCAACGCACTTGGGCATTACCATATACAATGCCTTTCACATTCTTGGAGCACTTAATCCTAAGCCTCTAAATTAAAACTGGTAGCAATTTGACCCCTATTAAGGATTGGAGGTCTAACTACCTATGTGTAGTGCCTACGTGCTGGTGTGGGTTCCCACGTGCTATCAGGTGTCTAAGACTGGGGCAAACGGCCTTTCAATCTGGCCCGGTGGTTCCGCGGTGCTCTCATTTGGTTCCGTAGGTAGTGATAATAGGTAACTCATATTTTTAGGTCTAAGGGCACATTGTAGAGATTAGGAAATTGATTGCTTTGATTTGTCGTCAAGTGTATCCTTATGGCGTTGTTTCTCTCATCCCCTTTCCCTTCTCATCTCTACAGTTCTTCTTGAGATAGTGCATGTTTGGGAGGAGGTCACAAAACCCTGAATTGTTTGAATTGTCTGATAATTCTAGAAGGATAGAAACTGAATCGTCATCCTCCTCCACAAACATGGCTGCACAGCTACCCCCAAATCCCGAGGGAGGAAACTGATGCGTTTCTTTACTCAACTCAGTAATTAAGTTAATTTTACTTAATTTAGAGTAGAGAAAAGTCACTTAGGTTAACTCGAAGTTATGTCGGTTGTGTAGTATAGGGTCGAATTAACCTAACATTTTAAAAATTTTTACTGGTTGAGTCTAGGTCGTTCGCTAGAAGGTATAATTTATTCTAAATTCACTAGTTGTCTTTAATTTTTCTTTTTAAGTTTAGGAGGTATATTTAAATCAATTTTAAGAACATGAATTTTTCCAAAATATTAATTAAAATGAAGTAATATGCAAAATCCCATAAGAGAACATATTTACTCAAATGATTTACTTTATTAGCAAGTAAACATGTTAGTTTTCTATTTTATTTCAAAAGAAATTAAGGCAATATAGAGTTCTTCTATTAAAACATGCCTTATTATAACATTTAAAAACAAAAAGGAATTTAAAGTGATGCAAGAAAAAACTTCATTTCTTTATTTCTTCAGCCTCTTTTCTTCTTCCTCTTTCTTTCTCTCTTTTCCTTTTATTAAGCCTTTATCTTTTACTCTCTCTCTCTCGAGCTCACTTTCTTTTTCTCCTGTTCTGCTCCTGCCTTCTACTTCCCTTAGTCTTTCCTTTTTAGCTTCTCCTTAGCTTTTCCTTCTTAGCTTCTCCTTAGCCATCAACTCCTTCATTTAGCCTTCAGCTCTACCTTTCCTTAGCTTTCCCTTTTGAACTTTCAGTTGAACCGGGTTTATTTTTACTCTTTAACCAAAAATTATTTTATTTGCGGCGAGATCCTTTCGAGGATACACAGCACCCTGAGATCAGGGTGGGACCAGACCCTACTCGGTTCTCGCCTGATTTCATTAGGTTCGATTTTGGTTTATTTCATTTGAGCCAAACCGACCCTCTCTCAAACCAAATCGGTTCATGCCTCCCAAGCCTCGCCCTCCCAGGGCCACATTCGCTCATGCCCACTTAGGCGCACACCGTAGGCACACATGCCCACACACACACACACACATGATTGTAATGCTGGATGATCAGATCGCGCCGAGCGCTTGACGACTGGAGCGGCTATGCAACAAATCACTTTTATTCCAAGGCGCCCACTCGTATTTTTCCGATGTGGGACTATGTTCCCCCTTCCAGACCCGACTTCAACCAATCATATCTCCCTACTCAGAACTCTGTTCCAACTGATTCAAGGCTTGTTGGAAAGCTCTAAGGTAGATCTACAAGGTTGCAGGGTCAATTTAAAGATAAGAGGATGTTTTCCTCTTCGATTTGAAGAGTGAAACAAGGGGGCTCCTACAGGTTACACTGCCTGGAAAGTGAGTTAATGCTTCATGGAGTCCACAGATGGACTTGTCTCTTTTATTTAAAGGTCTGAATAGTTTCTACATATGATTCCACAGCTTCAGAAGTGGGATTTGAAGCTCTTTAAGCTTCAAGCAACATAGAGAAGCTTCGAGCTTCTCTGTAAGCTTCAAAGACAGGAATTTACAACCTAAAATAGGTGAACAGACACTTAAGAACATATCTGATTGATTTCAACTAGTTCTAAGGATTAAAATTGACTCAACTAGGCAGGATTCAAGATCAAAACTCATCAAAATATCACTACTGTCAGTTTGGGTTCGAAAATAATCCAAATTGGGCAGAAATCAAATCCTATCAATTAATCCATCAGAGCTCACTAAATCTCTTTTAAATCATTCACAATCTTCCTAGAAACAGTTTGAATCCATCAATTCATCATTTCGAGCTCAAAATCAGAATCTTCTTCCCAGGTTTGACTAAAAGGCCTCAAGTTTTGACTATCTGTTTAAAGCCTTTTCCCAAGGAATTAAAGCAAAAAATAAGGTTCTTTCAACTTCAAAAATTTGTTCAGACCCTCAGATAGGTGTTCTAACCCTAGAAATTAGGGTTTCAGGCTTGTCACCTGAGATCCAAAAACACTTTGTTCGTCAGAGTACTTGGGAGGTTTCTATACTGTGTTGAGGTGATGAACAACTTCAATGCACTACACTGAAGCTTCTAAACACTTTAAATACTTCTCAGATCTATCTGTCAGACTTCTCCAACTCCGCCGGAGTTGGAGAAGATGAACCTCAATTTACAGCTCTAGTCACTTAATCTTCAAATAAATGACATCAAATTAATCAGTGATCGCACTTATATCATTCTGGAGCTTCTCACTAAGTTTTGTAGGCTGAAGAAAATATTTGACTCGTCGGAGCTCGCCGGAGCTCCGGTGAGTCCAGACAAAGTATAAATTGTGTACAGATTGGTAAAACGTGCCATTTTTTTATCTAAAAAGGTTCCTGAGGTTGCAAGGAATCTCAGGGACTCAATTAATTCTCCGTTTGCTCATTAGAATTAAGGTTTTACAGTGAATTTCATTTCTTAAAGGATCTGAGTGGTTAATGCTCAGGACTTATTTTACTACTCAATTGAGTGGCTAAAACAAGTCAACAAGTATTTACGATCATAAATATATATATAATTAAGGATTTGAACAGCTCCTGAGCCGCCATGGATAGAGAGCTCAGGAGCTTAATTACAAATTGGGTGTTTAAGTTATATGTGGTAATTCTACATATTATAGTGTTAATTAGGGTTCTTAGGTTGTGAATAAGTGATGGAGAACCCTATGAAGGTGGTTCTAAACTCAGCTACTGTCGCCATGGACATCGATAGTAGTTGGTGGAGGTGAAGGTGATTTAGGCGAATCAATGATCAATTAAGTGATTAAGTGTGATAGAAATGATCGTGAGGATTAAAGGAAGGTGGACAATGAGTTAAAAAGATAAAATTAAGGCTCTGGCGAGCTCAAGGAGCTAGCCGGAGTTGGAGAAGATGACATCTGAAATCTAGAATTAACTCTAATCTAACTAACTATCTAACTAACTAAGCTAACCTACTCTTACTCCTACTCCTAATCTACTGTTACCTGGACGAAGGGGTCAATAGGGTTCCGTCGAAGGTTCATAGCGGACGACAAAATCAGAGGGTTTCAGGAAGATCTTCAGCAGGTAGATTTGAAGTGAAGCAGAGGACTCCTTGGTCGTAGCCTGTGTCCAGAGACGCGGCTGACCAAGGCGGATCTCCTCAGCCAATCAGAATGGATGGAGGAAGTCGAAGAGTGAGATGGAAAATCGCCGGAGTTTTGGAGAGAATAGCCTATCGAAGTCGGCTACAATGAAGAAGAGGGAAGGGAGCCAACTTGCCAAAAATCGGACGGGTGAGGGGGTATTTATAGTGATTGGCGACGAAGAGAGTGGAGGGGTCTCGACGAAGAAGGAGCTTGAGGAGCTTAACCTCCAGCGTCGTCTTCGACGACAGTGAGGTTAACTCCCACCAGAAATTAGGATTTTCGAGAAATCCAGACTGGCGGATGAAGATGGAGTGGTAAGTGCAAGCTGCAAGAGCATGGAGAAGGAAGGATGATATCGGTAGGGCGGTGATCGCTTGGTGGCGTAACACTTTGTTGTCAGTCGTCCAAACAGATGAAGAAGAAGAAGACAAAAAGGGACCTAAATGTAATGAAACCTAAGGACCTATGTGAAACTTAAGGACCTGATTGTAATAAGTTTTAAGGATCAAAATGTAAACTCAGGTTTTGAAGGTTTATTTTAACTTAGATCTTTTTCAACTTTTTATATATGTTAGTAAATAAGGTAAATATTATGTTTTCACCTTGAATTTACATTTTTAACCTTTTTAGGTTAATTTATTAGATTAGGTAAAGTTACTTAAGTTATTATATACTTAGGTATACATTATATTTAAGTTACTTAACTTATTAATTAAGGAAATGGTTAATAAGATTTCGAGTCCACTTATTAATTAAATTATTAATAATGTTAATTGAATGATAAAATATCATTTTTAACTTATTTTAAGGTCCTTTACTATATATCCCTTATTTAATAATTAACCCTTATATGTTCATAACCTTAGCTAATTAACTAGGAAGACTAGTTAATTAGGGGTAATTAGAGATCATGATGAGTCTCTCATCAGAAACCGCCCCCCTCCAATCCCACTAGGTGGTGGTGGAGCCGTAGACCCCATAACCCACCTCCAAGCCTAAATGGAATTGTATAATGAGTAGATTGAAGCCATTAGGGAAACCTTGGAGGAAATGCAGAACCCTCCCGAATGGGAAGAGCTTAGGTCTCTTAGCTCTTATCAAAATCCCACTGCTACAGAGACCATTGGGCAAATTCAGGTCCCCATGGGTGGGGACGATTTTGAATTAAAACCTAATGTCATTGGCCTAATTAACTTTCACTTCCGTGGTCTTGCAAGTGAAGATCCCTTTCTTCATTTGGAAGACTTAACCTGATTAGCTGAAACTGTTAAACCAAGAAACATCGGATTACCAATTGTCCTCATGAAAATGTTCCCATTTTCGTTGCGGGACAAAGCATCGCAGTAGTTGCGCACCTTTAGGAGAACCATCCATTCTTAGGAAGAGATGCGTATAGCATTTCTCAAGAAATTCTTCCCAAACGGGTGAACCAATGCGCTTCACCGGGCTATAACTTCTTTCACGTAACAAAACAACGAGCAGTTTCATGAAGCGTGGGAAAGGCATAATGACCTCCTCTGGAAATGTCCACACCACGGTCTGCCTAAGTGGCATGTAGCCTAGATCTTCTATTATGGACTAAATGAAACTTTGAAGTAGATTACAGACACTTTCTGCGGAGGGAACTTTATGAATAAAGACGAGAATGGAGCATTTGAATTATTTGAGAACATGAATGAAAACTCAATGAACAATGCCTCCATTATCGCCTTTAATCGTACCAGCATGCCTCGCAATGCTCACGAAGTTGACACGGGACCCTCCCATTCATCCACAGATCTTAACTTAATTGTACAAAAATTGGATGAAGTCTCTGTCATGCACAAGAAGCTAGACGAGCTTCTAGCCAACCCCGCCCGCTCTATGGCAAACACCTCCACTCCACTCTGTCACAACCTTAATCCATCCAATATCGGGCTGATTCCCAAGAATCTTGTGAGACCATCCTTATCGAGTATTGCACCGAGCGATTTGATAAGCAATGTGGACTTGGCTTCTGCAAGCTAATATTTTGACACGGAGAACCAAGCCTCCATGTGCTCGGATGCATATATGTCTGCGAACTCGACTTCTGGCTTAGAAGACGTTTGTGCCCTAGGGAACAACCCGTTCTCTACTACTTATAACCCAGGGTGGCGAAATCATCCTAACCTCGCATGGTCCAGTAACCTGCAGTGCCAAAACCCCACAGGTGGGCTAATGCGACCGTCCACACCCGTCATCCCAAGGGCCCAGTATAATCCTGTGGCAAATCCGCCATCAGGTCCTTGCATACCTCAAACAGAACACGCATCAAGTCCACTTGATAAATTGATGCAAATGATGACGGAAATGTCCAAGCGCCATGAAGAAAACATGACCTCTCTTCAGCACCAATTGGCACAGCAGAATGCTGAGATCAGTCAACTACTCATGACAACTCAATCTCAGGGCACTCTTCCAGCCCAACCCATTCCTAACCCGCGAAATTTTGTACCCCGTGGTCCGCAACCACAGGTACGACCTTCTCAGGGGCAAGTTCATCAGATTCTGCAAGCTTCGATCACTCCACCGGGATTCCAGGCTAATCCTGTAGCAACACATCACCCTTATGTCCCTATTGTGAACCCTCCTCTGGCCTATGATCCCACTAGACCCGCAACGTCCAATGCGATTACTACGAGGAGTGGTAAGCAAACCATCGATCCACCTCGACCTGATCCTGGCCCATCTTCTTCATCACCCTCTCATTTGGAATGCGCACCGCATTCTCGTGAGGACAATACACTCAAACTAGTGCTAGAATCGGTCCCATTCCCTGAGGCTCTACTGAGGGAGTCAAAAGGCAAGAAAAAGGATATGCAGGCCTTTGATAACCTGCGTAATTTATTCAGGGATGTTGAAATCAAAGTACCCTTGTTAGAAGCTATTGACAATATACGAACTGTTGCCCGATTCTTCAAAGACTACACTGCACCCAAGCGACAATCAAAGAAAACAAAGAATCCGGTGGTCCTCTCGCCTCATGCGAGTTGTGCTGTACTATCAAATCTACCATCGAAGCAGAAAGATCCGAGCACACCGCTTATTTCATGTAGCATCCAAGGCTGCAATTTTAACCGTGCTCTGCTCAATCTAGGATCTTCCATCAATCTTATACCAACCATCATGTTCGAGAAATTTGCCTTAGGAAATCTGAAACCCACCCCTGTCACATTACAGTGGGCAAATCATTCTATCAAAATACCAAAGGGTGTGGTGGAAGACGTGGTGGTTAGGGTCAACAATCTTTGTTTTCCTGTTGACTTCCTTGTCTTGGATATGGAAGTTCCTAGCTCAGTTTCTGATTGTCCGATCATCCTTGGTCGACCTTTCTTGACCACAGCCTGTGCCCATATCGACTGTGAGTCGGGTTGCATTGAGATCGCCGTTGGCTCTGAGAAGCTCAAACTAAACATCTTCAAAGCCGCTAAGAACTTTGATTGCGATTGCATTGAGGATGACACGTCTGACAAGGACACGGCCGTCAGCGCATGTATCTGACTAATAGGGACCTATTATGACTACTGTGGATTACCCCTGAACGCAGCCATCGCCTGACTGATATATATTGTGACATTTCCCCATCCCTCCCCTTACCATTACCTTCTCCTGACCAGACTTCTAACGAGGTTTTCTCCACTTCCCACACCTCGTGGTCTAAGTCATATCCGGGTTGCTCACCTCTGGTCCACCCCCTTGAAGACTGGATTGCCCTTTCTTTCTCACTAAATCAGGCGGACATGCGACTCCACACTGGGACCTTGAGCCCAAATACTGATCGCTGGGGCTCTCCTTTCTTGAATCCATCAATCCAAGATGCCCCTATTCTTGGCCTATCTGAGGGCCAACTTCTTTCTCCTGCCCTTCTTTCTTTGATCCGCTTGGGACACTCTCGTCCCAAGAAATGCCAGATCTTTCGCCATCCACTCCCGAGCTGAAAGCGCTGCCTAACACACTTAAATATGCTTTTTTGGGACCAAATGAAATGCTCTCCGTAATTATTAGTTCAAAATTGACCAAGGAGCAAGAGTGCAAGCTAACAAAGGTCCTCATAGAACATAAGGCAGCCATTGGATGGTCCTTATCTGACTTAACTGGCATTAGCCCCTCCTACTGCACTCACCGTATATATACGGAGGAGGCTCAACCTTCCCGCGAAGTGCAGCGACGTCTCAACCCTAACATGCGGGAGGTCGTTAAAGAGGAAATCATTAAGTGGCTTGATGCAAGTATAATCTACGTGATCGGCGACAACCCTCGGGTGAGCCTAATTCATGTCGTACCCAAAAAGGCGGGACTCACCATCCGTGTCAATGACAAGGGCAAATCAGTCCCTACGTGCACTCCTACATCTTGGAGAGTGTGTGTAGATTATAGGAAACTGAATGCTAAAACAAAGAAAGACCATTTTCCGCTACATTTTATTAACCAAATTTTAGAGCAGTTAGTGGGAAATAAAATTTTCTATTTCCTGGATTGATTCTCTGGATATAACTAGGTGGCTATTGACCCTCGAGACCAAGAAAAGACCACCTTCACCTACCCCTTTGACACCTTTGCATTTAAAAGGATGCCATTCGGACTTTGTAATGTGCCAGCAACTTTCCAAAGATTTATGCTGGCAATATTTCATGATATGGTGGGTGACTTTCTTGAGGTCTTCATGGATGACTTTTCGGTCTTTGGACCTTCATTTGATGATTGTATTGCCAACCTGACCCGCATCCTTCGGAGATGTATTGATATGAACCTCGTGCTTTCTTGGGAGAAATGTCATTTTATGGTACACGAGGGGATTATTCTTGGTCACATCATCTCCCATAGGGGTATTGAGGTTGACAGAGCTAAGCTTGATGTGATTTCTGATTTACCTATGCCTATCTCTGTCAAGCAAATCCGCTCCTTCTTAGGACACGTCAGTTTCTATAGGAGATTCATCAAAGACTTCTCTAAGATTTCTAGACCTTTAACTCATCTCCTATCGACCGACGTACCCTTTGATATGGGCCCTGACTGTATGTGAGCATTCACGCAACTGCGTGAGGCTGTCACCAAGATCCCTATTCTCCACCCACCTGATTGGTCCCTCAACTTTGAACTCATGTGTGACGCTTCCGACCTTGCAGTCGGAGCCATCTTAGGACAAAGATGCAATAGACATCCCTTTGTGATGTACTACACTAGTAAGACGTTGGTTGAGGCCCAACGTAATTATACAACTACTGAGAAAGAACTACTGGCGATCATTTTTGAGCTCGAAAAATTTTGCTCTTACCTTCTGGGCTCGCATGTTACTGTATTCACTGATCACGCGGCCATTCGTCATCTCATGCACAAAAAGGATGCCAAGCCTAGACTGATACGTTGGATCCTTTTAGTCCAAGAATTTGACCTTAAGACCGTGATAAGCTTGGAGCCCAGAATGTGGTTGCTGATCATCTCTCGAGATTGGACCCTAACCACATTGGACTTACCCTGCCTATTAATGAGATTTTTCCTAATGAGCACCTACTGGCAATTAATGTGGCAAGTGGACCTTGGTATGCCGACATTGCCAATTACCTTGCTTCTGGCTCCCTTCCACGTGGCTGGCCTAAAAACCAGTGCGAGTGTCTCATCGCAGAAGAAAAGTATTATTTCTAGGATAATCCACTACTTTTTCGAGTAGGTGCTGACCAGATCATCCGTCACTGTATTCTTGATAGCGAATTCCCCAGTGTGCTATCCTTCTGTCACGAGATCAGGCCTACGGAGGCCATTTCTCTGGGAGGAAAACTGCAGCCAAGGTGTTGTAGTGTGGTTTCTTTTGGCCCTCCCTTCACCAGGATGCACACAATTATGCTAAACGTTACACTAGGTGCCAGTCATTAGGGTCAATGTCACGTCGTGGCATGATGCCCTTGCAACCCATCCTAGCTATTGAAATCTTTGACATTTGGGGAATTGATTTCATGGGTCCCTTTCCTCCTTCCAACGGATTTGAGTACATCCTCATTGCTGTTGATTATGTTTCGAAATGGATCGAGGCTATTCCCGTGCACCATGCTGACCATGTCATATCTACTCGATTTGTCAAAGACTACATTTTTGCACGCTTTGGGACCCTTCGAGCCATTATCTCTGATGGAGGAAGTCATTTCACCCATGCTTCTTTTCGGGCACTTCTGAGGTAATATGGAGTCACCATCGTATCGCATCTCCGTATCATCCTCAAACGAACGGCCAGGCTGAGGTGTCGAATCGGCAATTCAAGCAAATTCTCCAGAAAACGGTTTGGCCTGACCGTAGGGATTGGTCTGACAAGCCGATTGACGCACTTTGGGCGTAACGGACTGCCTTCAAGGCTCCTCTTGGTATGTCTCCTTATAGAATTGTTTACGGGAAGCTTTGTCATTTGGCCGTTGAGTTGGAGCACCGCGCTTATTGGGAGGTTTGCTAATGTAACCTCGACTCAGACCTGTGTGGTTGAGAAGGGAAACTCCAACTCCAGGAGCTGGAAGAGCTTCGTTGTGAAGTCTATGATTCTGCCTTAACTTTCAAACAACGCACTAAAGCCTTTCATGACAGCCAAATTCGGCGGAAGGAATTTGAGCCATCTTAGCAAGTTTGGCTTTACAATGCCTGGCTCAAATTCTTCCCAGGGAAATTGAAGTCCAAATGGACTGGTCCCTACTTGATCTCGAGACCATTTCCCAACGGGGCTGTCAAAATTGAAGATCCCAAATCTGGGCGTAAATTTACTGTCAATGGGTAGCGGTTAAAACCCTATCTTACTCATGATCCTGTCCCCATTGGTGAAACTGTTACCCTGCTGGAGGGTAATTGACTTTGTGCCTCACTCTGAGTCTAGCTGGGGACGTTAAATTCAGTGCTCGTTGGGAGGCACCCCAGCAACACTCCTCCACTTTCACCTACACATTCCATTTCACTTCACTTCACTTCACACTTCTTCACTTTTCACTTCACCACCCACCATCCACCCACCCGACCACCTTGCTGTATATCTCGCACCTCAGCTCTCGTACCATGATCGTTTGACCTTGCTTTACCCTGCATGCATATGAGGACATAGCATCATTTGGCATGGGGGGTGGATAGGCATCCATAGGATCTGGGTATTATATAAGTATCATGCAGCTTCTACATCCATTATACATATCCATCTATAAATATGTACATAGCCTGTTTCAAATATATATATATATATCTAAAAGCTAAAATAAAAATACAATAAGTATTTATGGATATTCAACCGTTGTTTTGAAGACTTTCCAGGTCACAGAAGCTTGATTCGCTCAGGCTTGGCTTAATATACTTAGGCATTGATAAGATGGATCAGAATCTCTCCTAATTAAGGATGTATTCTTGTACCTGAGTCACCAGTACATGATTCTTTGGTTTGCCTCTACTTGAGAGCCTAGGTAATCTTTGGTTCACAATACATATATCAAGAAAGATCAGGTGAACATAAGATTTAGCCCTAGTGTTCATTAGGGAAGGTGGAGTCCTTACCTGTGCGTGCTAATGTAAACATGTTTATATTACATAATATGTCTATTTATGCATGTTCTTAAGCATAGAATTGTATTACATACTATAAATATTGCATAGCATCAATCATCTTGCATTTAGATTAGTTTGAATAAAATGGAAGTTAATTGTCTCCTTTTATGTTCAGGGACAGAGCAAATTTTTATCAGGGCCTCGGATCGAAGATCCAATCGTATAGATTTGATCAGGGCAACGATTGGAGTTCAACGACTCCAAGATTACCCTAATCAGACATCTGTAGCATCAGATAGAGATCGAGGAATCCTAGAAGATCAAGGGCCAAGATGGTGTGAATCCGCACTTCAGGTGACAAATCCGACCACACGGATGGATTCGGATCGATGATTGCAGCCTAACGGCATGAAAATTGACTCAATTCGACAACTGTGGCACCATCTACATCATCCAGAAGATGGACGGCCAAGATGGCACCACGTGACGCCATCTCAGCCACCCAACCGGCCGCTGCACCCACCGCACCTTCTCTTCTTCAATCTGATCGTCGCTTCTCCACCATTGGATGATCATCCAATGGCTGTGGGCGCACGCGCACAAATCACAAGCACGACACAAACGCGCTTGTAGCACGTTGGTCGAACGCGCTCGAGAGAAGGTGTGGCATGCGTTCGAGCCTTGAGGAGCGGCAGCTGAGGCGCAGTGAGGGGGTGCAATTGAGTGTTCAATTGCGATCGAGCGGTCGTGCACGCACGACAGCACTTACGCATCATCAGACGCCCGAGCGTAACGCGGGATCAGACGCGGGCGAGCGTGCAGCTGAGGTGCGACGACGATGCATCTCAGTCGTTCGATCTCACGATCGAATAGTCGAGACTTCAAGAATGTGAATGAGCGTTGCACTTGAAGAGGCGAGTGGGCACGCACACACCGCCCCCACTACACCCACGTTTAGACCTTTAGCGACGGATTTATTCGCCACTAAAGGTCTTGAATTAATGATTTTCAATTTAAAAAGACCAAATTGCCCTCACTCCTTGCAACTATAAAAGGAGACCCCCTCCATATGAAATTCTCATCCCTTCCTTCTCTTCTCTCCCTTTCCAAAGCTCAAGAGAAGCTTGTCCCACACCCGGGATGCTCCTCAAGAGATAAAGTCAAATTTTCGCCCTCATTTTGGAAGCGGATCCCGTGACGACGATGACATGCTGCCCCGTTCTCGTTACTCCTGCCTTGATCTCCTTGTTCCCACTCCGTCCTCCGTCTTCCAGGCGATGTCTCGTTAGGCTCGTCCTCCAAGCGATCATCGAGGAGGATAACTTCTCTCTTCCATTCCTTTTTTCAGCTTTCTAGAGTAGAATTTTCCTGCTTTCTAGTGTAATAGATTTCCCGCTTGCTATTGTAATTCTTCTCTGATTTTATTGTATAAACATTTTGAAATATTAAGTGCATGTTCTCTCTCTCTCTTGTTTATTTTGATTGTTAATATTGCTTCATTGTAATTATGTTGCTTCATTTTTTAACAAAAACTCTAAAAAAAATATAATTGCGAATATAGATTGACGTAGCCTCCCTGAGTTCAACCCAGGATTTCTATTTCGGTACAAATTTTATTTGTTGAACACGAGTTCTTCGCTTTCAAACTACGACGACAGGTTTTTTTAAAACCAAATACGATAGCGTAGTAACTCGTAGCTTCAACATGCGCAGGTAGACTTTTTATCCCAGTCTTTAGTCTTGTGTTTAGAAGAAACCCTTTCCACTGAAAAAAATACTCACCCACCAAATAAGTGAGCTCTTCCAAATAAAGTTGTAGAAGATATATTGACACCTATTTCAAAAAAAAAAAAAAAAACTTACGAATAAGTCAGTATATCCTCCAAATGTCTGTAAATTCTTCTCCCCAAAAGTTCTCAGGGTATGTTACAAATACCTTGTTCTACCATAAATTCTTTGAGCCACAAAAATAATAAAAGTGGGGTTGAGTTTTTCCATCATCTTTTTGAGGGTTAATCCGAAGACATGAGCTGAAGCTGGGACCAACCTGTACTTAAAAATTTGTGAAACCCTGGGCTTGAGCCTTAATATTCATTTGGTCAGTCTTGATCCTTCATTATGCACAAACCATAATCTCTTAGCCCTCGAGTACGACAAAACCCTCAAAGTCCTGGAAATCGTACTTAAGGATTAAATATCAAGAGTCTTGGTTAGTTGAGAGATGGTCTATATCATGTAAGACTTGAAGTACTGGTAGTCTTCTCTGCAATTGGTTCTCACAATATCCAACGGATAAACACATTCATGTTGCTTCAAAAAAAATCTTCAGCTTAAGATCATTTCTAAACACAATACAAAATGTTTTGCTAGGGACTAGCAAAAAATTGGCATGGGGGTATGATTGCACATCAAAAATACACCAGTAAATATGCCATCTGGTGTTATTTCCTAGCATTTCCCTTGCATCTTATGTAGCCCTACTTGCATTTGTAAATATACACCTGCATGCATTTATAAAGAGGGGAAGAGAGTGAGAATAAATGCCCATCCAATCCACTTCCATTATTAACATTTTCCTTGAGTGTGGCATTGCAATTTCACCATTTTTCTTTTATTTATTTATTTTCTTTTTTCTCTTTCTCATTTCATGCAGCTGCAGGGCATGGTGCGTGTGCCTCTCCTCGCCACTCCTCTTGCCAGCAACATGGGGAGAGGCGTGCCCTCCCTCTTTAAAACACCATGCACGCCCCCATGCTACGCAAGTCAACATCCACCTTCTTACAGAATAGCCACCACCCTCAGACAACCGCTGGCCAACCTCCTTCCTTCTCCCTCTCCATACACAGTTCCTCTTCTCACAAGTTGAGAAGAGGCACACCGTGTGCAGGAGAAAGCTCACAGTGGTCTCAAACCACCACTGTGAGTTCCACCATCGCCCAGCTCCATCGTGAACAGGTGGCCATGGTGGCTTCTTTCTACGTTTTCTTTTATTTATTTGCATTTTTTGTTTTGTGTTGTTCTTCTCCACCTCCATTAATGTAGAGCTCCAAGCTTTGAAGTTCCAGCACCTCCATGCGCCTTAAGCGCTCCAGCCGGTCACCGCCAGCCCCCGCGCAGACCGCACGAGACTCCTTTCCTCGCGCGTAAGCGCTCCACAGCACCAGGCATGCGCCAAAACTTGCTCCAGCCAGTCGCTAGACCACGAGCGCACTGTAGCACGTGATCTACACGACACTGTAGCCACCAGCAAGTTTCTCACTTTGCCGATGGCTTTGCGCTCTCTCTCCTCGTCGTTATTGCCTCCACCCGGTCACCCTAGGTGCACCCTTGTGCACTGTGTGACGCACCTGTGCCTCACCTGCGTGCCCATGCAAAGCAAGCGGCCCGCACCAGCGCACCTCCAAATGATGCATGACACCTCCAGACGACTTAACTCAGCACCCTCCCAGCGCACAGCCCTTGTGCGTTGCGGCTCTACGCACAGCCCTTGTGCACTACGCGTGTGTGCTTCTCCTCCTCTACGCACAGGGCGGTGCCTCTTCAGCGCCTGCACTGCCGGTCCTCCTCCAGCACACACACACACACACTAATACACACAAACACCCTAACACATACACTTAGACACTCGCATACTCATGCATACACACAGATATATATATACACATTCACATACTCTCACCCTTACGTATAATTACATATACATAAATATATATACATATTTATAAATATATATATATATATAAACATATACAAACACACATATATATAGTTATATATATATATATATATACATACACACATACATATACATATATACTTATATATATCCACTCATCCCCATTCCCCTATACACATATTCACCTCACATACACTACCCATATTCCCGTGCACTCACCCCTCCACCGCGCATCATATCAGGGGAATATTCGCACCAGTTGCCGATATTCCCCGATACCCGTGCAAAGCAAGCACGTCCACCCTCACTTACACACATCCGCTCCACACTCCACGCGGCACTTAGTTTTGTTGGTTGCATCTTGCTAGACGTGACCAACTTGACACCGTGCTACATCCCATTCACATTTCCATCTTCACCCCTATCTATATAACATCTATATAACTATACATATTCTATATCTACTATATATACATATATAGATATACTAAGCTAAGTATTTCTTTTCATTGCATTCTACTTTTGCTTTCAATTTGTCTTTTCTTCTTGTTTCTAAAAAGACTAAAAAAAAGTATAAAATAGAAAAGATAAATCTTGATTTGCAGGCACACAGTCTCGCATGTGGCGAGACAGGATTCGTTGTATTTTGGCGTATAACCAAGGACCTATTTGAGGGTGTGCCTCAAGAACAAGTTTAGCAGAAAAAAAAACCTAAAAATCAAGAAAATCAAAAACATAATAAACAAAAGGAAGAGATACATTTTAGGAAAGGCGTAGAAACTTCGTAAATCTCCTAATCCTTGCCTCCTTGAGATCGACCCTGGGCCTAAAAGTAATCAAGCTAAAATCAAGTAGGCCAGGTTAAAAATTTTGTGAAAATGGTGTAGACTCGACTTAGGTTAACTCACTATACCCATTTCGACATTAATATCACCATTTTAATAAAGCCTATTCGAGTACACACCACTCCCTCACGTTGTCACTACAAGGGGGAGGTGGTGTGCGTGGCCAAGAGTAGAGGTTGGTGTCGAGGTGGAGGTGATGGTCTAGGTGCCTTGCTTGGGGCACTAGGAACATTGAAAAATCATCCATAAAAACTTCCATGAAGTCCCCCACCATATTCGAAATGATGGTTAGGATGCATCGTTGGAAGTTCGCAGGTGCATTGCATAGTCCAAATGGCATTCTATGAAACACGAAGGTTTCATACATAGGGGTAGGTAAAGGTAGTCTTTTCTTGGTTACCCAGATGAATGGCTACCTAATTGTAGCCCAAGTATTCATCTAGCAAACAGAAATACTTTTGACCCAATAGTCTTTCCAATATCTGGTCAATAAAGGGTAGAGGAAAGTGGTCCTTTTTAGCCATGGAATTAGCTTTTTGTAATCAATATAGACTTGCAAAGAGGAAGCTATACGGTCCGGTACTGATTCTCCCTTGTCATTAGTCACTACGAACAACCTTGCTTTCTTAGGTACCACCTGTATGGAGCTAACCCAAGGACTATCTAAAATAGGGTAGATGATATCTGTGTCTAACCACTTGATTATTTCCTTTTTCACTACCTCCCACATGTTAAGGTTCAACCTTCTTTTCATTTCCCAGGAGGATCAAGTTCCTTCCTCAAGGTAACTTCGGTGGGTACAATGGGATGCGTTAATCCCCTTTAGATTAGCTAAAGTCTAGCCAATACCTTTTCTATTTCTTCCCAGGGCTTGGATTAGATGATCCTCCTAGGTTTTGGTTAGATGAGCATTGATGGTTACTAGGAAGGTCTTGTTTGGGCCCAAAAATGCATACTTCAAAATTGTGGGCAAAGCTTTCAGGTCAGGCTCCATAAAATCAACCCTAAGAGGTCATGAGTCAAGTTAGTTGTTAAATCCTTAATCTTATGGGTGGTCAGTTGGTCTTGAGTCAGGATCGTGGAATGATTAGGACATGCTCCTATAGAGTTCTCACTAATGATAACATCATGATCAGCCATATCAAGCTTTAATTAGTCATAATCAATTGATAAATGCTCCTACATAACCGCCAAAGAGCTATAACTCATTGCATATCCATTTTGAGAGATTAACATGAAAATAGGGGTAAAAGTGTAGTTTTAACAGAATATCCTAAATGCAGAGCAATCACGGGATTTCCCAGGGGTTAATTAAAGGTCAAAAGGTCATAAATATCTAATAAGTTGGTTCATGCAGAACAAAACATGTTTTCACACGTTTCAAGAATTAATGGACATCTAAAACCCTTAAAATAGACCTGCTTAAATAACTAAGGTCCTGGTCAGGATAAAATTCACCTAAACCTTCTAAAGGTCATAGAAAAATATTCTGTAAGGTTTGGTATGCTTGCTTTGATCATTGTAACCCATTTTCACCTAAAATAGAGTCTCAAACAGACAATTGCCCTAATTTGGATTTTTATGCAAATTACCTAATCAAACTTGGTCAAAACCTAAATCTAACTTCATCATCAGATTCCTTGAGTCAAAATTAGGTTTGTACCAAAATTTGGACCCAATCAGAGATCATCTTAACCTAGTTTGCAATTCAATCCAGTTTGACTCTTTTATCGCATGTGTACCCCTAACTTTTGAAATCTATTGCAAAAACCCCCTACTGTTGTCATCACCTTCACATTTGGGTCCTTGCCACCATGGTAGGTGTGAACCCAAAGATCCAAGCTTCTAGAGAGAAGTTCTCTCTCATTTCAACTCCAAATCCTTCCAAAATTGGAAGGATGAATGTTTAAGCAATCAGGAATCCATTAATCTTTTTAAGTTTTGAAATCAACCCTACAAGCCATGCAAACATTAGGATTTCAAAGACTCCTATACCTTGAGTTGCAAGCTCACGCAAGCCCTTTCCTGATTTGAAGCTCGACCAAGGTCTATAAAAGGCCTCCATGAACAACCTCACCACCTTAGCAAGGTTTGGGGCCAAAAACATCTTCCAAACCCTACCTCCAGCCCCTCTCTGACCAAGCTCTGGTGGTCCTCCATCCCATTCTTCCTAGGGGCAACCAACGGCCAAATTGGCCTACTCATCCTCTTCCTCGTCTTCCTCCGTGCCTTGCCAGTCAAAGCGAGGGCTGTCCTCCTCGTTCTTCACCGCCGTCCCTCTCAGGAGATCTTCGCCTTCCACAGCACCAGCCTGCTAACGCCGGTGTCAGTCCTACCCCTTTCGTCCACTTAAAGTAGGTTAGTTAGGTTTATTTAGGTCCTCAGGTTAGTTTCCACTACTCAAAACCCAAAAAACACCCCTCGACCTCCACGCACACCGTCATCTCCCTCCACTCCGGCCACCACTCCAGCGAGTTTACCCCACCTCCACAACCCACTAAATAACTTGCCAACACCTTTTACACCTCCGCCACATCACCACGACCAAATGCCCTCTCCTATTTAGGGCTATTCACCCCTCCAAATGCCCATTGACCAACCCACCTCCACATTGTCTTCTTCGTCACCGACAACCACTCTTCGGTCACCATACGCCCTCAAAACCACCCTCATCACGTTCGCCATAGTCTGGCGAAGCTTATGAACATTTTAACTGGGGCACTTAGCCTATATTCTTGATTTCAGGTAGCTTGTGGCCACTCCGTCGCCGCATCATCGTCTCTGACTTGTTCTTCGCCCCACGGCCCTATTCTTCGCTAAGGACCCCTCTAAGCCATGCAGGTGACCTCCAGGAACTTTCCAGGTCCTCAATTAGAGGCCTCGCCTGCAACTTCAACGCCAATTCAACGAACCTTCATTCACAGCTAATATGCGAAGGGGCTGTGCAAGATAGTCCCACATCATGGGAATTGGAAGTAACCTCAGTGCATATATTGTTTTTCTTCATACAGTTTACTGCCTCAAAACACTTGGGGGTGAGCTCCCCTTCACTCTTACACTGACTCGACTCGCATAAGTCTTGTTCACTCCTCAGCTGTGACTCACGCCCGTAGCCTTGGACCCAATAATGCATATCTGAATACCCGATTACTTGGCTATCTGAGAGAAGAGAAAAGGAGGAAAGGAAAGAGAGAGTGGGGGAGGGAGGGTTTTGCTTCAAAGAAGAATGCTCAACACTTAGCTGCTGTGAGAAGAAGAGAAGAGAAGGTCTATGGAAGAAGGCTAAGGAAGAAAGCAGAAGAGAAGAAAAAGAGAGAAGATAGAAGAGGAAGGAGAGAAGAGAAGAAGCAGAAGAAAGGCTTGTGCATGCATTGTAGCAACGACATTTAAGTTGTCTAAAATTGAAAGCTGACGTTTGATAAGGCTTTAAGGCTCGATACTGTGGATTTATCTGCCTATGTGGATAAGTGTTTAAGTGGTTGATACTATTCATTTATTTAGATTATTGAGTAATTCGTATGTACATGCATCTAAGCTAATAATTGGTAATTTAAATTACCATTATTTTGCCTTAGACATATTTTTACTTCATTAAACTCTTAATATCCTCATGTTCTGCATTGAAGATCGATTTTAAGTAGATATTATTCATTGATAATCATTCTTGGCTTGATTCCTTGTGCTCATTTATATATTAATCAAGATTAGTGTCTGAATTCCTTTTTGCTCATTGTGTTCGACCTCGGACTTCATCTCTAGATATCTGAGTTTATAAATTGTATTTGTTGAAGAGCTATTTATGAGACTTTACTACAACAAGACACTTTAATCTCCCGAATAGCTCGCTTAAACACTCACACACATTGATTGTCATACATTCCTTAACAATGTGATCCAAATCATTGCAATCCTTGACCATGCCTCAATCTTCAAATTGTTTTGTTTCCTGAAGGATATTTAGCTTCATCCTTTGCTCCTCGAAGGCAATTTCCATACCGTTGATCTCACAGTCAATATGAGCCTTGAAGATAGCTAAAAATGGCCATCCTAATATTATAGGCGTGTCCCGCAATTGTTTTGGTACCTCCATGTCAAGGACCAAAAAGTCTACTGGGAAATAGAAATCTCTAACCTTAATAATTACATCCTCAACAACACCCTGTGGTGTGACCATAGATCTGTTTGCCAACTATAATGTATCGGAGGTAGATCTTAACTCTCCAAAATCAAACCTTTTATAAAGCACCCTGGGTATAAGATTTATGAAGGCAACCAGATCTAGGAGGGCTTTGTTAAATTTAGCATCCCCAATTACATAAAATTAGTGGGGCCCCTGGATCTTTTCTTTTTTGGGGTAGTCTGCGAAGTACGATAGCACTTGCCTATTCAAATAATACTACTATATCCTTTTTATTGTTTGGCCTAGTGTTTGGGTGTACACATTTCCTTAAGAAACTTTGCATAGGTCGGGATATTCTCAATCATGTCAAGGAGTGGAATATTCACATGAACTTATTTGAAAATTTCAAGCCACTCATTATCATTGATCTTTTTCTTCTTAGGTCTGGCTAAGGCTTCAAAAATGGTATTTTGGTTGAATCGAAAGAGACAGGGACCTGAGCCTTTTTTCCATCATTCCCTAGGTCAAATTGATCTCCCTTATCGGTTTTAGGCTCTTCATGGTCCTATTGGGGCATGGATGTAGAGGGTGAAGGATCCTAGGTCCTTTTCCCACTCCAAAGTGTGCTAGTTCTAGTGGTAGCATTGGGGTTCACGAATTAGGGTGGGTTTGGAAGGATGGGATGAGCCTCATTGGGATTTTGAAATCCAGGTGGCGCCTGAGGAGTAAGCTGAATCACTTGAGCTTGTTGCTCCCTAGTTTGGTTCATATTCCTAGGGAAACTCCTAAGGCTAGGGATAGGTTGAGAGGGCAACATTCCCTGTTCCCAAAGATTAACAAATAGGTCCATGTGTCCCATCAATTTCGTCCTTAACTAATTCATCTCTTCCTTATGTCTTTGATTCATTTCTCTTATTTCCTTAAGGACCATGGATAAATCAGGTTGATTTTGTTGTGTGGGCATCTAATAGGTTAGATTTGGATTTTGCCTACTTGTTTGTCCTAAGGAGGATGGGTTGTAAGTTTGCCTGGTCAAGTTGGGTCCTTGGGCTTATTTCTGGCATGACAAAGAAAATTTTGGGTGATTTTTCCATCCAAGGTTGTAGGTGTTGGAAAATGGGTTATTCCTACCATATCCCTAGATGGCACTAACATCCTCATAGGTGGAAACACAGGTGACAAGTCACCAAAATTAGAAGTTGAGGGAGTCAAGGTCCCTCCTTGGAATCCAAATTAGGTCTGGTCCAAGAGTAACAGGCTCGCTAGTTGAACCGTAGTCAGGTTGTGAATATTATTCACAACTTCTCTACTTGGTGTGGTTTGGGTATGGGTGAGAAGTGTAGTCCCCTATTTCATTGCATTTGGATTCTCGCCCTAAAGGAGGCTATCCAATTTCTTATCCAAGTTCCCCACACTTTTTCCAACAAGTTCTACCTTATCTAATCTCTTAACAATGATCTCCAAATCAACTACACTAGTATTTGCTTTGACCTCATATATTCCTCTTTTAGGTTGATTTGATCTATTAAAGGTGGACATCGAGGTATTGTCTAGGGAGTTTTCACTCATATTTTCAAATAATTCAAATTCTCCATCTTCATCTTTGCTTAGGAAAATGCCTCCACACGCAACATCAACAAAGTTCCTAAGGTTGTCATTTAAGCCATGATAGAATATCTGGGCTAGATGCCACTTCGGTACCTCATGATGAGGGCATTTTCTAATAAAGTCAATGAAGCGCTCCCATGCCTCGTGGAGTTGTTCGCTTGGATTTTGAGTAAAGGTGGTAATGGCACATCTCAATGCATTTGTTTTACCTATAGGAAAGAGCTTCTTAAGAAAGGCACTCCTAAGTTTTTCCTAGGTCGAATGGGTTTGTTTATGGACCTAATCCATTGAGTCGCCTTATCATTGAGAGAAACGGAAGACATTTTCATCATAACAGTGTCCTCAACCATGTTCCTAGGGTCGAAGTCTCTACCAATATTTATAAGTTCTTCCAAATGTTGGAAGGGGTTGTCACGATTAAGACCATGGAAGTGAGAGATGAGATCGATAATGTTGGGCTTGAGTTCAAAATCATCCTCATTGTTGGGCACCTTAAGGTATGGCTTCGGTTGGGTGTTAGAGGGATTGTAAAAATCCCTAAGCAGTTTAAGCTTAATTGGATTTTGAAAGCAGTGCAAGGCTTAGAGGATGGTGTTGATTTGATGGTCATAATGTCCTCCTTAGGTTTTAATTTGAAGTTGGAGGTTAACTATAGGATCATCCTCAAGGTGAATTTCTTCCTCACATTCATCCCCATGATGGCTAGCCATGGTAACAGGTTGGGCAATTGAATAAGATAATTTTTTCCTAGGATTCCTATCCAACGGGGTTCTAACTCCAAATGCAATGATCTTTTACCATTCATAAACAGGATGAAATAATAGGAGATGAGAGGGGATACAGATGAGAGAAAATGCCTATCACAAACAAGCAACCAAACTCTAATCCTTAATGTGTGACCTTATAAATGACCTAAAACTTTGGAAAAACTAAGCTAAAAATGCAAAAGAGTGGACTCAACTACCTAGGTAGTCTTGGCTAGATTGAATACAAGGAGATTAGAGAGAAGGCTTAGCCCAGCTCAATACCGGGTTCCTTTGGACCCCCTAATCATGGCCTTTTGGTGCTACCCTGCAACCATAGACACTAAGGTTTCCTTAAGAAATCAAGATAATCAAATGCACCTTAGCCCAAATTCCTAAAGCTTGGACCAATGAAATCCTTAGGGCCGACATCTAATGATTTTTATTAAGTATTGGGATCTATAGTGCTTTGGAATGTGATGACGCATTTTGATGGGTTTGTGCCTGATAAATGCCAGCTTATTATCGTTCTTATGCCCTAAAACAGATCTACCTCTTAGGGTTTTAACTCCGCAAATTAGTTTTCAGGCTGCATCTAGGCATTTATTTAGGTTAGACATGCATTGCATCTTATTGTCTTTTTGATGTGTTTATCTGAGTGTCAGGGATAGGCAGAAAGTTAGGTCCCACATACCTTGGCACTCGAGAAGGTAGAAGATAAAGAAGAAGCCCACATCAGTTGGATCTAGCTCATCCCAACTAGATCCTAGCTCGTTCTAGTTGGATCAACTCATCCTTAGCTCCATTCAGCTCATCTTAGCTGAATGGTAGCTCAAGCTAGTTCACCTCAGCTCCATTCAGCTCACCTCAGTTGGATGGCAGCTCAAACTAGCTCATAACAGCCGATCCCAACTCCATTCCAGCTCCTCCAGTTCAGAACAATTCATGGGAAGCTCAACCTGACTAGGACTAGCTACTGCCATCAACTAGCTAGACCTAGTCAGCTGAAGATGACCTCAACTAAGGCCAACTCAACTCCAGCTTCCAGAGACTCAATGTAGCTCAACTTAGTTGAGCTAAGCTACTTGATCTAAGCTAGCTACCCCAACCAGCTAGGTAATCTCTGGGAAGACCAGACCTAGCTCACCTCAACTCATATCAGCAGAAGCCAGCTAGCAAAGAACTAGCAAGCTAAGCCAGCTAAGGTAGCTCCTTGCAACTCTCTTCAGTAGCCATCAGCTCCAGTGTAGCTCAATGTACCTCCTTCCAACTCCTCACCTCCAAAACCCTATCTCCTTCCACCTCCTTTCCACTCATCTACTAGCCAAGCTAGCTTAGCTAGTCCACCTCCATGGCATCCCAACCTAACCCTAAAACTCCACCTAACTAGCTCCACCAAATACGCCTAACCCTAAGTCCACCTAAGCTACCTAGTCCACCCTCCTTTTGGCACCAACCATAGCCACCCTTTCAACCCTCTCCAACACCAAAAGGCACCTTCAATTGGCACCAAAAACCACCCCTCAACCACCTTGATTTTGGTGCCATCCATAGCCTTCAACTCAACCATCCATCCACCACCAAACACATCCCAACCCTCAACTTTTGGCGCCACCTAAAACCCTTCTAGAAGCCCCACTTTTGGCACCACTTTTGAGGTACCTCTCCACCACCAAAGGGCACCAACATCCAACCATAACCATCCCCATGTGACCCTTGGGTTGGTGCCAATTATCCTGCACCCTAGGATCCACATAATCACCCATAACCACCCTCAAAACCCATCCTAGCCCTACACCTAACCCCCACACCAACCATCCCCATCCTACTCTATATATACATCCCATCTAACCACCACCATAAAACCATCTTCTCCCTTAGTTTTATTCCATCATAGCCACCTATAACCTACGGCCAAGGAGAAGAAGAAGAGAAGAAGATCAAGGGGGCAACCACTCGCCCCCTTGGTGCCTTCTTCCTCTATCTTCCTCCCACTTGTGCCATGCCAAGGAGGATGAGTTCTTCACCTAGAGGGGACGGCCAAACAAGTGGAGGAGCAAGGTGGTTGACGCCCACCTTGGAGGAGGACTACTTTAAGTAGAAGACACGAAGAACCCTTTTTAAGTGCGGGGCAACTACACTTGGAGCAAGGGCCATCCAGAACTTCTACCAGAGGATCCCTTCTTCTTCTTCTTTATCTTTCCATGTTCTTGTTTTAGCTAGTGTTTTCATAATTTCATGTAACAAGCATTCAACTACTTGTCATACATTTTCCTAGCAATACAGGCTTTCATTGTTGCCTTCAATTTCTTATTTTTTTAGCTAGTGTGTTTTTCTTGCTTCTAATAGTTGTAGAGCACATTCTTCTCTTCTAATTACCCTAGGCGCACTTGCCTAGGGTGAGTTTAGAAGAGATGATTTATTCTTCTCACCTAGGAGTAGTTGATAGGCGTAGCTTTAGTTAATCTTTACTTTCAAGTGCCCAATATTTTGAAAACCATAGAAAAAAAATAAAAACTAAAATCACAAAAATACAATTGTTGATTTGAGAGGTGAGAGAGAGAATCATCTTACTGACAAATAATTTGGCCTCCTTGGACGACCATAGATACTCACCATATCTAGGTTTAGAAATTTAAGAGTTGATCGATTTTACATGTTTCAATGACAAAAACCCACATTTACAAAACCGTGTAAAATCTGCATCAATGCCCCTTAATTTTCAATTAGTAGTGTGGATGTGGTGCACAAACAAAGGGTTTTCAACTAATACTTTTAAATGAATGGCTTTTAAAGTTCAAGTCTGTTAGGGTACACTTTTAGGGTTTGATTTTTCAATAAATTCAAACAAAGTTTTGTGGAACACAAAAGGTTTTGCAATCATGGGTGAGTTGTATTTTTCTTTAAGAACAAAATGAATATGGTGTATCTAATCAAATCCTAAAGTTGATTCCTAAAGCAAGCAACTTCTAAAATAATTCGATTTTATCTTGCAGAGGGTTGCAGCCCAAATAGGGAAAACCAAGGCTTCTAAGAACTCCTCACTAATTCACAAAAAAATATTTTTTCAAGAATTTTTCAGGTCATTCAAATAATTTTGTGGATTTTTTGTATACTAGGGTCAAGAAGTTAGGAAAGAAACCTAGTTAAAGAAACAACAAAATCAAATGATACCCATGCCCAAAAATTCCCTATAATTTTTAAAAGATTTCTGATTTGATCAGAAATCTAGAAAAATTGAATTTCAGGTGGTTTGAATTCATAGAAAATTTGAAAAAATTCAAACATTGTAGAAAAATCATATTCTTTCTAGACCTCTACCTAGGTTTGTTCTACAAATTTTTAAAAATTTTCCTCAAGGAATTTCGATTTGAAATTTTATAGGTAGATTCTTGGCTTCCTAATCCACGTTTAGGTAAAGTTTGATGATTTTAGGATGTTTGGAACTCACATAATCGATTTTTGAAATCCAAATCAGAAGTCTAGATTTTCAAGGCTGTGGTTTTCCAATGTATGATAAGGGAAAAACACACCCCCATGTGTTTTTTCTTTTACTTTTTTTTAAGTAATTAAAAAAAAAAATACTCAAGCAAATCTAACCTAAGTGAGCATGCATATTTTTATTTTTTTTTCTATGAACCTAAACTAGGGATTGAATGCATTTGTTTCTTTACCCGCACCTTACTCCAACTTCTACCTTATGCTTTTCCAATCATGCAACTGCGTGGTTTTCCTACACACAAGGCAACAAAAGAAAAAGAGCAAGTTAGAAACTATAAGTGCAAGAAATACGAAAAGCGAACAACTAAGTTCGCTGCCTTCCCAACAATGACACCAAAAAGAGTGTTGCACAAAATCTGCTATTTTATAAAATGTGCTCATTGTAGTTCGAAATTGCATGACAGCCTTTTAAATTTATAAATAAGATTCTCGTGAGTCTGGATAGTCCAAGGAGGAGTATGTTAGTGTATGCCACATGAGTTATTAATTTTTCTTTGTGTTTCTATCTTTTGTGATTTTTTTTTATTTTAGAGATGATAAAGATCAAAAGCAATCATTCCAAAATTGAATTAAAACAACTCAAATCATATTCATTGAATAACGCGTTTGCTTACAAAAGAAATTCTAGATAAAATAAAAGAAATAAGAAAAAGAAAGAGAGATAGAGAGATAAAGAGGAGTCAATGTGAAGCTTCTTCGGTGAATGCTTGTAGGGCAACGGAGTCAGAGCCAATGTTGAAGTTGCCAAGCTGCACAAGGCTTCCAGACGAGTTACCACCCAAGAGTGGCATGGAGGATGTGAAGTAGAGAGGCAAGGCGAGAATCTCAAGGGGATGTGTGACGACCCAAGTCCTACCAAGTGACGAAACCCAGGTAACCGTGTGCTAACAACCAGCACAACTCACCTACAAGATTGCAGTCACCGAATACATAATCATAAAATATAAACATAGCCAACAAAAAAATCATATTGCATAAATTAAATGAACATGATTTGAATACTAACCAAAAGATTTACCGTAGAACATAAATATATAATCCCAAGGAGATATACAATGGAATCACCTTGCGAACTACTAAGTATACTTGAATACGAAACCCAAAAATACGTCAGTAAAACTAAGTAGAGTAGAAACAACAACAAAGTGCAACAGTAATCGAGAACAAGAGAAAATGGATACTATAGCTTTAATTAATTCATTTATTAGACATCTCGTTATCCGATTCTATTTCCTATATTGGAAGCCCAATTTATTATAGCTCACGATCTGTCAATTGATGTCTCAAGGCACGAAACGATTTCGTATAACTTCCTGTGGCGCAAGGTCGGTATAAGTCACCCTCCTAGCCAAGAAGACGGCTTATTCCCATCGAGTCACCACTCTCCGTCACCAAGGAGTCATTGTGGAAAGGGGTGGCGGTTACGTCGTGTAGCGTGAACATGTATAAGCACTACATACGCTGAATCACAAACATCCAATGACCCACCCTCCAGTCGAGAAAGAACAAAACCTCGAGCCACGCATCCCGCTATCCCAGTTGGCCGCTAAGCCCAACCAAAGAGTTGTAGGGAGGCTAGCAACTTCCTAAACCAGCCATTGAAATCGGTCTAAAAGACCAAAGCTACAGCTAAAATCCGATGAGTAGTGGTGCTAAAACCAATTATCTAATCCTTTTAATTCCTAACAAATCCGTCATGATTATTTAATCATTTCCAGATAACTGTATCATTTATTGGGACCCAATCAAACCATATCAATAATTACACTTTTAAAATTCCAAGATTTTCAAATATTCACGTTATCCTTTAACTTATCCATTTACAAATAGTGTTCACTTTGGATAGTGATTTCGATTAAATTACTAATTAACAATCATCATGATGTCAGTTTTATGAACAACAGAGTTCATTTTACACATACTATGATAAGGCCATATCCAATAAGCTTAAATACTTATAATCCGTTAAATCATGAGAATCGTTTAATAAATTGTAATTAACATAATAGTTAATTATATCAAATTAACTATTCACACTCCAAGTCACCAACTTGATTTACAGTATCCATATTTAATATTCAAGTACCCAACCTTTTCAAAAAATATTCAAGTACCCAAGATAGCAAGAACATGAAGATGGGTTCTGATCTCAGTAAGAGGTAAGAATGCACGCTAAGCAGTGCAATACGTGAAGAAAATCACAATGTAGACAAACTATACGGAAAAAGAGAAGGACCATTCTACCTAGCGTCACCGGAGGGTTACTGTGACTTTGCAATGCACACTATTGTTCCTCGCCACCACTATAGAGATCCAAGTATTCTGCATATGTTTCGGAAATTAGATTAATATCAAGATATACAAAAAATATTTTAAAATTTTCACAAGACCTTTTCTAAAATTTTCACAAAATAATTAATCTTTGAAATTGAGTTTAAAGTTTACAATTCGTGCAAAGACGATTCCAACTAATCTCGGAACATGAAAAAGGATGTCCTTCGACCCAAAAACTGATTACAATACGAACAGATGTGAAACCCAAAAATCATACACGCTCGCACGCCTTCAGATTCGCTCTGCTGACGTTATCATGGTCGCAGAACCGCCGTTGCTGACGTCAGTGCCGCACATTTCCTCTCTCCTCTTGAGCCTGCGCGAGCCTTCCCGCGCTCCCCCTTCTCGTTAATTCCCCCTCTCTTCCTGCGCTTTCCCTTTTCTCTTTTTCTCTCCCTCTCGGTCTCACTCCCTCTGCGTTTGATGGAGGCAAAATGATCGTGCACGGACTCCCCCCGTAGGTCCTATTTACAGTGCACGTTGAGTTTAGTTGATTATTGGTATGTGACAACCTATTATCTCTTAGTTTTAATTATTCCTTTACGTAATCCCACACGGCGAACAAACTACCGACTTTTATTTTTATTCACAATAATAATAATAATAATAATAATAATTACATTATTATTATTATTATTTACTTATTATTTTATCTTACAACCCCATTACGTAATTTTATATTTCTCATATATCATTTACTACAAAATTTAAATTTTTTAAAAATAGATATCGTTGGAAAGTTTACGATGAGTGTAATTTAATGACATTAATTTCGACATATCTTAGATACGATTTTCGGGGATGATCCTATTCGACCAAAAACATAATTTTCTCAATTTTAAAATTACCCAAACTCGATTCACGTCCGAAGAACATTGATGGATTTGTCTTAATGTACTTAACTTAAAAATGACCTCAGAAAGTAGGTTTGGATCTTTACAGGATGGCTAAGGGAAGGAACTAGGGTTAATACTTAAGGGGAGAACCTAGCTACTAAGTTGGTAGGACCTAAGAGAAGCTAATTGAAAGGCAGGGACGACCATGGTAGTCTGACCAAGGTTTCTACTAAAGAGAACTTATGGAAGCAGTAGAGAAAGTGGAGTGGAAGATAATACTAAGTGGTGTGAGGGTATGACTTTTTATAGAATTTGTGATCTAAAGTAGGCCATAGGATTAGGGATGAAGGATTAGGATGTGGGTGGTTATCTAAGGTTTGAACTAGGCCTTAGGATGGGGTTTCAATGGTGGAGATTGGGTCATATAGTGGCTATCCATAGAAGAGTCTAGATGGCCTTGGGTGGTTGACCATGATGGATGTGTTAAGGGTCATTGATGGAGAGTTGGAGGGTGTAGATTGGTCCATGTGGTTGGTCGCCCATGGAGGGAATTTAGGAAGGAATTGGGGGTCGACTACTAAGGTTTATTTGAGTGGATTTTCAATCAATTAATGGGGATCCTAGGATGACATATGGATGGAGGATGTGGGACCTTAAGTGGTCGGCCAAGAGGGTTCTAGACGAGAGCTATGACCAGCAATGAAGAGGCTAAAAATAGGATGTGAGTGAAGACTCTTGGATGAAGAATAGATGGTAGAGATGGAGTGGATTTTGGTTACTAAAATTAGGTTGGTTTTGAGTGGCCATTGGATGGAGGATGAAGGATGATTAAGAGTTATCTAAATTAGGTTTAGGAGAAGGCTAGGTGTACGATAGTTGTCTTGAGGTTGAAGGTGTAGAGAGGATGTAAGTATGACATGTGTCCCTTGTTTGTTTTTCTTCATTAAGCTCCATTTTATTCCTCTCTTCATAATTCAACTTCCTGACAATTACTTCTCCTCCAAAAAGTGCTTTGTCAGCTTCTTAGCTTATTCCTTCCAGCTCAGCGTCATCTTAAACTCCTACATTATTCACAAATGTCACAATTATATACAAATTATGCATAAAATATATACAAGTCCTAATTATGCTTGTATGCCTAGAATGTAGTATTTATCATCTATATGATTGCTTTTACCTAGGAACTAACTCTAGATTAGGCATGCTAGGATCATTAATTAGGCTGTTATCACCTCCTCCCCTCCAAATGAGCACATCTAACCCTTTTGCTGCACTTAGCCTTATACCATCACTAATTCCCCATGCCACTTATTAAACCCTAGCCTAATTCCCATGCCTAACCTTGCCTCTTAATTCCCACACCACCTCTACATTCGCCTCCACATCACCACTTCTCCATCCTCTCACATTTGGCTACTTAAGCCAAGCCACATCACCACCATCCACAATTGACACCACCTATTAATTCTATCCCCAGCAATCTTCACACCACCATATCTTAGCCATCCACTCCTCCTTTGCCCCATCTCCACCAGCCATCTCATAATGATCCATGGCGCATCCCTCCTCAATCAATCACCTTCTTCCACCTCCCTCCCACCAATCCCCTCACACCACAGCATCACCTCTACATCATTCACCCAATCACCACATGCCACCTCACCTTGTGATTGTGCAGCAATCATAAGTCATAATTAATCTAAATAATATTAACAACCTAGCTATTCTGTACATATTGCATCTATATTCATCATATCATGCATTGCATCACTTTATACAGTTGTGAATAAAAAAATGTGTGATTATTCTATTATTTAATGCTTTTATTGCTATTTGCAGGTAATAAGAAGATTTAGAAAAAGTCAAGATGTGAAATAAAGTAAAATATAACGAGAAAGAGTAGAAGAAGAAGAGAGAAGAAGCTTAATCCAGACAAGATGAGAGAGAAGGATAACCTTATCCCTATCCCAGACCTTAGGACAACCTAACCTAGACCTAGAACCACCTACACCTCAGTTGACCCAATCCTAGAACCTAAAACTTGGAAAGTATTATCCACAGTCCTACTATCCACTATCCAAGACCCTATCCCTACCTTATACTATCCCAATTAGCCTACCTATACCTGATGAGGGACTCATCATGGCTCCTAATTTATTTAATTAATTAGTAATATCATTAAAATAAGGTTAATTAATAAATATGCTAATATTGCATAAAGACCTTAATTATACATTAATATAGCTTAATTATTATTTAATAAGCTTTCCTCTATATGTAATTAATAAATAGGATTTAAATCTAAGCATTTGGCTATTTATAATTAAGTTAACTAAGCTTATATAACTTAGGTTAATATTATTAACCTTAATATTAATCATTAAATTAAATAATGAAAAAGGGTAAAAATGTAAGTTCAAGCCATAAATATATAATTATATATATATAATATATTATAAAAATTTGGAAAAGAAACAAATTAAATTATATATTTAATTTAATAATTTGCATTTTAGAACATAGGATTTATGACATTTAAGTCCTTTTATTACGAATAGGTCCTTTATTTATTGCAAATAGGTCCTCCGAATCCCATCTTTTTCAGTCTCTTCTCCATCAACAGTCAGCGATGACCAATAATTTTCTTCTCCGATGACCAGAGATTTGACGACGAAGATTCTTCTCCACGATCATCAAGCTAGAGCTTAACGAACCACATGCATCCAACGATGCAGATGGGTCACTAACGACTTGAGCTGACGTGTCATAGTTTACCGTCGTCGAAGATGACAATGGTGGTTCCAATGAACCTAGTCATCATTTCAGCCAGATTCAAGGTCCTTGAGCTTCATCGTACCTATAAATACCCTCCTATGGCCCACGATCACAGGGTCGGCTCCCTATCCTTCTTGTTGACACTTCAGTTTTGATGCACCAAAATTAAGTTATTTGTTAGACTAATGTCTCAGGATTCTATCTTGACTCTTGGAAAGGAATATAGCTCTTTGGAGTCATTTATTGTGTCTTTTTCTTTCTTGAGTCTACACTCAATGTACGAAACCTCAAAATTATTTTCGCAAAACGTGATTTACCTAAAAACTTAGTTCAAACATTAATTGATTGACCAATTATTAAAAATGATCGACCAAAAGCAATTGATTGACCAATAGCTTAGGTTAATCGATCAAATTAAGTGAAATTAGGAAGTTCCTAAAATCCCTTTTTAATATATCAAAATGTAAATTAATCGACCAATAAGTAATCGACCAACCAACTAGATTGACCAACCAAATTCAGTTTTGATTGACCAAACATTAAAATTTGATCGACCAAATGCGTTTGAAAACTTTCTTTTTAAGTCAAATTTCAAGTATAGCTAGAGATCCTTGGCAGCCTTTTGCAACACATAATTCAGAGTGAAAACTCAAAGAAAAAGTGCTCTTGCACTCTTTACACAATAGTGCTTCTGCACCTCTACTTCTACGCTTTCCGAAAGCACTTCGATCAAACATCTTTATGAAAAACTTTGGTTTAATATCTTTTTGAGGTTCCAATAGGATTACATTGTTTTGCTTTCTTTCTACTATTTTGATCTAGGTCCCAAGTGATGGGAACACCATTATAGGCCTTAACTAGCCACTTTTAGTTAGGTTTGATGGATAAATGCTCCTACAGAATCATCTGCGGTTCATAATTCCTTGATATTCTGATTTGAGAAGAAAATAGGAAATTAGGGTTAATTCTGTAATTTTAACATCACATCTTGAATACAAATTAACCATGAGGTTTGCCAAGGGTTAATTAAAGGTTAAATGAGCATAAAATTCCAATGAGTGGGTCCATACAAATAGAAACGAGGTTTCATGCATTTCAAGAACTGAATTAGAACACAAAACCCTAATTTCAGATCCACTTAAATTAAATAAGATTCTGGTCAAGATAAAATTCATCTAAACCTCCTAAAACTTATATAAAAATATACTGAGAGGTTTAGTACCCTTTGTTTGACCATCTAAACCTATTTTAATCTAGAACAGAGTCAGACGGAATTTTACCCTGATTTGGGTTTCTATGCAAATTACCCAGTCAAATGTAATCAAAGCTCAAATCCAACTTCACCATTAGATTTCTTGCATCTAGATTAGGTTGGGACCAAAATTTAGGCCAAATTAGAGTCCATCTTGACCTAGTTTACAATTTAGCCCTTTAAAACTCTATTTCTTACATTTAACCCCTCAGGTTTTGAATTATTTGCAAATGGGTCCCTAACTTCTCATCATTTTCTTCATTTCGATCCCAGCTGAAATTAGTGTAAACCCAAGCTTAGCAATGAGATTTAAGGAAGATTTTCTCTCTCAAATCAAGACTAAACTTCTCCAAAATTAGAGAGAATGGTCGCAAGGATCTTCTTTACAGATTGGACTAGGTTTTGAGATCAACTGTAAAGACCTGCTCTATTGTGAGCCTTTTAAGATGTCTGGAGTGCCAGTCAGACGTCTGGCCAGACGTCTGGACCCCTTCCCGAACGTCTGGAAATTAAAAAATCTATACGCATAAGTACTTTCTGCGAGCAAGCTGCGCGCAGACCTTCCGTCTCTCTCCTCTCTTCTTTTCCCCCGCCGAACCCTAAACCCCTCGCCTATAAGAGGCCCCTTCCCTCTCCTCTCCACTCCACCACACCTCCCCACTCCACTTTCATGAGCAGAGACGCACGAGAGAGCGACAGTGAGAGCGAGGAGTAGGAGCGGGAGTGAAGAAAAGGAGAAGGCTGAGCTCGTGAGCTTCGTGGAAGCTCGTCGGAGGTTCGCACGGCCACCACAGCGTGTGCAGGAGGAGGAGAATGTTGGGGCGTCGTCCCTGACCTTCTACAACAGTCGAAGCTGCAGTAGAGCGGAAGGTGCCACGGCGGAGTGCGGCGAGCGGTGCAGGAGCGCGGTTTGGTTCTGGAGTTTTTCCAGTATCAGACGTCCGGAGGGCCTTCTGGATGACTGGCTGGACGTCTGGCATCGACACCAGACATCTGAAAGTGGGTGTATCATGAAGGTACGTCTTCCTCACGGTTATAACCATACAGGCCGCACCGCAGTGTGATTTGCTTGGCTTAAAGTGGCAAGCTACTCTGTCGCGCGCAGGAGCAGCTTTGGGAAGGTGCACGGCACACCCTTCCATGCTCTTTGAACGTCTGGATAGCTTACCAAACGACCGGAGACGTCCCCAAACGACCGAAGGACTGGTCTAACGTTTGGAACTACTTCCAGATGGCCGCAACGAAGTCCTGGACGTCTGAGATCATCACAGGAGCTTGAGGTGAGTCTTTGATGACTTTTAAGTTGTCTGGACTTATTTCCAGACATCTTATTTGGGTCTGCAAACACATTTTTGACCCGTTTAGGGTCTGATCGGGATCTGTTTTATGCAAACGAAGTATCTATGGTTTCCTTGTGAATTCCTCTACATATTAGAAACCTTTATACACTGTTCTGAATCTTCCATTGTGGTGTGTTCCTTAGTATATGACTTTGACCTATTGCATGTCTGGGGCTTACAGAGGCATGTGGGTCTGCAGTTAGAGCCCCCAGTACTCCCGGATTGTCTGATAGAGTGGTTTCCCCCTATTCTACTTATAAAATATGAATGCATCTATGAAAATTAGATAACTGGAAACTTAGGATGTTGCATGAACCCTAGGACAAGAAATGGTTGAACCGCTTGTTTGCGTGATTGAAACTATATTTATGAATGAATGAGCTAAATTGTTAGCAACTACCTGTTAATGAATACGAGCTGCCTGGTAGAATATGAGCTGCCTGAGATAATTAAATAGTTACCTGTGATATCACTTACTGCATATGTTAAATTATGGAAATACGAGCTGCATGTGTATAAACGAGAACCGAATCATGAATGATGAAACTTGGATTGGAATAAAATGGTGAACATGAGCATGAACCCTATGGGGAGTTAGGAGTAGAGCTCCTGTCGTTAGATGGAAAGGCTTGGAATATGGATGGGAAGTGTGCTGACCCTTGAGTATGTGGTACCAAGGAGAGCGATTGTCCCCTTTTTAGTGTAGAGGAGCTAGCCGCCCTTGGGTTGGGACCCAGGGTTAGGATTGGCCACTCTACACCCACTTCTGTTGGCCCTTGTGTACACGGTACCGGGGAGAGCTACTAGTGTAGGGAGGGAGCTAGCCACCCCACGAGGATCGGGGTTCAGCTATCCACCCTACACCAACTTGTTAGGCCCTCTGGGCAAACAGGGGTAGTCAGACGAGGGTGCGTGGGCTGTGGAGGGGCGAGATCTCTGTTTGGTTTTAAGGGGCTAGACCCCTGTTTCTGAGAGGGCTAGGCCCTATACTGTTCTGTGCTATACTTTGGGTGTACCCACTAGCGGAAATGATTGACTGTGTGCCAGTGAAGGGTAGGTACCCGTGCGCTTATCGCACATGCCTTAGTCACCGCTACGTCTGTCTATGACCTCGGGGTGGTTGACTGGGTGTAGGACTACCACGGGAGACTCTCCCGACCAGAAGAGCACCACGTGTGCCTTCTACTCTTCGGAAAAGACTGCAATCAAGATCGTTCCCACGAGGAACATGCGAGGTCAAGAAAGAAATTTGAAAGTAAACCAATGGGGTGAAAGGAAATTGCTTGTAAAATAAATAACTAGAAAAGATAAATTTACCTGCTAGTTTTTATTGCTTTAGATAGTCTGGTTGCCACTCTACTCAGCGTTCGCTGACTTCATTTTTACATAACCCTTTATAGGTCCAAGAGTTGAGCAGCTCGAGTTACCGACTACAGAGGGTGCTGGGCCTAGTTGAGCCCAGTAGTAGTTTTCGTACTGTTGTTGTACTCTCTTTTCTGCTAGTGAGTTCAGGCTTTTGTTTACTGTTCTTGTTACTGTACTTTTGTTCTACTTTCCTGTTGTTTGTGGTGGTATGTACTGATTAGCAGCTTTTACTTTCCTTTACTGCTTGTACGCCTTTACTGTTAATTACATTTCATAGTGAATGTGGTTTATTTTCCTGCTTTTCGGTTATTTCTTGTTGGACGACTGGATCTTGGGATTAATCGAGTCCAGCCGATCTCGGGTCCTGTAGGGATTCTGGAACCGGGTCGTAACATCAACTTTGGCCGGATTCACCACTAGTGAACCCAAGAATCTCAAGCTTGAAACCTACTCGAGGGTTGCCTATTCTAGCTATTTTCACACCTCTAAGAGACCTATAAAGAACCCTTTCATCCAGGCCATCCTCTATAGCTTAGAAAAGGTGAAGACCCACCTCTCCTCCTCTTCGGTCGACATCTCTTCAAGCTCTGGCGAGCTTCTCTGCCCTTCTCGTCGAGCTGATCAACGGCCAAATTGATCAACTCAACCTCTTCAACTCTTCGTCACGACCGCGTTCAGCCAAAGACTAGTCATCTCCGTCTTCTCCTACTCTGTCGTTCACTTGCCATTGACTTCTCCTTCCCCGGCATCGACCCATCATAGCCGGCCGCCTCTATCCACTTTCTCCCTCTCTAAGTCTCCCTTTCTCTTCCTCTCCTCCTCCTGATCTTCTACAACCCCTTAGACTCTAGGTTCACGCACCGCACTACCTGCACCTACTCCATCTTCCCCACGTCCAGCACGAGCTCCGGTAAGCTCGTGCTGGCACCACACACACACAAACACACCCACAACACCTTCACAACATCCACCGAGACTCACTCAGCAAAAGCCCCAAAGAAATTTGGGGTTTTCACTGCTCTTCCACCTTGTCGAACACACGCACTCCTACGCAACTTCACCGACCACGACAGAGCTCCACCAAGCTCACCACACCTTAAAATCACCACTGTTGCACTCGCCTCTTCACAGTGACACTATTGAGCGTTTCTGATGAGGCTGCAAGGCCGTATTTTCTTCTTTAGGTGTTCACCGGGTTGCCGCCGCCGCCACCTTCTTCTCTGACCACGTCCACTTGCCTCCAACCTCTAGTTAACTTGAAGCTATGCTCAATAGAAGCAAACTTGACTCGTTCAGCTTCCTAAGCGTACAATTGAGTGAAGACACAGCAGCAGGAGCCCCAATTCCTCGTTGCACCTACCGTAGCATGTGAAGCTATGCGCAAAGAAGAAGTCATCCTATTAGTCCCACATCATGTGGGACAAAAGCGCGAAGGCACATAAATTCAATTCTTGCTCTGGGCTTATCGCCTCCGAGAGCACAGGGGTGAGGTCCCTACAGACGCATGCCCAAACACACCCACGCTCACACGCACTCGTCCATGCATCCTCGCCTACGGTTCATGCCTCGCGGGTCTGGGCGGTGGATCTGGATACCCGCTTCCAGTCTGAGAATTGAGAAGAGAATTAGAGAAAGACGGGGGATGGTTTTGCTCTGCCTTGGGATTCATGCCCTCTCCCTCTCTCAACACTTAGCCTTTGAAGGCTTTGTGTGAGGACCTTGTGCCTCTGTCTGCTGAGTTCATAAGGTGTCTGAGGCCATGGCTTGATGCTGGTTAGTGTGGAGATATTTAACTAAGATAACTAATTGTGGTTACTGTTGGTTTATTTCAGTTGATTTGTGAGCTTACACTTAAGGGTTAATTTGGTGATTCAAATCACCATTTTATCCCCATCTTTGTACACTGACTCTCTATTATTTATTGGAATATTATTTTGAGCTTCTCATTAGTTTTAATTGCATATTACTTCTGCTATTGTGATTAGTGAATTGAAATTGTCATATTTGCTCCTTACGAATGACCTCAGAGTCACATTGATTTCGAGCTTTATAAATTTAAGTGTTTGTCACATTTTTGTCCACTGTACTACAATATAAATACATTTCTTAAGAGATGACTCAAGCACGTTGAACACCAAGTTGTTTTAGGAGACCCGTTGTTGTGCTTCTCTTCAGGTTTTTTTGAAAAGGGTATTTCTAAGAGGTTGTGCCACCCTTGTTAAAGTGGTACGAAGTGTTAGTTAATTGACTAGCTCAATCTAGTTGAAAAAATCCTAAGCTGGGAGGCTCAGGAAGTGGTTTTCACTCTCAAGGGTTCCCACTATAAATTCAAGTGCACTTATGTATCTATGGTTTGTGATCATTTTATTTCCAAATTAATTTTTATTTGACATCTATACTATTCACCCTTCCCCTCTAGTATAGTTTATAGATCCACAAGCACTCTCACTTCTTCTCCCAACTGAGCTAATAATAGGCAATTCTTTCCCAACTCCGGTAACCTCTCACCTAGTTCTCGAGCTCGTGCCACCATCGTGGACTATCTCTTTCACCACCTCTTCCTCAACTCTGACCGACGCATGGCGAAGCTGCATCACTCCATCTAGATGCCTTCGACCCAAGATCAAAGATTCTTCCCCAACCCTCTCATTTCATTCCAACTCCGGTGAGCGATTATCAGAGCTCCTCTACCTCATTTGTCGAAGTAATGGTAGAATTAGTTTAGTTTAGTTTCTTAGAGTAGTTCTTGGTAGTTAATTAGGTTAGTTAGCATAGTTTAAACCTCCTTCTTCCAATCTCCTTCTCCGACATCGGTGATCGGATATTTTTCACGATATCAGAAAAATAATGTCGTCGCAGTATAAAACTCATGGTGAAAAAATCTTAGATCAAAAATATTTATCACTAAAACTAACCACAAGGATTAGGTCGCATGCACAGGGAGGAACAGATCAAATAAAAACTCACGCATATTTTCCAATCATATTTAACCAATTTTATTTGGAAATTTCAAGAGAAATTGTTGAAATAATAAAGAGCAACATGTAGAGAGGAAGAAAGAGATAGCACGAGAAAATATAGAGAAAGATAGAGGGTATGTCCAAAAATTGCCTCAATAAAGATATCACGTAAATAAAGGAATAGTTAATGTGGCAATGGCATTTGCAGTAAATATTAATATGCCTTTTACTGTGGAGAAACGAGGGAACCTCTCCCCTTTGCACGTACGTGAAGAGGGGAGGACGGCCAGCAGTGGGAAGCTCAGAGGAGGTCGAGGATGTGGAGGGGGTTTCGATGGCGGTGATGGCATCAACGAAGGTGGCCGGAGTTTGCCAAACGGTGAGGAGAAGCTCGTTGACAGTGGGTCTTTCCACACGTGTGCATGGGGCGTGGTTGGCATGTCTAAGGGTGTAATTGGGCTTGTGGTGTCAAGTCGAGCTTGGTGGAGTCGATGGCATGGAGAATGGAGGTCTATGGTGCCAGCTGTGTGGAGCTGTTGGTGGTCGGTGATGGGTTCTTTGCATTAGAGAAGATGAATAGTGAGGAGGTTGAAGAAGTCGACAAGGACGAACACGAGGTGGTCGCATGAGGTTGCAGTGTGTTGTCCTTGCAACGAAGAAGGCCAAGGTCAGTGAGGAGCAGACAGAGGTTGAGGAGCCAAGGTCGTCAACGTGGAGTCGCAATCACTAGCAGTGGCTCGTGGTGGTGATGAACTCACAGTGCGAGAAGGAAGCAAGACACGGTGGTGATGTTGGCGTTGTCACTGTCGACCACGGTCGTGGTTGTCGTCACATGGTCGAGTGGAGCACAGAGATGAATGTCGAGGATGGAGGAAGGTCATGAAGCTCACGGTGGTGTAGTCGTGGGCACGCGATCTCACGGGTTGAGGAGGTTGAGGATGGAGGCTCGCGGTGGTGGTGCTCCTCCTGTGCGTGGAGAGAGGATGCAGAGAGGGGGCTCTCCCTCCTGGGAGGAAGATGATAAGGTGATGAAGAAGATGATCCCCACGAAGGGGAGTGCTCATTGTTAAAATGAAGGTCGCCCCCCCTATGGGTCTTAGAGGGAAAGATTGAAAAGGAAGGAGGCAATCAGAAAAATCAGGGGGGGAAAACATGCATGTGTGGGTTTTTTCATGAGTCCATGAAGGAAGGAGATCTCTGGTTAAAAGAAATGATTGCAAGAGGTAATCAAGTTTCCAAAAGTGGAGATTTTAGAATCTCTTTTGCTTTCTTTTTCTTATAAACCCACGATGCCAAAATTGATATGTCCCATTTGTTCCTGCAAAACACATATACGTAATTGTATTAGTACATGAATATAATGGGAGCTCCTCCATTCAATGAAAATGTATGAATGATAATTTGCGAGCTTAAATAATTTCACCAATGTAGTGCATGTTCTAAATTAAATTCCCATCTAAATAATACAGCACTTAGGCTTAATTATAGTCCACTAAAGTGTCGACGAGGCCAAATCCAGCCATGCCCAACCTTCCTTCATCAAATCAACTTATGTTCCACCTTCCTCACCACCTCACAACCATTCTCCACCTTCTCCCTACTTCAATTAGCCATATATCACTAAACACCCAAATCATCTCAACGTTAGGCCTCCACTATCTATGGCTGAGGTTCAACAAGTCTAATCCATCTAATCAACCATCTACACACCATCGCCTCAACTCATATATCATTTTGCCTCACTCAATTAAGAGATCCAATGTCTCTTGAGTTCAAATGAACTCAAATATCTTTTAGATCAAGTCGAGTTCATAGTAGTTTCTTAAGCTATTATTGATTAAATTGAGTGATTTTTGAGCCTTATGATGACCTGGGGATGCTTTTGAGCTATTCAACAAGTTGTTTCATGGAGTTTTGCACTCTGATGAACAACACCATAAGTCACCAGAGCTCCGATGAGCTTCGGTGACTTGAATCTTAAGAAGAAACATTTGAATCAATTATCAATGATATGAATTTATCCAAGAATCTTTTAATGATTAAGTTTCATCAATTTACTCTAATTTTTACTAATTAAAACTCCCTAAGCATCCCTTTCTTCCCCAGCTCTGGTAGAGTTGAGCACGATGACTCTCCCATCCTCCAAACTTAGCAATAGGTTCATGAGTTTCAGTAGGTTTTCTTAAGTCTAGAATGACCTTTAGTTAGGTTGTTAAGTTTATGAATTACTCTATCAATCAAAGCACCTTTGAGGTCTGGGTGATAGATCTGAAACAACTAGTTAGAAGGATCAATTTCCTTATTTGATGAATCCAATGAATTCCCAAGGCTATATAGAACCTATCTAGTCTTTTAGATCGACCTAAGGAGCCCCTTTACAGAAAGTCAATGTTCCACCTTGATTTAGTCAACGCAGATTGCCATTGGAGTTAAGAAGCTTCTAAGTTATTTGTAAGGGACTCAATGTGTCCTTTAGAATGTTACAAATCTATCATAGTCGATTTTAGATAATTTTGAAGTTAGCTGAATTCAATCTTTTGTTCTGAGTTTGTTGGGTTCAAAAGAGCTGCATGTGAGCTCTACTGAATCCTAGATGAGTTTCAAAAGCTTTTATAGTTTGAATGATAGCATTTTAACATCATGTAGATGTTACAAATAGATCTGGAAGCTTAAAACTAGCATTTGAGTTGATTTAATCTTCTCCTATGTTCCTCTGTTGTGTCAAAGTCTACACTGTCATCTCCAGGTCTGCAATTGAACTGAGAAGCATTCATCTATGCTTCCAAGTGTTTGGAGTTGCTTTAGGCACTGATTGATTCTAAAAGGAACAAGAGAGAGATTAGGTAAGTGCCTGCAGCAATTCTTGTGTAGTTTCTGCACAGGAGAAGAATAGGAATAAGTAGCTGAGTTTCAGATTGATTTAAGGTATCAATTCAAGCTGCTATTGATTCTTGATGATGATTTGGGTCATGATTGTGTTGCTGGCACTGATATGGAGCATAGTTGGAGAAGATGATGTCCAAATTGATGGTGACTGAAGAAGAATTGAAGATGTGCTATTAGAGCTTAGCATTGAAGGAAGAAGGGACACATTAGTCCCACATCGACAAGTGGAAACTACTTCAAGCAGTATATTTTGAACATCACCCAAAGGCCTCCCATGAGCCTTTGGGACAACGTAGGCAAGCATGCCTAATCTAAGATTACTTGACCTTTGATCTGATCCTGTGGCCCAAGGTGGGGCTGTCTACGGACGAAATGCGTTGTGATATTAACATGTGGTACACACTGATGCAACTATGGTCCAGCTCATCTGAGTTGTTGATTCAATTCGAAGTGTGTGTCACATAAAACCCAATTTTTTTTAAGTGTAGGTTTTTGCCTGTGCTGTGCTGTGAAGAAAAATGCTTAAGTGTTAGGTTTAACACTTAGTAAGAAGGTTGACTTGTACTAAGTTTATGATGATCTTAATTGAAGATTAGAAGCTTGATTAATTTGTATAAACAAACATTTTATCATCTTTTATGCAATCAATGACCAATCATTTCAATTTCTTATAATGCATACTTATAATTTCCTTGGAATTAGTTGCCATGTGTATTGTTGGAATTCTATTGCAATTAATTCATGTGCCTAAAATATAATAATTAAATTATTAACTAATCATATAACTTAAGTATTTCAATTAAGTAGTTAGTAAGTTAAATAAGTTAAATATTATAGTAAGTTATAAGTTTAATTAAGTAAGTATCATCTTAAGTTAAGTAATAACTATCCTTAAGTTATATTTATAGAGTAACTTATTATTAGTTAAGTTAATTAATTAAGTAGTTAATTTATAGTTAGTAATAATTAAGTAAACTATTAATAGGTGGTTATGTAGAGTAATTTATATAGGTAGTAACTTAATTAAGTAGTTAAACTTAAGTTCTTTATGTATTGTAAAGTATAATTTAAGTACACAAAATATAACTCAATAATTAATAAGAACTTATATATAACTTAATTAAATGAATAAAGAACAATTAAGAATAATGGGTGAAATATGCTAATTAAGCCTTCCAGTGAACGACCTGGACTCAACCGAGATATAAATTTATAAGATATGTTGGTTATCTTGCTCTCTATACTACAACACGACGACAATTTTTATGAATGCGAGAAAAACTAACATCAATACCCCAATTCCCCTTTTTGGTTCCCAAGTAGGCTCACCACTACCCAATTGGGTTCATTTGGATTCAATAGGGTTCACCTAAACTCAATTAGGCTAACACAAACCTAATTGGGTTCACTCCTCTCTAATTAGACTCACTACCACTCAATTAGACTCACCTAGACCTAATTAGGTCCACACCTACCTAACCTAGGTCGAACCAACCTCAAAACCCACTTAAACCCCCACAACTTAAGCCTACGGATTTTAAACCAAACCCACCCACATGCAAACCAACACACACACACACATACACTTTGTGCACACCAAAAATAGCCCCCCATAAAATGTGGCGACTACCTAATTTAGTCTCCACCAAAAGTGGCGCACACAACCAAATCCCACAAAAGTTGGTGATTTCCCAATTTGCTAAAGACCAAATCATGAGACACCCACCTTCAAAAAGAGAGCCCTTCCCATATAAAACCTATTTCCAAAAACTTGCGACTATTCTATTCTCCTCCCTCCTCAAACTTGCGCCACCTCTTCACCCTCTCCCTTATAAGGCCGTCACCTACCACTTCCATCCTCCACCGTCCAAGGCCAACCACCATATCTCCTCTCCAAGGGTTCTCCTCCTCCTCCAAGCTTCTCCATGGATGGCTGGAAGAAGAAGGCTCAAGGGTGTGGCCCTCTCCTCTTTAGAGAGGATGGCCCCCCTATCTTTCTTCTTCTCTTAGATGGCCACCAAGCTCTCCCATAGCTTGGTTGACCAGCCACTCCTTTGGTAGGCGTGTAGACGGGTCCTAGGATGCAGGGTCCTACCTTCACCCTCACATAAGGCTGATGGCCTTCCATATCATTTTCGACAAGAGGGATCTTCTTCTCCTTATGTGTTTTACTTTCATACAATTTTTGATGTTGATCGGTGTATGTTTTGATATTTGTGATAGTTGATAACTTCGTGTTTTGTTGATTTCATATTTGAATGACTAGATCTAAAGTTGGAATGCATGATTTTATTCTTTCTCTTCTTCCTTGTATATGCACTCCCCTACCCCTTGGTCCTCATTAGGATCATCCACCTTAGGGCTAGCCACACCACATACACTACCCTTAGATTCACCTTCATCCTCCTCACCATTTCTTAGTTTCGCAAAGAAAAAGAAAACACAAAAAAATAGCAAAAGATTAAAAAACTGATCAAACAAAGATTACGTTAGATCTAGGTTAGAGAGAAGCGGATCCATCTCTAATTACTTTGGTGATTTCAAAATTGTCTCCCAAAGACGAATGACCGAGACTCAAGAATTGAGAAGATAAAACCAATAACACGAGTCTCATAAAAATAAAATTTTTTCAATGGGTTTAGTGTGAACTAGTTGAATAAGGTAATAATGCGGAAGCATAATAATGAGATATCAAAAGCATAAAAACAATCAAAGGAACACTTGAGTTTACGTGGAAACCCCACTCACGACGTGCAGGGAGAAAACCACGGGAGAAGTGCCCCTATGGGAGTGTATCTCTGTTATTCTTCTCAAAGAAATAAGTAAGGGGTATAGGCCTATTTATAGGCCACCACACACTTCAATAATCCACATTACTAGATGTGGCACTAAACACCACACACTCCTCTCAACACTCCCCCTCAAGCTAGAGCATGGAATGCGCAGCTTGCAAGGAAACACAATCCTCACTCTACAACAAAACACAACACCTTCAACTGGTTCTCGCTTGTGGGTAGGAACATGAGCTGGAGTAGTTGAGGAAACTACTGATGTCTTTGACAAGGGCCTCTCCTCTGGAGACCTCAACTAGTGCTAGTGGCTCCCCATTCAGTATCCCTCACATGGGTCTTCCTCTAAAGACCTTGAAGCTAGATCTCCCCTCTAGAGTTCACGAAACTAGATCTCTCACATAGAAACTGACTGGGCCCTTCCTTTGAGGACCTCAAAATTGGATCTCCCTCTCTGGAGACCTCGAAACTCTGAAACTCCCAAAGTTTGGTTTCTCATGTGATGATTTGCAACAAAGGGACTCCCAAATGGGGGTGACTACAATAGGCATGCACACTCCCCCTTTCTCCTATACTCATAAGGGAGAAGAAACATAGAGAAGAAATAAAAATAAAATAGAGAAGAGCCTCTCTCCCTCTTCTCTTAAATTCAAACTCTTTCCTTTTTTCTTTTTTCTTTTTTTTGAAATTTTCCCTCTTCTCCTTCTTGCTCTTTTTCTTTCAACTATTGTCTTCTCATTTCTTTCTTATCGCCTCTCTCTTTTTTATATATATATATAAAGATAACAAGTAAAAAAAATAGAGGATAAAGTGGGCAAAATACCCACACACACCTTCACACCTTAAAGTTCGAAGGAATCCCAATTTGCCGACACACATCTCCTTATGGAGGCGACTGTTGCTGATTCTGCATTGTCTAGGAGCATAGCCCGAGCAATGTTTATAGGCTACAAGTGAATCTTAGATTTGGATGTCGCTGGCAAATGATACTTAAACCAATTAGTGTTTATAGGCTACGAGATCTTTTATATATCAATCTATTCACCTATAGCATCATCCATTAAAGAGAGAATCAAGTTTCAACTTCAGAATATTCATCTAGTTGCACAATTCTACAAAGCATAATGCAGAGCAATTTTTGGAAACGGAAGTTGAAAATGTTGAAAATATAAAAAGATGGAAAATGCATGATAAATGCTAAATCTTCTCTTAAAACCAGAAGGATAGATACATACAAGGTGAAAATGTAAAAGACAGTAAAATTAGATGGATAAGAACTACAAGTTTACAAAGACAAAGGATTATATGACTACTCCCAAGGGTACTCCCAAGCTTAGCTTACACAAGTAGCTGATATCTTTTAAACCATGATTCTAATAACTCATTAAGCATTGATTAGTCTTGCAACCTCTCCAAAAAAATATATCACATAAGAATTCCTTAAACAAATGTATTTCTGTAAGGCTTATTAATTCATCATGAAGGTTTCAATTGCTGAAGGAAAACTCCCATGCAGTAAGAGTCACTTTGCAATGATCCAATTTATGATAAATCTATGATATTGGTAGCACACGGAAGTTCTTCAATTTACACTTCAATGAATTGAAGCAACCAAACTAGAAAGTGAAACTTCTAGCTGGTTAGGAAAGTAGATTAAACATGTATGATTTCTCTTTAAGAGGCATCCAACAAGTTACCTAGTATAAAAAATATTAGAATGTGTTCTACTCTTAACTCACAAACCTCCTACAACAACATGAAGATTTTCCCCTAGAACTTGATCATCATATGTAGGCCTCATTTAAAAATTAAAACATAAATTCCTTGTTGCTAGTTTTTATGACACGATAAATCAAAAAGTTAGATAATAACAAAAAACACAAAGCTCGAATACACCCAAACTATGTTTGTGGTAGTTTAATTAAATCTAAGCTTGTTATCTTTTATGTACTATCTTTTGACTCTTGAACATACTCTATTTTCGATGAGGAATGCTAAACTAGTCTAGACATAGTTCAGTTTAAGGACTATAAAAAAGAAGGCAAGATGTTTTTGATAGTTTAATACGTGTTGGCAGGTGAGGCTGGGCAACCTATATTTCCATCATTGTGAACTAGTAGAAAATAAAATTTGTGAATATGCATTGGTCATAACCTGGGCATGTAAAAGATAAGAAAGAAAACAAAGGGCTGGGGGAATCCATAGAAGGGGAAACACATGAAAAGAAATTTTAAGAAAAAAAATGTCTGTAGGGTTCAAGCCTCAAGGGTGGAGATCGAGTGGCTTACGTTGAGACAAGAATCTAGTAAGCAATGAAAAACATGTACTTTGTTGAATGTAGCCTTGTCATTTTGTTCCTTAAAATAACCACATCACTATTTTCTTTTCCCAGCGAAAGAGTTATCTCTTTGACTATTGGCTTGAAATATGTACGAAGACATCTAAAACTATTAGTCAAAGTTTATTATTGATATGAAATAGGACATCATAAATATCAATCATAATTAAGAGATAACATCAAGTAAACCTAGAAGAGGGTGAGAAAAGCTTCTGTTGACAAAACCAAAGAGAAACTACCTTGCATATGCTTCTTGAGTTTAGTTAGGTTTGGTTCAGGGGGGGAGTGTAATTCCCTAAAGAGGGAGGTGAGATCGAGCATGATAAACGAAATAATAGGGAATAAAATATCACAATCACACAAAAGCCAATCTCACAAAGTACAAAAGTATTTTTAGGTGGAAACCCAAAGCCGAGTAAAAACCACCACCTAAGCCTCTCAATTAAGGATTTTTCAATCGACCTAGTCGATCAAATCCACTATCCAAGTCACTTAAATGAGGGCGACCTAACCTCTTACAACCACGCCACTATGTACGAGGGTAGCGTACCTCAAACCCCTCCTCTTCACGAGAAGTATTTTGTCTCGCAAGGGAGATGGGAATTCGCAATGTTAATACCCAAACAAAGACAATTACAATATATCCTATAGAGCCACAAAGTATGTATTAAATCTAGCTACTATAGGAAAAGAAAACGTCCATTTGATGGAAGTGTGTTGGCTAGTAACGCGGGGTACGTGATCCATACAGTGACACGATGACTCTCTCATATTCGTAGGTGGGGGAGCAGGTGCACAGCTAGGATGGTGCTCTCAAGATGTAAACAAAGGTTTGGAGAGCAAGATCTCTACTCAAGATTACTTGGACACGATATGATGTGGAAATAGTATTACAAGGTGTGTTTGGCTTAGGAAGGGCACTCATCTATTTATAGAGGTCCTAAGAAGGCTTTGGAAGGCCTTGGAAGCCTCTTGTAGCCATTGGGAACAAGGCTCAAGACTGGGGTCCAAAATCCTACCGAAGTCAAGGTCATTTATGATTCTGACAAATAGGGTTATGAGATGCCTAGTTTTATGGTCAGATGTCTGGGTCATCATCTAATCTAAGGTCCAATTGTCTGATCTTAGAAGGGTTGATCTTTTGCAAGGGATTAGATCAAGACGAATGTCTAAGATTCAGTTTTAAGACGTCTGGGTTATAAATCAAGCGTCTAATCAAAAGATGGGTTGCTTCCTGTTTTCACCAGATCGAAATAGGGTTCTAGTGTTATACGGGTCAGATGGCATGTAGGATGTCTGGAAAGATATCTAGACGTCTGGAATGAGAGATATCTGCGGGAATTGATTTCCCAAGACTTAAACGACTATTAGCTCTGAAAAAAGGTGATCTGGGTCAGATCTTAGCGTAACGTCTATTTATCAGACATCTTGGATGCTCTACGGACGTCTGAAAGTAGATGCAAATTAGATTAACACTTAATTCTCTAAGATAAAGGTTTGGTAGTCCAACAATCCTATTGTTAGATGTATGGCAAGGTCTTCAGACATCTTATAAGATGTCTAGACTATGGGATGGATGTCTGAAGTTGGCAAACAGAGAATAGGATTCCAACCTAAGTGTTTTGGACGTCTGGACAAAAAGTAAGAGTTTTAAAGGTCAAGATCAGACGTCTGAGGTCAAGATTAGACATCTGATCAGGCTGTCTAATTACTGTTTTAGTTTTCTAAGTGATTTCTAAGATTGTCTAAGTATTCTAGGGATAGTGTAAGTGTTCCTACGAGTAATGTAAGGAACTTTGGGCTCTTTACATGAATCTAAGAAAAATAAAAGAGCAAAGAACAAAAACAACAAATACAAAGTACAAGACAAAAACACATCTATCATATTCTTCTTGTCTTCAAGCTCTCGCTCCACGTGAAGCTCTATGTTCTCTTCTCCATCAAGCTCCTCCAATCTGCCATGGATGCGAGCTTGAACTCCTTTACACTTGATTCCATTTGCATTTATCCTAAAACTATAACTCAAATGCAAATATTAAATAATAAATATTTTGTTATCATCAAAATCAATGATCGAGGTGCTCTTGCACCAACAAGAGGGAGGTAAGACTAGAGGCCTATTTATTTTAGCATTTAAGTTGAAGTACTTACCAATTTGGCTAAAAAGTCGGTCTAAAATTTCGCTTCAGTCTTTATCTCCAATGCTACCTACATAAAAAATAACAATAATAAGACTAGTTTGATATACAGGCGAAGCAAATGTAGAATAATGTCAACAAGCTAGGCTTCTCAAGGGAAAACAAAACAACTTTATTGATAGAACTCATCTTAGACTCTTGATTAATTTGAATCATATTAAAAGGAAGACAAATAAAGTGAAATCAAAATAGAGAATGAACTAGTAGAAACTTGCAACTGATACACTAAGAAATAAGGAGTAGTGAACAGTTCCACCCATTTCTATGAAATTGCCTCGTCCTCACTGAAGTTCCCCATTGCAATATGCAGTTTTCATATCTACAAGAAACAATGACCATCAAGACATGATTGAGGAGCTATGGCGGCTTGTCATCCCCCATAGGTACCCCATGCCTAGATCCACCATGACCCTAAGGTGCATCGACACCGGTCCCTGCCCCTCCTCCATGGTAGACTTAATTGTTTGTAGGAATTTTCACAAACTAAGGTGCCACTATAATGTTCAGTAGTTCTGACATACAAGAGAAATTATAAGACTGTATCAAGAGCAAGTTACCATTAAGGTAAAACTCATCAAGTTCTAAACACTTAAGAGATCTTGTGCTAAATTGCCATGCAAGGTTTTGTAGAGATGATAGTTTATATGTTTTGTTCCAACCTAAGTTCTAGGTTTCCAAGTCACATGTTTAACATTTTATTACACATAGTTCTACTTGGTAAGGATAATGGGTTCAACCAAATGAGAAGTGGAATGAGATTTTGGTGTGGACTATATATCCTACCTATGTAAGATGGACCATTTTAATCCCTTGCTTGAATGTTCGGTATCCAAGTCACCATAATGTTTGGTATCCAAGTATCTACCAAAAGCCATTGCTCCACCTACATCTTGCTGCCATTTTAACCCCTTGCTTGAATGAGGTGCATGCATACAGAATGGGCTGACTAGGCCACCTTGGCTTGGAACCTGCTTGCCCCTGCTGGAGGTGTATCTAGAAAAATAATGTTTTTGTAATAAATGAAGTTTCCTATTTCTTTTAGATAGCAGGTAATTTCAACACCTCTCAAAAAAGAGCTTGTATTTTCATGAAGCCACACTTTGAGCATTGGAATTAGAGTTATTATTCCTTTTTCTTGTCATTGTCTCATTCATTCTGTTTACCATAAAGGATGTATTAGTCAATTGTTTATTTTCAAGGCCAAGGAAGTGCAAGTGCCCAAAAAAAAAACTGCAGGAAAGCCTAAAAAAATTGTTTGGTTTCATGAGGGAGAATATCTTCTCATTATTGTTAGCCTACAAAAAAAAGGTCAAACTAGTAATTTCCCAGCAAAATCTTTACATAAAAGTTATAGGCAAACAAAATGGTAAAGTTAATTCTATTGAAGGAAAATTTCAAAGGTGTCGTTTCAGGAAAATCAAATGAAAAATAAAGACTAAAATCAAGATGAGTATTCCAAGTTGAAAGTAGGTTGCCAAGATGGAGGGAGCCCGATCTCCTCACATTCAAGTTTTGACTATTCAAAGGAAGCAAAAAAAAAGAGGATGATATAGACAAGTGGATAATTCAACACTGTTCTTTGGCTGTATAGCTTATCCAACCAATCACATAACGATTTAGTTGAAGAGAAATGCATAGCACAAAGTTTACAGTCCTTAGTAGAATCAAAAATCAATAACATGAATAGATCATTGCCTAACACAGTTTCCTAGATGTCTCCAAAAGATTAAAATAACCATAACCATAACCTTTGACAAACACAGGCATCTAACTAGATCATCTACTTCATAACTCTAAAAGAATATGGATTATTCTCCTTCTTCTTTTCTCTAAAGAAGACCATAACCTTACATCAAAACATCGTAGTGACAGTAAGGTTGTTTACTTTTCCCTAAGTTGCACCAGTTGGGATTATTCTTCTGCTTCAAATAATTGCTCTTTTGCAACATCTAAAGGGATGGTTTGGTTCTTACACTACAAATGCTCAATTCAAGCAAGAGACAAATCAAAGAAACAACTAGAAATGTATGGCTCTGACCTTGTACAACCTAGTGAAATTCACTAGTAACAATTGCAAGGAGGATTCCTTTTCTTGATTAGGGGTCAGAACGACAGACAAGTTCGCTTCTAGCACTATTCGCCCTTGCCTTTGTTCACAATCTACAACTCGTGTTCTAGCATATCCAACAAAACCTTGAAAAGCATAAAGCAAAGGCAACGATTGGCATCCATATTACCCATCAAAAGCAATAAAATGAAACCCTATACAAGTTGCTAAAAAAAGTTACAGTATCTGCAATTCTGCACATTTGAAACCACAGGTTATGGACTAGTAAAAGACTACGCAGACTTTCTCAAGTCACAAAAATGCATAAATTTATCATTTTCAATTTTCTTGTAAAGCAAGCAATTGGTTGATTCCTAGAATAAAAGCCTACAAATGGAGAGAATACCTATCTTGTCTACTTGATATTCAAATTACCTTATATTCTTTCAACAAGTAAATCCATACCTAAGAAGTAAAGCAATAATTATAGGGATAACAAATCTAATGGGATATTAAAATAGATCAAAGATCATTACAATCCAATATAGTTAATTAGTAAATAATGTCTTACACTCCTAGTGACGCCTACTTTCTAGTAAGTAATTGACATCAATTTTTTTGATATTGACTTGCATTTTCCTATTAAAGCAATAAGATGGATCAACACGCATTGATTACTTTATCAAGTTTACATACTACTATTTTTTTAAAAAAAGAGAAAGGGTAGTTATCCAACTGATAACCACCCAAAAAATTATATTACATCAAAAAACAAGGCACATGGCCACATTACACATCCAAACTCCACAAACTAATAAGAGACAAAGCAGACTGTACAAGAGTTTCCACGTAGGGCCAATGATCCCTAAACACGACCCCATTCCTTTCCAACCAAATGCTCCACAAGACTACCAGAACCCTTGCCCTTTCCTTCTTCATCCTGAAGACAATCCGCCCCACATTATCGCTCCACATTTATTTACTACTTAAATGAGTAAGAATGTTCTATAGTTGGGATGTGTGATAAATCACCATTACCATTACTGAAAAGAACTTAGAATAGACTAGTTTTTGCAAATTCAAGCTCCTAAGTTGAGGTCTAAATTCATGCTCAAGGTAACTAAATAGCAGTTCATATTTATTATAAAAGAAAGCCAACTGATAACAACTGCAACTCCTACACAAAAACATATATACAAATAGATCTAGAAGAATGAATCAAACTAATCCTTTACTAAAAAATGAATGAAATCCAACACCCATCTTTGCATATGAGAGCTGCCTCACAAAAGTGAATGCCCCCATCTCCTCAAATGCAATGAAACAAAATATACAATGGGAGTAACCAAGGGCATTTGCAGAAAGCTCCAACCTTTCTAGCCATCTTATTTTATTTATAACTACCACATCTCACAACAACCAAAAAAAATGCATGCAACCAAAAGCAAACAAGGAAAAACATCCCACAATCAAATGGCACAAATAGTTAAAAGCCATAACCTACGATGTCAAGAATCACTAGAAGGTATCCTGAACTCGTTCAAATTTGCACAATAACAAAATTTCAAGGCTATCACTAGCACTCCAACATTTGCTAATTGTGGCATCCAAGCAAAAGGTACCTCCATCTCAAAACTTGTATATGTAACCTCTCTCTAACATCAAGAGAGCCACTACGAGTCCATAAATAATTGCATCATGATATTCTTAATCCATACCAAAAAGAAAACTTTTGCATACCTTCCCAAAGTGAACTGTTTGTCATTCCTAAACTAGTAGACCAAACAAAGAGAACGAAATCCATAGACACACATATCACTTTCAAAAATTTTGATTACCATGACCAATAAAAATCCTCTGACACATTTTGTCGAACAACTTTCCTACACCACCAAAACCCAACATGATCCAAATCCCGAACCCAAACCATGACCAAACTAACCTCCTAACCCTAAACCCTTATCCTAGCCCACTAAGAGATATCCACATAGTTCTAGATAGAGAGAAATCAATGGATCTCAAGAGAGAGATCGAGTAAGAAAATGTGCAGATCTAAGATCGTTACATACAGATCAAATATGATATCCAAAATCCTAACAAAGCAAATTTGAGAATGAATCTAAACTAGAGATCTCATCACTACCTCCAATGATCTCTAAGAATGTGAGAGATCTCTAGGAACATGAGAGATTGAGAGTAGGATTGACCTATGTGGACGAGAATGAGAGATATATTTGATCGGCCACGTTGTGAGGACATCAACGAGAGGTGGCATCGCCTCAGGAGCTTGATCGAGAGGAATGTTTGGGTGGCTAAGGAGCTATGATCAGTGGATAGCAAAAGGGCTAGCTATTTCAAAAGACAAATTTGCTCCCTTCTTTCTCGCAAATGTTACCCACCAGTGTAGCATTAAACAATGGCAACCTATAAAAAGACCTGTAGTGACATATGTTTGTTGTCGATGTAGATGGGCTGTTGGTGTAGGGCTTTTTTTTGTAGTAGTTAATCAATTAATGAAGAAATAATTAATCGATTAATTTTTGCACAAGTTAGTTCAGTCCATAACAAGAAACCAAATATTAATCGATTAACCCAATTCTAGGAGCACTCTATTGGGTTTCCTAATCAATTAATTTTCAGATTTAATCGATTAATTTTTCATGTTCAGTACAAAGTGCTTTTGTTTAGGTCTGAAATTAATCGATGAACCATTTTTCTTAATCGATTAATTTTCCATTTTAAATGTTGAACAATTTGAAAGATGTCCTTTTGAAAAGGTGAGATTTCAAACCTATAACTAACCTTCTAGATGACTTTCAAACGTCCTTAATCAATTAATTTTGATTATTTTGGAATTTATTTCAAATTTCTAAGTGATTTCTAGAAGAGTACCATGTGTTTAAGTGTGGTGCCTTGGCTCTTATACATAGCTTCTAGAAAACAAAGAAACAAGTACATGAAGCTCCTTTTGACTTGTTGAAGTCCTTGGAATGCATTGCTTGATCTTCTTTACTTCCTTAAGCTTTCTTAACACATGTGATACTTCTTGCTTTCTTGAGCTTCATCAAAATATATAGCTTAGTCTACAATCATCTTCATCTTTATTTTAATTTCATACATCATCCATGTCTTAATATAACTCCGAAATACAAAGTTAGACCAACATAGCTTAGTTTGTTAACAACAAAATTTGGTTAATTATTGCTTTGCACTAACACATGTTGCTATGCACAAGATCGTTGATCGATCTTCTCCTTGCAGGCGAACAGAGAAAAAAGGAACTCGAAAGATAATATAATTTCTAAAGCAAATGGACAATCCCCAAGAATCGACTACTCTAATACCAAGTTGAATAAGATAAATATTGCGAAAGCATAATAACAAGATATCAAAAGTATAAAACAATCAAAGGAACACTTGGGTTTATGTGAAAACCCCACTCATGAAGAGTGGGGAGAAAACATGCGAGAAGTACCCCTATGGGCATATATCTCTATTATTCTTCTCAAAGAAATAAATATGGGGTACATGCCTATTTATAGGCCACCACACTTCAACAATCCACATTACTAGATGTGGCACTAAACACCACACACTCCTCTCAACAGAACTATACTACGATGCAACTTTTCCAAATTATATTTCATGACAAAACGCCGATCACCTTGGCCACCTCATTAAAGGTGGGGACACCTTAGCCTTCCCCCTCTATAAAAACACCCCAAGCTCTCCATTCTTGATCACCTCTTTCTCTCCATCTTCTCCTCTAACCTTCTACTCCACTCTCAAGGCCGACCAGTACCCTCTCCCTTCCTAACTTCCCTTGGGTACTCCCTCTCCTTTCCCTCTTTCCCTTAGTTTAGGTATCCTTCTCCTTATCTTAGCTCTCCCCTACTCCACCATAACCCTCAACCATAGTCTAGTCTCCTCCACCAAATAGGCCTCTCCCTAGCTATCCACTTTCACCACCTCCTCTACCCCCAAGGTAGCTCCTTCTCCGACTCTCTGCATCTTCTACTCTGACATCTTCTTCACTATGGCCATCTCCCTCTGGACATCTTCGCACTTCTTTACACCATTGACTCTGGAGGACTGTCTACAACTCTGACTCCATCCAGGAGCTCTTCTACTTACTCCCTTTCTCAACATGTACCGCTCATCTTCTTTTTTCTATTTGCCATTGTGTTTCTCTTTTCTCTCTCTTATTGATATGTTGAACTCCTACATGTTAGTCATTAATAAAATTTACATTTGCGTGATTTTTTGCTTTATGCTTAATTATTATGTGCTTGCCTCCTATAATTAGTAATAGTAGTTCTAGCCTAGAAATTACCTCATCTCTTTCTCCATATCTAAAATCACCAAAAAAAATCAAAAACACCAAAAACCCTAAAAATAAGTCGTTAGGATCCTTAGGAAGAAATTAAAAGACTTAGCCTCCCTATGAGACAACCCAGACTCCTAAGTCCGGTACACTTAATCTTTAAATCGATCCCGCTTTTGCAAACTACAACAAACCTATTTTATTCTTTAAGTGATTCACACATCACCGATTCCTTTCAAAAGCATTCAATGAAATTACACTAGAGGTGGGGTGAATAGTGAATTTAAAAAATAATTGCAAGATGAAATACAATAAAAAAAAAGAGGCACAAGATTTTTTAGGTGGAAACCCAAACCTGGTGAAAACCACCACCTAAGCCAATCCCTTGACTTAGTATTTAGGATCACAAAGTGATCAATCTACTAACCACACTACTTCAACGAGGGTAGTGTACCTCAATTACAAATCCCACCTCTGATCCCTAAATGGAGGTTTCTCCCTTCAAAGTGAAGAGACAGGGATCCAACAGGCCGAATACCCAACTACAACAATCAAGTAAAATGAAATGTAAAATACACCCTATAGAGCACCCCAAAATATGAATAATTTTACTTATCTACTAAGGGTGAAGGAAACTCCCTGAAGATGATAATATTTAGCACAGTGGGAGTGTTGCTTTGCCCCAAACAGAGTGATTACACAGTATAAGGGTAAATGAAGAAATGAGCAAGTGAGCAAGTGATAATCTAAGTGAATTATATCTTAAGAGGGTATGTCTTGCCTAAGATGATTTATAATGTATTTATAGGAAAGTTTAGAACCTTCAAGAAGGCTTAGGAGAGGGCTCCTAGCTGTTGGAGGCAAGCCCTAAGAAATTGGAACGAAATTCAACTCAAATAAGGGTAATTATGATTCTAACAGTAGGATCAGGCGTCTGATTTTTGGGTCAGACGTCTGATATAGACATCTATTTTTATGAGTCAGGCTTACTATTTTCATTGGATCGAAATAGGGTTCTAGGTGGACGTCTAATATGCTATTATAAGACGTCTGGTACTAAAATTAGACATCTAATTATAGGCAGATTTGTTCTTGTTTTGATTAGATCTAAACAGGATTCTAGATTTTATGGATCAAACGTCAATGTGGACATCTGCCCAGTGTCCTAGACATCTGGAAAGTGATAATAACTTGCTTAGGTAATGAAAAAAGTGAGATTTGGTTTCTGATAAGTCTCCGCAAAGTAAATGGGTAACAGTCCATTATTAGATGTCTGGAGATATGTCCAAATGCCTAAAAGTGTATCTAATCATTAGTCTTGCATAATAATGAAGGAAATAGCAAGCGAAGTCTAACGGTTAGTTTAAAGACGTCTGAGGTATGTATTGGACATCTGGATAAGCCTATGGATGTCTAATTGGAAGTTACATCGACTGGAGGCTAAATGTTCAAACAATGATATAGGTAATTAGATGTCTGAAACTATGATTAGACGTCTTAAAGTTGAATATCAGACGTCTGACAGGTGTGTTGGACGTTTGATGTGTGTTTTGAGTTAGGTTTTTGTTCCTAATTTTTCCTAAGTGTAGAGAGCCTAAGTAAGCTAAGAATGTATTATCTTTTGGGGGCTCTTTACAATATTTCTAGACTAAAAAAAAAGAAAATTACAACCTTTTGAATGTGTACATAAAAAAGCCTAAGACCTATACCATGATGCATCTTCACGCTCTTAATCATCAATCTTGGAAAATCCACGAGACCTGTAATTATATCATGATAGAAAAATATATTATTTCTATATTTTATTTCTTTTTCTTTATTTTTGTAAAATCATCAAAATATTATTTATGAGAGGTTGAACTAATAATCTCCCCCTTTTTGATGATTTTCAAAATATATCTTTAGGATCTTATTTTCTCCCCCTTAATGTTATAGTACTTAGTGATCTATGCTAAACTTGATAAAGTTTTTAGTTTATTTTCATGATCCTAAGTTCTTCTCCCCCTTTTTGAATGTCATCAAGAAGGGTTCCTAAGGAGGTTGAAGTAAACTACAATTGTCATACATTAAGTAAACATGTTTTAGCTAGACATATGTTGAAGTAGAACAGAGATCATGAGGACAATATAAATATAGAAAAATTGCATGCTAAATATATAATCAAAGTGTTTTGACAAAGCATGAAAGAAAAACTAACTAGGGAAAATGTATGTGCCCTAACTACGAACTAGCTATTGTTCCCAAAGAAAATATAAGTATGGGGTCAAAGCCCCTTAATACATGCCAACATGGAAAGAAAGAAATAAACAAAGGAAAATACATCAACTACAACTAAAAGTAATCTAGTCTTCTTGATTGTGGCGGCGGCGATGATGAGCAGATCCTTGTCCCATCTGCAGATTGAAAACGTCGATGCAAAGTTCGTTGATGTCTCAGCACATGTCACCCATGAAAGTGTACATTTCTCTGGTTCGCCGCATCAAAAGAGAGATGCCCACAAAGATGGAATCTATGGCAGGATCCCAAGCCTCATCAAAGCTCTATCTAGGAGCTTCATTCTGAAGAGGACGCTTAGCATGGAAATTCAAAAAAGCTGGGAGTGGTTCCTCATCGACTGGCTCTTCTTCTGGCTCAAGATGCTCCCTAAGAATGTGCATCTTGGCGGCTGTGGCCTGATTTGCATGATATAAAATAAAATGCAGAAATAAAAGATATCAATCACACAAGATAGCAATCACACAGGTATACAATGATTTTTAGGTGAAAACCCAAATCCGGGTAAAAACCACCCCCTAAACCTCTCGGTTTAGGATGTCCCGATCGACCAATCAATCAAATCCACTAAGTCACTTAAATGAGGGTGACTTAATCTCTTACAACCACGCTACTTAGAAAATAGTAGCATACCTTAAACCCCTCCTCTTCACGATGAGTATTTTGTCCCACGAAAAAGATGGGAATTCGCAAAGCAAATACCTAAACAAAGATAATAACAAATATCCTATAGAGCCTCAAAGTAATTGTCTTAAACTTAACTTCTATAGGCAAAGGGTGCTTCCCTGACAGCTAGGCTCCTACAATATCAGTACTTCTTGCCCCAAATGACCAAGGATGAAAAGAAATTCATGTAGAAATGCGACAAATGTCAGAGGTTCATCGATATCCTTAATGCCCTGCCCAAGGAACTGGTCCTAATAGCATCTGCCACCCTTTTTTGCTAGGTAGGAGATGGATTTTATCAGCCCATTCCCAATGGCTACTGGCCAAAAGAAGTTCATGATTTTGGTAGTAGAATACTTCTCTAAGTGGGTCAAGGCCGAGGCTATGACAAGCCCAAATGTCTAGAGAGTGGTAACCTTCATTCATAAGGACATCATATGCCACTATGGTGTACTGCAAATCATTATGGCAAACAACAGCACTCAATTTGCCTCAAAACACTTCTAAGACTTTTGCACGGAACAGAGAATCAACCTAAAATTCTCCTCAATCATGCATCCTCAGGAAAGTGGGCAGGCAGAAGTCACTAACCGGATGATACTTTCCACATTGAAAAGAAACTTGGATGGTGCCAACGGAGAATGGGTAGAAGAGTTACCCTATGTATTATGCGGCTACCGCATTGGCCAACAAATCGCTACTAACAAAACACTTTCAATATGGTCTATAGGACCAAAGCCCGAGTCTCGCTTGAAGTCAACATCCCTTCCTATCAAACACAATTCTACAACCCCGACAGAAATGAGGAGAAGATGTGCCTAGCCCTAGATATACTCGAAGCTACTTGCAATGAAGCAAACGACAAACAAGAAGCCTATAAAGAAGCTATGGCTAATATTACAACTAGTGGATCAAGAGATGATGCTTTAAAGAAAGTGGTCAGGTCTCGAGATGGATAGTAATATCTAATCCATCCGAGTCAAGTGGGAAGTTCTCACCTACTTGGGAGAGTCCCTACCGAATGACCTCTACCAATTTAATAAGCTACTACAAGTTGGCCACCCTAGAGGAACAACGAATTCACCAAACCTAGCATGCCAGCAATTTAAGGCCATACTTCATCTAAAGAAAGGCAATTCATCCACAAAAAATATCCAAACAATAGGCAACCACATTCAAAAACAACACTATCGAAATAGGTGAAAGCCCTCACAACAAAGCTCAATAAACGCAAAAATAGAAAGGAGCCATAGGAAACTTTCGCAGCACCCCACCTAGGCATCAGGCGTACACTCCAAAGACCCGAAGTCAAATGAAGTTTCAGTAGAGGAACCCGAGTTGGTTGTGCCCTCCTCCTCTAGAGTTGTCTCAATCGAAGAGTAGCCCTTGATCTACCCCAACTAAACTTCTTCATCGAAAACTAGAACAAGTTTTCCATTAACCAGGACAGAATTTCCTCCATTGAGCAGTACCTGCCAGCCAAAATAGATTGAACGACAACAAGAGTATGTTTGCTCAACACCCGACCTAGCTCCTGCATCAAAGTATCCGAGGCAAAGAAATCCATTATGGTGGCTAACTGGAGTAGCTCCCTCTTCTCATCCTCTAGCTGATTAATCTTATTCGATTGCTCCTCATTGAAGGCAGTGACAACTTGAGCTTGCCGCCCTAGCACTTAAATCTTTCCCTCAAGGCATGACTCCGTGGACTTTGCTAAATCTCACTCCACTAAAGCCTCATCCATGGCAGCTAGCAGGTCTGAGCGAGTTTTCTCCATTTTCTTCGATCGAGTGCATATTTGGATGAGTAGGTCCCCAACGAAACCCCCCCTACCCCAAGTCCCTGGACTTGATAGATCATCCCATCCAAATCAGAGGCTTGGTCCCTTAATAAGGTTGGCAACGAGACTAGCCTTTCCTATTGAAACCTCGAGAATCAACAAAGATTGTCATGCGCCCGACAGTCATGCAACAACTCGCTCTCCCAGGAAAGTAGCTTTGTCTTGACCTTCGTAAGCACCTCCTTCATATGGGCAATTTTTGCCCCATCCACTTCCTGTTGGCACTCCATGGTAGCCCACTCCTCCATTTTCTCCTTGGCATCTAAAAGGGTGATAGGTACGTAACTTATCTTCCCACCTTTTGATTTGAAAAGTTTATGAAACTTAAGCAATCTACTTGCATACGTATTCACTGACTCATCTTTTGAGCAACTACGTATTGAAACTAAGTGGTCAATAAGGCTTAAATTGGGGGTCTTGCAATCATTACTTATATCACGACACATTGGCACTAGGTTTGCTCCCCAGATGTAGGGTGTTTAGAGCCCAGCTTTACATCTTAAACTTTTCGAGCCTTTGTCTAGGAGATGTTCTTGAACAGGATACGAAAGAGCCACCTGCCTAGAAATATGAGTGAAAAAGGAGAAAATAAGAAAATAAAATAGTAGGAGGAAAAAAAAGTGTGTCAAAAATATACAAAAGTACAAAAAAGAGTGAGGTCTAATAATAAGAAGCCAAAGGGCACAACCAGAGAGATATACACTAAGTTCGATCTTATGTTAACCTTGAGATAGAAAAGAGTAGGGAGAAAACTGTCATTCCTAAGTAAGGTAAATCTAACAATGGGGTCCATTAGAGCGAAAAGATATTTTATTGCCTTCGTGAAAACTTAGCGTTCAACCTAGTTCCCCACCTTCTGAGTCACTTCAACACACTAGATGCTTAAAATTTCAATTTCAATTCAAATCTAATACGTTGCTCCTAAAATCCAAAAGTAAGGCTTCTAGAGTCTTTGATAGGATTTAGGTGGTCTTTATTTTTGTCAATACCTTAAAATTGTTGAGTCTTTGTGGTTAAGTTCTTGTATACAATTTCTTTCAATTTGGTGAAAATTTGTTGTCTCTATTCTTAATTTATCTTACCTTAGACTCACTTTTCGATTTCCCGATTGATTTTCATTTTTCTTTTTGCTTGAGAACTAGCAAAAGATAAGCATTGGGGTATAATGAATTCATATTTAATTATATAATCCATGCCTAACTATTGTTGGTTTAAAGGTATTTTAGGTATAACTACATTAGGTTAGGACATTTTAGTCATTTATGCATCATTATGTAAATAATTCATTTAAGGTATAATTACTGTATTCTATAACTTGGTTTTATATGGTGTAGTGATGTGTATTTTTCTGTCATTGCAAGTTGCAATTCTATGCTTCAAGTGGAGCTCCACAACAAAGCAACTTGATTGAGCTCACATATCCCTAACCAAGCTAGCCCTAATTTTCCCAACCTAAACCTAATTAGCCATCCACCTAGCCTAGGTCTCAACCTAATATCCATCTTAATCTCCTCCAAAATGAACCCAAACCTACACCTAATATGGTCAGCCACACTACCTTGATCCCCTCCATTGATTCAACATCTAATACTCGCATACTACTCCTAAATCCAACATAATCTATCCCAACTAAAACATACACTGGCCAGCTACAAAACCTTACCCAACATCCCTTTGGCTAGCCACCACCTATGATCTAATCTCAACCCTTGGTCCCTCATCCAATGCCATTAAAAATATCCACCTACAACCTAGCCTAATTATCCTTTCAAGTGATCAGCCCTATCCCCTCCAACAAACCTATATTGGCCGGCCAACACTACCTCCAAATCTCATCCACCCAATTTCCATCTAGGGGCCTTAATTACCTAACCCAAACCCCACCTAAAGCTAGCTCTAACTACACTTTAATGGCCAACCACTCAACTAAAATCCCATAGTGATAATTCCATATCTATTAAGGATACAATGTCTATTTAATGTTGAGGACCGAGGGTGGAGCATAGACATTTACTTTTGTACAAGGAGTTGGAGTGCAAGAGAAAACGGGACCAAGAAAATCTAGGAACAAGTTCACAATGTCACCTCAACAACTAAGTTTCCACCCATCAACCTAAGCTACTCCATCCTAATTTAAATCCAAGATCGCTCAGGTACCTTTGCAAATTCCCATAGTGGGGACCACCTCCACTTACCTCTCCCTTGATCCAATTCTCCCCCTCCCACGTTAACCACTCCCCTCACCGTAGTTTTTTTATTCCATGCAGCATTCATGTCCCATTTATTTCTCTCCTTCAAAGCCAGCCATCTCTCCCCATTAATCCTCACAATCCCACCAACGCCTCCTCCATTTATCCCTCCCCAGCCAAAGCAAAATCCCATGCATCATACCTCAACGTTAATAACCAATCCTCTCCTCTCCATTATTTCCCAACTCCATCTCCTCCCCAATGTCGCCATCCCATGCCCATAAACCCTCCTCTCCTTACCTATAAAAAGACCCCTCCCACTCCCTCCACACAACAACACTTCCTCCACCAAATAATTCCCTCTTACTCATCCTTCACGTAGAGTAACTCCTATTCCCCTACACCTTTTTCCACGCCACTTGGGTGGTGGCATTTCTTCGAGCTCCGTCTAAATCTACGACAACCATCCTCCACTCCAACAACCACTTCTTTCCCTCTGCTTGCCGATCTCCTCTCTCTTGACATTCGTCTTGAAGCTTCCCACGGTCTGGCGACATTGACACTACCACCCCACAAGCACCCTCTGACAGAGTTTCAAATCTCGAAGTCCAACTCATTATACTCTCTCGCCTTATCTCTTTTTCTGAATTTCATTTTATGTTATCTTGTTGCATATTTTATTTTTACCTTGTAATTAGGGATGCAAGTTTTGGTAAACTTAACCCAAACCCGACTCAACCCAACCAAAAAAGAATTGGTAAGTTTCAGGTATGGGTATGGATATAGATCTATATCTGATTACCCGACCTGAATACCCAAATAAAATCCTCATTTACCTGAGATATATAAGTCTCACCTTAAGTCTCTCATTCCCTTTGCTTTAATCTCCATCATGATTCCCTCCATGATCTTGAAGGTTAGGAGTGCTTCTGAAGCTTCCATTGAACATTTATTTCTGTGATGGGGATCTTTTATTTGAAATATACTTGTGTTTTGTCTTTCTTTGTACTTTTTTTTTATATATTTCCCTTAAAGTTCTTTTTTGTAATAATTTCAATCTAGATCACTAAAATCTAGATCGTGTTATAGTTTTTTTCTTTAATTCTAATTTAGGCACAATTTTACTATAAGATCAATTTATAAATCGGTACCGGATTGGTAGATGAATATGGATATGAGTTTGAATTTTTGTACCCGATGGGTAAATGGGTAAGGTATGGATATGGGTATGAATTTAGCCAAACCTGACCTGAACCTGACCTGTTTGCATCCCTACTTGCAAGTGACATTTTTACTTTAATAGATTTCATGTTGCATAACTTGCTCTTTATATGTGCATGATTCTCTCCCACTTTGTCTTGTTATTATAAAAAGCCAAAAAAAATACAAAAGATTTTATTTGGATTTTTTGTGACTACAAACCCAAAAAGAAATGACCCTGGACTCATCCAAACTTTTACAAATTTATTTGATTTGGATTTTTTACGACTACAACGAATGTTTTGGAATTTTTACTTTGCGAAATTTTCGATTATCACATAGTCGGCCATGATCCGCCCATCTAATCATCCATTCCATCTCCACCCTCCATTAAAACCCTAACCAACCTATCTATCCCTCTACATCCCAACATAACCCTAGAGTTATATCCTAGCCATCCACTCCATCTACTCTCCATCATGGCCATCCAAAACCCTTGATCCAAGGCACTTTAGGTCAACCAATCACAAGCCTCCACATTTTCTATAAAAGGACCATATGGCTGGCCACTCGAAGGATCATCTTCCCTTCCAATTGCCTCTCCACATCCTCCCTTAGACGGTCTCTTCCTCATTCCTCTTGGCCATCCACTTCCTTCCTCTAAAACCCTAGCCTCCACCTCCATCTCCATCTCTACTGGATCTTCGCTTCCTCTGCTTCTTCTACTTAGGCAAGAAGATCAAGGGGACTTCTCCACCACCATTCCAAGGCTTTTGCACCCACCACTCTGTAAGTTTCTCTCCACACTTTTCTCTTATTCTAGTTGCATTTTATTTTAGTAGTTCTAGTTCTAGTTCTAGTTGTCTTAGTTCTAGTTCTAATTGCTTAGTTCTAGTTGTTTAGTTCTAGTTACAATCATTCCTCTCTTCGATTTCATTTGTTGTAACCAGATTTCTATTATCAATAAAAGTTCAATTTCTATTTCATCTTATCTCTTGCTCTTGCAATTTTAGCTACTTTCATTTATTGCTTTCCTTCTATTTGCTTTTGTAGTTAGTTCTCATAGTTAGTAGTCGCTTCACTTTGCATATTTTGATCTCTATTCATAAACCCCCAAAAATAGAAAAATAGAAAATAGCAAAAAAATATTTCATGAAGTGATCTGAAAGCATAGAAAACTCTATCCATTTTAGTGCGTGGTGGACTCACTATCATCCATACATGCAGTTTAAATACTGAATCACTAAATCTAGAGGTAGATATTGGTGATTCAGGTAGAATCTACAAGAAGGTGGTGCTACTAAATTCCTTAGATAATTAGGAAAGTATAGAAACTTTTTTATGATATATATACATAAATATATTATTTTTCTTATACCAGTAGCTCATATGGATAGATCAAACCCTTCTAGTTTGTTATGCTCAAGATCCCTAGTTCCTAAAATCAGAAAAATTTGAGAACTTTATTTAAGAAACTTAACTCATGAAGGAAAACAACAACACCAATTTCTTGAAGTATGGAGAAGTATAAAAAAAAGATACAAATTCAGCAAGGTGGAAAAATTCGATTCTATGCAACAGTTTGACCGCTATGTGATGAGCAAATTTTATTTTTTATATAATGATTTAGTCCACGAAATTTGGTAGTGTGCTTATTAACTTGAATAGACCTAAATCTAAATTTTTGAAAGTTCTAGACTCTTGAAAAGCATGGAAACTATTTTCTAACCTAAGACCTACCAATTTGAATGCGAAAATGAAAAATACGCTAATGAACTAAGGAACCAAATGACAAGCTAGTTCCTTCTTTTGTTGTTGCCATGGTGAAGAGGCACAAGATGAAGAAGATGCAAACATGGATGAAGTAGGCAAGGAAGTCGTAGATGTCCAGTGAAGATCTCCTTTAAGTAGGCATGGAGATGGCGATGGAAGGGTGGGCAATGATGGAAAGGAAAAGGGAAAGGGAGGATGGCCTCTAAGGAGGCTTAGTTCATTCTTGTAGCACGCCAAGAGAATGGAAGGAGTAAGCGGAGGCTTATATAGAGAAGGCAACAACCATCTAACCTAGCCTTCACTTTCCTCACCCCTTCTAATTTTGGCATTGCATGTAAAAAGGAAATCGTATCTCTTGAAATCAACTTTTCAATACATCTTGAATCATGTAAATCAATGTTCGAATGAGAATGTTATGGACAAATTGCTGAGCATGTGTCAGGCTACACCAAATTTCAGGCTTATGAGATGGAGGGAGGAGATGGCACCACCTCCTGAGATTCTGCTATGGCCATTGGATCCTCAACAAGATGGGAATTCAAATCAACAATTATCTTTCTGAATTCTTGAATTATCTTCTTAAAATATTCTTTTCTTTTTATCCCCTTGAATTATCATGAAGATAATTCTTGGTTTATCCTTACGCACCCCGCACGTGTCGCCAACCTCCTCTCTCTTCCTTTCTCCTTTTTTCTTATTTTCTCTCCTCTCTCTTCCTTTCTACTTCTTTCTTCTTCTCTCTCCTCTCTCCTCTCTCCTCTCTCTTCCTTTCTCCTTCTTTCTTCTCCCTCCTCTCCCTCGAGCTATGTGCGATTTCGAGGGAATAACATCTAAAAATTATAATTAAAGCCCTATACAGGCCAAAAATCAGGGTTTGGATTAAGTCCCTATTTGACTAAAATGCCCCTGGGATGTTGGCTTACTCCCATTTAAATCCTATTCATCTCATTTTGACGATAACTTGAGCTACACACCTCATATTCATGCAAAACAGCTACCGTTGGAAAGCTTGCAACAAATGAAATCTAACGATACAAAATATGATCCATTCTGAATAGGTTGAAATGAGGTTGATTGAAATAGGAATTTTTCACATTTTACAAGGTGTTTTGACCTGGCCCAACCCCAACAGGTACTAATAGGTTTAAAATGACATGAACGACCCTGAAACAACTTAGAACTCAAATTTTTGGGGCATTACACATATGGTGTCTTCAAGATCAAGTTTTATAGACATAGGTGAAAGCCCTTATTAGTGACACAAGAAGGGAGGTTGAATTATGCAATAAAATAAATGAAATAGAGATTTAGATCAGAGGGAGTGCATGCTCGTAGTTGTTACAAGGCCTATAAGCACCCAAGAGCATAAGAAACTTAGAAAAGGGAGACTAGTAAGAACTTTAGCACTAGAAAGCCCTATTTCTTGGTGTATAGGTTTAGGAGACCTTAGGTAGGTATTTATAGAGTGTAGGAAGTTAGGTTTAAACCTTCGGAGCCATTGAAATTCAAGTTAGAATGCAATTATTTAAGCTAGAATGGCTACGAATCATTAATACAAAAGTTGATTGAATCATATGTCTAAAAATTAAGATAAGACGTCTGAAATTGATGGATTGGACATCCGAATGAAAAATCAGACACCTAAAATAAATGAATCATACATTCGAATGAAAAATTAGGCATCCGAAAGATAAATAGATGATGTCTTGGAATTACGATTGACATTTGATTAGATTAGACAAGGATGTCAAGACAAATGAATCAGATGTCTTAAATTGAGGATGCAGACATCTATGTCAAAACATAGACGTCTAATTTGGCAACAAAACCAAAGGGTGAGTTTCTAGAGAAAATGAAACTATGATCATATCATATTGACATCCTAAAAGAAAACTCAAACATTTGAAAATAAATAGACATCTTAAATATGTCAAGTAAACATTTGAAAGAAAAATTAGAATATGAAAATTTGAAGTAGACATCTGCATGAAAAATCTGAAGTTTGAAATTTTGAAGAATTTAATCAAACATGAGTAATGACTGATTAATTAATCTATTGAACATTGGATTTTAAAATCATGGACATTGGTGAAGTTTTATAGCACATTCAAACGCCAAAAGGAAAACATAGACGTCTGAAATCTTGGATATATAGTTCAAGATCAAGAATTTTAAGAAGAAATGATGTTATGGAAGAAAGTAGATGTATAAAATGATGGGTCAGCCATTTGAAAAGTCAAATATAGACATATGAAATAAAACCTCATTTTTCAAGCAAAATGATTTTTTGTAAAGTAGACATCTAATAAAGTAAAAAATCAAACATAAGAAAATCAGATAAGTTGAGTTTTCAAGGATTTAAAGAAGTAGAATTGAATAGATAGGTTCTAAGATATGTCCTATGGGTTTTCAAAAGATTATCAATGCTCTTTGGACATTCTAAAATGATAAAATACAACAACAAAAAAACCTAAGAAAATCCCTTGAGGGATCCATCTATCTTCTTCATCTTTCATTTTCTCATTTCTTTTCTTCATCATGATTAAGAACTCCATGTATTTCCTACATCACTTGTCAGTCCTCACATAAGAGTATGGAATAATTGGTCATCGTCAAAAACCATTTAACTTATGTTAATATTGCTCTAAGAATGAGTATAAGTGAATGGGCTTATAAAAGAGTTTGTCAAGAATATTGACGAACAAATGATGAAGTGTTAACTAAAATGACCGCTAATAGATATTAAAATGGGGAATTTCACATACTACCTTGAGCATTTTGAAAACTAAAAGACCATTAGAGAAGCCCTCTCTAAAATCATTAATTTGAGGATAATAATAAGGATTTTAAAAAATGACTAGGGTTCTCAAATGATTGTGTAGTATGAGTTCTAACTCTTGAATGCCGAGATCATCAATCCATATGTGCCATTCAATCCTAATGTGAGTTGGTTGGGTGTTCCCTCCATAAAGAATAAACTTCAAGAATTGACTTAACCAAACATCTTTTAGGGAATTCAGGTCTTCAATTTTCCATTGGGTAATAATCAAATCCAAATCTAGGCTCGATTATTGATATCCAATTCCCAACAAGTTTTCCAACTCTTGAATATCATCCCTAGTTGATTTTGCAAATGTTTCAAAATCTAATTGCCTATCCACAATGACCAGGTCAAACCTTGAATCTTGACAAGCATTCAAATGTTCAATCTTGACAAGCATTTATTTGATCAAGTCATGTTTCAATGGGTAAGACACAATCTAATGTAGTGATTTCCAACTCAAATGATCCATAGTTCAACTCTTGAGTGGTAGGCAATTCTTCAATATCATCCTCAACATTCTCAACCAAAATAACCTTAATATCATCAAAAGAGACTTTGTGTCTTGAATCAATTCATACTTAGGGCCTATATAATCCTTCTACTCAATCAATTCACCACCAAGTTCTATATATGTGATTTATTCTCAATCTCCTTGGTTGTTCCAACATTCAATGGCATGCTAGGATAGGGATTATCTTCAAAGATTTCATCAATTTCTATGGGAGAGAAGAATCCCAATTTCACCAACTCAGTGACTTCATAAAGGGCAATGCTTTAAGAGGTACATATTCATCCTTTGAATGAGTCTAAATTTTTATCCACGATCCCTCTATTTGCTTCCCATCCTCCACGTTAGACTCCTCAAATACTGTTTGTGTGAATTCATCGTTGTTTAAGAGATGCGTCGTAGTATAGAACAAAATCTCTCAAAACAGATAAAATTTATAACTCAAATGAAGTCCGAGGTCATTTGCTGGGAGCAAATATGGAATTCACGTGCTAATCTCAATATATAATGTAAATGAGCACCAAAAATTAAGCAAAGTATAGATTTTCAATGAATAATAACCTATCACATTAAATATTCAGTGAAATCCAATGTATCTCAAGAATATGAGGATAAAAGAAAAAAGAATAAAAGTCAATGGTGATTTGAATCACCACATATATCCTCTAAAGTTTAAGCATGCATTCAACCATCAATTATCTCAAATCAACCAACAGTAGCCAAGCAATCAGACATCTTAACAGAAGGCAAGCACAAGCCTTCTCTTTTTCTTCAGAACCTTTCCTCTTCTTCCTTCTTTCTCTGCATGCATAGGAGGGAACTCACCTCTGAAATCGACTAAGTGTTGAGAACACTAAAGAGAAAAATCCCCCCTTAACCCTGTGCTCTCTCTTCTTTCCTCTCTCTGGGTTCTCCTCTTTCACACCCTCCCAGGGCCAAGCACAGTACTGGGTATTCGAGTAATTGGTCTAGAGTGCACCCGTGACCAGAGCTGCTAGCGTAGGGTAGCAGCCGAGGTGTGCGCGGGTAAATGGGTCAAAGCCAAGCTCGCATGGTGGTGTCACAGGAAAAGCTTGTGAAGGGGTGCGGGGGGCCTCACCCCCCTGTGTGTCGAGGCGATAAGCCGTAGACACAAATTCCTTTTATGTCACTGCGGGCGCTCAGTGGTTTCCGAGGTGGGACTAAATCCCACTGCCTTCTTCACGCGGCTGGCAGTAGCAGTGATCCTCCAATTGAAGCTAAAGGAGTGCACACTGCTTCCAATTGGAGACCTGGATCACTTCCTGGAAGGTAACCGCATCACCTGGAGTTGGTGCCTGGAGCTGCAAGTGCCAAAGAGAGCTTCAAGCTTCACTCGAGCTCGTCGCTAATGGCGTTGGGGACCTGCTGACCTGAAACATAAAGAATGGCCTTTCGGCCCTATCAAATAAGTTTAGTAGCTCCGCCGTGGAACGATGAACATGGTGGTGGGTGTAGCATGAGGCGAGGAGCTTTGTGGAGGTCGGACGGAGTCGAGAACGGAGACAGGAAGGTGGGTTGAATTGGGTTTTAAAAGTATTGCGTTATAGTACAACCGAAAAAGCATTCAAAACAAATACAATTTTATTACTTGAATTTGAAGTCCAGGGTTGAACACAGGGAGCAAATTGGTGTTTAGAAATCAAGATCACAATTCAAAATTTAAAAGAATATGCAATAATATCAGTATCAAAGTGCAAAAATATTGGAGTAAATGTAAATCACAAAATACTAAAGAACTCATTGTATATGAATATGAATTAACCTCGAATTGGACGTCTGATTTGTAAATCAAACAACTTAAATGTCTGATGCTGCAGTGTTCTTCCTTTCTGATTTCTTCTTTCTCTGATTCTCTTCTCTTCTTCTTCTTATTTTGCATTTGTGAGCTTTCTTCATTTTCTGTCTTTCTTTCCTTAGCTTTCTCTATCTTCTTCTTCTTTGGCTTCCTCCTTCTTTCTCTGACTTCTGCCTTTCTCTTCTTCTTTCTCTTTCTCGATCTTGCTACCTTTTTCCTTCCTTCAGCTTCTTCCTTCTCTGCCTTTCTCTGTCGTGGCTCTTAGCTTCTCTTCTTCTTTAGCTTCCCCTTCTGCTTCTTCAGCTTTGCTTCTCCTTCTCTTCAGCCGGCAGCAAAACCTACCCCTACCCATGCACAACTCTCCTCTCTTTCCCTCTTAGGTTCCACTCTCCCAGAGCCACAGTTATTTTGGTACTCAGGTCGGGTACGTACCCGGGACCAAGCCCACCGACGTGCAGTGGTGGGCGAGGAGTGCAGGTCGGGTCGGGTCAGCCAGGTCCGCAGGGCGTGAGCGTGGACAAGATCGGGTCGGTCGGGTAAGAGGGAACTCACCTCGTGATTCGGAGGCGAACAGCTACAGGCACAAATTCAACCTATGCGGATGCATGACCTCAGGACTTTCTGAGGTGGGACTGTCCACGCGCCCTTCTTCTCGTGTGCCCGCAGCGGAGGTGGTCTTCCAATTGCAGCAGATGCTACGACCTTCGACTGGAATTGAGAGCCTGGAGTTGTGTGTGAGAGTCTACCATGCAACCTAGGACAGGGGCCTAGAACTGGCAAAGCCTGGAGCGACCTCAAGCTTGCTTCAAGCTTGGTCACCAATGTTGGATGATGCCTGCTACCTGAAATCACCAAAATGGCCTCGTGGCCACGTCAGATCACTCAGGGAGCATCGTCAAGGCATAGCGAATGTGCTGAGGTGGTTGACGCGGAGTGGGGATGCCTGTGCAAGCATGTCTAGGGCACACTGTGTGCGTAGGTGTGGGTGTGTTCGGTGAGGTGCGTGAGTGAGTGGAGTGGTGTGTGAAGTGGGGGGAAATGTTCGGTGGTGTGAGGGGAAGCTTATGGGCTGGTCGACGAGGGGTGGGATGGTCTCTGGAGGTGGAGCAACCTCGCCGGAGGTGGTGGCCGAAGATGAAGAAGATGAGGGTGATGGAGGTCGGTAGTGGTTGATTTTGGGAAATAGAGAGTGGAAAAGAAAGTAGAGGAGAAAGGGAACTTAGCTAGGGTTTTATGAGACGAAAGGAAGACGAAAATGGTGTCGAACGCGTACTGCCAACGTCGAAGACGAAGGTGCTCAGAGAGAGATGGTCAGCGAGGATGAAGGGGAGACAAGGGTGTCAACGGGTGCTGCGCGACATGGACGAAAGCGAGGATGAAGAGCCTCCACTGGTATTGTGGTCAGACGATGAGGGAGAGTAGGGAAGGTCGCCAAATCTTGACGAGCGAATCAGCTGGAGGAGGAGAGAAGAATTTGAGGGGATCTGCGGTCGAATTCAAGCGTAGAGGAGTCGGTTGGATCTGGGGCTTCTTAAATAGATCTCTGGAGGGGGATTTGTGCATGGAAGCCAAGCTTCCAAGCAAGGCATGCTCGTCGGAGAAGGAAACTCGAAAGAGACCCAAATCTCTCATGCATTCGCATAAAAGATTGGGAAGAAATTAGGGCATCAAATTGGATTCACATTGGAGGGATTTTCTCAGAGAATCTCCCTTCCAATTTTGAAGGGGATTCCCTGAGCAATCAAGGAGAAACCACCTTCCAAAGCTCACCGGAGTAGGATTCCTCCGCTATAATGGTGGAGGGACTGATGAGAACCTCATCATGAGCCATAACTAGCTCATTTTGACCTAATACAAAGGATAAAAGCTCCTACATATCTCAAGAAAAGGCTTAACTCAGAGAATTCTGAGTTTGAGAAGAAAACAAGTCATAAGGGGTAAAAATGCAATTTTACCAGTATAATCTGCATACAGGGTAATTCAGGGCCCAAACATAGGTCAAAGCAGCTTAATAAGAATAAAAGTGGGATGAGATGATCTAGCAAGGGCTACAGCACTTCCAAGAAACTAAATGATAATCTGTAACCCTAAAACAACCCACTTCAATTCACAAGGTTCGAGGCAAAGTAAAAATAGAATAAACCCTCTAAAATTCATAGAAAAATAATCTCTAGGGTTTAGAACCTTCAATTTGGCCTTCAGAACCCATTTTGACCTACATTGAGAACCATGCCCAATTAATAACTTAATTTGGGTTTTTGCGTAAATTGACCGGTCAAACAAGGTTTAATATAGAAATTAAATTCACCATCATATTCCTTAGGTCCTAATTAATCATGTATAAAAACTTGAGCCTAAGAAGAAACCTCCTTGACCGACTTTACACTTTGGTCCTCATATATTTACTCTTTGGCCCTCAACTTTTGAACCCTCGCATTTTGGCCCCTAACTCTCCTTCGTTCTTTGCGATCAGGTCCCCCCTGCAAAACCTGCCAGCACCATGCTCCGGCGACCTTGCGCGGAGCATGGCGCCGCGCAGGGTGAGGGGGGAACCTGGCAAGTAAACCGGGGGTGCCCTGCGTCGTCAGCCGTCGCAGGGACACCCCCTTGGTCGTTGTAACCCACCATACCGGCCGTGCGAACGCACGGACGGTATGGGTCTCCATCTCCGGCGTCCTCCGGCGAGGGAGACACGTCGTCTCCCTCCGCCTTCCTCCCTGTTTTGATCCCTATAAATACCCCCCGTTGCTCCACCGACCGGGGTAGCTTGGATCTGACGGAGAAAACCCCCAACGTTCCTCTCTTCTCTCTCCGGCAGACACTCACCAGCTCCGGCGGTTCCTCCCCCTGCTCCTCTTCGCTCTGCCGCAATACCAGCAGCAGAGACTTCCTCCCCTGCTCTTCCCGCGCCACGCCGCACCCAGCTGGCGCCTCTCCGGCTCTCTACTCGCCGCCGCCCCTTTCCCTGAGCATCGTCTTCTCCGGCGACAGTCGATACGACTGTCGCCCTGCTACTCCCCCTTCGTCCCTGCAAGTAAGCTAGAACTACTCCCCTTCTTCTCCTCTTTCTTTCCCCGCTTTCAATTTATTCAATTAAGCCCTCGACCGACCCTGACCATCGTCACCCCCTTCGTCTCCGGCCACCCTCCGGCGAGATGCTCCCATCGCTCCACAGCCTCACACACCTCGCCGACCCTCACCGAACCTCCGCCTCATCACACTGAGCACCCCCCACCCCTTCACTGCCACTCCACACCTCCGTAACGCTTCCCCCAACAAACCCATCCTCCGACCCATAGTCCGACCTAGGGCAGCCCTTGCACGCCGCCCCACGCCTCGCCACCACCCACACGAGCTTCGCCGCACCCTGGCGAAGCTCCCGGCACCTTCTGATTAGGCCGAGAGGCCGTTTTTCTGTGAACAGGCCACCCGACCTCCGCCGCCATTGCCGTGCAGAAGGAGCTGCTTCCGCCTGCAGCTACAGGCGCGCCACGCTCAGCGCCACGCCCAGATTCGACTCCCAGGCCTTGCGAGGCGTTTCGACAAAACACCAGGCTCGCAGCTAAGGCAGAAGGCTTCGCGTGACGCCGCGATCGCCCGCTGCTTTCCCCGCTGCGGGCGCGCAATTGAGGTGGGACATTTAGTCCCACCTCGGAAAAGTCTGAAGAGGCGCAGCGATATAAGACGCAAAAGTGCTGGAGGCTTACTGCCTCAGCACACGGGGTGAGGTCCCCTTCACCCGCCCGGTTACCCGGTCTCGTCCGCGCTCACGCCCCGCGGACCTGACCCGACCCGACCCGACTTAGACTGACCTGCACTCCTCGCCCACCATGCACGCCGGTGGGCCTAGACCCGGGCGCGACCCGTACCCGACTACCCGGCAGCTCTGGGAGAGCTTTCCCAAGAGTGGTTTCAGAGAGAGAGAGACGCGGGGGGAGAGGGTAGAGTAGGTTTTGCCTCTGACGTAAAACTCTGAAGTGTGCAGGCACAGGTGAAGAAGAAGGACCGCGGAAGAAGGAAGCTGAGGGAGACACTGTAGCAACAGGCAGTTTAAGTCGTCTGATTTCACTGTAGCAACAGGCAGTTTAAGTCGTCTAATTTGGAAATCAGACGACGTCCTGAAGAAAAAAAAAAGAGAAAGAAGGAGGGGCGACGTCCTGACTGGAAAAAGAAAATCTGAAGAACATCAGAAGAAGGCGAGGCAGAGGAGAACACAAAAGAACAAGGGAAGAACTGAAAGAAGAAAAACAAAGAAGAAAGAAGAAGATCTGAAGAAAGACAGAAGAAAAAGGAAGAGCAGGAACAGCTGGAACAAGAAGAAGAGCATCACCACTGCAGAAGAAGAACATCACCTCTGCAGACAAAGAAGAAGAAGATCTGAGACGAGGAGAAACAAAGAGAAAAAAAAAAAGACACCAAATTCTTTCTCTCTCTTTGTTTATTTTTGTAAAAGAAACATGTATATCTCTAGAATACAACTTGCTCCCTGAGTTCGACCTCGGGAACTCTTTTCCGAGTAAAAAAAAAAAAAAATTTTATTTGAAATGATGGCAACAACTGGCTATATTACAACGGCATAACAATAAAACCCGGTTATCTCTCGAAGCCATCGTTATCAGGGACCTAATTGCAAAGATGATGAAGAAGCTAGGGGGCCTTTTGCAAAGGTTTTTGAAATATAGGGGTATAAATGTAATCAGGTTGAACCTTTTTGCAAACTAGGTCAAGGAAAACTCAACTTAAGCTCAAAGTTTGATATAAACCTAATTTGGACATAAGGAATACAATGGTGAAATTATATTTTGGGTTTGACCATGCTTGACTTGAAAATTTATGCAAAAACCCAATTTAAGGCAGATATCTTTCTGAGACCCTATTCTAGGTCAAGATGGGTTCTAATGGCCAAATTGAAAGTTATAAACCCTAGAGAATATTTTTCTATGATTTTTACAGGGTTTAGATGAATTTTATCCCAACCAAACCTTGGTTAATCAAGTGGATTTGTTTCAGGGTTTCAAGAAGTCATTTAATTCACAGGGTACACACAAACCCTTTTCTGTCTGATCCAACCCACTTATTATCTTATTAAGACCCTTTGACCTTTGTTTAGCCCTTGAGAAAATCTGTTGTTGTACTACATTGGTAAAATTACAGTTTTACCCTTTGTTTCCTATTTTTCTCTCAGAAAGGTTATGCAATGAATTAGGACCTTCAGTTGGTTATGTAGGAGCATTTATTCTCTTCATTGGGTCAAAATGATCTAGTTAGAACTCATGATGGTGTTCCCATCAGTTGTTCGGTGGAGGGTTTAGGTGGACGGGAAGGCCAATGAGATAGGGGTTTTATGCGTTGAGGGACGGTAGTGCTTGTGGGTGTGTCGGCGAGGTGGATGAAGTTGTGTAGTGGTGGATACGCCTCACCAAAGTGGTCACCGGACGCGGTTTGGGTGGACGGGAAGGCGAATAGAGATAGCGATTTTATGCGTGGAGGGACGACAGTGCTTGTGGGTGTGTCGGCGAGGCGGATGAAGTTGTGTAGCGGTGGAAACGCCTCGCGGAGAAGACGAGGGTGGTCACGTGAGTTGAGGGGTTGTTTTTGGAATTTTGGTGTGTAAAACTAATCTAAGAGAACTAAGGAAGCTAAACTAACCCTAATCTAGGTGGACGAAAGGAGGGAGAATGATGACGGGGGTTTGTCGACGTCGAGGACAAAGGTACTCTAGTAGGTGGTAATGGCGATGACGACGGAGAGAGAGCGATGGCAGTTGGTATTGCATGACGCGGAGGAAGATGAGGAAGAAGAATCCACCGCCGGTATTGCGGTCAGACGATGAGGATAGGCAGAGGGAGTCGCCGAAGCTTGAGGAGCCTTTCAACTGGAATAGGAGGGAGCAAATGAGGGTAGATTCGGCCAAAATCAAGCTTGGAGAGACTGGTCTGCCCTGGGGGTTCTTTATATAGGTAGTAGGGGGTTGGTTAAAGCTTGGAATCCAAGCTTTCAACCTTGGAAGCTCATCGGAAAAGGAGACCCACTCTCTTGAAGGATTCGCATGAGGATTTGGGCAATTTTTGGGACTTCAAATCTGGCTAAAAAGGAAGATAATTTCTTGACGAATTTCCCTTTCAAATTTGAGAAGGATTCGTCAAAAAATCAAAGAGGTTTTGCCAAATGAAGCTCACCGAAGTTGTAGGATTAGGATTCTAGGGTGGCAGGGACCTATTTGTGAAGAAGAAAAAGAAGTTGGGGGCTTTTTGTGAGGAATTCAAAAGCTAAGAGCTATTGGAGATAAAGAAAGTCAGACTTGGACCAAAGTGCAAACTAGGTCGAAACAATATTAGATTGGGCCCAAATTTTGACACAAATCTCATTTGGACTTAAGGAACCCAATGGTGAAGTTGGATTTTAATTTTGACCTAGTTTGACTGGGTAATTTATGCAAAAACATAAATTAGGGCAAAAGTCTGTCTGTAGCTCTGTTTTGGGTCAAGACGGGTTATGATGGTCAAATTGAAGATACCAAACCCTAGAGAATATTTTTATATGAATTTTAGAGTGTTTAGGTGAATTTTATCCTGACCAGAACCTCAATGAATCAAGCAGATCTGTTTTAGGATTTCAGATGTCATTTAATTCTCGAAACGTGCGAAAACCTTTTTCTATCAGTATGGACCTACTTGTTCGATAATTAAGACCATGTGACCTTTGATTAACCCCTGAGAAATCTCGTGATTGTATTGCAATTGAGATGTGCTGTTAGAACTGCAGTTTTACCCTTATTTTCATGTATTTCTCTCAGAATGATTATGCAATGAATTACTTCTCTCTGGCGGTTATGTAGGAGCATTTATTCCTTGATTATGACTAATTAAAGCTGGATATGGCTAATGATGACGTCATCATCAAATACCTAATATGATTCATCCTTAATAACTTCAGATCTCATTCAAAGATCCTTAAATAAATAGAATTGCAATGGTTCTAAATGTTCAAGATTGTTCTCCATAGGGTTTTGAGGCTCAATCAAAATCTGGTTCACCTTAGGTTTTGTACGAAGAGTGGGGCTGACAACATGGCTACGACCCTTTCCATCGAGTGTTATGAAAATGCTATCATCAGGGTATAGTTCCTCTAATAAAACCATTTTCCCCTTTTTCTGACTTGAATATAGCTCAAGTTGAAACTGAGGTTCATCATCAGCTAGGGACGGTTCATCATCATCAGCAGTAAGCTAAGTCCATTTTTCCTATATGGTTCCTCATACCTATGTTGTAGAACATAATGTTTTTCCAAGTTGAAACCATAGGAAGGAGGACTCCTATCAAACCCATGAAGGTTATCATAAGGGTTTGAGCCAAACTAAGGAGTATTTGTCTAACATTGATATGATGAATCATAAAGGTAGGGTGGGTTGGGTGTTTGCATTCTATATGAGAACTCTAGTGTAAAAAATTCTACTCTTAAGTTATAATCAACATCTAAGGAGAAGATCAAATCGGATCTCATAGGGTATTTGATGCGAACTCAAATAGGTCTTATTAATATGGTGATATTATCATTGAAATTAGTATAATGAGTTAACCTAAATCGAGTATACATCAGTTTCACAAAATTTTTAACCTAGCCTACTTGATTTTAGCTCAGTCACTTTTAGGCCTAGGGTCGATCTTAGGGAAGCGAGAATTAGGAGATTACGAAGTTTCTACGCCTTTCCTAAAACATATCTCTTCCTTGCGTTTATTATGTTTCTAGATTTTTCTACTTTTTAGATTTTTTTGTGATAATGTTATTCTTAAAGCACACCCTCAAAATTGAAGTCCTTGGCCTTGAGCCAAATGGTTCTTGGCTTGAAGCCAACTTAGGGTTCCAAAATTGATCTTGGTACTCACAAGATCGAGTACCTGCAAGACAAGAATTATCGTTTCTCTTTTATACCTTTTTTCTTAGTCTTTTTTATAGCAAGAAATAAAAGACAAATGAAAGCAGAATAAATTGCAAAGAAAGAAATGAAAAGAAATACTTATCTTAGTATATATATATATATGTATATATATGTAGTAGATATAGAATATATATATATAGTTATATATTATATAGATAGGGGTGGAGGTGGAAATGGAGATGGAATGTAGCACGGTGTTAAGTTGGTCCACATCTAGCAAGATGAAACCAACATGACTAAGTGCTGCGTGGAGTGTGGAGCAGATGTGTGTGTGAATGGAAGCGCTTGCTTTGCACAAGTATCGGGAAATATCCACAACTGGTGCGAATGTTCCCGCGTTATGATGCACAATGAAAGGGTGAGTGCACGGGTATGTGGGTAGTGAATGTGTGTATGGGAAAATGCGGATATGTGGATATATGAATATATATGTATATATATATGTATCTATAACTATATATATGTGTGTGTGTATGTGTATATATATATGTAGATATATATGTATGTATGTATATATATTTATGTATATATAGGTATATGTGAGGATGAGAGTGTGTGTATGCGTGTGAGTGTGTAAGTGTCTATGAGTGTGTGTAAGTGTGCATCTATTTAGGTGTGAGCGGGTGTGTGTAAGTGTGGGTAGACGTTTAAGACGTCTACAGCACAGTGGCGTCGTCTAGTGAGAGAGAGAGTTGTGTGCTGGAGAGCATATGCGTGCAGGTGCGAGGAAATACGCAACGCACAAGGGCTACGCGCAGGCGCGGGCGAGCGCGGTGGTGCGAGTGCGCAGGTGCACGCAGTGGTGCGCAGGCGCGGGTGACCGGCTGGAACAGGTCGCACGAGGAGAGAGAGCGCGAGTGGTCACCGGATAAGTGAGAAATGAGTCGATTGTGCACTGTAGCCGCGTGAGGTCGCGGTTACAGTGCCGAGGGAAAAAAGCAACCGGCTCTGTAACTGCACGACCGGCTGTGCAGCGCGCGGAGAGGTGCGATAGGGTGCGCAAAGAAGGGCGAGGACCGGCAGGGGACGCGTGCAAAGCACGCGGAAAGGTTGCCTGAGGCACGCGAAGGCACGCAGAGGTGGCTGAGCGCTTACAGTGGCTGTGTGCGAGCTTCAGAGCTTGAAGCTTTGCTACTCTAATGACGACGGAGAAGAAACTAAAAGCAAAAAAATGAAGCAGAAAGGAAAAAATATGCAAAATAAAAAAACTAGGCAAGAATCCACCATGCCCACCTACTCACGAAGGAGCTGGGCGATGGTGAAGCTCACAGTGGGGGTCTGAGACCACTGTGAACTCTCTCCTGCACACAGTGTACCTCTTCTCAACTTGTGAGAAGAGGTGCTGTGTATGGAGAGGGAGAGGGAAGGAGAGTTGCCGGCGGGTGTGTGTGATGTTGTGTGTATTGTGTGCATAGGTCTGAGGGTGGAGACGGGTGTATCTGTAGGTGAGGCTGGCCTGTGGGCATGGGAGGGTGCATGCTCTTTTATAGAAGGGCTGCACGCCTCTCCCCTATACTGCTGGCATGAGGAGAGGTGAGGAGACGTGCACAGCACCATGCCTTGCCTCATGAAAAATAAAAAAAAAAATGTGAATGGTGAAATTGTAATGCAACACACAATGAAAATGTTAATTATAGAGTGGATTGAATGGTCATTTATTCTTACTCTCTTCCCCTCTTTATAAATGCATGCAAGTGTATATTTACAAATGGAGGTATGGCTACATAAGATGCATGGGTAATGCTAGGAAATAACATAAGATGGCATATTTATTGGCGTAACTTGCTGTGCAATCATACCCCTATGCCTATCTTTTGCTAGTCCCTAGCAAAGCAATTGTATTGTGTTTAGAAATGATCTTAAGCTGAAGATTTTTTTCTAAAGTAACATTAATGTGTTTATCAGTTGGATATTCTAAGAACCAATTGCAGAGAAGATTACCAGTACTCAAGTCTTACATGATATAGACCATCTCACAACTAACCGAGGCTTTTGATATTTAAACCTCAAGTACGATTTCCAGGACTCAGAGGATTTTGCCGTACTCAAGAGCTAAGAGATTATGGTTTGTGCACAGTGAAGGATCAAGACCGACCAGATGAACATTAAGGGTCAAGCCCAGGGTTTCACGAATTAAATATAGGTTGGCCCCAGCTTCAGCTCATGTCTTCAAATTAACCCTTAAAAAGATGATGGAAAAACTCAACCCTGCTTTAATTGGTTTTGTGGCTCAAAGAATATATGGTAGAAACAGGGTATTTATAACGTGCCCTGAAAACTTTTAGGGAGAAGAATTTACAGATATTTGGAAGATATACTGACTTATTTGCAAGATTTTTTTTTTTTTTTTGAAACAAATGTCAGTATATCTCCAACAACTTTATTTGGAAGAGTACACTTATTTAGTGGGTGAGTACTTTTTTGGTGGAAAGAGTTTCTCCTAAACACAGGGCTAAAGTCTGGGATAAAAAGTCTACCTGTGCACACAGGTAAGGACTCCACCTTCCCTAATGAACATTAGGGTTGAATCTTATGTTCACCTAGTCTTTCTCGATATGTGTAGTGTGAACCAAGATTACTTCGACTCTCAAGTAGAGGCAAACCAATGAATCCTGTACTGGTGACTCAGGTACAAGAATACATCCTAAGTTAGGAGAGATTCTGATCTATCTTACCAATGCTCGAGTGAATTTAAGCCAAGCCTGAGCGAGTCGAGCTTCTGTGGCCCGAAAAGTCTTTAAAGTAGAGGTTGAATATCCATAAACACTTATTGTATTTTTGTTTCAACTTTCAGATCATTGCTAAACACTTTACACACTTTTTCTTTTTCTTTTTTTTAAATTAGGCTATGTACATATTTATATATGGATATGTATAATGGATGCACAAGCTGTATGATACCCATATAATACCCAGATCCTATGGATGCCTATCCTCCCCCCATGCCGAATGATGCTATGTCCTCATATGTATGCAAGGTTAAGCAAGGTCCAAGGGTCTTGGTACGAGAGCTGAGGTGTGAGGTATACAGCAGGGTGGTAGGGTGGGTGGATGGTGGGTGGTGAAGTGAAAAGTGAAGAAGTGTGAAGTGAAGTGAAGTGAAATGGAATGTGTAGGCGAAAGTGGAGGAGTGTTGCTGGGGTGCCTCCCAACGAGCACTGGGTTTAACATCCCCAGCTGGACTCAGAGTGAGGCACTAAGTCAGTTACCCTCCAACAGGGCAACAATTTCACCAACGGGGGCAGGTTCATGAGTTAGATAGGGTTTTAATCACTGCCCATTGACCGTAAATTTATGCCCAGATCTAGGATCTTCAATTTCGACGGCCCCATTGGGAAATGGTCTCGAGACCAAGTAGGGACCAATCCATTTGGACTTTAATTTCCCTGGAAAGAATTTGAGTCGGGCATTGTAAAGCCAAACTTGCTAAGATGGCTCAAATTCCTTCCGCCGAATGCGGCTGTCGTGAAAGGCCTTAGTGCGTTGTTTGAAAGTTAAGGCAGAATCATAGGCCTCATGACGGAGCTCTTCCAACTCCAAGAGTTGGAGTTTTCTTTCTCGACCACACAGTTTTGGGTAGAGGTTACATTGGCAAACCACCCAATAAGCTCGGTGCTCCAGCTCAACGGGCAAATGACAAGGCTTTCCGTAAATAATTATATAAGGAGACATACCAAAGGGAGCCTTGAAGGCAGTCCAAAATGCCCAAAGTGCGTCAATCAGCTTGTCGGACCAATCCTTACGGTCAGGCCGAGCCATTTTCTGAAGAATATGCTTTATTTGCTGGTTCAACACCTCAGCCTGGCCATTCGTCTGAGGATGATACGGAGATGAGATACGATGGTGGACTCCATATTTCCTCAGAAGTACCCGAAAAGAAGCATGGGTAAAATGACTCCCTCCATCAGAGATAATGGCTCGAGGGATCCCAAAGCGCGCAAAAATGTGATCTTTGACAAATCGAGTAGATATGACATGTTTAGCATGGCGCGTGGGAATAACCTCGATCCATTTTGAAACATAGTCAACAGCAACGAGGATGTACTCAAAGCTGTTGGAAGGAGGAAAGGGACCCATGAAATTGATTCCCTATATGTGAAAGATTTCAACAGCTATAATGGGTTGCAAGGGTATCATGTCTCGACGTGACATTGACCCTAGCAACTGGCACCTAGTGCACCGTTTAGCATAATTGTGTGCATCCTAGTGAAGGGAGGGCCAAAGAAACCGCACTGCAACACCTTGGCTGCAGTTTTCCTCCTAGAGAAATGGCCTCTGTAGGCCTGATCGTGACAGAAGGATAGCACACTGGGGACCTTGCTGTCAGGAATACAGCGATGGATGATCTGATCAGCACCAACTCGAAAAAGTAGTGGGTTATCCCAGAAATAATACTTTGCTTCTACGATGAGACGCTCACGCTGGTTTTTAGGCCAACCACGTGGAAGGGAGCCAGAAGCAAGGTAATTGGCAATGTCAGCATACCAAGGTCCACTTGCCACATTAATTGCCAATAGGTGCTCATCGGGAAAAACCTCATTAATCGGCAGGGTAAGTCCAATGTGGCCAAGGTCCAGTCTCGAGAGATGATCAGCAACAACATTCTGGGCTCCAGCCTTATCGTGGATTCAAGGTCAAATTCTTGGAGCAAAAGGATACAACGAATTAGTCTAGGCTTGGCATCCTTCTTGTGCATGAGATGACGAATGGCTACGTGATTAGTGAATACAGTAACATGCGAGCCTAGAAGGTAAGAGCGAAATTTCTCCAGCTCAAAGTCAACCACCAGTAGTTATTTCTCAGTAGTCGTATAATTATGCTGGGCCTCATCCAGTGTCTTACTGGCATAGTACACCACGAAGGGGTGTCTATCACGTATTTGTCCCAGGATGGTTCCGACTGCAAGGTCAGAAGCGTCACACATGAGTTCAAAGTCGAGGGACCAATCAAGTGGCTGGAGAATAGGGGCCTTGGTGACAGCATCACGTAGTTGCATGAATGCTAGTTGACAGTCAAGGCACATATCAAAGGGTACGTCGGTTGATAGGAGATGAGTTAAAGGTCTAGAAATCTTGGAGAAGTCTTTGATGAATCTCCTATAGAAACTGGCGTGTCCTAAGAAGGAGCGGATTTTCCAGACAGAGCTAGGCACAAGTAAATCAGTAATCACATCAAGCTTAGCTCTGTCCACCTCAATACCTCTATTGGAGATGATGTGACCAAGAACAATCCCCTCATGTACCATAAAATGACTTTTCTCCCAAGAAAGCACGAGGTTCACATCAATACATCTCCAAAGGATGCGGGTTAGGTTGGCTAGACAATCATCAAATGAAGGTCTGAAGATCGAAAAGTCATCCATGAAGACCTCAAGAAAGTCACCCACCATATCATGAAATATCGCTAGCATACATCTCTAGAAAGTTGCTGGTGCATTACAAAGTTCGAATGGCATCCTTCTAAATGTGAAGGTGCCAAAGGGGCAGGTGAAGGTGGTTTTCTCTTGGTCCCGGGGGTCAACAGCCACCTGGTTATATCCAAAGAATCCATCCAGGAAATAGAAATTTTCATTTCCCGCTAATCGCTCCAGGATTTGGTCAATAAAAGGTAGCGGAAAATGGTCTTTCTTTGTTGCAGCATTCAGTTTCATATAATCTACACACACTCTCCAAGATGTAGGAGTGCGTATAGGGATGGATTCGCCCCTGTCATTGACACGGATGGTGAGTCCCGCCTTTTTGGGCATGACATGATCGGGCTCACCCAGGGACTATCACTGATCGGGTAGATTATACCCGCATCTAGTCACTTAATGATTTCCTTTTTAATGATTTCCCTCATGTTAGGGTTGAGACGTCGCTGCATCTCGCGGGAATCCAGCTTCCTCCTTCGTATATATACTGTGAGTGTAGTAGGAGGGGCTAATGCCAGTTAAGTCAGATAAGGACCATCCAATGGCTGGTTGCCTTGTGTTCCATGAGGACCTTCATTAGCTTGCACTCTTGCTCCTTGGTCAGTTTTGAACTAATAATTACGGGGAGCGTTTCATTTGATCCCAGAAAAGCATATTTAAGCATGTCAGGAAGCGCTTTCAGCTCGGGAGTGGATGGTGAAAGATCTGGCATTTCTTGGGACGAGAGTGTCCCAAAAGGATCAGAAGAAAGAAGGGCAGGAGAAAGAAGTTGTCCCTCAAATTGGCCAAGAAGAGAGGCATCTTGGCTTGATGGATCCAAGAAAGGAGAGCCCTAGTGATTAGCATTTGGGCTCAAGGTCCCAGTGTGGAGTCGCATTTCCGCCTGATTTGGTGGGAAGGAAAGGGCAATCCGATCTTCAAGAGGGTGGACCGGCTGTGAGTAGCCCGAATATGACTTAGACCACGAGGTGTGGGAAGCAGAGAAAACCTCGTCAGAAGTCTGGTCAGGAGAAGGTACGAGTATGGGGAGGGATGGGGAAACGTCATAATATAAGTCTGCCAAGTGATGGTTTGTGTCCATGGGCAATCCACAGTAGTCAGAATAGGTCCCTATTAATCCGATACACACGCTGACGGCCATGTCCTCATCAGACGTGTCATCCTCGATGCAATCGCAATCAAAATTCTTTGCGGCCTTGAAAATGTGTAGCTTGAGCTTCTCAGAGCCAACGGCGATTTCAATACAACCCAACTCACAATCGATATGGGCACGAACTGTGGCCAAGAAAGGTCAACCAAGGATGATCGGACAATCAGAAAGTGAGCTAGGAGCTTCCATATCCAAAACAAGAAAGTCAACAGGAAAACGGAGACTGTTGACTCTAACCACCACGTCTTCCACCACACCCTTCGGGATTTTGACAGAGCAATCTACCAACTGCAATGTGACAAAGGTGGGTTTCAGATTTCCTAAGGAAAATTTCCCGAGCATGATGGCTGGTATAAGATTGATAGAAGATCCTAGATCAAGCAAAGCATGGTTAAAATTGCAGCCTTGGATGCTACATGAAATAAGCGGTGTGCCTGGATCTTTCTGCTTTGGTGGTAGATTTGACAGTATAGCACAACTCGCATGAGGCAAAAGGACCACCAGATTCTTTGTTTTCTTTTACTGTCGCCTGGGTGTAGTGTAGTGTTTGAAGAATCGAGCAATAGTTGGTATATGGTTAATAGCCTCTAATAGGGGTACTTTGATCTCAACATCCCTGAATAAATTACGCAAGTTATCAAAGGCCTGTGTATTCTTTTTCTTGCCTTTTGGCTCCCTCAGTAGAGCCTCAGGGAATGGGACCAATTCTGGCACCAGTTTGGGCGTATCGTCCTCACGAGAATGAGATGCACATCCCAACTGAGAGGGCGATGAAGAAGATGGGCCAAGATCAGGTCAAGCCAAATCGACGGTTTGCTTACCACTCCTCGTAGTAATTGCATTGGATGTCACGGGTCTAGTGGGATCATGAGGCAGAGGAGGGTTCACAATAGGGACATAAGGGTGATGTGCTGCTGCGGGACTATCCTAAAATCCCGATGGAGTGCCCGGAGCTTGTAGAATCTAATGAACCTGCCCCTAAGAAGGTCGTACCTGTGGTTGCAGACCACGAAGTACAAAATTTCGTGGGTTAGGGATAGGTTGGGCTGAAAGAGTGCCCTGAGATCGAGTCGTCATACATAGTTGACTGATCTCAGCATTCTGTTGCGTCAATTGGTACTGAAGAGAGATCATGTTTTCTTCATGGTGCTTGTACATTTCCGTCATCATTCGCATCAATTTATCAAGAGGACTTGATGCGTGTTCTGTTTGAGGTATGCAAGGAACCGATGGCAGATTTGCCACAGGATTATACTGGGCCCTTGGGATAACGGGTGCGGACGGTTGCATTAGCCCATCCGTGGGGTTTTGGGGCTGCGGGTTACTAGACCAAGTGAAGTTAGGATGATTTTGCCACCCTGGGTTATAAGTAGCAGAGAATGGGTCGTTCCCTAGGGCATAAGCGTCTTCTAAGCCAGAAGACAAGCCTGCATGTGTATATGCATCCGAGCACACGGAGGCTTGGTCCTCCGTGTCAAAATACTAGCTCGCAGAAGCCAGGTCCACATTGCTTACCAAATCACATGGCACGATACTCGGTAGGGAAGGTCTCATGGGATTCTTGGGAATCAGCCTGGCATTGGAAGGATTAGGGTTGTGACGGAGTGATGGTGTGGAGGTGTTTGCCATAAAGCGGGCGGGGTTGGCCAGAAGCTCGTCTAGCTTTTTGTTCACAACAGAGACTTCATCCAATGTTTGTGCAATTAAGTTAAGATCTGTGGATGAATGGGAGGATCCCATGTCAACTTCGTGAACATTGCTGGTACGATTAAAGGCGACAATGGAGGCATTATTCATTGAGTTTTCACTCATGCTCTCAAACAATTCAAATGCTCCATTATCATCTTTATTCATAAAATTCTCTCCACAGGAAGCATCTGCAATCTGCTTCAAAATTTCATTTAGCCCATAATAGAAGATTTGAGTTGCATGCCACTTAGGCAGACCGTGGTGTGGACATTTCCTGAGGAGGTCATTATACATTTCCCATGCCTCATGAAACTGCTCGCTGTTTTGTTGTGTGAAAGAAGTAATAGCACGGTGAAGCGCATTGGTACACCTGATTGGGAAAATTTTCTTGAGAAATGTTGTATGCATCTCTTCCCAAGTTCGGAGAGGTGTCCCAATGGTGCGCAACTATTGCGCTGCTTTGTCCTGTAATGAAAACGGGAACATTTTCACGAGGACGATACGCAGCCTGATATTTCTTGGTTTAATCATTTCAGCTAATTGGGTTAAGTCCTCCAAGTGAAGAAAAGGGTCTTCACTGCCAATCCATGGTAATGGAAGTTAATTAGGCTGATTACATTCAGTTTTAGTTCGAAATCCTCCCCGCCCACGGGGACACGAATATGCCCACGGGTTTTTGTAGCAACAGGATTCTGATAAGATCTAAGAGACCTAGGCTTCTCCCATTCGGGAGAGTTCTAAATTTCCTCCAAGGTTTCCCTAATGGCTTCAATCTGCTCATTATACAATTCCATTTGGGGCTAGAGGTGGGTTAATGGGTCAACGGCTCCTCCACCACCTGGTGGGATTGGAGGGGGGTGGTTTCCTCCCTCGGGATTTAGGGGTAGGCGTGCATCCATGTTTGTGGAGGAGGATGACGATTCACCAGTTTCTACCCTTCTAGAATTATCAGACAATTCAAACAATTCAGGGTTTTGTAACCTCCCGCAAACATGCATTACCGCAGGAAGAATTGGGGAGATGAGAAGGGAAAGGGGGATGAGAGAAACAACGCCGTAAGGGTACACTTGATGACAAATCAAAGCAATCAATTTCCTAACCTCTACAATGTGCCCTTAGACCTAAAGATCTAAGCTACCTACTATCACAACTTACAGAACCAAATGAGAGCATCGCGGAACCACTGGGCTAGATTGAAAGGCCGTTTGCCCTAATCTTAGACACCCGATAGCACGTGGGGACCCACACCAACACGTAGGTGCTACACATAGGTAGTTAAACCTCCAATCCTTAAGAGGGGTCAAGTTGCTACCAGTTTTAATTTAGAGGCTTAGGATCAAGTGCTCAAGGAATGTGAAAGGCGTTGTATACGGGTAATGCCCAAGTGCGTTGATTTTAAGAGTATGTAAATCAAGCATGCAATGGGGAAATCTCCCCGAATTGAAGTTTTAGATGGTGAATGGCTTTTAGAATTTCAACCTCAAGTAGTATGGATTTTATGATTCCACCGAATTACCAATTCAACCAATCTTCGAGTTTTCAGAAAATACAAGTTCTTAATGCCCAACAAACCCTTCTTCAATGTGAATTAGTTAATGCATGCTAAAAATGCAATGGGCTTCCCTAGATGGAAATTTTTAAGTGTGGATGCACGAGTCTATTTTAATTCAATGTGAAAGGGAACCAAAATGCTTCAATTCAAGTGCTCCCAATCACCAAAATGATAATCCACACAAGGCTCAACCACCAAATGATGTAAAAAAAATTAAAATGTTCGGGTTGAAATATTCGGGATCGAATCTAAGGCAAATGTAAAGTCGTGATGGGGTTGGAATCAACTCAATTTCAAGCCTCCCCACCAAACATGTGATCCCGAAATGCTAATAAATAAGGCAAGGAAGTATGGCAATCAATCAATTTTTATCTTGCCTCTAAGAAGACTTCACACAATGAAAAAGGCAAGAATCAAGATTCTTGGATTTTCGCTATGCGAAGTTTGCAGGAACTCAAGGGGCGATGGGGGTGATAGCAAACAATCAACAAGTGGGTTTTAGTCCACTTGCCCCAAGAAATTCCCAAGAAGTGTTTTTAGGTTTTTGGAATTTTTAGATTTTTTTCTCTTTTTTTTAAGGTGACAAGATGACCTAAGTTACTAAGAGGAAAACACCTACCTTCTCAGCAATGTGGGTGAAACTCCAGTGTGACTCTAGTGACTTCACGCTCTTGCACCTGCCTTGGATTTGCCCACGTCTCTGGCCTCCTCTGCATGTCTCCTTCTTGCAACAGGTATACCTGCACACAAACACACAAAACACCTGTGAAGAGAAGGGTGGGAGAAGAGAAAATCAAAGGAAGAGAGTAGAAACTTACTCCAAATAGTGCTTCCCCGGCAATAATGCCAGAAAAGCGTGATGCGAACTCGAATAGGACTGATGAATATGGTGATATTATCATTGAAATTAATATAGTGAGTTAATCTAAATCGAGTCTACACCAGTTTCACAAAATTTTTAACCTGGCCTACTTGATTTTATCTTGGTCACTTTTAGGCCTAGGGTCAATCTCATGGAAGTAGGAATTAGGAGATTACGAAGTTTCTATGCCTTTCCTAAAACATATCTCTTCCTTGCATTTATTATGTTTTTGGTTTTTTCTACTTTTAAGATTTTTTTGTGATAATGTTGTTCTTGAGGCACACCCTCAAAAATGAAGTCCTTGGCCTTGAGCCAAATGGTCCTTGGTTTGAAGCCAACTTAGGGTTCCAAAATCGATCTTGGTACTCACAAGATCGAGTACCTGCAAGATAAGAATTATCTTTTCTCTTTTATACCTTTTTTCTTGGTCTTTTTGATAGAAAGAAATAAAAGACAAATGAAAGTAGAATAAATTGCAAGGAAAGAAATGAAAAGAAATACTTAGCTTAGTATATATATATATGTATATATATGTAGTGGATATAGAAAATATATATATAGTTATATATTATATAGATAGGGGTGGCGGTGGAAATGGAGATGGAATGTAGCACGGTGTCAAGTTGGTCCATGTCTAGCAAGACACAACCAACATGACTAAGTGTTGCATGGAGTGTGGAGCGGATGTGTGTGAGTGTGGGTGGAAGCGCTTGCTTTGCACAAGTATCGGGAAATATCCACAACTGGTGCGAATGTTCCTGCGATACGATGCCCGGTGAAAGGGTGAGTGCACGAGTATGTGGGTAGTGAATGTGTGTATGGGAAAATGCGGATATGTGGATATATGAATATATATGTATATATATGTATCTATAACTATATGTGTGTGTGTGTATATGTGTATATATATATGTATATGTATGTATATCTATCTATATAGATATATATAAATATGTATATATGTTTATGTAGATATAGGTATATGTGAGGATGAGAGTGTGTGAATATATATGTGTGTGTGTATGCGTGTGAGTGTGTAAGTGTCTGTGAGTGTGTGTAAGTGTGCATCTGTTTAGGTGTGAGAGGGTGTGTGTGTAAGTGTGGGTAGACGTTTAAGACATCTGTGGCACGGTGGCGTCGTCTGGCGAGAGAGAGAGCTGTGTGCTGGAGAGCGTACGTGCGCAAGTGCGAGGAAACACGCAGCGCACAAGGGCTACGCGCGAGCGAACACGGTGGTTCGGGCACACGAGTGCAAGCAGTGGCGCGCAGGCATGGGCGAGCATGGGCGACCGGCTGGAATAGGTCGCATGAGGAGAGAGAGTGCACGTGGTCACCGAATAAGTGAGAAATGAGCCGGTTGCACACTGCAGCCGCGTGAGGTCGCGACTATAGTGCCGAGGGCAAAAAGCAACCGACTCTGTGGCTGTGCGACCGGCTGTGCAGCGTGAGGAGAGGTGCTATAGGGCGCGCAGAGAAGGGCGAGGACCGACAGGGGACGCGTGCAAAGCACGCAGAAAGGTTGCCTGAGGTGCACGAAGGCACGTAGAGGTGGTTGAGCACGCACAATGGCTGTGCACGAGCTTCAGAACTTGAAGCTCTGCTACTCTAATGGAGATGGAGAAGAAATTAAAAACAAAAAATGAAGCAGAAAAGAAAAGAATATGCAAAATAAAAAAACTAGGCAAGAATCCGCCACGCCCACCTGCTCACGAAGGAGCTGGGCGATGGTCTAACTCACAGTGGGGGTCTGAGACCACTGTGAACTCTCTCCTGCACACAGTGTACCACTTCTCAACATGTGAAAAGAGGTGCTGTGTTTGGAGAGGGAGAAGGAAGGAGAGTTGCTAACGAGTGTGTGTGATGTTGTGTGTGTTGTGTGCACAGGTCTGAGGGTGGAGACGGGTGTATCTGTGGGTGAGGCAGCCTATGGGCATGGGAGGGTGCATGCTCTTTTATTGAAGGGTTGCACGCCTCTCCCCCATACTGCTGGCATGAGGAGAGGTGAGGAGACATGCATAGCACCATGCCCTGCCGCATGAAAAATAAAAAAAAAATGTGAATGGTGAAATTGCAATGCAACACACAATGAAGATGTTACTTATAGAGTGGATTGAATGGCCATTTATTCTCGCTCTCTTCCCCTCTTTATAAATGCATGCAAGTGTATATTTACAAATGGAAGTATGGCTACATAAGATGCATGGGTAATGTTAGGAAATAACATAAGATGGCATATTTATTGGCGTAACTTGCTGTGCAATTAGCATTACAGTGCTTGATCCCATAAAGAGTTATATCAGCCTCTTGATTTTGTTCCATAAAAGGATGGTGATTCATTGAATCGACAATTTCAAGAAGGATCAATCCTTGATGATGAGAAAAAGGGAAGTATTCACGTTTTGAACCTACTTGAGTTCAATAATTGTTAGTGTAATCTATGGGTTATCGCTTCTCTCACAAAGTCCTTTCAATCCTAACTTTCAAAGAGCTAACACAATCAAAGAAAGCACCCAAAACAACCAAACAACCGATCTTTTTTTTTGTCTTTTTATGCAAGAATGTGACAGAAGAATCTTCAATATAGTTACTCACCCTACCTTACCTACAAGGTGCTTAGGAAGACACAATGGCATCAATGGCAGAGAAGGTCCCAAAATAAACTTGCTCACCTCTAGACCGAAGCACGAGTGAGACCAATTTGTTGATCTCTGACAATCTCCCTCTTGATATGCAAAAGGGCCTCTAGTGACCTTATGTGCATGTTTTCTGCCACAACCAATGTGTCAATCAACTCAGATGGTAGAAATCACAAACAAGGCCCTTAGCGCAGTCTAAGTTTTAGAATTCTCCCTTTAATTAGCCACTTCTAAGGGATCTCACTTCTTAAATCTCTAAGCTCCAAACAAGAATCTGATTTCCTTGAGAAATTAGTCCAATGCAAGAATAGGCAATTCGATGCATTAACAAGCAACTTAAGAGGGATAGGGATGTACACCTTACCCCAGTACTCTTCCCAAATGTAATTTGATAGAAAATAAAAACTAAAGGCAAAATGCAATCCTAATTTGGATACCTAGGGATATGCAACTTCTAATAAAAATGAATATTTAATTAAATGTGACTTTCCATTTTTATTTGACAAGTAAGCAATGCAATCAATTAACTAAAAATAACTAGAGAAAAAGAGAGAGTTCAAAAGTCCAAAAGAGTCCAAAATTATTACAACACCAAAAATATTACTCTCTCACCCAAACCTAAAACATCAAGTCTATTAAATAAAAATAAAAATACTTCTAATCTTACAACCGAAGTCCATGGAGACTCTTGGACTCTTGCACACCATCTTCTTGGAGTTCATCCTTTGCGATCTGTAATGACATATCACCACGAGATTCTCCAAGACATCAAGTACTTGCAAAATAAGTGAGTAAGACTCACAAATGCAAAATAGATGCAAAAGTGATGATAAAAATGCTATGTAAATGCTATAAACAAGTAATTACACAATAATTAGTCAAGATACACAAGACAACCTCTCCAACAATGGTGCCAAAAACTGGTGGACATATTATCATCACTATGTGTAGTTTAAATACCAAACCACTAAATCTAGGGATAAATAGTGGTGAATCGGGTCGACTCCATAGGGAGCTGGTAAAATCGAATCCCTTGTCTAGTTAGAAAGTATAGAAAATTTTTCATGACTTTTAAAAACGTACATGTGTGTGTGGATCTTTTGCGCATTGTGCCCATAAAAAGTCATATGAGCACAACTTCTCCACCAGTAGATCATGATCTGGTGGTTATAAATGAAGTGGTTTCTCAATCATGCTAAAAATAGAAATGACACAATCAATTACGTTTAATTTTCCTTAAAGGAACGATGTTGCTGGCAATCGTAAATGAAAATTAAAGTTAATCATGTGTAAAAAATAAAAAACATCCCTTATAGAGCACGTTGACACCTCACATAATAAAATCAGAGTTGCAATACAATCATAATACAGTTGCATAAAAAAGACTTGTATTACAACTATAAAGATGCCGTAATACATCGATTAGATAAATTTTTAACCATGATACTTGTAACACAATTCTGATAATTGTAATATAATCATAATGCAATCACATAAAGAGTTTTATTATATAGAAGTTGTAATACATCAATTAGATTACTTTTTAACTGTGATACTTGTAATACAACTCCGATAATTATAATACAACTTCATTTTTTGTTAAGAAAAGAGAGTTGTAATGCAACTAAGTATTACTACAATATATTTACTCTCCAATAAGAATGTAATGATTAATTGATTATATTTCAAATATGATTCATGAGCAGAGTTATAATACACTTAACATTTATGTGAAACAAAACTTTCTTAAAATGGTGTAATAATTAATTCACTACATTCCAAATATGAAAGATGGTTTTCTAAACCAACTTTTGATATATACGGTAGTTTCCATCAGTGGGAGTAATGATCCAATGGACATTATTGCGTGCTCATTTTTAATCTTTTGAGCACTGTGATTAAAATTGGATAAATGCTTACCACATAATAACCATTCGATGGAGATCTTACGATCAATACAAAAACCACCTATGTTGCTAATAGTGGTTTTGCATTCAATTGTGTATAAAAAAATTTACCAAAATGGTGTGATTTTAATTAAATAAGAAATTTACAACTTTCTATAAATAAGGGATTCGCTGGTATGTAATCAAATCAACATTCTAAAAAAACTTGTGCAAATAACTCCTCGTATGATAATTCAAGTCATAATACATTTGTAATAAGGAAAATAATGTATAGATGACGTCGGTGATACTTCTAGTATAGATTGCATTTAAAATATCGAAAAAGATTGTAACGAAATGGAAGATGTTCTGTAATGAGAATAGCATATCTTTGTTAAATGGGCTATTCGGGAGATTAAAGTGTATCGTTGTAGTAAAGTCTCCTAAATAGCTCTTCAACAAGTAAAATTTACAACTTGAATATCTAAATGAAGTCCAAGGTTGAACACAGGGAGCAAATAGGAATTCACACATTAATCTTCAATTAAAACATAAATGAGCGCAGGAATTTGAGCACAATAATGATATTTCAATGAATATTAATCTATCATATTAAGTATTCAATGAAGCTCAATGTATTTAAAGACTAAAAAGATAACTAAGATAAAATAATGGTGATTTAAATCACCAATTATCAGCCTAAGCACATGTATAGCAATTACTCAATTGATGTTAAATAAATAAATAGTACCTAGACGTCTAATTTGATAATCAGATGACTTAAAATGTCATTTGCTACAGTACTCTGATTTTCTTCTTCTGCTGTCTTCTTCTTTTTCCTTAGGCACAACCCTTCTTTACTTTTCTTCTCTTCTTTCAGGTCTTCTTCAGCATCCTCTCCTTCTTCCTTAGCTTTTCTTCCTTTTCTACCTTGGCTTCTTCTTTTTCTTTTCTTGACTAAGTGTCAGAAGTTCTTTCTGAAGCAAAACCCACCCTCCCCCCCTCTCTCTCTCCTTTCCTCCTTTCTCTTTCTCCTTCTCTTTCTCTCAAACCAGGGTAATCGGGTATTCGAATAAGCATACCTGAGTCCAGGCTCACCGATAGTGGGTGATGAGCGAGAAGTGAGGGCTTAGGTCGGATCAGGTTAAGTGCGGGTGAGCGGGGACCTCACCCCCATGTGTCTTGAGGCAATAAGCCTTAAACACAAAAATAATTTATGTGCCTGCTACTGCTTTGTCCCATACGATGTGGGACTATCTTTTGCCCTTCCTTCACATGCGTGCTGCTGTGAGGATCTTCATTCAATTATCGTGGCTGCAGTTGATGGAGTCCTCAATTGAAGGCCTGGAGGCCTTCCTGGGCCTTGTCCGCAGTGCTTGGAAGTGTCAGCCATGAAGAATGTGGCTTAGAACACCATGAACGGGGTGACAGTGACAGCGACAGTGGCGGAGCGACGGCAAGATCTGCAATTCATACAAATGGCCTCTCAGCCACATTAAAATTTCTCAATAGCTTCGCCAGAGGGTGTGGAGTGCGATGGCAGTGATTTCGTGGCGTGTGGAGGTGCGTGGTGGTCGGTCAGTGACGGAGAAGGACGTGCAAAGGTGGGTTAGTTAGGGGCATGTTTGGGTGGATGAGAGGATGAAATAGGAGAGGGGTTTTGTGCGAGTGGATGAGGCAGAGCTTGTGGGGTAGGTGGCGAGGCGATTGGTGGCTTGTGGTGTGAGATGGGCCTCACCAGAGTGGTGGCCGGAGCGGAGGACGAAGGTGGGTTGCAACGGTCGTCGAGGTTGTTTTTGGGTTTTTGGATGGTAGAAAACTAACTTAAGGATCTAACTAACCTAACTACCTAACCTAATTGGACGAAGGGGGATAGGATTGGCATCGGCATTGGCAGGCCGGCAACGTGGAAGATGAATGCTCCGAAGGGGGACGGCGAGGAAGAATGAGGTCTGGGACAACAGGGCTTTGGCTGGCCACCGTCGGAGGAATGTGAGGAAGATGATAGGCCACTTGATTTGACCTTCTAATGGCCAAAAGAATGGAGTCAAGAAAGCTAGCAAGAGCTTGGTCGGAGAGGGCTAGAGGTAGGGAAGAAGAAGAAGTTTTTGCCCCAAACCTAGCTAAGGAGGTAAGGCATGCCTCAAGGGTTCTTTTATAGGCCATAAAAGGTCTTTCCAAGCTTAGAAACCAAGCTTGGAAGCTTGGGGTTTACGCACATGGAGGACACGCAAACCTTCAAAAGGTTCGCACGAGCTTTTGGATGGATTTGGAAAGCTATGAATGAGCTCAGATGGAAGGGGATCTCGTCAGGAGTCCTTCCAATTTTGGGAGAGATTAGCCACAGATTCAGGGAGATAACTCAGATTGAAACCTCCCATGTATGAACGAAAGGTTCCAATGGTGGCAGGGACCTTTTGGTGAAGGTGAAGACAAAGTTGGGGACCCATGTGTAAGGAACTCAAAAAGTTAGGGGTGTGTATGTAAGAAAAAGAGTCAGACTGAACCAAAATGCAAACAAGGTCAAGATGATCTCAGATTGGGCCCAAATTTTGGTACAAACCTAATTTGGACTCAAGGAATTTGATGGTAAAGTCAGATTTTGGTTTTGACCAAGTTTGACTAGGTAATTTGCACAGAACCTAAATTAGGGCAACTGTCTGTCTGAGACTCTGTTTTGGATCAAATTGGGTTCCATTGGTCAAAGCAAGCACACCAAACCTTATAGAATATTTTTTTAAGATTTTTAGAAGGTTCAGGTGAATTTTATCCTGACCAGAACCTTAGTGAATTAAGCGGGTCTGTTTTAGGGTTTTAGATATCATTTAATTCTCAAAACGTGTGAAAACTCTTTTCTGTCTGTATAAACCCACTTATTAGACATTTATAAACATTTGACCTTTAATTAACCCCTGAGAAATCCTGTGATTGTTCTGCATTTAGGTTATTTTGTTGAAACTGCAGTTTTACCCCTATTTTCATGTTTCTTTCTCATAATGGATATGCAATGAATTATGATCTTCTGGCGATTATATAGGATCATTTTCAATGGATTATGACTAAATAAAGCTAGATATGGATGATGATGACGTTATCATCAATCTTGTAACAAATGTATACTTGTCTTGTAAAATTTCGAATAGCTTTTGTAATAATAATGCGTGATCGTTGTAACGAATTTGTCATAATGTTAAGAGGCAAATCCTATAAATCAATGGCAATACATTATAGGATCTTAGAGCTATGCACACAAACACTCTAGAAAAGGATATTAACAATAAAAGATATTTGCACAAAAATTCAAACCACAAAGATGAACATAAGATGTATAGTGGTTCCCTACTCACTTGGGTACTCCACTACCTAATCCTCCTAACTTAGGATTTTTAACTTGATTCCCTCAACCCCGAGGGAACCAATATTCTAACCGAGGTAATTAACAGGTTATCTCAACCCAAGTACAATAAACCAAGTTATTACAACCCAAACAACGAGCAAAAGCTCAACATAATATAAGAACGAGTGTAAGAAAGTGTGATGACCTGAGTCCCGCCAAGTGACGAAACCCAGGTCACCGTGTGCTAGCAACTAGCATGAACACCCACAAGATCTCAATCACCCAACACATAACCATGAAACGTCAATAGCCAACATTCATTCATGATGCATTAAATAAAAGAAAACTAAAGTGCTAACAATATAATTAAAATTCACCATAAACAGAAATTAAGGAGAGTCTCCTATAATCACCAAAAAGATAGGAATAAAATCTAATAGCAAAAAGAACCTACTACTACGATCCACTGGCTCAGTGCAAATCGTCTCCTCAGGTAGGACCTGGTTTCACAGAAGTCTGACCAACAACAGCCGCTGCACCCGATTACTCGTAACACTAGAGTACGAAACCCAAAACTATACGCCAGTGAAAACTGAGTAGAGCAGACAACAAAACAAGTGGTAATATTAACAAGATTACAGAAAAGGGCACTATATCAACAGTTCATCCATTTATAATTTATTTCTTAGATAATTATGTTCATGTACCTTGCCCATGTTCTTATAGTTCACAATTCGTAAATCAACGTCTCGGGGCACGAGATGACCTCGTGTAACTTTCTGCGGTGCAAGATTGGTATAAACCATCCTCCTAACTGGGAAGACCGCTTATACCCATAAAGTCGCCACACTCCATTACCCTAGGGTCATTGCGAAAAGGGGTAGCAGCTACATCATGTAGCGTGAACATGTACAATCGCTACGTATGTTTAATCACAGACAGCCAATGACCCACCTTCTGGTCGAGAAAGAACCAAACCTCAAGCTCTACATCCCACCATCCCAGTTGGCCGCTAAGCCTAACTAAAGAGTCGTAGGGAGGCCAGCAACTCCTAAACCAACCCCTAAAATCAGTCTAAAAGATCAACCTACATCCAAACTCCAGTGAGTAGCAAGGCTAAAACCAGTTATCTTATCCTTTCATTTCCAACTAACTAGTTGTATCAAATTCATTCTAGATAACCGTATCTTTTATTTTCATCAAATCAAGTCATCCGTAATAATTCCAGGATTAACAAATATTCACATTATCCTCCAACTTATCTATTTACAAGTAGTTTCAATTTATGACAATGGTCCCCTATTATTTATCAATTAATGAACATCACTAAACTTGTTTCGTGAAAATCGAGGTTAGTTTTATGCATGCAATGACAGGGGTACATGTGATCATTAACCTTTACTATTTTGCAAAAAAACATATTAATTTTCCTCTAGAGATCCCATGAATCAAGGAAAGTACCAGAGGGATTCCAAACTCAGCAACAAGAAGAGCATACGCTAATCAAGCAATAAATGAAAGAAATTACACCCAATCGGTCCATAGGCACCTAAAACCAAACAAGATCGAGAGGAGAGGTATACTACTCTACCTAATGTCACCAGAGGGTCACGGTGACTCTAAATCATGCGCACAGGACCTAGGGACAGTCTCCACATCCGCCTCGGAATCCACGCACACACTGGGGGTAAGACCTAGTCATGTTTCTGATTTTTCACTAAATTAATAGAACTCAAAAGTGAAAATGAACTATACCAATATGTAGCACATGTCGATACAATTCCAACGGTACCTTGTTTGTTAAAATCCGAGCTCGGGAAGGCCTCAAACTAGTCGAAACTGTGCGAGAGGGTCCTAAATCGCCCCTGGACCAGTCGGTTCACGCAAACTGACCTCGCTGGCATCGCTACCACGCATCACCACCTAGTTCCTCGACACCCACTCACGCAGATCCCCTATACGCCTGTTCACGTGCCCGTTGCCGCTGAATTGCGAAACGCATTGCACATCCAGGCAATCACTCTTCGCCTCTTCCCACGCGCTTGCGCTTGCAAGCACACTTCGCTTACGACACACGTCACTCACATAGCACCGCTGCCACCACGCATCAGACGCTTGACGCACTGCCACTATGAATTTTGTGATGGGTAGCCCAGGTTTCTCGAAATTACCAAAGGGTCACTAGAAAAAGTTTTTGACTTTTATGAAGGAATCTTTTCCTTCTCTCTTCCTCTCTTAATTAAGAGACTTAGAGAAAACATGATGACCCAAGGACCTAAAGTGATCCTTATATAGGGCCAAAAGTTGTTGCAAATAGGTTTAGTAGGGTGAAATACCCAAAATACCCCTGGGGCTAGGTCCACCTTACATTTAGGTCCTTGTTGACTTGTTTTGACCAAAACTATAGCTATACACCTTGGATTTACGTGAAACAAGTATCATCGGAAAGCTTGCGACAAGAGGAATCTAATGGTACCATATATGGCACCCTTTTAATAATGTTTAGCTAAGGGTTGACTCGAAATACGTATTTTTGAAAATTTAAGGAGGTGCTGACACCAGTACCAAACCAAAATCAGGTTTCCAGGTTCGAATTGACCCGGATTACCTTGAAATGACTACGAAGTTAGATTTTGGGACGTTACAGAAAGATAGAAATCTTACAACAAATTACCTAAGCCTCTCAACAACAATTAAAAAGATATTACCAATTTAAGAGCCTAGGAAAAAAGTTAATCAATTCCTAATACTAGAAATCAACTATAAGCTCGCGTTGTCAAGCTTGCAAATGTGTAGAGAGAGTGTGAACAGCAAACTTCTTTTTCCTCTCTTGAGAATATGGTGGAAATATGAAATTATAGCTCTAGAATATTCTCTTATATTTTTTTATGCTTAAACTAAGGGTTCAAGGATTTATTTACAGAGTTAGGACCTCAGAGATTCATCTACTAGACGTTGGGATTTAAATCCCAACATTCATATTGCCAAAAATAATTTTTTAGCCATTAAGATTTGACCCAACGGGTAGTTGATACTAATACTAAAGTATGAGTACCAATACTTGTGACTTATTATTTTGTATTTTAAGATAAGTTGTCACAAACAGTACTTATGAGGTACCGGTATTAATCATGAGTACTGATCGGTACTCATGATTAGTACTGGTATTCGTTACCTTCAGTACCAATACTTATCATGAGGACCGATACTTGTGGGTTAACGAGTACCTTATTATACACTTAATTTGTTTGTTAGTCATTTTTCTTGTAAATCTTTAAACAAAGAAGAATGACCTTTTGAACAAAATAACTTTGAAATAAATCTAATGATCGTAATGTTTTATCGTAATTTACCTCTATATGATTTTTACGATCTAATTCTTATTTATTAGTTGAGAGGCATACATTCTAATAAAAAGAAAAACTATTCTAAAAGATGACACAAAACATTTGTCTTTAAGATGTCTTCTATCATCATCATCATGGTCTCTTCGTCATCTAACTCTGTTTACCAATTTCAAACATTAATTTAAAATAATTTTGTTAACACCAAAATAAGATGTGGAACATGATTCCAACATACATAATATCATAATACACACAAACTAGTACGACACATTATATGGAACAAAAGTGAATAACACTGGAATAATGCCAACTAATATTAATAATAAGGTACATTTCATGTTAGCAAGCTTAAACGTTTGTAACAACTTGGTACTTTTGTTATAATATCAAGAAAATGGTGTTGTAACCATTACAATATTGACTTGTAATGGTAAAATATTGTTTTCTAAAGTTATAATAAGATCATTGTAACATGAATAAATGTTACGTATACATGCACGTAAATAAGTTGTAATACAATTTGTAAACATGATACAATATCTCACCGTGGTCATACAAGATTATCTGAGTGTAGTTTGTACTTGAAAAAATAAGTAAAAAGCTCACTTGCATGGCTGATTTAAATAAGATTTCTTCTGTTGCAATGTATGCATGATGGTTTTTGCTTGATAAAAAATCTATATCCATAATGACACAACATATATTTATAATGCATTAAAAAAATTTAATAGGAACACTATGTAAAAAGTGTGTACAACTAAATATATCATATGACTAGGTAGTAGTAGAATGCATTGGATGGTTTTTTGTTTGTAATACCAAAAACGATATTATTGCTAGTGTATGTAACTTACCTAAACTTTCTTGTAGTACAAGAAATTGGAGATGGTTCATTTCCCCATGTAAAAAGGTTGCACTAAAAATGATAACATATAGACTTGTAATATAATGTATATTAAAATAAAAATTAATGAGTTTAGTTGGATATGATCTCATGTGAAAGACTATCTTAATTAAGTTGTAATACATTAAATGAAAATACAACCCATAATAAGATACAAACAAATACTTGTCTGTTGGACGTATTACAAAAAATAGTATGATAACGTTGGTTGTAGGAGGAGCAAAAGGATGTAGTGCAGGCATATGACGTTCAAAAAATAGATAAGGAAAGACAAGAAAGAATCTACACCATTACATTTTGTGAGAAACAAGGGAAATCGCAGGAAAGGCGAAACCATTTTGGGAGAAAGGATGCGAGGGCGACCTTGGAAGGGTCTTCTCCAACAATCAAGTACACCAAAATTATTAGGCAATATAAAGGTTTTAATAGCATTTTCATTCAATACTGAAGTAAGTGCTTCGTAAGTAGTGTATTCATCGCTTTAACAAAACTAGGGTTCCGTTTAAATTGGAACTTAGATCAATTACATTGGTATAGATAATGCATATTTCTTTAAATATGAACGTATTAATGTTTGGAAGAAGGCTTACTTTATATAAACATCATTTGATTGTAAAAAGGGTTTTAACATGCATGTTATTTCATTGATGTTAACTTTACAATGCATGGAATGACTAACTGTGGAATAGAAATGCCATATAATGTTAAACTTATTTCTATAATTGTCATGTTTACTTTTTTAAAATTTATGGAGATATTAGGTACATAAATGTCGAATACAATGGCTGTGCGTGACAGAAGGGAACCTTCGAAAGGGAAAGCAATGCAAAACAAGCAACACATACAGTAGCGTCAAGTGAGATGCAAGCAAGTTGGAGGTGAAGTCCAAAAAAGGAGGTACTATATTAACATTTTCATATTGAATCATGATGCATAGTAATATGTATAAAAAACTATTTTTTCGAACATCAAAGATAGTAACAGTGGAATTTGATAAAATGTAGATGACATAAAGATCACCCATCGATGCTATATTCAACATTTCAAGGATTACATTGACAAGCATCCTTTGAGTGAAAAAAACAAGCCCTACTTGATAAAACAATATTCTATAGATTATTGGGGGTAGAAAAGGTCAACATTGATACAAAAGTCTAGAAGTGGATCATCAAGAGGTACACAGGTAACCTCAAATTCCTTATGGGTGATATGATAATTGAGTTCTCCAATGATGACATAGGTTTGATCCTAGGAATAACAAGTAGTGGTTATGATATAAGGGTCAATGAAAAATCCTTGCCATGGGCTAGTTACTGCAATGAGTCAATCCTAAGGAGAGAAAGGCACATTGATGGGAGATCACTTGAGCCACTCCTAAATGCATATTACCATTATGAAGATGATTGTTCGGTCTATATCTTTGTGACATGCTTAGTGTGCTCGAAGTTCACAACTTTTCTACTCCCGTATTTGGGGTACTCATTCCCTAGGATTCTAATGAACTACATTGACTCGATGGAGGATACCAAGTACTTTAATTGGTCTGCCGCAGTAGCTGATTTTTTATTGTTGAAAATGAATGAAATGACCAAGAAGCTCAAGGCAAGAGATGATTCAAGGATTGGCGACTCCCTAGGCTACCAAAATGGTCATGTCTCCTGCCTATATGTAAGTGACTACTAGACTGATTAAACTTGTGTATAATACATGTCTTGCATAGTATTTGTATATAATATAAAAATTTCTCACCAATTTTCAGGTATGAATGCTTGAGCATTGCTTGCTTTCCTGCATTAACAGGACCTCAGGCTTGAGATAAGGAAGTAGGTAGGATCGATGAAGGTAAGGATTAGTGACATGAATCGGATACATGGTGAAGAGGTATGTTCCCCTGACTGTAAACTATACAAAGATTATATAACTAAACTGCATGTTGATAATATTTGAATTCTTTTACATGTACATTCAAAGCTTGTTGCAGAAAAAATGAGGTTTTCAGGGTAGGGGAAAATGATTACATCTCCCTTGAAACCTTCGAAACAAAGGGTTTTCCACATAGAAGGCCCTTTATTGTACTTGAGGGTCTAGTTGATTTAATCCTGTTGAGGATTGAAGTATCAATAGATGCTGCTGGAGAAGAGGGATGCCATGAAATATGCAAAAGTGATGTTTGCATATCTAAAAAGAGTGAATTTAAGGAAAGCATTGAAGGATACAAGACGAAAATCAGACAATTGACAAAAGAAATTGATAAGGTAAAGAAGAGAAAAATTGAAGAAAGGAGGACAATGGTTAGTGTTGGTGATAGGAACACCATCATGAGTCATAACTAGGTCAATTTGTTCTGATAAAGTCAATAAAAGCTCCTACATAACCTTCAAAGGGTCCTAAGTGCTTAATATTCTATTTTGAGAAGAAAATATGAAAATAAGGTTATTTCTACAATTTTACGATCTTATCACAAATACATAATAACCACGAGATACTTCAAGGGTTTATTAAAGGTCATATGGTCATTAATGTCTAATAAGTTGGTCCATGCAGATAGAAACGGATTTTCACGCACTTCAAGAATTAATGGACATCTAAAACCTAAAAACAAACCCGCTTAATTAACTAGGATTATGGTCAGGATAAAATTCATTTAAATCCTCTAAAAATGATTAAAAAAATATTCTCTATGGTTTGCCATCCTTGATTTGACCATCTGAACCCATTGTGACCTAAAATAGAGTCTCAAGCAGATAGTTGCCCTAATTTAGGTTTCTACGCAATTTACCCAGTCAAACTTGGTCAAAACCTAAATCTAACTTCACCATTAAATTACTTGGATCCAAATTAGGTTTGTACCAAAATTTGGATCCAATGAGAGATCACCTTGACCTAATTTATATTTCAGTCATGTCTGACTCTTTTCTCTCACATTTATGCCCCTAACTTTTGAAATAATTACAAATTGCCCCCCAGATTTGTCTTCACTCTTTACAAATTGGTCCCTCCGCTATTATTGCGGAGGAACTCCTACTCCGGCGACCTTCAATCAAAGATTTCTCTCTGATTTCTTGACGAATCTCTCCCAAATTAGAAAGAGAGATCCCTGATGAAATCCTCTTCCATTTGAGCCGCGCATTGGGCTCTAAATTCTACTCAAAACCTAATGCAAAGCTTTCAAAGAATTGGGTCTTCTTGTCGCGCAAGCACCACGTGCTTCCAAGCTTGGTTTCCAAGCTTGGAATGCCCTTCTAAGCCCTATTTAAGGACCCAGGTCGCAAGGCCGATCTCCTTAACAAATTTTGGTGAGCCAAAACACCTTAATCTACCCTCTCCGGCCACCAAATATTCTTGCTTCGACGACACCCTCCGTCCCACTCCTCCGCACCTCCAACCATCAAATTGGAGGTGCCACCGTCTTCCTCTCTTCCTCGCGCACCTCTTCAGTCAAAGGAGAACGTTCCCTTGCTTCATTCGTCGTTGCTGCCTTGCCATCTTCATCTCCTTCTCCAGCTCTAGTCAAGCCACGACCAGAGCTCTTCAGCTATTTTCCTCACTCCTAAGTCCCTCTACCTTCTCCTTTACTCACCAACATCAATTCTACCTCACCCGCACTTCAAATCAACCACGTTTCCACCTGCTACGCCATCATCTTCCTCCTCTCCAGCAATGCTACGATGAAGCCTTCCCACCACACCACTGCTCGAAACACCATCTCTCTGCACCCATTAGCATCGTCGTATCCCAGAGAGCAAAAGCCCTTTGGTTATTGAGGCTATTGGCCTCTCCTCAGTGCCACTGAACACCACCACCTACGCACCACCTTCCTGTGGTCGTCAGACCACCACAGGCATCCTCACGCCACACCACCACCACCACTACGTTCTCCATGCTCCGGTGGACCTTTTGAGCTAGTTTAACGAGGTCGAAAGACCGTATTCTTACTTTCAAGTGCTTCACCGGACCTCCTCCACTGCCTCAACTCCTCTGACTTCGTACGCAATCTTCCGACCACATTCTACCCCATAAGCATCTTCTGAAGCTGCGGGCCATCCCCAAAAGTCTTCCCAGGCCTGCAATTGAAGTCGCATGCGTCATTTTCTACCTCAATTGGAAGCTCAACCTCCTGCAGTTCGCACGCAACGAGCCTCTATGGGATAGTCCCACATCATGGAACACAAATGTGTGCACAGCACATAAGTTGAATTTGTGCTTACGGCCCATTTCCTCAGCATGAACAGGGGGTGAGGTCCCTGCTCACGAACGCGCATATTGTTAAGACCCGTTTTGTCCTGAGTCTTTTAAGACGTCTGGATTGTTGGTTAGATGTCTGGTCAGATGTCTAGTCAGATGTCTGGACACCTTCCCAGACATCTGGAAATCAAAATTTTTGGGTACAAGCTTCGCGTCTGCGCGTGGGCTACGTGCAGACAGTACCCTCTTTTTCTCCCCTTCTCTCTCCCCCTCCTCCAGCGAACCCTAGCACACCATCTTTATAAACCCCTCACCCCCTCTCGTTCTCCCCACTCCACCAGCCCCTTCTTCTCTTCCTCTCCACCCCAGCGAGAGAAGCTAGTGCGAGAGAGAGAGTGAGAGCAGCGGTGAGGAGAGCCGGCGTGAGGAGTGGAGGAGGGACTTGAGCTCGCAAGCTCGTGTGGGAGCTCACCGGAGAGCGCACGGCCGGAGCGGCGCGTGTAGGAGGAGTGCTTCAGGGGGTCGTCCCTGACACTGCTGCAGGCGAGGGGGCGAGGCACGACTACGGGCGGCGAGGGCAAGTGGGAGGAGGTTCTGGTTCTGGGTTTTTCCCAGAATCAGACATCTGGAGTGACATCCAGACGACGGAGCGGACATCTGGAGATGACTCCAGACATCTGAAGGCAGATCTCCGCGAAGGTACGTTCCCTTTGCGGATACGGCCATGCAGGCCGCTCCACAGCTATGCTTTGTGTGGATAATTTGAGGAGATTTGCTATCGCATGCAGGCTTTGCTTTGGGAAGGTGTGAGACATGCCTCCCATGCATTTCAGACATCTGGGTAGCTTACCAGATGGCTGGAAGCACTCCCAGACGTCCAGAGAGGTGGTTGAACGTCTGGAGCTGGGTCCAGACGGTCCAAAAGAGGTCCTAGACGTTTGAAGTCGATGCAGAGCCTAGGGTGCATTTTTGGACACTTTTAATACATCTGGATGTTGTGCCAGATGTTTGATTTGAGTCAGCAGCACTGTTTTTGACACGTTTAGAGTCCGTTTGAGGTCCATTTTACGAAAATAAGATATCGGTGTTTTCCTTGTGAGTTCCTCTACTTGTTAGAAGGCTTTCTATACTGTTCTGAATGTTCCTTTGTGATTATTCCTTGTTATAGGACTTCGTTCCGTTGTGGGTTCGGGGCTTGCTGAGGCACGTGAGCCTGCCGTTCGAGCCCTCAATACTCCTAGGTTGTCTGGTAGAGTGGCTTCCCCTAATTTAATTATAAACTTGAATGCATGTGTGGAATGAATGATTAGAACCTATGATATGGCATGAATCCTAGGATGAGAAATATTGGAAATGTCTGTATGCGTGATTGAATTGTAGTCTTGAATGAGTAGATAGAAAACAACTGCTTGTTAATGAACAAGAGCTGCCTGTGAAATATGAATTAACTGTGCTAGTGAAACAGTTGCATGTGACCTTACCTGTTGTATACGTTAAATGCTAGAATACGAGCTGCATGTGTATAACCTGAGAATGGAAACGTAAATGATCGAAATACGAGCTGCATGTGTATAACCTGAGAATGGAAACGTGAATGATAGAAATACGAGCTGCATGTGTATAACCTGAGAATGGAAATGTGAATGATGAAACCAGGTACAGAATGGTATGAGAAATATGAGCATTAACCCTACTGGGAGTTAGGAGTAGAGCTCCTGGGAATAAATGGAATGGATCTGGAAATGTGAGTGGGGAAATGTGCTGGTTCTTGAGTACTTGGTACCAAGGAGAGCGATTGTCCCCTGTTTAGTGTAGAGCGGAGCTAGCTGCCCTTGGGTCGGGAGCCAGGGTTAGAATTGGCCACTCTACACCGACTTCTTGGCCCTCGTGTACAGTGTATCGGGGAGAGCTACTAGTGTAGGGAGAGAGCTAGCCACCCCACAGGGTCCGGGGTTCAACTAGCCACCCTACACAGACTTGTTAGGCCCACTAGGCAAACCAGGGTAGTTAGGCGAGGGTGCACGGACTGTGGAGGGGCGAGACCCCTGTTTGGTTCTTAGGGGCTAAACCCCTGTTACTAAGAGGGCTAGGCCCTATACAGTTTTGTGTTGTACTTTGGGCGCACCCGTTAGTGGAAACGACTGATCGCGTGCCAGTGCGGGATAGCTACCCGTGCACTTATCGCGCGTGCCGTAGTCACCGTTACGTCTGTCTGTGACCTTGGGGTGGTTGACTGGGTGTAGGACCACCACGGGGGACTCTCTCGGCTAGGAGAGCACCACATGCGACTTCTACTCTTCGGAAAAGACTGCAATCAAAATCGTTCCCACGAGGAACATTCGAGATCAAGAAAGAGATCTAAGAAATAAATCAAGGGGTGAAAAGTAATAACTTGTAAAATAAAGTAATTGAAATAAACAGCTACCTGTTCACTTTTACTACTTTAGTTAGTTGGTTGCCACTTTACTCAGCGTTCGCTAACTTTGTGTACTCATAACCCTTTTTAGGTCCAGGTGTTCAGCAGCCCGAGTCTCCGGCTGCAGAGGGTACTGGGCCCAATAGAGCCCAGTAGCAGTAGTCTTCTGTTGTAGTACCTTTTTGTTGTAGTGAGTTCAGACTCTCGTACTTTTACGTTCTGTACCTTTATATTTCTGCACCTTTACGTTCCTGTACCTTGCCACTATTTTACTGTTGTGGTGGTGATATGTACTATAGCAGCTTTTACTTTTCGTACTGCTGTACTCTTTTACTGTTAGTTGCTTAGCATAGTGAATGTGGTTTACTTTCCTACTTTTTTGTTATTTCTTGTTGGACAACTGGGTCTTGGGATCAATTGAGTCGGGCCGGTCTCATGTTCTGTAGGGATTTAGGAACTGGGTCGTAACACATATGCATGCCCTCACCTGTGCTCACGCCACGCGGGTCTGGGCTTGGTCCGATTACCTGGATACCTGGGTCCGGTCTGGTTTACCTGATTCTGAGAGAGAAAGAAGAGAAAGAAAGAGAGAGGAGGGGGGAGGTTTTGCCCTCTGCTACTCTCTACACTTAGAGAATTTGAGAGGCCTTCACCTCTGTGCTGTTGTGCTGTGTTGTGCTTGTGCCTCTCCCTGAGGCCTAAAGGAAACGAGAGGTCTTTGCCTCTGTTGCTGGTTCTAAGATACTATTGCATTATTGAGACACTTAGTTGATGTGGAATATTTGGTTGGATTCACTGTTCATTTATTTGAGATACTTGAGCTTAATTAAAAGGGTTTAATTGGTGATTCAAATCACTATTTTAACTCATCATTTTTTACACATTGATATTTGAAATCTTGATATATCATTCTTGAATCAATTCTAGTTGCAATTGCTTATATCTTTTACTTGAAATTGTGATCTTGTGATTGAATTGCTTATTGCTCCCTGCATTCAACCTCAAATTTCTATTCAAGTATAAATTTTATTTGTTTTCATGCTTTATCGGTTATACTACAACATATTATTTTTAAACTCCGATTAAGAGCGACAAACAGTTGGGTGCAAATTAATGAAGAAGCAAGTGTCCTCTTTAACATGACGTCCCAGCTAGTATGGGGTGCCAACATAACATCCCCAAAATTGACAACCTTCCCGTCGAAATGCCATCATTTGATCTATGTTTGATCCAAGAGGTGGAAAGAGGAAGAGTTGAGAGAGTGGAGGGCTATCATATGCTATGAAGGCACAGAGGGCCTTCGTGGAGAAGATCATACAAGGACAACATTGGATAATACAAACAAATCTGATGTTGAGAAAGAAATTGTGAAGCCTACGAAAAAAAAGCAAAAGAACACCAAGTTTTATGTATGGTTGAGAGAATAAAGAGTAGAACAGGAAAAAAGAGAGAACGGATGGAGAACCGAAATGAGAAAAAGAGAAGATATTTGAATGAAGGTGCACTTGATGCTGAGGAAAAGAGTGAAATAAAGAGTGATGGTAAAACAAAGAAGAAGGAAAAGAAATTACCTGTTCATGATTTAAGGTCGATGAACCTCATGACAAGGACAAAGAAGGGAATGATAACAATGACATCCAAATAGAGAGGGGTGTTGATGTCCCACTCAACAATGATGTCGATAGTGATGTAAATGTGGTTATTATTCTTATATGGACCTTTTCCTATTGAGAGCATTTACAGAAATGTCTGTATTACAATGACAGTACCTATGCAATCCACATGATGACTACGAGGGGTGTCATCATGTCACCAATGAAGAAAACAACATCATTCAGCCATTCCTTAGAGATCCGGTTGACAAGTAGCCTTATATATATGCCTTGCAATATTAGTATATGCTCTTTTACACAATTATATATGTAAAATTGTATTACTATGACAATGTAGGTTGCAGAAAAACTATCACACCCCATTGGACAACTACTGTAGGGGTCCACACATACATAACCTGGTGTAGGGAGGAATGATCGAAGACACAGTAAGTTTATTTCATGACTTACATGCAATTACATTAGAATATAGCACCTTGATATATACAAATATATGGATATTTCAATGCAAGAAAATAATTGATGATTATATGGATTACTTGTTTTTCAAGTACTCCTTAATATCAAAGGGCGAGGCACCATACTTTTTTTGCATCCTTAACAATCATGGTATACCATCTTTTTAGCAATGTAAACTATTCAACCGCTACTTGTAATGGACATAAAAAATAAATCTTCATGCTTGTAGAGTTTGATAAAAAATAAGGCTCAAAAATTGTCCAAGCATGAACAAAGCTCTCTTTATGAGATATTCAATGTAAGACCAAGTACTTATGGAAGTATTAAGAAGGTATTCTTTCCATTGCATCTACCAAGGCATTGGATACTGCTGGTGGCGAGTTTCAAAACATAGGAATTTTGTGTGTACAACTCACTCAAGCATGACAGAAGGAGCAGGTCTTAGGCATTCAGATGGGTAAGTGTGGTGGAGTGTACAAATAATTAAAATGAATAATATTTAGATGTCGTTGAGTTTTCTTATATCGTAGTGAATAATTTGATGCAGAAGGACATTGCAATCAAGTTATTTGCAATCCACATGCCATATGACAATACAACAAATTGGAGGGTGCAATTCATAACCAACATACCATAGCAACCTGAAATAAGCATAGACTATGGGATTTACCTCCTAAAGTATGTGGACTTCATTTGCAAAAGGAAGCCTATAAGTTTCAATCACAACAAAGTTGGAAAATTCAGGACGCAGATAGTTGCAATCCTACTAGAGTGCGGAAATGAAAAAAATGAAGAATTCATGTACATGCACCTAAGCAACTCACGATCAATGACTAGGTGAAAGAGCTTAATAAAATTTTGGTTTCGAAGCTAGGATATTTTGACCCTCATTCATGATAAACCGTTAATGGTAGTTTTAGTCAGAAACATATTTTTTGGGGCTTTGAGTGATCCTATACATATTTTCAATAAGCGTGGAACATTTTAACAGCTAGACATATGCATGTTTTGATCTTCTATGTAATGTTTGGAGAAATGTTTACATGACTTGTGATTGGATAGTGTTGAATTTATGCTATAATGAAATTATGTGTTATATGTGGAAATGTTAGAAACGTTTCATATATTGAATACAAGTTTTGCCTTGATGATTTTCTTAGGGGAATGTTATAATACAGTTTATCAAATAGTGTAATACAACTAGTCTTAAGTATTGATTGTATAGAAATTTGTATTGCATGATGCATGATGTTGGATGAGTGTGCATCTAACTTGATTGTGTTGTGGTGCACTTATTCCTTTGCCCTTAGATTTGTATCCTTAATGTAATACAATAATGCTATGACCTATCGTATGTATTTCGTAATACAATTATTTTGTCTATTTGAAATACAATGTAATTTCGTATACTACCTTGATGACAATCGTGTATTATAAACTCTATGGTGTTAAATTATTAATTAACCATACTTACGAAGGTGTATTACATTTGCTCATTACAAACTTCTCTGGCATCTTTTAATGTAATACAAAAAAGGTGCCACATGGTAATATAGACAGAAGCTTTGTAATACAAATTATACGAGATTTGTAATTAAAAAATGTAAGCTGTTGAGTGGGTGTGCAGCTGCGATCTCGATGTTGTATTACACTTTTTGTTGTGATCTCTGCTTTGATCTTTTTGTGTAAGATAATAAGTATTGTTTTATATTACATTGCAGGCTTCTTTCTAAACAATCATCATATATTAAATTGATTCACTAGGGAACGTATTTTATATATTTATTGCGGATACATATTTGTCACGATTGAGAGCATACATGATACTCCCTTGAATTACATATTTATCACTGACGTGTGTAAGTTAAAGACATTAAGAAACACCTCTTGATAGAAATTATATAGTTGGGTCAATGAGTTGATCAATGAGCTTGTGTAGCACATTGCAACTAAATAAATGGTGAATGTGTCACTCGAAGTCAATAAGCCAAAAAAGGAAGGCTAACTGATTCAAGCATTCTTAAATTGCAACTTATTCAACGAAGCATGACAAGGAATAGAACTGATAGGAAAGCAAACACAATCTATTCATCATCTAGAAACATGTATCATTCATTGTCATAGCCGATGTCGTTGAGAATGATGTTTAGCCTACAAAGTAAAACAAACCACATATAAGATAACATGTATGTACAAGCATATAGATGTAGTGGAAGGTAAAAACTAATTTGATTTACAAAAAAGAAAAATAACATAGTGAGCTTTGAAAAAAGGTGCCTATCATATGAATGTTGCAATAAAAAACTTTTCATTGGACAATTCCTTAAGCCATAACTAACATTAAACTTCAAACATAGCTTACATTGATGACCGTTGATATGTTCCTGCTCAATTGTAGACTTCATACGTCTACTGCCAATCTTTAGCCTTCCACTCCTACCACTCCCTTTCGTTTTTACTATCTTAAGTTCCCAAATTTTTAAAGCACCAACCAGGGAGAAATTCAATAAATGAGAAACCGATTCTCCATCGAGTGATATTTTAACCTTTATCATATCTTGAATCTCGCAAGTAGCAAATTCAATTAAGTTCTTTGCAACATCAATAGTACCATTGTATTTAATAGCCTCATTTATCAAAACTGGACACATATGATGGAGCTCCTTTACGTCATCATTACGTGTAGATATCTTGTATATGGGATAAGCATCCGACTATTTAGCATTCCTCTTCCATCTCTGTAAGATGTAGCAATCATCAAGAATGCATACGTTCCTATATTTTAGCACAGCAAATATATGCTTACAAGGAATGCTGGTAAAGTCCATATATCTTCAATCACATCGATATATTTTGTTTGTCAAACAATATATAACTTCGTTCGGTTGAGATGTTGATCCAATACAAGAGATTCTGTATATAGATCCACAATCATTTATGGACAAGTCAACAATGTTCAACATTAAAAAATTAGCTATTTCCTTCTAGGCCTTGTAGAAAACGCTCTTTGTATATATATCAGCCAATTAATGCTCAATATTTCATGATGTTTCCAACACCAACTGCTTCACTAGCGTGTCGTTGTCCATGGCATTCTCATTCTCTCTCATCCTATTCAAGGTCAGTCAATGTGTTCTACTGTGTTAATGAACTATTAAGAAAAGAATGTAAACTCTCACTCCTTTAGGCAGTTTTCATGCCAGCAAACAAGTAATTGGGCATATATGCAGGGACCCACCTATCTCTAATCTCAAAAATTGATTTCAACCACTTGTCCAATGGATCTGGCTTTTCAACAATACCGATCCAACATTCATCAAATTGTTTTGGGTTTTTGCAATTCCAAATCTGCTGGCTAAGCTCCGATATTGCAACATTGCCATAGTTCAAAATCCAATCTTTGACCCAAATTTGTTTACAATATGCCAAGAACAGAACCTGTGGTCGGAGTTTGGAAAAGATGATGCAATCGCAACTATTATAAATGGATCTTGGTCAGTTACAATGGATAATGGATGCTTTCCAACTGTCACAATAAACCTGCTAAAAAGCCATTCAAAGGAATCCTTCGTCTCATTCATTAAGAGCCCATTCCCAAAAATAACTGATTTCTTGTGGTGGTTCACTCCACAAAAAGTAGCAAAAATGAGTTTGTACTTATTCGTGTTGTGCAAGGTGTCAAACGACATATTATAACCAAATAGCTTATAATCCTCTAAAGATACAGGATCAATCCACATACAATTACATAGGCATTGATCGTCGTCGATAGAATACGAGTAGAAAAAAGTCAAGGCCTGATATGGATGATGACCACATATAAATTACATTGCAAGATGATGACCACATACAATTACATAGTCACCATCTTGCAATTCTCAAAAATGGTCAATGAGCATTTAAGCGTCAAGGCCTGATATTTTCTTCATTTCATCCCTTTCAGGTTGTAAATGTCCCCAACAATATTAACAACATGGTCTTCAATGTGACCATGTCTATATACATTGAAGACCATGTCTATATATAAACGCAACTTGCTTGTTCACGGAATGTCAACATCGAACATCTTGTCAAGCATAACTTTTGTGTGGTCTCTTATCTTTCCAATAGGTTTAAGATATCTCCTCTTGCTAGGAGAAGAAATTGGATGGTTGTGGTCATCTACAAATTTTTACACTTCCCACTTGCTTTTATAAGGTTCAATTTAATGGTCATTCTAGCCTAGCAACCAGTCTTGTGTGTGCCAAAATTTTTCTTGAAATTACTCTTTGATGGGGACACTGACTCAAGAAATGAGTGCAAAAAAGATACCGACTTACTTGTAATTATATCAAGGGATTTCTCCGAGAACCCCCTTAACAGCAAACAACTTTCTTGCATGATAAAACTTTGGTTTTTGTAAGCTTGTCTATGGAGAACTTAGTGCTACTCTTACGAATACTAAATCCACGGGAAATAGCATATTGTTCATAGAATATTTTGGCCTTTGAGACTAAATTGAATTCCATACCAATCCTATAGCAGTGTCGGAATCTTCAAACTCAATAACTGTTTATTTGCAATTTGAGAAGCAAAATGAAAATATGTTGGTGCATAATGTGCATTAGTTTATTTTTTGTTGTAATACAATACATTTTTTGTATTGCTGATTATGTTTTTGTTACACATGTTTTTCTATTACAGATCATGTCTTTTTTCCTACAGATGCTCATGTTGGTTAGAAAATGTGATACCTTCAAAACAAAATTAGGACAAGTTAAGTAAATTACAGAGCCTTTGTGTAGTGTTTAGATATGTGTAGTACTTTATGCCTATATTATGAGTATAATCCTTTATGCACGTTGTAATACATAATTTTGAAGCAAGCAATGATGTTTGGTGGTTATCTTTCTGCAATATGCTTCTTGTGTTAAAAAATAATAATCCATCAATTTCATTGTGTTACAATAATCGCAATTACTTGTAATGCAATTAAAAAACATTCTGTGATGCTATATATTACAACCGTTGCGATGGTCATGTTTGTTTACAATAATCTAAAGGTTACATTATTTTTTTTCTATAATACGGTTCATTCGTTGGTTCCTTTCTATTACAACCATTTAGTTCTTTATAATACAACACCACAACCATTTTGACCATCGATGTAGGTCTAAAATATTGTCACTATAGCTCTAGAGACCTATTTCGATGGTCAACTTTGGCATCCTATTAAGAGGCATCGTTGTTGGTTATACCGATGATAACCATCGGTGTTGCACCTGATTCTATAATGACGACTGATACGGATTTTTACACAGTTTGTAAAATTAGGTTTTTATGAGTCGTTGCAACACGTAAAACCATTTTGCTTTTGAATTTATAAGACCTAGATAGGGAAGTATTTAGGGTCGTCCAATGAGGCAATATGTTGTAAAATCAGGTCTCTTGCTCGGAAATGGAAATCAACTTTCTTTTTGGTCTTTTCAAATATATAATTTTTATGGTTTTGAAATAACGGGAAACACGTGAATTGTTGATAGCGAGAAAATAGTCTACACTTAATTCACTACACTACTACTAAGGTGACAAGAGGGCCTCCTCTCCCTAAGCTCACCGTAGGCACATGGAGGCCTAGAGTAATTAGAGAAAGGGAGTGAAGAAAATGCTAGACAAAAATTCTAAAAAACTCTACAACAAAAAAATAACTAAAGGCAACTTGAATTAAAGGAAATTGTTTACACAAAACCTATAGAGGAATGCTTCTACTCTACTTGAAAATACAAGAAAAGAAAAACACAAATCCTCTAGATAAAATGGTGAAGAAGAGGGGGCTTCTTGCTCCAAGCCGAGTAGCTCCTTGACTTGAAAAGAGTGCTCCTTCTTCTCCTTCCTTAAAAGGCTCCTCTAGGAAGGTGTCCTCCAAGATAGTTGCAAGCCCACGGGGGGGAGCGTGCACTTGCTTCTCCCAAGGGTGGACATCCACCCTAAAAACTCCTTTGCCTAGTCATCCTCCTAGTGATGGAATGCTCCTCCTCCTTGGCGTGGCACAAGGAGAAGAGAGAAGGGGAAGAAGGCACCAAGGGTATGGGTAGGATGCCCCCTTAATCTTCTCCTTCCTTGGCCGTGAATTAGGGTGGATGTAGGGTGGAATTACACTAAATGGAGGATAGGGAAAATGGTGGTGGTTAAGGGTCTTTTTATAGAGTAGGATGGGGGGTATAGGTGACTCTTGCAATGGATTGCTAGGATTGGATTTGGGAGGTAGTTGGGGATCCTAGGGCTAAGGATGATTGGTGCCAACCCAAGGGTCACATAGGTGGTAGTTATGGGCAGTTGTGCCCCTTGAAGTTGGCACCAAAATAGCCTTCTAGAAGGGTGGTTAGGTGGCACCAAGGTAGAGTTCTAGAAGGGGGGTATGTGGATGGTGGATGTGGCTTGGAAGGGGTAGGCGTAGGGATGAGATCAAAGGAGAGTTGGCGCCACTTTTATGGGCGGTTAAGGGTGGTTTTGGTGCCAACTTGGAGGTGCCTTTTTGTGGTGGTTGAGGGGTGAAGAGATGGTTATGTGGTGGCACCAAAAGGAGTAGGGTGGAGCTAGCTCAAGTGGGCTTAGGTAGGGTTTAGTTGGTGGAGCTAGTTAGGTAGGGTATTAGGGTGGTGGATGGCCAAGGGAGCTAGAGCATAGCTAAGCTAAGCTAGCTTAGCTAGTACTAGAGTAGAGGAGGAGGCATTTGGAGCTAGGGTTTGAGGGGAGGAGCTGGACAGACGAAGTCTGGAGCTGAACTGAAGTTGGCAGCTACTGAAGAGGGTGGCATGGAGCTACTTTAGCTAGCTTAGCTTACTAGTTCTTTGCTAGCTGCTAAGCCAAGCTAAAGCAAGTTGGCTTCTGCTAAAAGGAGCTGAGGTGAGCTGGGTCTGATGCTCTCAGGGAGGACCTAGCTAGTTAAGGTAGCTAAGGTAGCTTAGGTCAACTAAGTTAAGCTAAGCTGAATCCCCAGGAGCTGGACTTGAGCTTCCTAAGCTAAGATGAAGTCATCTTCAGCTGGATGGAGTTGAGTGGAGCTGGATGTAGCTGGTCCTGAGTTGAGGTGAACTCCAGTCAACTTAACTAAGCTAGCTAGAGCTCCCAGTGAACTGATGGGAGCTAAGATGACCTAGACTTAGCCAAGTTGAGTTGGATCTAAGTTAACTTGAGCTAAGGTGAGCTAAGATGAGCTGAATGGAGCTAGGATGAGCTAACCCTAGTTCAAGTGAGCTGGATTCCAGCTACAGTGAGCTGAATGAAGCTGAGTTCCAACTGGTTTGAGCTTCTCCTTCACCAGTTGCCTTCCTGAGTGCTAGGGTTCTAGGTATCTAACAATCTTTTTATCCTTAACACTCACAAAAATACATCAAAAATACAATAAAAAATGCAATGCATGCCTAACCTAATCGATGCCTTATTACGACCTGATTCCCAAATCCCTACAAGACCCGAGACTAGCTCGCCTCGACTAATCCCATGACCCAGTCGTCCAACAAGAAATAACCAAAAAGCAGGAAAGTAAACCACATTCACATATACAATATAACTAAGCAGAAGAAATGTACAAAGTAGTAAAGGAAAGTAAATCTGTTGTTCCATTACATACCACCACAACAACGAAAACAACGGAAACGGAAGTAAACAGTAGAGACACAGTAACTAAAGGTCTAATATTTACCACAACAGTAAAGGAACAAAAAGGAAGTGCTGAAAACTATGGTTGGGCTCGACTGGGCCCAGCACCCTCCACAGTCGGAAGTTTGGGCTGCTGAACTCTTGGTCCTAAACAGTATTATGAAATGACAACGTCAGTGAACGCTGAGCAAAGTGGTATCTATACTATCTAAAACAGTAAAAGCAACAGGTTTAATTCTCTTTTCTATTTATCTGTTTTATGTGTATTTCCTTTTTACCATTTTTCTCAAACATCTAGATATTATTGATCTTGCATGTTCCTCATGGGAACGATCTTGATTACAATCTTTTCCATAGAGTAGAAGGTACACATGGTGCTCTCCTGGCTGGGAGAGTCCCCCATGGTAGTCTTACATCCAGTCAACCACCCCAAGGTCACTGTCAAGACGTAGCGGTGAGTACGACACGCGTGATAAGTGCACGGGTAGCTACCTCGCACTGACACACAGTCAGTCATTTCCGCTAGCGGGTATGCCCAAAGTACAGCACAGAATAGTATAGGCCCTTGCCCTCTCAAAACAGGGGTCTCGCCCCTCCACAGTCCGTGCACCCTCGTCTGACTACCCCGGTTTGCCCAGAGGACCTAACAAGTCGGTGTAGGGTGGCTAGCTGAACCCTGGGCCCCGTGGGGTGGCTAGCTCTCTCCCTACACTAGTAGCTCACCTCGGTACCGCGTACACAAGGGCCAACAGAAGTCGGTGTAGAGTAGTCAATCCTAACCCTGGGTCTCAACCCAAGGGCGACTAGCTTCGCTTTACACGAAAACGGGATAGTTGTTCTTCTTCGTACCACGTACTTAAGGGCCAGCACACTCCCCGTCTACATTCCAGGTTTCCATCTAACCACAAGAGTTCTACTCCTAATTCCCCGTAGGGTTCATGCTCATGTTCACCCCATTTATTCCGATCCAGATTTCACCATTCACAATTCATTTCTCGTCCATATACAGGCAACTCGTGTTTCCCTAATTCGATACATGCAACTGATGATTTCACAAGTAATTATTCATTAATTACAGGCAGCTCACAAATATATTACAGGCAATTACTAGCAGTTTAATTCAATCATGCATACAAATACATCATACAGTTCCAACGATTCGTCCATTCCTCTATCCTAGGGTTCATGCCACATCCTAGGGTTCCATTCAGCTATTTCCACAAGCACATTCTTATTAAATATTATTAATAGAATTAAACCACTCTATCAGGCAATTCAGGAGTAATGGAGGCTCGAACTGCAGACCCAGGCATTTCTGCAAGCCCCAAACACGTAGCAGGCTGAAACCCTATACCAGGGAATACATCACAAAAGGAGGGTTCAGAACAGAATACAAAGGACTCTAGTAAGTAGAGAAACTTGCAAAGAAAATACAGGTATTTCATTTGCGTAAAACGAACTCCGATCGAACCACAAGTGGGTCAAAAACGTGCTTACTGCTCAAAATCAAATGTCTGGGAATAAGTCCAGATGTCTTAAAAAGGTACCAAAACCTTACCTTAAGTCCCTGCAATATCCTCAGATGTCCAGGCCTTCTCTGTGATTGTCTGAATGCAGTTTCAGACGTCGTTCGATGCCTCCGGTCGTCTGGACGCACCTCTGGACGTCTGGTGATCTGATCAGACATCCAAAAGTGTGGCATCCGTGCTTGTTCCTAAGGCTGCACCTGCGTATGACAACACAAGTGTGGTCAGCCGACACATATCCCTGCGTTGCGATATGCATGGCTCAAGGAGATTACGTACCTTCACGATAAATGAGCTTTCAGATGTCTGGCCTTAACTCCATACGTCCAGGTACTCCATCAATCGTCTGGACTCCACTCTAGACATCTAATATTGGAAAACTTCTAGTATCAAGACCTCCTCCCAGCGCTCTCTACTACGCTCCACCTCGCGCCGCCGTAGCTCCAACTGCTGCAAATGGTCGGGTGGCCGTCTCCCTGAGCTCTCTCCTCCTCCCGCACGCACCCGCGACGACCGTGCGAGCTCCGCCGAGCTTCCACCAAAGCTCTCTGACCTCGGCCTCCTCCTCCTCCCATACTCTCCTCCTTCTCCCTCTCGCTCTCCCTCACTCGCCTCCTCTCGCCACTCCCGCACAGCTCTGAAGGTGGTGGTGGTTGTGTGTGGAGTGGAGAGGAGAGGAGAGGGGCTTTTATAGATGGCGTGGGGGGTTTAGGGTTCTGGGAAGGAAGGGAGAGAGAGAGAGAGAAAAAGGTTCTGCGTGTCGCCCGCGCACAGAGCTCAGTGTGCGTACAAAAATTTCATTTTCAGACGTCCGGGAAAGGGTCAAGACGTCTGGACAGACGTCTGACTGAGACTCCAAATGTCTTAAAAGGCTAAAAGTACGATTGGTCATTACATCATAACAAACTTAAAGGAAGTTTCGTCCCCAAAACTTGAACTAGCTAGGGTGCGGAAAAAGGAACAAAAACGCATAACAAACTTAAAGAGGACCGAAGTAGGTCCGAAATGACATACCCTCACAAAGCTCCAGGTACCACTCTCGCATCGCCGCCTCAGGATCCCAGTCGCCTCCACGTACTGCTGGCTTCTCCATAGGACCTTCACCAGTGGTACGTGCTTCCGTCTCAGACTCCGAACAGCTATGTCTAATATCTGCACTGGTCTCTCAAGGTAGGTCAGGTCGCACCCACCTCGACGCTCTCGTGGCTCAGAACGTGACTGAGATCAGCGATGTACTTCTTGAGGTTGGACACATGGAACACGTCGTGCACTCCAGAATGCTGGGGAGGAAGGGCAAGCGGGTAAGTAACGGGTCCTACCCACTCCAAGACCTTAAAGGGCCCCACAAACCTCGGCGTAAGCTTCCCCTTCACCCCAAAATGCTGCAGGCCCTTCATGGGCGAAACACAGAGAAAGACGTGATCCCCAACCTCAAATTGCACCTCTCTGTGTTTCCGGTCAGCGTAACTCTTCTGCCTGCTCCTGACAGTGCGGAGTCGTCTGTGAATCTGCTCTATCACCTCCTGACTCTACCAGATCAGCCTAGGACCAACCTCCCACTTGGTCCCCACCTCGACCCAACTCAAGGGTGCAGTACATCTCCGTCCGTACAAAGCCTCGTAAGGTGTCATGCCGATGCTCGAGTGATAACTGTTATTATATGCAAACTCTGCCAGGGGTAAATGCCCCTCCCAGGAGCCTCTTTAGTCTAGTACACAGGCGCGTAAAAGATCCTCAAGTGTTTGTATGGTGCGCTCTGACTGTCTGTCCATCTGGGGGTGGTATGCGGTACTGAACCTCAAACGTGTCCCCAAAGCCTGCTGAAACTCAGCCCAAAACTGGGACGTAAAATGGGTATCCCTGTCGGATACAATCTCACGCGGAACCTTGTGCACACCTAGACTGCGTCGTGTCCCCGCTGGGTAACAGGTAGACCCACCACCAAGTCCATGGTGATGCTCTCCCACTTCTACTCTGGCACAGGAACTGGCTGCAATGGCCCTGCAGGCCTCTAGTGCTCGGCCTTCACCTGCCAGCACACTAAACACTGCTGCACAAACTCACCAACATCTCGATTCATCCCTCTCCACCAAAAGTCGCATCTCAAATCATGATACATCTTTGTGTTCCCGGGATGTATGGTGAACCTGGACCCATGCGCCTTAGCCAGGAGCTCTCTCAATAACTCCTCGTCCCTAGGAATGCATAAGCGTCCCCTCATGCGCAATACCTCATATGTAAAGGAAAAGTCTCCTGGGTCTCCTGTCAACATCCTGTCCCACAATGTCTGTACGTATGGATCTGTCATCTGTCCTGCGATGATGCGATCTATCAGCTCTGGTCGCGTCTGCCACGTCACTGTCACTGCCCCATAATACCCCTGTCTCTCCCGGGGTCGCCAACTACTCAACTCCATAAGTTTCCAACTCTATGCCTGTAGACTGGCCAAGTGGGCGGGCACCTTCTGACTCAAAGCGTCAGCCACCACATTGGCCTTCTCTGGATGGTAGGAGATGCTGCAATCGTAGTCCTTCAGGAGCTCTAACCAACGTCTCTGTCTCATGTTAAGCTCCTTCTTGTAAAACAAGTACCTGAGGTTCTTATGATTTGTGAAAATCTCAAAAGTCTTATCGTAAAGGTAGTGCCTCCATGTCTTCAGCGTGAAGACAACAGCTGCCAGCTCTAAGTCATGGGTAGGGTAGCTATGTTCATGGGGCTTCAATTACCGCGAAGCGTAAGCAATAACGTGACCCTGCTACATGAGCACACCCCCTAACCCCTGCAACAAAGCGTCTATGTAAACCACAAAACCTCCACTACTGTCCGAGATGATAGGCACAGGAGCTGAAGTCAGTCTCTCCTTCAACTCCTAAAAACATGCCTCACACTCATCTGTCCAGGCAAAGGGCACGTCCTTTCAAGTCAGCTGGGTCATAGGACGTGCAATCTGAGAGAATCCTCTGATAAACCACCGATAGTAACCCGCCAGTCCCAAAAAGTTGTGTATCTTTGTCATGGTACGTGGCCTCTCCCACCTAAGTACGGCCTCAACCTTGGCTGGATCCACAGCCAAACCATCCCCTGAGATCACGTGGCCCAAGAAAGTCACCTGCCTTAACCAAAACTCACACTTGTTGTACTTGGCATATAGCCTGTGTCACCTCAAAGTATACAGAATCATCCGTAGATGCTGTCCATGCTGCGCCTGATCCTACGAGTAAACAAGTACGTCGTCGATGAACACCACCATAAACTAGTCCAAGTACGGTCTGAAAACCCAGTTCATCAAATCCATAAAAGCAATGGGGGCATTGGTCAACCCAAACGGCATGACCAAGAACTCGTAGTTTCCGTACCGGATACAGAAAGCTATCTTGGAGACGTCGGTCTCCCTGATCTTCAACTGGTGGTAGCCTAACCTCAGATCTATCTTGGAGAACACTGTGGCGTCTCACAACTGGTCAGAAAGGTCGTCAATCCTCAGCAGCGGATACTTGTTCTTGATGGTGACCCTATTCAGCTATCGGTAGTCGACACAAAGTCGCAGGGTACCATCCTTCTTCTTCACAAACAACACAGAGGCTCCCCACGGGGATGCACTGGGCCTCACAAAGCCCTTCTCCAACAGGTCTTGTAGTTGTGACTTAAGCTCTCACAGCTCAAGTGGTGCCATCCGGTACGGTGCAATAGAAATGGGGCTGGTCCCCAGTACCAGTGAGATCTCAAACTCAATCTCACGCTCGGGTGGTAGTATTGGCAACTCCTCTAGAAACACGTCGGGGTACTCACAAACCACCAGAATACTCTGAAAGTCAGCCATGGTGCTAGGCCCTGCCACTACACAGGCCAAAAAGCCCTCACACCCTTGGCTCAAAAGCCTCGCTACCCGAAGCGTGGAAATGCATCTGAAACCTCCGTCCACCAGCTCTCCGTGAAACTCAAAGGGAGGCAACTCCGATATGGAGAAGATGATCTTCCTCCCGAAACAGTCCACCAGGGCGTGATAGGCGGACAGCCAGTCCATCCCTAGAATCACGCCAAAATCCTCCATCGGTATCACAATCAGGTTAGTGAGGAGGCTGTGTCCCCTTATATTGACCTTGCAGTCCATGTAGACCTCCTCAACTACAAACAACTGGCCACCTAGGCCTCTGATCACAAACGGATCCTCTAACAATATACTACCCTATACCAAACTGACGGCAAAACTCACAACAACAAAAGAGTGTGTGGCGTCGAAATCAAAAGGTGCGTACATTAATCTGTCGAAAACAGTAACCATACCTGCCACCACTGAATCGGAAGCCCTGACGTCTTTGTGTGTCAGGGCATTGATACGTCCCTCAGTCCTCGGTGCAGAGGAATAAGCTATACTCTGGGTCGGGCGAGCAGCCACTAGTCGGAACCCTCCTCGTGACTGCTACCCTCCCCCATGCGCCTGGGGACCACGACCACCAGCTCGGCCTCCAGTGCTCGATGAGGGGAGCATCTTCTGTGCTCCGGCCCTAGATGTGCAGTCCTTCCTAATGTGGCTCGGCTGGCCACACTGGTAGCAGAGGGGAACTCAACCTCCTCCCTCAGTAGGTCCCTGCTAGCGGCTGGGCGGGGGTCTAGTGCTGGCAGCTGGCACCTATCTGGGGCCCCCAAAGGCCACTAACGGCCCCGCAAAATGAGACGACTCTCCTGCAGGTGCCACGTGCCTCCTCTCCCGATGGCCCTGAGAGTACTCTAGCTGATAGGGCCTCTTCCATCTGCTGTCGGGTTGGTCTCCTCGTAGGTCATGGCTGCCACAACCACTTGTGAGAAGGTGGGCAGCTTTAGGGGTTTTACATACCCACGAATAGCAAGTCGGAGCCACTCAGTAAACCTCCACAAGCGCTCCTCCTCCATAGCCACGGCTGTCGAGGCAAAACGTGACAGCTCCAGGAAACACGTGCGATGTGCGCTAACAGTCTTCGTCCCCTGGCGAAGAGTGTGGAACTCCTGCCTCCTCTGGTCCTGCCAGGTCTGTGGAAAGTACTGCTCGTAGAAGAGAGTCACGAACTGGTCCCATGTCGGCTCTCTCCTCTCCTGGCCTCTGACTGCCCTCCACCACCTGTGTGCAGCGCTCTCTAGCTAGTACATGGTAAAGGCCACGCGGCACTCCACGGGAGGGCGAAGGGTGTTGAACACCTTCTCTATCTGCTCCAGCTAGTCCTCTACCTCAGACAGGTCCTCATCCCTCTTGAAGGAAGGGGGCTTCAACTTTCAGAACTGTCCGAAAAGCTCGTGGTGCAGCTGCAGTGGGGGAACAGGCACGCCTCCAGGCAAGGAGGGCTCATGCTCGGAAGTGTCAGAGTGCGGTGGGGGCAATGGAGGACCACCCCCTCCCCCTCCTGCTTGTCCGGCGCTGCGGCGATCTCTCTATCCCACCGAGGACTCCCCCTCCACGTCCTCAGGGAGAGGTGCCCGTGGAGGCTGGTGGAGCTCCTCTCGCACAATATCTCTAATCAGCTGGGCAAGATCCTGGGCCTAAACGCCCGGGAGAAGAGGTGGGTCAACTGGTACCTCAGGCCCGGCACGTCCATCCCTCCGACCTCGTCCACAGCCGCAACCACAGCCTACCTCGAGAACTCCCTGACGAGGCATCTCCTGTAAGGAGACAGGAAAGACAGAACAAGAGGGTCAACGACACTGAATTTCTTTGAGAAAGGACTCGGAATGAATATCAAGCAATACGCTATGGTGGATATCCTAGTTATATGCATGTGAATGGTTAGTCTCAAGCCAATTGGTTCATTTCTCGGGATGATCTTGCTCTGATACCATCTTGTTACGACCCGATTCCCGGATCCCTACGAGACCCGAGACCGACTCGCCTCGACTAATCCCAAGACCCAGTCGTCCAACAAAAAATAACCAAAAAGCAAGAAAGTAAACCACATTCACATATGCAATATAACTAAGCAGAAGAAACGTACAAAGCAATAAAGGAAAGTAAATCTGTTGTTCCATTACATACCACTACAACAACGAAACAATCGAAACGGAAGTAAACAGTAAATACAAACAGTAACTAAAGGTCTAATACTTACTACAACAGTAAAGGAACAAAAAGGAAGTGCTAAAAACTACGGCTGGGCTCAACTGGACCTAGCACCCTTTGCAGCCGGAAGCTCGAGCTACTCAACTCTTAGTCCTGAATAGTATTATGAAATGACAATGTCAGCGAATGTTGAGTAGAGTGGTATCTATACTATCTAAAATAGTAAAAGCAACAGGTTTAATTCTCTTTTCTATTTATCTGTTTTATGTGTTTCCTTTTTACCATTTTTCTCAAACATCCAAATATTCTTGATCTTGCATGTTCCTCGTGGGAACGATCTTGATTGCAGTCCTTTCCGTAGAGTAGAAGGTACATGTGGTGCTCTCCTGGCCGAGAGAGTCCCCCGTGGTAGTCCTACACCCAGTCAACCACCCCGAGATCACTGTCAAGACGTAGTGGTGAGTACGGCACACGTGATAAGTGCACGGGTAGCTACCCCGTACTGACACGCGGTCAGTTATTTTCGTTAGCGGGTACACCCAAAGTACAGCACAGAACAGTATAGGGCCTTGCCATCTTAGAACAAGGGTCTCTCCCCTCAGAACCAAACAGGGGTCTTGCCCCTCCACAGTCTGCGCACCCTCGCCTGACTACCCCAGTTTGCCCAGAGGGCCTAACAAGTCGGTGTAGGGTGGCTAGCTGAACCCTGGGCCCCGTGGGGTGGCTAGCTCTCTCCCTACACTAGTAGCTCACCTCGGTACTGCGTACACGAGGGCCAACAGGAGTCAATGTAGAGTGGCTGATGAGAACCTCATCATGAGCCATAACTAGCTCATTTTGACCTAATACAAAGGATAAAAGCTCCTACATATCTCAAGGAAAGGCTTAACTCAGAGAATTCTGAGTTTGAGAAGAAAACAAGTCATAAGGGGTAAAAGTGCAATTTTACCAGTATAATCTGCATACAGGGTAATTCAGGGCCCAAACATAGGTCAAAGCAGCTTAATAAGAATAAAAGTGGGATGAGATGATCTAGCAAGGGCTACAGCACTTCCAAGAAACCAAATGATAATCTGTAACCCTAAAACAACCCACTTCAATTCACAAGGTTCGAGGCAAAGTAAAAATAGAATAAACCCTCTAAAATTCATAGAAAAATAATCTCTAGGGTTTAGAACCTTCAATTTGGCCTTTAGAACCCATTTTGACCTACATTGAGAACCATGCCCAATTAATAACTTAATTTGGGTTTTTGCGCAAATTGATCGGTCAAACAAGGTTTAATATGAAAATGAAATTCACCATCAGATTCCTTAGGTCCTAATTAGTCATGTATAAAAACTTGAGCCTAAGAAGAAACCTCCTTGACCGACTTTACACTTTGGTCCTCATATATTTACTCTTTGGCCCTCAACTTTTGAACCCTCGCATTTTGGCCCCTAACTCTCCTTCGTTCTTTGTAATCAGGTCCCTCCTGCAAAACCTGCCAGCACCATGCTCCGGCGACCTTGCGCGGAGCATGGCGCCGCGCAGGGTGAGGTGGGGGACCTGGCAAGTAAACCGGGGGTGCCTTGCGTCGTCAGCCGTCGCAGGGACACCCCCCTGGTCATTGTAACCCACCATACCGGCCGTGCGAACGCACGGACGGTATGGGTTCTTGTTTCCGACCATCCTCCGGCGAGGGAGACACGTCGTCTCCCTCCGCCTTCCTCCCTGTTTGATCCCTATAAATACCCCCCGTTGCTCCACCGACCAGGGCAGCCTGGATCTGACGGAGAAAATCCCCAACTTTCTTCTCTTCTTCCTCCGGCAGACGCTCACCAGCTCCGGCGGTTTCCTCCCCCTCCACCTCTTCGCTCTGCCGCAATACCAGCAGCAGAGACTTCCTCCCCTGCTCTTCCCGCGCCACGCCGCACCCAGCTGGCGCCTCTCCGGCTCTCTGCTCGCCGCCGCCCCTTTCCCTGAGCATCGTCTTCTCCGGCGACAGTCGATACGACTGTCGCCCTGTTCCTCCCCCTTCGTCCCTGCAAGTAAGCTAGAGCTACTCCCCTTCTCCTCCTCTTTCTTTCCCCGCTTTCAATTTATTCAATTAAGCCCTCTACCGACCCTGACCACCTTCACCCCCTTCGCCTCCGACCACCCTTCGGCGAGCCGCTCCCATCACCTCAGCAACCCACACGGCTCGCCGACCCTCACCGAACCTCCGCCTCATCACACTGAGCACCCCACACCCCTCCACTGCCACTCCACACCTCCGTAACACTCCCCCGAACAAACCCATTCCTCCGGTTGCAGTCCGACCCAGGGCTGCCGCCAGACACCACCTTGCGGCCTGCCGCGCAGCTCCTCACCTTCGCCGTGCCACGGCGAAGGTTCCCCAGTGGTTTGATCAGGCCGAGAGGCCATATTCGTGTCCGACAGGTTTTGAGGTTCGACCGCCATTAACGCACATTGAAGCAGCTTCTCCCGCGCTCCAGGCTTGAGGACTCCAGGTCTCCAGCTGCTGCGGAGTACGGGGAGTCTTGCGAAGGCAGCCAGCCAGCAACCTATGCAAATCGAAGCCGCAGCTGCAGAAGCCAGGCCGCGGTCTCCCAGCAGGCGTACGCGAGGAAAGGTCTGCGTTTAGTCCCACATCGGTAAGCCTCACACCCGTTCCACTGTTTAAATTGATTTTGTGCAGTAGCCTTACTGCCTCAGTACACGGGGTGAGGTCCCCTTACACCCGCCCGGTTACCCGGTCTCGTCCGCGCTCACGCCCCGCGGACCTGACCCGACCCGACTTAGACTGACCTGCACTCCTCGCCCACCACGCACGCCGGTGGGCCTGGACCCGGGCGTGACCCGAACCCGATTACCCGGCAGCTCTGGGAGAGCTTTCCCAAGAGTGGTTTCAGAAAGAGAGAGAGACGCGGGGGGAGGGGGGTAGAGTAGGTTTTGCCTCTGACGAAAAACTCTGAAGTGTGCAGGCACAGGCGAAAAAGAAGACCCGCGGAAGAAGAAGGAAGCTGACTGTAGCAACAGGTAGTTAAGTCGTCTGATTTGGTAATCAGACGACGGCCTGAAGGGAAAAGAAGAAAGGAGGGGTGACGTCCCTGGCTGAAAAAGAAAAGAAGAAGCTGACACTTAGCTGCAAGGAGGAGAAACAAGAAGAAACCTTCACAGAAGAGACTGCAGAAAAAGAAGAGAGGCCAAAGCAGGAACAGCAGGAAGAAGAAGAAGAACATCACCAAAGCAGGAACAGCAGGAAGAAGAAGAAGAGCATCACCATTGCAGAAGAAGAACATCACCACTGCAGAACAAAGAAGAAGAAGGAGATCTAAAGAAAGAAAGAAAGAAGAGCATCACCTCTGCAGAACAAAGAGAAAAGAAGACAACAAATTCTTTCCCTCTCTCTTTCTTTTTGTAAAAGAAACATGTATATCTCTAGAATACAACTTGCTCCCTGAGTTCGACCTCGGGAACTCTTTTATTTTCCGAGTAAAAAAATTTATTTATTTGAAATGTTGGTAGTAACCGGCTATACTACAATGTTATAACAAACTAAAACCCGGTCATCAAACGTACCGACTTTCATTTTGGCGCCGTTGCCGGGGAGCAACGGCTATTCTAGAGGTAAACATTCCTGTTTCTTTTAATTTCTGATAATCTCCTCTCTTTTGTGCAGCTACAGGAACTCAAGAAGACAAGCAACCACACGACAACCACTCCAAAGACAGGTAAATTTTTCCTCTCACTATTAACCCCTAAACTCTAAAGAGGAAGAAAAGAAAAGAACAAGCAATATAGGGCTAACCTGTCTTCCATACTTAGTAACCATAAAGAGTTGCATGTTTTCAACTCATCACTCCTGCACACTATTAAGGGTACTTAAGGGCTAACACATTCTTGCTTGAGCCCTAATTGCCCAACAAAGAGTTAAATGGACCAAGTAGAGCCAACATAAGGTTAAACATTAGGATTTCAGTTGAGACACACCCCTTAATCAAGAATTGAGGAAATCCAAAAGAGGTGTGCCCAAGCCATTGATTGAAAATAATTAACAAGAAAAATCCTAAACAGTTGGCTCTCTCTCTAAACACTTGAACCCTAAAAGACAGGACCTAAAAGCTCTTAAAAGAAAACAAGAGGTAAAGTTGACCCCTTTGGGTTAACCAACCTTAAATTAGGTCACTCTTTGCACTTAAAAAGACTAAAGTTCAAGTGAAACCTTAAGCACCCTGATCTTAAAATTGGTAGACTTAAGAGGTCAAGATCCCCATTCTGGTCTACCTGGAACCGCAGTGACAAGAGAGGTCGGGTGGGGGAAACCCTGTAACCCGTGGGGACGCTCTACCGTGTAGGGGTCTTCGCGGGACTCTCCCTCTCTGGCTACCCAGGTAATTCTCAGGTGGACGATCTTTCTGATCAAGGGGTCCATCTGCCCCGCACCTCTATAGTCACCCAACATATTTTTGGGTGTCTTGATTGGGTCCAGCACCTTCTAAACTTACCTCTTCCAACTGTGCATGTACGGAAGGAGGTCCCTAGGACCACCCTTAAGACCTCCTTTAGAAATTCACTCTCGTCAAGGCCAAGCCTCGACGCCCGTGTTTTTGCAGCAACACCCTCACATTATTCTCTATTCTGATTCAGAACCAAGTTCTTCTTCTTCCCCCATCATGGCTCAGCCAGTTGAGGAAGAAAATAATCTGGAACACCAGCTCCAGCGACTCAATGACCTCTTCCAAAACTTCGTGCACCCACCACAGCGTCCTATGATGCGGGACCACTACAATCCTGCTGCGGTGGCCATTGAGCCTCGAGTCAGAATCCCGACTGGAGGACCTGATTCCGAACTAAAGCCCAACATGATTCATGCTATACCTAAATTCCATGGGCTTAATTCTGAAGATCCCTTCCAGCACATCAAACAGCTAAAGCATCTGGCCCATACTTTTGGATCAGATGCGCAAAATCGGGATATTCTTCTCATGAAGATGTTCTCCTTTTCTCTTATGGACAAGGCCGCCCATTGGTATCAAACTCAGACCCGGCCGATCGACACTTGGGAAGAACTTCAATCCGAATTTTTGAAAAAGTTTTTTCCCGTTGGTCGGACCAACGCCTTGCGCCATCAGATTACACACTTCACTCAACAATCAGGAGAACCTCTCCATGAGGCATGGGATCGTTTTCAGGATCTCATGAGAAAGTGCCCCCATCACGGAGTTCATAAATGGGAACAAGTCCAATCTTTTTACCAGGGACTCCGTGAGGACATCCGCCTTTTCGTCAATGCAACTTGCGGAGGAAACATCATGGGTCAACATGAAGACACCGTATGGGAGATTCTCGAAAACATGTGCGAGAACTCCATCAACAATGACTCCATGGGATTATTTGACAGGACGAATACCCGCGCAGCGACGAATCTTAAGGGAGCACATGAGACGCAGGGCCTGTCCGCATCAGTCGACCTGGAATTAATGGCCAGTCGATTGGACAAGGTCTCAATCATTGAAAAGAAGGTGGATGAGCTGACTCAGCACTTGCAGCGAGCCACCTCTGCGCGTAACTCCTTTGCACAACCTCCTTCCACACAGGAGACTGTGCAAAACATCCTCCACCGATCCTCCCCTGGGATGGATCCATATCCATCCCCATCTGATTCTTGGACTGGGAGATCATCCGATCCTTTCTTCACCAGCCGGGGGAACTCCATTCCTCCTTTCCCTGATTCTCAGGAGGTTCCTCAGACCTGCGAGGACCTCAACGCCATCCAGAACGACCCATTCTCCAACACTTACAACCCTGGATGGCGAAACCATCCCAATTTTCAGTGGGCGGGAAATTCCCAAACCCAAAGACCACCTTTTCAGTCCCGCCCACAGCCCTCTCATCACTACCAGCCGCCTCAGCCTCGACCCAACCCTACTTATCCATCAGGGCCAAATCAAGATCAAATGTCCTTAATCCTTCAGACTCTGACTGACATTCAAAAAACGAATGCGGCTATTCAAAAACAGCACAAGGACGAGCTTACTGAAGTTAAAACTCAACTGGCCCAGTTGGCAAATTCTCGCCAGCCAGGCACACTCCCTTCCCAACCCCTTCCTAACCCAAATAACGTGCCAACCCAGAAGCGCGTTATGAATCCAAATTTAGGCCACGCTCAATGGATTTATCAGGCCCCTACTGCTCCATCTCCAGACGAGATGGAAGCCTCAACTTCTCGTGCGGGATTTCAGCAGCAGCCACCCCTCCTACCAAACCCAAACCAAAATCAGGCCGGATTAAATTCTGTAACAACACGTAGTGGTAAGACAACTCAAGACCCGCATTATCCAAACCACTCCCAGCCTGATAACCATGACCCTAGGATAGTTATCCAAGGTACCGCTGTTCCAGATCCACAACCTGGACCTATCCTAGAAGAACCAACCAAGATCCCGTTTCCCGAGGCCCTGACCAAGGGAAAGAAGACCACCAAACCCGTGGCCCCTGAGGAGGACCTGGTCAAGCTCTTTGAGCAGGTCCACATAAACATCCCCTTGATGGATGCAATCCGCCACGTACCAGCTTACGCACGATTTCTAAAGAATATATGTACACCCCAGCGTAAGCCGCGAACCAAGGGAGGGAGCCCAATTGTTCTGTCAGAGCAAGCCAGCTCTGTAATCCTTAGTAGACTCCCACCCAAGGCAAAAGATCCTGGAACTCCCCTGATCTCCTGTAAGATAGGTGGTACCCAATTTGATAGAGCATTGTTAGACTTAGGTGCATCTATAAATCTGATACCCACATCCTTACTTGACCATCTAGAAGAATCTGAGCTGAAACCAACCGAGGTGACATTACAATTAGCAGATCGATCTATAAAGTCACCAAAAGGGATTCTCGAGGATGTTATCGTGAGAGTGCGGGATTTCTATTTTCCAGTGGACTTTATAGTCTTAGACATGGATGCACCTGAGAACCCTAGGGATACACCAATCATTCTAGGGAGACCTTTCTTGGCTACTGCTAGAGCCAACATCAGCTGTGAGGAGGGCCAAATAGAGCTTAAGTTTGGAGATCAAACACTGAAAATTGATATATTTAAGGCCCAACAAGGAATTAATTGCGGCGTCATCGAGCAAATTTGTGACATCAAGACTTTGGTTGATGAATCACACCTCCAGAATGACTTGAGTATGCCTCATCAACCACAGAAGGATCTTGACCCGCAAACAGAGGAGTCAAATCCAGATGTGAACAACCCAGTAACTCCCACCCTTGAACCTCACATCCATACTGAACCACCCGCTGCTGCTGAAAACCCCATCCTCGAACTGAAACCCCTTCCTGCTCACTTAAAATACGTCTTTTTGGGTTCTAATCAGACCCTTCCTGTGATCATCAATTCCAACCTCAGTCCTGAACAGGAATCCCGTCTGATTGTTGTCCTCCAGCAACATCGCAGAGCCATCGGATGGACTCTCGATGATTTGACTGGAATAAGTCCCTCTTATTGTACTCATCATATCTATTCAGAAGAGGGTACACGACCTTCTCGTGAAATGCAGAGACGCTTAAACCCCAATCTGCAGGAGGTCGTGAAAAAGGAGATCATCAAGTGGTTAGATGCCGGAATCATCTACCCGATCTCCGATAGTCGTTGGGTGAGCCCAATTCAGGTCGTGCCCAAGAAGGCAGGACTCACCACTATAACGACTGAGACCGGAGAAATCATTCCTACCCGATTAGCCAACTCGTGGAGAGTCTGTATAGATTACCGTCGACTCAATTCCTCCACGAAGAAGGATCATTTCCCACTACCCTTCATTGATCAAATTCTCGAAAAACTAGCGGGAAATAGGTTCTTCTGCTTTCTTGACGGGTACTCCGGTTATAACCAGGTGGCAATCCATCCTGAGGACCAAGAAAAGACCACGTTCACCTGCCCCTTCGGAACATACGCTTTCCGAAGGATGCCTTTCGGTCTTTGCAATGCACCCGCTACTTTTCAGCGATGCATGCTTGCCATATTCTCAGATATGGTAGGTGATTATCTGGAAGTCTTCATGGATGACTTTTCAGTTTTCGGAGCATCATTCGACGATTGCCTCCAACACTTGGTCCAGATACTCAGGCGGTGCATCGATGTGAATTTGGTTCTTTCCTGGGAAAAGAGCCATTTCATGGTGCCTGAGGGAATTGTCCTGGGACACTCAATTTCGGAGAAAGGTATCCAAGTGGATCGAGCTAAGGTTAATCTGATTTCTCACCTTCCTATGCCTAGCTCGCTCAGGGACATCCGATCCTTTTTAGGGCATGTCGGTTTTTATCGACGATTTATCCCTGATTTTTCAAAAATCGCACGCCCCCTGACCACTCTTCTCTCCAAGGATGTTCCCTTCGAAATCTCCAAGGAATGCACTCAAGCATTTGAAATCTTGCGTGACCGAGTCACCCAAGCACCGATCCTACAGTCCCCTGATTGGTCTCAACCCTTTGAGATCATGTGTGATGCATCCGACTTCGCTGTAGGAGCGGTTTTGGGGCAGAAAAATGACAAGAAACCTGTGGTCATTTACTACGCCAGCAAAACACTCGATGAGGCTCAGCGTAACTATACAGTTACTGAGAAAGAGCTTCTAGCTGTAGTATTTGCCCTAGAGAAGTTCAGATCGTACCTTCTGGGTTCCCATGTCATCATATACTCGGATCACACGGCTGTGAGGCATCTCCTTGCAAAGAAGGACGCGAAACCTCGATTGATCCGATGGATCTTGCTGTTGCAAGAATTTGACCTTGAGATTCGCGACAAAGCGGGAAAACAAAACGTGGTAGCTGATCACTTGTCCCGTCTTCCTTCTGAAATAATTGACCCTTCCGGACCCATCACTGAGCATTTTCCCGATGAGCACCTGCTGACTATTGGTACTAGCCTTCCATGGTTCGCTAATATTGTAAATTACTTGGCATCTCATCAGACCCCGTCCGATTGGCCGAAGGCCAAGAAAGACAAATTACGCTCCGATGCCAAGTATTACATTTGGGAAGACCCGTACCTCTTCCGCATAGGTGCTGATCAGATCATCCGGAGATGTGTCCCGGAAGAGGAAGTCAACAATATCCTCTCTTTCTGCCATGACCAGGCATGCGGTGGCCATTTTGCCGGGCATAAAACCGCAGCAAAAGTCCTCCAGTGCGGCTTTTACTGGCCCACACTGTTCAAAGACGCATACAGTCATTGCAAGGCATGCAGTCGTTGCCAGACTTTGGGCAACATGAGCCGTCGCGACATGATGCCTATGCAACCGATTCTAGTGTGCGAAATCTTTGATGTTTGGGGGATTGATTTTACGGGCCCCTTTCCTGTTTCGGATGGTTTCGAATACATTCTGTTGGCTGTGGACTACGTGTCCAAATGGATCGAAGCCATACCGACCCGAACCTGTGATCACAAAATCGTTCTCAAATTCATTCATCAACACATTTTCTCAAGGTTCGGGATTCCTCGTGCAATAATCTCTGATGGGGGGACCCATTTCACAAATGCTCAGTTTAGGTCACTGATGACCAAATACGGGGTGTCTCACCGAATCTCTACTCCTTACCACCCCCAAACTAATGGTCTAGCTGAGCTGTCTAATCGGGAGATCAAGAAAATCCTGCAAGTCACTGTTCGACCTGACAGGAAGGACTGGTCGTCCCGACTTCCGGAAGCATTGTGGGCCTATAGGACCGCCCACAAGACCCAATTGGGCATGTCTCCCTTTAGATTGGTGTACGGAAAGGCATGCCACCTTCCCGTCGAACTGGAGCATAAAGCCTATTGGGCAGTACGGAACTGTAATCTAGATCTTTCCAAGGCTGAGACCCACAGAAAACTCCAAATCAGCGAGATCGATGAATTACCCAGAGACGCGTACGAGAACTCGCAAATCTACAAGGAGCGGGTTAAAGCCTTCCACGACAAACACATCTCGAGAAAGATCTTTCATCCTGGTCAAAAGGTCCTACTCTTTGATGCCCGACTCAAACTCTTCCCAGGAAAACTGAGATCTAAGTGGGTCGGACCATATTTGGTCCGACAGGTTTTTGGAAATGGAGCAATCGAAATCAGTCCACTCAGCCACGATTCTGAACCTTTCATCGTGAACGGTCAGAGACTCAAGCCGTTCATTGATGTAACTTCTACTGATTTGGCTGAGGCATCTTATATCCTCCTTTCCCCTTGAGCTTATTGCGCCCAGCCGATGGCGTAAAACTCAGCGCTTAACGGGAGGCAGCCCGTCATTCTCTTTGAAAACCTGAAACTTGTTCTGACACCTTTCAGCACTCGAAGTTCACCCTTGTAGACAGCCGACCCCAACTCAGATGTTTGCATCTGGGATTTGAAATCGTCCGCAAAAATTCAACCCGACCCATCCACTCACCCAAATTTCTGTCTTAAGGAATGAACTAAGACCCCCTAGGTTACAATGAGGACATTGCAAATCTTAGGCATGGGGGGGTATGAAAGTACAAAAACTTGTAAGAAAAGGTTTCAAACAAAAAAATTCACATATGCCAAAAACACCATAAAAATTAAAAAATTTTTCGAAAAAGAACAAGAGGAAAAGAGGAGAAGGAAATTTTGCGAAGGAGAAAAGAAACAAAAGGAAAAAGGAGCACAAAATTATGAGAAAAAGTGATAGTCATTAGTAAGGAACTAAGGAATTAACCTAAGTTCTAGACCTCATTCAAGAAAAGTGCACAATAAGATTAGTAAAGAATGCAAACCTTAGGCATTCTTGAATAGACTCTTAGTACCCATTAAGATCTGGACACTCCTCAAGAGGTTGAGGAAAATGAAAAGCTGAAGTATTAGGTCTAAGGCTTAGGGAGTATTCGGCCTCGTTAACTAATTTTTGGTTTACGGGACTCAGTAACCTAAGCACCCTAATCTCACACACAGCCTGGTTCAGTAAGCGTAAAAATCAGAATCACGCAGAAGCGTCGCAAAAATCTGAAAAGAACACCTAGAATAGGAGCGGCCGATCAACACAAGTTGATTTGGACGAGTTCCCAGCGCAGAGAGGCGGGGAAATCCCCTCGAAGATGCGTAACAAAATATCATCTCCTCGGTGCTTGTCTCTTAGGATATTTACATATCCTACTGGGGGCATGTAAGCACTCTGCTGGTTCAGATTCCATGGATGGCATTATCTCGAAGTGTCAATTGCCAGGGTCTGGATTCGGCCACGGAATACCATGGATGGGATTATCTCGAAATCTCAATAGCCAGGGTTCCGGGGGTTGCCATGGGCGGTGCTATCTCGAAGCATCGATCGCCAGGAACCCTTGAGGATTGATGATGGGAGCAAGGAATCTGATACAGACCGTGTTGAAAAGCCAATCCTAGGCTAGAACTAAAAAGAAAAAGAGAGAGAAAACTCTCCAAACAGAAAAACTTTCTATCTCTCTCTTACAAAACGCACTGCGAACTGAGCCAGGGCTAAAATCATTTCAAGCACGGGTGCTTTAACCACGAAGTCCAATAAACCTTAGGTTAGTTCTTGTGGGCCTTAAAAACCTTTGCTAAAAGACTGAGGCTAAGGCTAGACAGATTTGGATCTTGATTGGTACTAGAGTACCTTTTAGGCCTATGGTCAGCATTCTAACCTAATCTATGCTCAAATAAAAAAGGCACTTATCTAAAACTATTAAAAACTTCATGGTCTAGAACAAGGGTTGAAACCTTAAGTTTTTGCTAAGGGACTAGCAAAAGCTAGGCATGGGGGTATGATGAGAACCTCATCATGAGCCATAACTAGCTCATTTTGACCTAATACAAAGGATAAAAGCTCCTACATATCTCAAGGAAAGGCTTAACTCAGAGAATTCTGAGTTTGAGAAGAAAATAAGTCATAAGGGGTAAAAGTGCAATTTTACCAGTATAATCTGCATACAGGGTAATTCAGGGCCCAAACATAGGTCAAAGCAGCTTAATAAGAATAAAAGTGGGATGAGATGATCTAGCAAGGGCTACAGCACTTCCAAGAAACCAAATGATAATCTGTAACCCTAAAACAACCCACTTCAATTCACAAGGTTCGAGGCAAAGTAAAAATAGAATAAACCCTCTAAAATTCATAGAAAAATAATCTCTAGGGCTTAGAACCTTCAATTTGGCCTTTAGAACCCATTTTGACCTACATTGAGAACCATGCCCAATTAATAACTTAATTTGGGTTTTTGCGCAAATTGACCGGTCAAACAAGGTTTAATATGAAAATGAAATTCACCATCAGATTCCTTAGGTCCTAATTAGTCATGTATAAAAACTTGAGCCTAAAAAGAAACCTCCTTGACCGACTTTACACTTTGGTCCTCATATATTTACTCTTTGGCCCTCAACTTTTGAACCCTCGCATTTTGGCCCCTAACTCTCCTTCGTTCTTTGCAATCAGGTCCCTCCTGCAAAACCTGCCAGCACCATGCTCCGGCGACCTTGCGCGGAGCATGGCGCCGCGCAGGGTGAGGTGGGGGACCTGGCAAGTAAACCGGGGGTGCCTTGCGTCGTCAGCCGTCGCAGGGACACCCCCCTGGTCATTGTAACCCACCATACCGGCCGTGCGAACGCACGGACGGTATGGGTTCTTGTTTCCGACCATCCTCCGGCGAGGGAGACACGTCGTCTCCCTCCGCCTTCCTCCCTGTTTGATCCCTATAAATACCCCCCGTTGCTCCACCGACCAGGGCAGCCTGGATCTGACGGAGAAAATCCCCAACTTTCTTCTCTTCTTCCTCCGGCAGACGCTCACCAGCTCCGGCGGTTTCCTCCCCCTCCACCTCTTCGCTCTGCCGCAATACCAGCAGCAGAGACTTCCTCCCCTGCTCTTCCCGCGCCACGCCGCACCCAGCTGGCGCCTCTCCGGCTCTCTGCTCGCCGCCGCCCCTTTCCCTGAGCATCGTCTTCTCCGGCGACAGTCGATACGACTGTCGCCCTGTTCCTCCCCCTTCGTCCCTGCAAGTAAGCTAGAGCTACTCCCCTTCTCCTCCTCTTTCTTTCCCCGCTTTCAATTTATTCAATTAAGCCCTCTACCGACCCTGACCACCTTCACCCCCTTCGCCTCCGACCACCCTTCGGCGAGCCGCTCCCATCACCTCAGCAACCCACACGGCTCGCCGACCCTCACCGAACCTCCGCCTCATCACACTGAGCACCCCCCACCCCTCCACTGCCACTCCACACCTCCGTAACACTCCCCCGAACAAACCCATTCCTCCGGTTGCAGTCCGACCCAGGGCTGCCGCCAGACACCACCTTGCGGCCTGCCGCGCAGCTCCTCACCTTCGCCGTGCCACGGCGAAGGTTCCCCAGTGGTTTGATCAGGCCGAGAGGCCATATTCGTGTCCGACAGGTTTTGAGGTTCGACCGCCATTAACGCACATTGAAGCAGCTTCTCCCGCGCTCCAGGCTTGAGGACTCCAGGTCTCCAGCTGCTGCGGAGTACGGGGAGTCTTGCGAAGGCAGCCAGCCAGCAACCTATGCAAATCGAAGCCGCAGCTGCAGAAGCCAGGCCGCGGTCTCCCAGCAGGCGTACGCGAGGAAAGGTCTGCGTTTAGTCCCACATCGGTAAGCCTCACACCCGTTCCACTGTTTAAATTGATTTTGTGCAGTAGCCTTACTGCCTCAGTACACGGGGTGAGGTCCCCTTACACCCGCCCGGTTACCCGGTCTCGTCCGCGCTCACGCCCCGCGGACCTGACCCGACCCGACTTAGACTGACCTGCACTCCTCGCCCACCACGCACGCCGGTGGGCCTGGACCCGGGCGTGACCCGAACCCGATTACCCGGCAGCTCTGGGAGAGCTTTCCCAAGAGTGGTTTCAGAAAGAGAGAGAGACGCGGGGGGAGGGGGGTAGAGTAGGTTTTGCCTCTGACGAAAAACTCTGAAGTGTGCAGGCACAGGCGAAAAAGAAGACCCGCGGAAGAAGAAGGAAGCTGACTGTAGCAACAGGTAGTTAAGTCGTCTGATTTGGAAATCAGACGACGGCCTGAAGGGAAAAGAAGAAAGGAGGGGTGACGTCCCTGGCTGAAAAAGAAAAGAAGAAGCTGACACTTAGCTGCAAGGAGGAGAAACAAGAAGAAACCTTCACAGAAGAGACTGCAGAAAAAGAAGAGAGGCCAAAGCAGGAACAGCAGGAAGAAGAAGAACATCACCAAAGCAGGAACAGCAGGAAGAAGAAGAAGAGCATCACCATTGCAGAAGAAGAACATCACCACTGCAGAACAAAGAAGAAGAAGGAGATCTAAAGAAAGAAAGAAAGAAGAGCATCACCTCTGCAGAACAAAGAGAAAAGAAGACAACAAATTCTTTCCCTCTCTCTTTCTTTTTGTAAAAGAAACATGTATATCTCTAGAATACAACTTGCTCCCTGAGTTCGACCTCGGGAACTCTTTTATTTTCCGAGTAAAAAAATTTATTTATTTGAAATGTTGGTAGTAACCGGCTATACTACAATGTTATAACAAACTAAAACCCGGTCATCAAACGTACCGACTTTCAGTGGCCAATCCTAACCCCGGGTCTTAACCCAAGGACGGCTAGCTCTGCTCTACACGGAAAGGGGACAGTTTCTCTCCTTGGTACCACGTACTCAAGGGCCAGCACACTCCCCATCTACATTTCAGGTTTCTATCTAACCACAGGAGTTCTACTCCTAATTCCCCGTAGGGTGCATGCTCATGTTCACCTCATTTATTCCGATCCAGATTTCACCATTCACAATTCATTTCTCGTCCATATACAGGCAGCTCGTGTTTCCATAATTCGATACATGCAACTGATGATTTCACAGGTAAATGTTCATTAATTACAGGTAGCTCATATTCTAACAGACAGCTCACAACTATATTACAGGCAATTGCTAGCAGTTTAACTCAATCATTCATACAAATACATCATACAGTTCCAGCGGTTCATCCATTACTCTATCCTAGGGTTCATGCCACATCCTAGGGTTCCATTCGACTATTTCCACAAGCACACTCTTATTAAATATTATTAACAGAATTAAACCACTCTACCAGGAAATTCGGGAGTAATGGGAGCTCGAACCGCGGACCCAGGCATTTCTGCAGGCCCCAAACATGTAGTAGGCTGAAACCCTATACCAAGGAATACATCACAAGAGGAGGGTTCATAATAGTGTACAAAGGACTCTAGTACGTAGAGAAACTCGCAAGGAAAATACAGGTATTTCGTTTGCATAAAATGGACCCTGATCGGACCGCAAACAGGTCAAAAACGTCCCTACTACTCAAAATCAGACGTCTGGGAACAAGTCCAGACATCTTAAAAAGGTACCAGAACCTTACCTTAAGTCCCTGCGGTGTCCTCAGACGTCCAGGCCTTCTCTACGATCGTCTGAAGGCAGTTCCAGACGTCGGTCGATGCCTCCGGTCTTCTAGACGCACCTCCGGGCGTCTGATGATCTGATCAGACATCCAAAAGTGCGGCGTTCGCGCTCCTTCCCAAGGCTGCACCTGTGTACGACAACACAAGTGCAGTCAACCGACACATATCCTTGTGCTACGATATGCATGGCGCAGGGAGATTACATACCTTCATGATAAATGAGCTTTCAACTGTCTAGCCTTAACTCCAAACGTCCAAGTACTCCATCAGCCGTCTGGACTCCACTCCAGACGTCTGATACTGGAAAACTTCCAATCTCAAGACCTCCTCCCAGCGCTCTCCGTTGCGCTCCACCTCACATCGCCACAGCTCCAGCTGCTACAGATGTTCGGGAGGTCGTCTCCCCGAGCTCTCTCCTCCTCCCTCATGCGCCCACGGCGGTTGTGCGAGCTCTGCCGAGCTTCCACCGAAGCTCTCCGACCTTGGCCTCCTCCTCCTCCCGCACTCTCCTCCTTCTCCCTCTCGCTCTCCCTTGCTTGCCTCCTCTCGCCACTCCCACACAGCTCTAAAGGTAGTGGTGGTGGTGTGTGGAGTAGAGAGGAGAGGAGGGGGGGCTTTTATAGATGGCGTGGGGGGTTTAGGGTTTAGGGAAGGAAGGAAGGGAGAGAGAGAGAGAGAAGAAGAAGGTTCTACGCGCTACCCGCTCGCAGAGCGCAGTGTGCGTACAAAAATTTCATTTTAAAACATCCGGGAAAGGGTCCAGACATCTGACTGAGTCTCCAGACGTCTTAAAAGGCTAAAAGTGTGACAAGTCATTACATGCCTAAATGCAACCCAAAAATCCGTTTGCAGAGCAAAATCCTAAGAGCTAAGTTTGTTTTAATGCATAAGAATGATGATAACTGGCATTTATCAACGACCAACTTTCTAAGGGCTGTTCAATTTTTCTTTTTGGCAGCAGTGATGGTTTTATCCATCAATGTAGATCAAGATTGTCAACTCTAATGGTATAAAATGTTGGCAATACCATTGCTATAGGTAAGAACTCCATCTTTAAATTAATATTTCATAACAACAAAAAATGTTAGTACTACCATCACTATAGATAAATGAAGTTTCGATAAGCCCATATAGCAAGATTTTTTTCTATTGCTATAGTTTCTTAATATGTTAATATACAAATGTATTGTTAAGTATGGTCAACTCTAGTTTTTCATGTATACACGAATGTGACTTTTTCATATACTACAACAAAAATATGGTAAGTGATAAGTTAATAAAAATCAAATTTATTCTATTTAGCCAAAAGAATATATAGTATCCTTATAAGGGATAATATTGGAATAAAAATTTTTGTATCTATCTTTATAAAATAGTAAAAAATAAGAAATAAAAACCAATAAGAAATAACCAAACATCCTGGGATGAATATAACATTTCCCCAAAATACAAATCACAAGTTGTATTACTATCATAAAATAGGCAAGAAATTGAACAACCTCCCAATTTCTATGTGTTAAAAGTAACCTAGGTCTGTACCATGAAAGGATACCATTCTACCACTAAACCACTTGTGCTATTTATGTGTCATGAGCCTAAAATAATACAAACTAAGAGTGGTTAAAAGATGAATAATTCCGAAGTCATTCCTAATAATTTTGAAATAATAATGATGCAAAAATGGTTACATCAAGACTAATTTTTCATATAGCTTAAAGTGATTGTGCTTTCGATAAGTTTAAAGCAAATGATAACAATCCATATATGATAGATGACAATGTTTAGATATCCATTAGATTGTAGATAAAGCATTCAAGTAGTCGTGTGGCCAATGCAAAGACTATCATTTTCCAAGGCACTCATATAAATTCTACCATTTAAAGTTATAATACACTACATGAAAAAAGAACATCGCACATCACTTGATTTCATTTCCAATTCCACCCTTGTTTATGCCATATGGAAGCCCATGATGAGGATGATTCCTCTGCCACAACTAAGAGGATGTCAAAACTAAAAATATGTCATAGACAAAATCCATTTTGATTTTTCTCAATCTGACAAATATATAAGGAAAAAGAACTAGTACTAGAGCAAAATCTCAATTATCACCTTAAAGCTAGGAGAATACAGCATATAAAGCCAACAACTATATCAAAACACCTATACCAACAAGAAAATGAGGAAAGAAATTCTATTTAATCCTCAAAATATCAGACCAAGATTAGAAAAGCTACTAACCTAGGAAATAGGTGGTATCAACAGAGTTATTGGAGAGTAGGATGACAAAGGCCTTGATCATATTGTTGTTGTAATTAGTTTTTCTCACCATCTTTGACTTATTCTACCATAATTAAAAAATCCAACATTATCAACAAACATTCACATTGACACGCATCAAGAATTCTAATCATAATGGGATTAGTGAAGTCAAAATAATATTAAGCCAAATCAACTTGCGTGAGAAGATAACTCTTGCCATCTATGCTCTTCAAACATCTATGGTACCGTTGCCATCAACATTGTACTTAGGACACATGGTACATATATCCATACACAAATATGTCATATATGTGTAGTTGTTAGATTATTTCTTGATCATACACAAAAGTTGTGCAATAGCATGAAAGATATTGGTTTACTTATGTAACTTTTGTCTAATTTTGGAAAATACTTTAATTCGATTTAGTTTGAAATTTTAGACCAACATAATCCAAAAAAATGCTTCAATCACAATTCTAACTCATAGGGATTTAACAATCAGTTGGAAGGAAAAGGGCAGTGAGATTACCTTAGCGCAATTTGTTTATGGCAAGTTATGATCCATGTAAGCATGCATGTATTGTAATGTGGAACACATAAGATTGCATTCTAAGCTCATTATTTATACGTTGGAGGACACTTTTGAAGCGGACATCTTTAACATCCTTTCAATGCATAAACTTCATTATGCTCTTGGAGTTGAGAGACTCATTTACCACCTGCGTGGGCATGAGCACACAACAAATAATAATCACTACCCATTATCATCGTAGAAGTGTTGAAAACTTTATTAAGTTGGTGGCCTTTAGGTGATTACTCACCATTAACTTTAGCTTCCTTTTCTTGACTATGTTGTTAGGCTAGTCATAGCACAAAATCTAACCAAAAAGTCCACTAAAAAAGAAAGTCATTCTAATACCAAGAGGGCCAAACGAACAAGTTGAGCAATAAACCATGACTATACACTACCAAGACATAAACAACTAGAAGGAACACTTGCAACCATTAAAATATTAGTAATTCCTTCCAAAAAAACATACCAAATTATTTGAAAATAAATCATATTAACAAAAACTAGAGAATATTCTTTTAACCATCAAAATGCTAATAATATCTTCCACTCGACCACAATGAACTAATTTAGTAATAAATCATGGCCATATTAACAAGTCGTAGACATAAATTATTAACCAGGAAACAACATGCATACAAACAAACCAGCATATGAGGAAAATGTAATTTAAAAAAATAAAAAGCAAAGGATGGTAGAAGCTAGCATTTTCCAAATCACGCTTGATATCCTTCACTACCATGAAAAATGAACGAAAACAAAGTCAACAACACTTGACCATGTCCGATCAAGAAACCCTCAAAAAATGAAAGAGTGACACCATGAAGGAGTTGGGGGACTCTCAACGTGCTTGAGCTTGTGCTTCTGATTTTAGAGCTTAGAAATATTGCAATTATTCAATTTGATTATGACTACCTTTCGCACAGTTAAACACAAAGCCTAATATTAAACACAATAACGACAATGGAAAAATTGAATTTGATTGCATAATAGAAAGCACATCCTCTTGGACATCTTGCAACTCACCACTTGAACACGATAAAAGAAAAATCCCAAATCCAGAGCCAAATCACCAACAAATACTCCCATAAGAGACATGCTTTTGCGCATCATGCAACTCACCCCCTCAGTCTCCCCTCCATACAACTAGTCTACTAATTTAAAAACTCGCAACAAAGGGGCATGCTACTAATTTGCATAACACATCCGAGAAAATCAAGTATTGTCTCGCCTTTATTAACAAAAATCAAAATCTACAACTATTTAAAAAAGAATTGAGTGTATCAAAATCAAAGAATAGCTGACCAACTTAACGTACTATGTGAAAGGGAAAAAGACAACTTACCATTAGATCCAGTGAACAAAGAAAGATCTCTTGTCCAGGAAATGAATAAATAAAAATGCACAACTCCCATGGCTTAAACGTAAACAGGAAATGACCAACTCAACTTTTTACTGCATAAGTTATGAGAGGCAAAGTCATTTATACTTATCAATAGATTTGTTCACTTTCAGTATAGACTAAAAGCTTCTCCTAAATCTCACTAATTTCAACATAAATTCCCACGTCACCATATAATAATTACATCCCGATTGATACAAATAGATTCTCAAATCCAGCATTCTCCTAAAAATTCATCGTTGAAATTTAACGATAAATTCCTTAGCTATCACACTCTGCTTTCAGTAAAGGTACCTACTGATTTGAATCCTTACCTGAGTCATCCACCTTCACCACTACAAGAATAAAGTGAAACTAATTTTGAACTCTAGACCTTTGATGTGGGGTGTATAGTGGTGACAACAGAATGAAGTTCTTAGTGATAATCTTCAGGGTTGGTGCACTTAAGGGCCATGCCCCTATCCTGTTTCATAAGTGTAATCGGGAAAGACTGTGATCGGTGACTTTTGATTTGCAATAAAAATGGTGTTTAAAGTGTCGTTCTTGTAGTATTGATGTCACAAATGAAAATCGATGTCGTGTCAATTTTATTTATTTATAATTTTTACTAATTTATTTTTAAGTCATTCACTGGGAGGCAGTTATTGATATACATCACTCCCTAAGTCCAAAAATATTCTTTTATTCCAAAAATATTAACTTTACTTACAAAATGAATGAATGAATCATATAATGAAAGAATTGGTCAATTATTTAAACAAAGAATCAATTAATATGTATTACAATGCCTAAAACAAATGTACAACAAACATGCATCAAAAACTAGCTACTATACACTATGTTAGTTATATATAATTACTATAAGTAATACCTAAGTATAGGTACAAAAATAGCTAACAATATCTACTATACTAAATTATATTAACATACTAATGTCTATAGTAACATATATTATATATATAGTAACATATACAAGAGTCACTATAGCCTTAGTAAAATACATACATAACATAAGGTAAAAGTAGTTATCTATGCTAAGATATAAGTATATGTACAGTGACATATATATACATTACTAAAACCTTAGTAACATATTTACATAAGCGCTGTCATTTGTTCCCTCGCCTGCAAGGGTTTTGAGCGCTCCCTTCCCTCTACTCCCCTCTTCCCTTTCCATTGCTCCCTCTCCTCCCCTCCTACGTGCCTACTCCAGCCTACTCCTCTGGTGCGTCTCATTCCCCTTCCCTCCCTTGGGGAGGAGGGGCCTTGCTCCTCCTCCTACGGTGCTGGCCGTGCGGACCTTGGGGAGCTAGGGGTGCGGTAGAGGAGCTGCCACTGCTCTCCGGCTTTTCTTGTTCTTTGGCTTTCATGCTTGCATGTCTTCGATTTCGTGTTTTCTATGCTGATCGTTGCCTTTTAGCATGTTTTTGGGCCATGATGTAAACACATTTACACTACTTAAAATGTCTATTTATGCATGTTCTTAAGCATAGGATTGCATTTCATGATATAAATATTGCATAACATGCATCATCTTGCATTTAGAGTAGTTTGAATAAAATGGAGGTTAATTGTCTCCTTTTAAGTGCTTGGACAGGGCAAATATTTTATCGGGGCCTCGGATCAAAGATCAAACCGTATGGATGTGATCAGGACGACGATTGGAGTTCAACGACTCCAAGATCGCCCTAATCAGGCATCCGTAGCATCAGATAGTGACCCGGGAACCCTAGAAGATAAAGGGCCAGGATGGTGTAAATCCACACTTCAGATGATAAATCCGACCGCACGGATGAATTCGGATCGACGATCGCAGCCTAACGACACAAAAATCGAGTCAATCCGACATCCGTGGCACCATCTACAACTTCCAGAAGATGAACGGCCAAGATAGTGCCACGTGGCGCCATCTCAGCCGCCTAAACGGTCGCTTCATCTTGTGAAGGCCCCGCACCCGATCGCTCTCCGCTGTTGGATCTTAATCCAACGGCTGTGGGCACTCGCATTTAAAAGCGCCCGCTCGACCATCCGCACCCCAAAGCACAGTGGTCGAGCACGCTATCGTGAATGCGGGGCGCAGGTTCGAGCCGTGGCGAGGAGCGGCAGGCGCGAGCAATTGGGCGCGGGTGGAGCGTCAGATGGAGATCGGACGGCCGCACGCGCCCGATAGTGTCGACGCGCGATTGGACGCGCAATCGGACGTGCAATCAGACGCACGGGGGGAGCGCAACGCAGCGGGCGCAGATGCATCTTAAGTCGTCCGATCTCGCGATCGGACGGCTGAAAAGCACTGGACGTGCGTGGACGTTGATGAGTGGGCAGCCGAGGAGGCGCGCGTGGGCGCGGAAGCTACGCCCACGATGGGGCTTTAGTGACGGATTTATCCGTCACTAAAGACCCCTTATTTATTGTTTTGAAGTTGTAATGTCCATTTTGCCCCTACTCCTTACAACTATAAAAGGAGACCCCCTCCATACGAAATTCTCAACCCTTCTTTCTCCGCTCTACCCCTCCAAAGCTCAAAAGAAGCTTGTCCCACACCCGGGATGCTTCTTGCGAGATAAAGTCCAATTTTCGTTCCCCTTCGGAAGTGGATCCCGCGACGACGATGGCGTGTTGCTCTGTTCCCGTTCTTCTGCTTCGTCCTCCTTCGTCCTGCTTCGTTCTCCTTCATCCAAGCGTCGTCCCGTCCGGCTCGTCCTCCAAGCAATCGTCGAGGAGGATAACTTCTCTCTCCCATTCTTATTTACAGCTTTTCTAGTGTAGAATTTTCCTGCTTTATAGTGTAATTAATTTTCCGCATTCTAGTGTAACTTTTATAAACAATTGAAATATTGAATGCATGTTCTCTCTCTCTCTCCCTCTCTTAGTTTGATAGCTCCATTGTAATTATATCGCCTTGCTTAACAAAAATCCTAAAAAAAATATAATTGCGAATATAGATCAACGTAGCCTCCCTGTGTTCGACCCAGAATTCTTTTCGGTATAAATTTTATTTGTTGAACACGAATTCCTCGCTTTCGAACCACAACGACAGGTTTTCCAAAACCAAACATGTAAGCGTAGCGATTCAAAAACACGTTCAACATTTTGGCGCTGTTACCGGGGAGGCGACGCTCTTTGATTTCTCTTCGCGTTTTGTAACTTACAAATCATTTACCTCACCTTTCTCCTTTCTTATTGTAATTGCAGGTATTCTTTTGAGATGAGCAAAAGCGGTAGATTGGAGTAAAGTGCTGTGGAAGGTTTTGTAAGTTATCCCCCATTCTTTCCCCCTCCATAGATTTCATTCGCCACATTAAATCCAAATCCCAATTAACCTAGGTGTTTTGCATAAATCCTAGGAATAGTTTAGTTATTTGGATTTCCACTCACATTCATTCCACCCTCGTTCATAAAAAAAAAAAAATAACAAAAAGATAAGCTTGTGGGGTAATTTTCAACAAACACACAACACACACCCACATTCAAGGCACTTGATCAACTTGATTTGTTTTCTACTCAACCGGGTTCTAATCCGTGGAACCGATACACACAAAGCAACATATAACAGAGTAGAAATTATTTTAGGTTAACCATTTTTGAGTGCCTAACTTAGTGGTGCATTTGTGGCCAATTGTTTGAGTTGATTGGGCCGCACCACTTCAATTAAAATCAACTCATCAAGTAGCTGCCAATTAGGTTCAACTCTTAGGGATTTACAAAGCACTCCACATTCTTTTTAAGCTTTAAAGGAAAATATCTTCACCCGTGCTTGCAAAACCTGGTGTGCCAATGAAACCTGTTTGAAAATACCTAAAGTTGAATCTTAAAAGCTAGTAAGCAAGATTTGAACCTTAAAATTCACCACATCAAAAATAATCTTGCTTGAAAACCACTAGTTGTGCACGCACACACAAATCAATCAATTATTAAGGGCACAACCCATTTAAAGGGCCCATCACATTCCAAAGCACATTCAAACCTAGCCATAAATAAAACAGAGTAGATGTTGGCCTTAAGGATTGAACTCGCTCTTCAGAACTCAGAATGAGATTATTTTCGATTAGTCTGTTTCTACTGTTCAATCTGATGTCTAGCTAGGGGAGCAGAGTCAAACGATCGCGGCTGGGGGGTACACTAGGAACCGGAGGCGCAAGCCGAAGGAAGAACCTTCTCCCTAGTCCCTCCTTCTAACTGGTTGGATTGAACAGACAGAAGTAGATCAAATCGTTCCTTTATCTCAAGACGGGTTTTGAGAGTCTGTAGGTCTGTAGGCTAACCCATTTAAGGACAGGTTTGATTGTTTATATTGCAGGGCGCCTTTCTTCCTCCCGTGTCTCATGAATCCTTCCACATATTTCACGCATTCCCGCTCTTTCCCTCCTGTTGAGAATTATCCTCAACATGACAATTATCCCAACTCATATTGTAATCAACCATCAGTCAGTTGGGATAATTCGGATTGGGGATACAATTCTGGACCCCCGTGTTTAGGGTCTAACCCTGAACACTTTGATTCTGATTTCTATCCTTCTCAGAGCTACATCGATTATAGATCGTCTTCCTTTCATGCACAACCTAATACGATCTACAATCAAGAAGGATACACCGATCCTTACCCATCCTCTGATTTCACTGCCTTTAGGTCATCACCATCTTTTCAACAATCTGAAATGACCTATTATCAGGAAGGGTATAACGAATCTCAATTCGTTAATTCCTCTACATTGATGTCAAACCCACCCAACCCTGAACCAACTCATTTGGTTCAGGTTAATCAGGTTCAAGATAAGGTTCTGGCTAACTTGAGGAATATCATTCAATCTTTAGAAGTTCAGCCAATACCTTGCATTGAGAGATTGGAGCCCATGATTGAAATGATTGATGATTTAAACAAGTCTTTGTTGAATTGGCTCCAGGATGTTAAAGATAAGAACCCGGGTGAGTTTCTACTTGGGAAATTAGCGAAATTGAGGATGAGATTCGTGGTTGCTTTGATTCAATCTTGGAATAATTCCCAGGATGAACCCTCTTCAGGAAAGCCAATGATAGAACCCGCCCAGGCACCTGTTGGGGGGGACACATGTTACGAGGCTAACCAGATTGAATTAAAACAACCAATGAAGGATGATCTGATTTCTTCACCTGAGATCCCTAAGCCGGGTTACGAGGAAACGTATGTCTCCTTGGAACAGAAAGTGACAAATGATTATGGGACATACATTGATACGAATCCTGATGGTGAAGATTCAAGTTGCGAAGTCTCACGCGAGTTTTCTGAACACGATTTCTGTAAGACGATTGGGCCTGAAGAATCTGATAGATCATTTGATAGCCCAATAACTGAGGACACTGATCTTATTAGGGCACATTACGGATCAAGAATAGCATTTTCTGGAGGAATCAATTCAATGCCCTGATTATCAGTTACACCCTGTTGAGCTTATTGATGATTCTAATTCTGAGATAATTAGACCCAAGTCAATTTTGATTCTGCCACATCATTTAGACTTGGAGATTTCAAACGGGGTGATGAATATACAAGAGGTCCTGGAATTTGATATGCTGAATGAGGAGGATAGGAGCTGGGAAGTTTTGATTTGGGAAGTTAATTCTGGAGGAAATGGAAGATTGAGTCGAAGGGTTCCTTTTAAGCTTAAACCATCAAATCAGAACCCTTACGACATTTGTTTCGAGGATGTTCAACTCAAGCACACATTCAACGATTATCCTTTTAAGCTTCAATTCTCTGTAACCCGACTTTTTGGTCTTGGGTTGCATCCTCGTAAATCGCAGGCCCGACCCCGCTTGCATTCTGATTTTAGGTTTTGGGTAATTTTTATCCAGAACCTAAGATATTCTCGATTATGGGGTGTGGGTCTGCACCACAATCTGGTCCACATCTGTGGACCTCTGCTGACAGGTCAGAGAATTCTTCTATTTTTTCTAATTCTGACCTGCACTTGTGAATTCTTCATTTCTTTTCTTTGTATAGTGTGCCTAGCTGAAGACACTAAACTCAGCACATATACAGTTCTTTTTAATTTTTCATCTCGGAGCGGACCTGACATTCACGAAATTCAGGTGCTTTCTTCGCTTTTCCACTCTGTTTTATGTCTTTTTAATACAATGAGGACATTGCATTAGATAGGCATGGGGGGGTGGATATTTATCTCTGAATTCATTCGTCAGCTCCGTAGATTTGTTTTATTTTGATTAAAAAAAAAAAGAAAATTAGGAAAGAGAATTTGGGTTTTAGAAAATTTTCAATCTTAGGAAAAACTACATTAAGATCTGAACACAAAGACCCTTCAGGTCTTTGAACTTAATCAGCCCGTGTATCCACTAAAATGTGGATTTTTTTTTCGAGTTCTCGCCAACTTGAATTTTATTTTAATTGGAGTAAATAAGTTTGGGTGATAAGTACACGACTTATCAACCCGCCCTCTGATTTGAGGGAATTTTGAGTCTTAAGCATCCACACACTTTCTTTGCACTGACTCGTTGTTCGACGATTCTAACGAAAATTGGGTAGCTAATGAACCTTCTAGGGTGATATGGCTGGCAAGTTATCGTGGGTAACAGCCCATAGGTAGGTTGTCCAGAGCCCAGGCACTGGACCTTTCTCTTTTTCCTACCTTTAGGTAAATCTTAGACTAGGGAAGCCACCTATTTAAAAAAAAAAAGAACAAAAGAACAAAAAGAAATAAGCCACACTTCGCCGCACGAGTATGGCTAGCAAGTTGTCGGTGGTAACAGCTCATCGACCGGTTGTCCAGAACCTAGCTCAGAAAATGCACTAAAAATTCCTAAAACACTTAGGAAGAAGCGGAGAAGTAGAATAAACCGGGGAGATATACATTGGATTCACCCTTGTGTTGACCCCGTAAAAAAATAAAAGTAGGGAGAAAGCTACCGGTTGTAAAGATACACCTTTAGGCAGAAGTCTTTTTGAGGTCACCTAGAGGCATAGAAATCCGAAGTCCGTTCTAACTGCCGGTCAACAACTCTATCACAATCACAATAAGATGCTTAAAACTTAGGGTTCTCATCAAATCTTGGGTGAGTTGAATGGCCGTAGAAAGCCACTCTTAAACCCTAAAATTTGAAAATCCAAAAAAATTGGAAAAGAGTAAAAAGAGAAAAAGAAATTTTTCTTTGAATAAGGCGAGGGCTTGAGGCGGTCTGCATTTTGGCTGATACCCAGGCACTGTTGTGTCTTTGAAAGTTCAGTTCCTAAGTAGACAATTTCTTAATGATTGAAAAATAACTCAAGTCCAAATAATCCAACCTAATTCTTTTATAAATAGCATATAGTTTTTGCTAGGGACTAGCAAAAGATAGGCATGGGGGTATGATGTAAACACATTTACACTACTTAAAATGTCTATTTATGCATGTTCTTAAGCATAGGATTGCATTTCATGATATAAATATTGCATAACATGCATCATCTTTCATTTAGAGTAGTTTGAATAAAATGGAGGTTAATTGTCTCCTTTTATGTGCTTGGACAGGGCAAACATTTTATCGGAGCCTCGGATCAAAGATCCAACCGTATGGATGTGATCAGGGCGACGATTGGAGTTCAACGACTCCAAGTTCGCCCTAATCAAGCATCCGTAGCATCAGATAGTGACCTGGGAATCCTAGAAGATCAAGGGCCAGGATGTTATAAATCCGCACTTCAGATGATAAATCCGACCGCATGAATGAATTCGGATCGATGATCGCAGCCCAATGACACAAAAATCGAGTCAATCCGAAATCCGTGGCACCATCTACAACTTCCAGAAGATGGACGGCCAAGATAGCGCCACGTGGCGCCATCTCAGCCGCCCAAACGGCCGCTTCATCTTGTGAAGGCCCCACACCCGATCGCTCTCCGCCGTTGGATCTTAATCCAACGGCTGTGGGCGCTCGCATTTAAAAGCGCCCGCTCGACCATCCGCGCCCCATAGCGCAGTGGTCGAGCACGCTATCGCGAGCGCGAGGCGCGGGTTCGAGCCGTGGCGAGGAGCGGCAGGCACGAGCGATTGGGCGCGGGTGGAGCGTCAGATGGAGATCGGACGGCCGCACGTGCCCGATAGTGTCGACGCGCAATCAGATGCGCGGGGGGCGCGCAACGCAGCGAGCGCGGACGCATCTTAAATCGTCCGATCTCGCAATCGGACGGCTGAAAAGCGCTGGACGTGCGTGGACGTTGATGAGTGGGCAGCCGAGGAGGCGCGCATGGGCGCGGAAGCTACGCCCACGATGGGGCTTTAGTGACGGATTTATCCATCACTAAAGACCCCTTATTTATTGTTTTGAAGTTGTAATGTCCATTTTGCCCCCACTCCTTGCAACTATAAAAGGAGACCCCCTCCATACGAAATTCTCATCCCTTCTTTCTCCTCTCTACCCCTCCAAAGCTCAAAATAAGCTTGTCCCACACCCGGGATGCTTCTTGCGAGATAAAGTCCAATTTTCGTTCCACTTCGGAAGTGGATCCCGCGACAACGACGGCATGTTGCTCCGTTCCCGTTCTTCTGCTTCGTCCTCCTTCGTCCTGCTTCGTTCTCCTTCGTCTAGGCGTCGTCCCGTCCAGCTTGTCCTCCAAGCAATCATCGAGGAGGATAACTTCTCTCTCCCATTCTTATTTACAGCTTTTCTAGTGTAGAATTTTCCTGCTTTATAGTGTAATTGATTTTCCCCATTCTAGTGTAACTTTTATAAACAATTGAAATATTGAATGCATGTTCTCTCTCTCTCTCTCTTAGTTTGATAGCTCCATTGTAATTATATCGCCTTGCTTAACAAAAATCCTAAAAAAAATATAATTGCGAATATAGATCAACGTAGCCTCCCTGCGTTCGACCTGGAATTCTTTTCGGTATAAATTTTATTTGTTGAACATGAATTCTTCGCTTTCGAACTACAACGACAGGTTTTCCAAAACCAAACACGTAAGCGTAGCGATTCAAAAACACGTTCAACAGGCCATGTCTTCCCCGATCTTTCTTTTTCTGCTTGTTTTTGCCTCGATCGGTGTCGGGGTGAAGTTTTGTTTGCAATGCCTTCTTCTGCGCCTTCTTCTCCCTCCTCGTCTCATGATGATTGTACCTCGCCACGGTAGATGTCCTTTGCTTCTGTGTTGACTGACTCCCACTCTTCTGAGGCTTCTTTTGTGGAGCTGGACTTTAAGGTGCGACGTTCAGAGATGAGGAACGGTGTTTGCGGTATGCCTTTCTCCTATGCCGAGGTTGAGGACCTTGGTCACTATTTCGCCTCATCTACTGTGGTGCACGCGTGGCGCCCTAAATCCCCTATGAGCAAGCTTCAAATTATTCTTGCTAAGCCCCTTCAACTTTCTGCAGGGTATTCTATTGTGCCTTTAGATTTTAGACACTAGCTTATTCGTTGCAATACCTATTGGGATTTCTATAAGATTTACTCGCTTGGTTCTGTGGTCGTTGATGGTACTCGTCTGCAGTTTATTCGGTGGACCTCCTCCGTTTGGACGGATTCTGCGGTTGTCTAGGGCCCCCTTTGGGTTGGCTTCTCGGGGCTTAACTTACACCTTTTACACCCCAACGCTTTATTGTCGCTGGCTTACCAACTGGGCCACCCTATTTGCGTGGATCAAAGAATGATCCAGGGTTTGAAGCTTGGCTACCCTTGGGTTTGCGTTGAAGTGGACCTTTCGAAACCTTAGCTTGATTCGATTAAGATTTTCAATGGGGATTTCTGTATATCCCAACGTGTGATTTTTGAGAAAGTGCCGCTTTTTTGTCCGAGTTGCCTTAAGATTGGTCATTCTCTTCTAGGCTGCCCATTCGCGGCCTCCTTTGCAGGTCCCCAGGATTCTGGCATGGATATGTCTCTGGGAGATCGTCTGGCCGTTGGAAACGCTGCTTCAAAGGATCAAGAACAGCACCCCTCAGTGATGGCTAAAGCCCCGACGGATGGCACAACGAGATGCCCTTCTCAATAGGACCTTCCTCAACTGGTCGTGGACAAGCCTTCGGGTCCTGGGGGAGGGGCTAATTCTTGTAATGGCTCGGCTTGTATAATCTCCATCCCTTCTTCTTCTGGGGGGGTTCCCTCTTCTCCTCTATCTTCTTCGATCCCCCAGGACGAAAGTAACTAGAGCAAGGTCCAGCTCCGACGTCGAGAGAAGAGGATCGCCACTCATGCTAAGAGGAAGAGGAGCGAGGCTACCATGCCTCGCTCTAGTCCTTCCCCCAAGGTGATATCTCCTAAACCTGTTAAGCCCTCGATTTCTGTTGATGTTGTGCTTCATCCAATTTTTACTTTGTCAATTTCCTCACATGATGTGGTGCATGACCAGGCTACTCCTTCCCTGGTTTTGGATTGTTCTGTGCTTGCTCCGGATGAATCGCCCTCTTTATCTCATTTGGTGAATGTTATTTCTGAAAATGATCTCCTAAACTTGCTGAAATTTTGTGTCGACAACTCCCCTTTTTTTTCTGGTGACCTTTCTGCTAAGTCACAGTTTTTGAAAATACGGGTTTCAAAATCGCTTCCTGATCTGCTCGGTTCCAAAGGTGCCCTTTCCAAATGCTTGATGAAACACGTACTGAATCTTAACTGGTTAAAACTGATATCTCACATTTGGATCTTGAGCTGGCTAAAAATGTTACTTCTCATGACAACTCTAAACTTTCTTGGGGCATCTACCTCCCTCTCCCTTCCAATCCGTCGGATCTTGTTCTAGATCTTGGTCCCATTCCCCACTGGGAGTTGGCGGATGGGGGGCCTGCCTTGTGCATGAGCAATGATGCAAACTCCCTAGACTACTGCTCGAATGTGGAGCATCTAGGTGGTTTGATTTTCTACGATGCCGAACCCTTGCTTCTCCAAGATTCGGCATATGAAGCACACTCTCCACTTAAGGCTAGAGGAGCCCATGGAGGTCGTTTGTTAGAGGACTCGGGTAGGATTATCCGAAGTCGTGCCAAGTCTCTTTGCAAAACCTCTTCCTTATGAATTGCCTTGTTTGGAATTGTAGAGATATCTTGAACAATCCCACTTTGAATCGTCTCAAGATGATTATCAAGGACCATAGGATCAACCTTATCTTTTTGATGGAACCTTTTTCCTCCCTTTCTACCTTAGACTCTATTAGGACTTCCATTGCTTTTCCCCATGCCTTTTCTTCCCCCTCTGCCCCTAAGATTTGGTGCCTGTGGAATGATCCTATCTCTATCTCCATTTATCCTCTATGAATCAGGCTGTCATGCTTGTGGCCTTCGCTACTGGTAAAAATTTTAAGTTTTCCGTGGTGTATGCCTCCACTGATGCAGACAATAGAGCTTCCCTCTAGAGTTACCTATCCAATGTTGTCGATATCTCCCCCGTGCCTTGGGTTATTGGGGGAAATTTTAACTATATTATCCGCGCTAATGAGAAATCGGGGGGTGCACCTTTCCTTGACTCTCAAGTTGTGTCCTTTAGAACAACCATTCATAATCTTGGCCTCATGGAAATGCCGCTCTTGGGTGCCTAGCTTTCTTGGTGCAATGGGCGTTGGGGGAACCAATGTATATACCAAAAATTGGACTGTATCCTTTTGAATCCCACGGGCTCCCATTATTTTGTTTCTGGAGCGTATCTCACCAGACGCTCCTCTGACCACACACCTATGACCTTGATTTCATCCTTTTGCTGCCCTAATCACCCTCAACCCTTCCGATTCAAAACATGTGGATCAGGGACCCATCCTTCCGTCAACTTGTGGAGACCTCATGACACCAGGCATTTTCAGATCCCTCCCATGACCCTATAACTGCCCTCTATTCCAAACTGATGACCATCAAGAATGCTTTGAGACTTTGGAATAAAATGACTTTCGGGAATATCTAGGATATAGTGAGGAATCTAGAGGACTGCTATGATGAGCTAGATGGGAAACTCACATCTCTTTGGGATGATGACGTTGCAGCTGAGTTCACGGATGTGCACAATCAGTTGGTAGATGCTGAAGCTAAGTATCATGACTTTCTCCTTCAAAAGGCTAAAATAGATTGGCTTAATAATGGTGAAACTAACTCTAAATTCTTCCATTCGGTTATCAAAAGACGTTTCACCAAATGCAATAGGACCAAGCTTACCGAAGTTGTTGGGCAGGGATCTTGGAACAGAGCTGTTGATCTTACGGTTGATTTTTACCAAACTCTGCTATCCTCTAAAGCGCCTTCTATCGTCCCTTCCTTTCTTGACGTGATTCCCCCGATTTTGAACCCAGAAGACTCTTCTTTGCTTTTGATTCCTCCTACCCAAAATGACATCTTCTTTTCCCTGTCAATCATTCCCAAAAACCGTACACCTGGTCCCGACGAGTTTAATGTTGAATTTTTCTTGGAATTTTGGGACCTGGTTAAAGTGGATCTTATGTTGGCCATTTCTCATTTCTTTTCCGCTCATAATGGGCCGCATTCCTTCAACAATACCTTTTTATCTCTTATCCCAAAGAAACCAGATGCTAATGATGTTTCTGACTTCCGCCCCATCAGTCTTTGTAATGTCGCTTATAAAGTGGCCTCGGTTATATTAACCGATAGAATGTCTAAAATTATGCCTAGACTGATCTCTATTGAGCAGGCTGAGTTTATCAAAGGCTGCACTATTCTTGACCATGTCGCCACTACCTTTGAGCTCACTCAGCGTACCAACCGCAAAGTATTTGGCTCCAATATTGTCATCCAACTTGATCTCCAAAAGGCTTATGATAGAGTTGAGTAGGGTATCCTCTATCACATCTTGTCTAAATTTGGATTTTCTTCTGATGCAATCTCTTTGATTCTACTTTTGTTGAGCACCACGGCTCCTCCATACTCATTGATGGTATCTCTTCCAAATTTTCACTCCTACCTGTGGTCTCAGACAAGGCGACCCCCTCTCCCCTTTCCTTTTCGACCTCTTCATGGAGCCTTTCATTCGAGGTCTTAAAGAACTAGCTTTCCAGGAGAAGATCCTCCCTTATTCGGTGAAGCATGGTATCAAAGCCCCTCCTGCCCTCCTCTACGTGGATGATGTGGTTCTTTTTTTAAATGGGGGTGCGTAGTCCATCTCCAATCTTGCTACCTTCCTTAAAGGTTTTCAGGATTCGACCGGGCAACTCATCAACACCTCCAAAAGTTATTGTTATATTAGTAAACATTTTCCACATGATAGGATGTCCCGCATTCTTCATTCCCTTGGCATCCAGCATGGCTCCTTCCCTTTTGTCTATCTAGGTTGCCCCATTTTCCCGAGTCGTACTAAAACGTCCTATTTTTATCCTATTATTGACAAGATCTAGTCCAAGGTGGCAGGTTGGAAAGCCAGTCTTCTCTCCTATGCATCTCGTATGCTACTCATCAAGCATGTCCTTCCCTCCATCCCAATATATACTCTCTTTGTTATGGAGGTCCCTTCGACTATCATTAACAAACTGGACTCAATCTTTGCCAATTTTTTCTGGGGCTCTACCTCCTCGGAGAAAAAGCAACACTGAGTGTCCTGACAGAATCTCTCCAAACCTTTAGCCAATGGGGGCCTTGTGATTTTGAAGCTTGACCTTTTCATCAAGGCCCTTAGAATGAAAAGAATGTGGAATATTCTTTGTCAGGACTCTCCATATTCTTCTCTTATGAAAGGCCTATATGGTAATTCCCTTTCTGGCTCTGGCCCTGTACCGTTGAGGGTTAAGAAGATGAGGGAGTCTTATGTTGAAATGAGGCACTACATTCGGTGGGAGACTCATGAAGGGGCCATGAATTTCTAGCAGGATACCTGGATTGGTGACCTAGCGCTTAAAGCTTTTCTCCCAGACTCATTTTCTACTTCTCCCATTCAAGTCAGGGATGTCCTTGCTAATAATCTTGATCTCCCAGGTCTCACCTATATCCCTCAGAATCTGTGTATTAACATATCCCGCACCCAATTGGACAAAGCTAAGGATATGCCTATTTGGTCTCTTACCTCCGCTGGCTGCTTATCCGTTTCACTCGCTTACGCCTCTTACTTCACTTCCCATCCAGTGGACCGACCTATTTTAAATCTCTGGAACCTTAAGCTGCCCCTTCGCTTGACTCTCTTGACTTGGAGGATCCTTCACTCCAAGCTACCTACTGATGACAACATCTTTAAGATCGGTATTTCCCTGCCTTCCAAATGCATGTGCTATCGTAATAATCCCTAGCAGGAATCTATTCACCATCTTTTCACGCAAAGTGATCTTGTTAGGCAAATCTCCATTAAGGTCTTCACTTTAAGTTTACTCGACCGCATTGACCCGTACTCTTTTATGTAGATCATGAGGTCCTCCAACTGTAGCTCCATTCATCAGCGTCGTAAAGGCCTAATTACGTTCATTTGGTTCAACGTTTGGTGGA